>OY757911.1:13846187-14146187 GCA_963585895.1 Sepioteuthis lessoniana
GGGAGGGGTATTAAACTGATTTCCACACTTAAAAAAGCAGTTAATTTTTATACAAAAAAATTGGCCCCGAAAAATTTGAAGGATCAAAACCGAAAATAATTAAAGAAATCTTTTCCCACCAAGAATATTAAAAATACAATTTCTTAATTAATAGGAATATTAAATAAAGTAGCAACTTTTAAAAAATCGTATTTCGTGTCTACTGAAATAGTTTAAATAAGCGAAAAATAACTATTTCTTTATTGAGTAATGAATTATTGCCTTAATACTTTTCGATTTATTTCGTTTCAGTGAAAAATCTCTTCTCTTTTCTTTCAAGAATGCATTTAATTTCAATTTGTTAAATTTTTCTGAAAGTAAATTAATGTTGGTTTCCACTTATATTTGCGTTAAAAAATATTCATCTGTTTCCTGATGATAAAATATCAGCAGCAGTTCATATAAATATATTTTCCCTCTCACATAGAAAGTATTTTATAGAAAGATTTTTACACACACAAAATCTTCCTTTATTTTAAGCTAACACTTACTGCTACATTTCATTGTGTGAAACTTAACTATACCTGTAAACATATCTACTCACCTGACTAATATTATCATTGCTCACAAAAAGAATTTTTTTCACTTTTGTTGTTCAGCAAACTTTTCACTCAATCTAAAGAAATAATATTTATAAAATTCTTAAATCGGATTTTTATTCATTTATTCACTTCTTTATCCAATACAAATTAATTAGTGACTACCGACGTAGGAACATGAATAACTTAAGATAAATCGGTCAGTCACATCCGAATGTTGTGTGGGGTAACACTAAATAATTGATGACTCTCGAAATCGAAACATAAATAAAGACTCATTCACTGATAAAATATTCAGTGACCTTAACGTAAGAACATGAATGAATAAAACGGTCAGACACATCTCTACATAATACCAAAATAATCTCAACAAAGTCTTCATCAAATAGTCACATAAATAAAGTCTTCTACAAATAAATAGTCACATATTCGAAGTTTTCTTCATCAGTAAATGTCAAAAAGTTCAACTAGACCCTCTGCAGGAATCTTCAAAGAACAACTTAACAAATATCTTTCTTTAACAGAGTGATTCCCGCCAAATCACTGAAGTCAAATAGCGATAAGCTTTCTAGATACTTGAATGGATAGGAACAACAGGGACTGTAAAAATGTAAATCTGGTCCTGCAGACTAAGCAAAAATTGATAAATAACAATAACACCAACCGTAGTTAGGTAATACTTACCTAAGACAAAAGTCGACAATATCTTTTCGAGATCGGATTTGCTCTGTTATTCTAGAAGCTTCTTCTCTCCTTTTATACAGCAAGAGGCTGACGTGGCAATCGAAGTACAGCTGCTGGTTATTGACCTTCGTGCGATGCTTAAGTACATTATCAAAGACCTGATTGGTTTACTAGTTTGTCGTTAGTGAAAATACGATTTTCTTGTTATGACACAATGCTTGAGTGACAGATGTCAGTTACCTGTAATCATAAATAAAAAGTTTGTTTATTATTTGTATGTAAGGTTGCGAGTGATTTGGTTTGATTTGGTTTTATGGCATTTCAACCATTATTGATTATTTAAAGCCAAATCCTGTTTTTACGTATATATATTAAAAATATATGATTTGTAAACACATTTTACAGATACAAAAAC
The DNA here is from genome assembly GCA_963585895.1 of Sepioteuthis lessoniana. Taxonomy (NCBI): domain Eukaryota; kingdom Metazoa; phylum Mollusca; class Cephalopoda; order Myopsida; family Loliginidae; genus Sepioteuthis; species Sepioteuthis lessoniana. Next base: position 13,847,865 of record OY757911.1, read on the forward strand.
TAAATGATCAATCAGTTATATTTCTAATAATTCAATTTATCATAATCAACAATGGTAAATGGTTCCATGTATTGTTACTTATCACTAAACATTGAATTAAAGATTAGTTGTTTACACATAATCAAATGATCAAACAGTTCTATTTCAAGCCATTCAATTTAGCATAAAACATTTGTTTGCAATCATTTTAAATGTCAAAAATTTCTGTTTGATCCATACATAGGCCTCGGGCCAGAGTGGAACTGGGAGTGAAGGCAATGAAAGGGTACACCACATGCCTCAAAGGTCCAGTATTACTGGAACCTAACCATCAGCTTGTTTAATGTCATATCTAGGATACTTGTTGAGGGGATCTTACCCATCTGCAGTGATGCAGTCGGTGTATTCTACAACCCTAAGTGATTGGGCAATTTTGCGATTGAATTCTTAGCCTAATGATCAGAGGTGAATTAAATAACAATGAGACGGTGTAAGAAGTTCTTAAAAAAGGAATTCTCATACTAGCTGGAAAAAAAGAAAAGAAAAAGAGAATTCCATATGGATTTCGAGTTAATAAAATTGAATGATATTTTTATGGGGATTTATTAGTTAATAAACGTCATTAACAGATTAATATTTACAATCCTTACCCATCAGTGATCCTTTCTCGTATATTAAATATAAACACAATGTGATTATTATAAGTCTTGGTTTTCCGTGATTAATTTTAATTGCATGTTAACCTGTCTTGGGTTATTTCATGCATTGAAATTAAGGAATCACGTTTATCGTACGTTTATTCCTTATGACATCAAGTATTTCTATGTAATATGTATAACTTGCACACGGTGTTATTGTTTCAAGTATTCCTATCTAATACTAATAATTACATGGTTTAAATTTTCCTATCAAATACTAATATCTATATGTTTTTATATATTTCTATCTGATACTAATGATTATATTGTTTCAAGTATTCCGTCTAATACAAGTATTTATATTGTTTCAAGCATTCCTTTCAAACAGTTATAGTTATATGGTTTCAAGTATTCCTCACCAATACTAATAGTTATATGGTTTCAAGTATTCCTATTTGATACGAATATATATGTATGGTCTTCTCGTCTAATACTAATAATTATATTGTTTCAAGTATTCTTATCTAATACTAATAATTATTTGGTTTCAGATATTCCTAGCTAATACTAATAATGATATTGTTTCAAGTATTCCTATGTGATACGAATAATTTTATGGTTCCAAGTAATTATTATTATTTTATAATAGTGAGTTGTTTACAGACATTAAAACGGTTTCAAGTAATAAATAATCACAATTCTTAATCAACAACCAGAGCTTGAAATAACAATCCTTCATACAATTAATCTAAAGTTTTCTGATATCAATTATTTATATCTAATACAAATAATTTTTGGTTGGTTGGTTGGTTTATTGGTTTATGGTTGGTTGTTTGGTTGGTTGGATTTTATCGCATATCAACATTTGTTGGTTATTTAACGCCAAATCCATTTTTATGAAAATAGGTCTATTTCAAACTATTCAGTTTAGCATAAGTGCTCGGTTTAAATGTAAGTACAGTTTAATTGTGAAAAACATTTCTACTTCAAGCTATTCAGTTTAGTCAAACAGTTTTTATTCAGCTAATTTAGTTTTGTGTAAGTACAGATTTTTTTTCAAACAGTTAAATGTCAAAACACTTCTATATTAAACAATTCAGTTAAGTGTAAGTACAGTTTCAATGTCAAAAAACAGTTCCATTTCAAATAATTCAGTTTCGCATAAGTATGCAGTTTAAATGTAAGTATGTAAAGTTAGCGACCGTAGTTGAGGGTGACCAGAACGCTCCCTTTTCAATAGCTACTACACTGAAGTTTCGGGAAAGGCGCTACTCTTCTCCCAAGATTGCTCCACTTTACCCTTGATACGTACCTTATATTGCTTAGTGTCAACCAAGTAGGTATCAAGTACCATTTTTAAAGTCTTTGGTATGAGGAGACCTGGGATTGAACCCAGGTCTCCCGGACCATCGTCGAACACTCTCCCCACTAGAAATTGTCAAAAACATTTCTATTTCAAGCTATTCAGTTTAGTCAAACAGTTCAGTTTAGCATGAGTATATAAATAGTTTTAGCATGAGTATATAAATAGTTTTATTTAACCCATAGATAGGGCCCTATCAGGTGCTACCCCTCCGTGCCAGAGTGGACATGGGAGCAATGGCAATGAAGGGGTGGCATACCCCTCTGCAGAGGTGCAGTCGGTGTATTCTACAGCTCCAGTCGACTGGGCAAACATAATTTTTGAATAGATCTATTTGACCCATAAATGGGATCCTAACAGATACAACTACTCCGGGTCAGAGTTGACCTGGGAGTAATAGAAATGAATGGGTACTCCACATTTCCCATAACTCCAGAACTGGAGCCTCATCATCAGATGTAGTTTAGTATCATATCGAGGGTACCCGTTTTCATGAGGAATCTTACCCCTCAGTAGGGGATACAGTCAACCTATTCTAAGCCCTGCCGACGGGGAAACTCGAATTACTGTTAAATGAAAGAAAGTTACAGGGAAAATAATATTTTTAGTATAAATACCGTTCATATGTATTTTTTTGATTAGAAAATTCTCAGCTACATGTCTACATTATACAGGTTATCAAAAAGTTAAAGTTTCAGTTTAGGTAAAGTGACTGACACAATGAGTATGATTTAGCATCATATTTGCATTGCAAATAAGTGCAAATGGCGTAAAGGGTTGGAGAGTCCGATCTTCAGAGATTACTCGCATCCAACTGACTTTAGACTGTAACTAAGTTAAGCTTCAGTATACTGAAATTACTCTTTTAAATGTTTGGTTATGAGAAGTGAATAAAATATGAGTTGATGTTCATTTAATCTCTGTAATTATTGCGTGTATATTACACGCTGTTAACAAAATAGCATGATTTTTTAAAGTTTTGGCTTTCAAGAGTTTGGAAAATTCACCAAAAAACGATTTTATATTAATTATATTTTGCTGGAAATTTTCAGCTTGTTTTTTTTTTTACTGATAAAAAAGATAAAGATGCGGTTTTGCTCGTCTGATGAACAGAAAGTAAGAATACAATTTAGAATTATATTTACATTATTAATCAAAACCCTCACTAAAAGCTTAAAATGTTTGAATATTAAGAAATGTTTGGTGTTTATAGTAGTTCTAGTCTTTAAGTAATTTAATGACAGACAAAAAGACATTCGATCAATTATGGAAAGATTATTTGTTGTAACAGACTGGACAATCGTTAGAATGGGGGAATGAAATTTAAAGCGGATAAGGAGATAAGTTTCTAATCCCCAAACGATGTTCCCAATTATTTTACGATTATTTATCCTGGACCCTGCTCCTAAAAATAAACACTGCTCAAATAGGTCAATAATATTTTTAGTATAAATATCGTTCATATGTATATTCTTTCGACAGCCCACAGAATCAATCCGTGTCATACTAAAAATAAATTGCCCAGTCAGCTGGGGCTGTAGAATACACTGACTGTACCTCTACAGAGGGGTTTAGTGTCCTGATATGACACTAAACAATCTGATGGTGAGGTTCCAATAGTGCTGGAGCTTTGGGGAATGCTGAGTACCCCTTCATTGCCATTGCTCCTAGGTCCACTCTTGCTCGGAGTGGTAGCACAAGATAGGGCCCTATCTATGGATTAAATAGAACAGCATACTTATGCTAAACTGAATTGTTTGAGTAAAATGAATAACTTGAACAGAAATGTTTTTGACAATTAAACCGTACTTACATTTAAACTGCGTGCTTATGCTTAACTGAATTATTTGAAATAGAACTGTTTTTCGACATTAAAACTGTATTTATACTAAACTGAATTGTTACATATCACTGCTTGAATTGTTTAAAATAGAAATGTTTTTGACAATTAAACTGTGTACTTATGCTAAACTGAATTGTTTGAAATAGAACAGATTATTTACATAAAAATGGATTTGGCGTTAAATAACCTATAAAAGTTGATATGCCATAAAACCCAACAAACTAACCAACCAACTAAAAATAAAAATGAGGCGGGAAATGGAAACCGAAGACAAAATTTAACAAACTTATCTAACAGGAAATTTTATTTGCCCAAATGAAAATGAAAATAGAAGGATAAAGAGGATTAAACATGAATATTACAAACAATTCAAACATTTTTATTCTGGGAATAATTCATGTCATATGTATGTGTCTGTTTGATAATAATAATAATAATAATAATAATAATAATAATAATAATAATAATAGAGCAAAAGAGTCTTTCACCGTCTTTATTTATTTCGTTGAAGATTTCATAAATGCCTTTCTTTTCTCTTGTCTTTTCTTTCTTTTTTTTTATCTTCACTTCCTTGATTTTCTTTGGTCAGATGAAGGCCTTCTTTTCAAGGGTTGCTTATTCTTTTCTGATCAGCAATGTAATCCTTGATTAATGCAGGATATATTCTAGGATTTTCTCTTCTTTTCCCTTTTCCCTTTTTCCTTCTACGGGACGAGAACCCCGTCCCGTAACAATGTTAATTATGTCGGTTTAGTGTCTTCATTTTGATCGTTTAACTCAAATTGCCTTTAGTAAATCTTTGTTGTCATCGATGACTTTTTAAACATTTCAAACTGAAACCTTTATTCAACTTACGAGGTGTATATTGTTCTAATTTCACTGTCCATGTAAAGAAAAAATATTATTTTATACTTCCTGGATAACGCGTTAATAAGATCTAACTAGTCTACTTCCTAAACTAAATTAGAGTTACTATCTTGCATTACTCAAACTAAGGAATTGAACTCGCGATCATAAGGCACCTTATTAGTCTTAACCAACGTCACTGGAAAAATATAACTTCAAACGTTTACCTTGACGTCTTCTTTATACTATTAAACAAAAAATAAAGATTCTGTTTAGCTAATTTAACGGGGAAAAACTATATTTACCCATCCCCTCGGCCATGGATAGGATATGACGTAAGGTAATTTGTTAAGCAAAGTAAAGCTGAATGGTATCCTGGCAAAGGCAAAAGAATTCAGTCAGCCTTACTATTCACCCATTGCTGGGGCGAGGTAAAACAGATGCATTCATGCCTTTCTCAAGATGTAATATAATTGCGGAGGGATTTCGTTTTGTATATCTTGCCTTTCGGTTTAGTTAGGCTAAGAACCTTTCGGCTCAGCGCATCGGTTAGTTAGGTGCAACATTAACGCAGGTCTTCACGCGCGCGCTGAGAGGATGTGTCATTCAAAGATGTTAAAATAAAAATTCCAGATAGAAGTTGGGACCAGGCGATGTGGGTCAAAATGATATACCGGAATTCTGGAGATCTAGAATGTATGAACTGACCCTTTCATTATAATTGTTGCTTGGTCCACTTGAACTCAGATTAATTGTAGTAATTGTTAGGTTCTTATCTGTGAGTCAAATAGATCTGTTTAGATTTTTTTTCTATTCGAGAGGTCTGTGTAAAAAACTTCAAAAAATAACTATACAAAAATTAACATATCAATGTACAATGAGAGCAATTCTCTAACCTCTTGTCATGAAATAAACCAAAAAGGATTGACATGCCGTTAAAATGAATCAATCGTTCACGTAATACTGAAAATCACCCACAACTATATTATACGATCAATATGTATATATATATATATATATATATATATATATATATATATATATACTAGCTTGATCAGACTAAAAGGATTTTATCAACTCCAGTCAGACAGAAAATCGGAAGAGAGGAGTAAGTTAATGTTTGTCCTAATGAAAGATTTCAACTTTTCAAATAAAAAGTATTCTTTCATTTTATGAATTGTTTTTCCTTTTTTTTAAATTCTTTTCTGAGTTTATATAAAACATAATATAAAAATATGTCATACTATATTAGTGGAAAGTTTAAAACATTTTCATTCTACTTCTTCTGATTATGATTATTATATTACCCCTTGAGAGGTTTTCTAAGTTGCTATAGCTGATAGTTTCTCACTGGAGTCAGAACGACACTAAGTCTCCTCAGGTCTCCTGGACTCTTAGTATTTGGCAGACTTTAAAAAAATGATGTAGTTTCGATGGTTTCGGTTCGTCCTTCTATTTTCATCTCTTTCAGCTTTTAGGGATCATTCCAAGCACACCAATTATAATTGGTATCACCGTCACTTTCATGTTTTATAGCTTTTTTAATTCTCTGGCAAAGCCCAAGAACTTGTCTCTGTTTTTGCTTTCTTTGATTTGCACTCTGTGTTTGCCAGGACGGCAAAGTCCACTATTCGGCAGGTTTTCTTTATTTTTGTTAAATATCACTCGCTCTGATTTTCTGGCCAGGATTTGGTTATCTGTTTGTATATCAAAATTCCAGAGAATTTTGTACTTCTCATTCACCAGGACAGAGTCTGGTTTTTGCATATACAATTTGGTTGTATGGTGAAATTTCACATTTTTGCACAGTTCCCAGTAGATCACCTTTCCCACCGAGTCGTATCTAGTGTGGAACTCTTTTGGCGCTAATTTTGCTTCCGCATCCTAAAATATATATATGAATCAATCCCTTTTCCTCCAGATATGGGTAAATCGTAGAACAGACTGGGTCCCTTAGCTTTGGTTAGGAACCAGTCGTAGAGAAGGAAAACTCTGAATTTAAATCAACTGTACTCCGCCTTGTAAATGACCTTATGTCACATCTAACACCAAATCCGTTTTTATACAAATAATCTATTCTATTTCAATGAATTCAATTTAGTATGAGTACACAGTTTAATTGTCAAAAACATTTCTATTTCAAGCTACTCAGTTTGTTCAAACAATTCTAATTCATACACTTCAGTTTTGTATAAGTATAGTTTTTGTCTACACACAGCTAAATGTCAAAACAGTTCTATTTCAAATAATTCAGTTTAGTGTAAGTACAGTTTCAATGATAAAAACAGTTCTATTTTTAAAAAATTCAGTTTTGCATGAGTACGCAGTTTAGTTCTATTTGACCCTTAGATAGGTGCTACGACTTCGGGCAAGAGTGGACCTGGGAGTGGTGGCAATAAAGGAGTACTTCGCATTCCTCAAAGCGTCAGCATCACTGGAACCTCGCTATCAGATTTTTTAGTGTCATTTCCAAGACACTTATTGAGGGAAGGGTCTTACCCCTCTGAAGAGGTGCAGTCGGTCTATTCTACAGTTCCAACTGACTGGGCAACCTAATGGGCTAGTGATATCAACTGATATCAAAACAACCTAAAGTCTGATGAGAGGAATGGGGAAGGAAGGGAAGCCAATGATTCAAGACAAGAAAGAGTCATAGTCAAATTTATTCTAATTACCGTCTTCGTCGCAGTTGCAAGAGTTACAAGGTTTTGACCATTGTACTTTTCGGGTGTCTTGTGTTCGATAATATTCACAGTATATCAAGAATATTTCATGTCATTCCAAGGCGTTGACTGTTGTCACCCCGCTCTCCATGCTAAGGGATTCTCAATGAGAACAGATATCTTACTGTCTACTTTTCAATAGCGGCAGCAGCATCACACAACTATGAGGAGAGACATCTAACTTATGGACCCCTTGCGTCTATTCTTCTAGACCAAGGGTTCCTAGTTGAATATGAATTAGATGATACTCTATAACAACTATCTTCCTTCCTTTCTTCCTACGAGACTTGCAGCACACCAGCGTAAACCCTTTATTTCATGCTGCCATTAAAACTTTCATATAAAACCTAACGACGTCTTCGTTCTTCTCTACCACCTTTATTTTCCATCAACATTTAGCGAGGGGATAACATAACCAACGTAATACCAACATAACCAACGTAACACCAACTTAAACCTAATAATAACATTCTCATCGCGAAATATGTCTACCTTTGTGTGTACTTTTACGTATCCTCACATGTTACACTATAAGTTCTTCTATGCTTGGTCCCAATTAGGTGCAATAATGCATATATGTGCAGGGAGGAACAAGTTTGCGTATATGCTTATGTATGGTGTGTATATAGCAGTATAAAAAGATAGCTAAATAAGGGAATTCGGCTGATTTTAATAGATAAACAAAGATAGAATGATTTCTCGATGGGGATGAAAAGGAAGTTGTTTTTTTTAAATGTCCATGATAAATTCAAGTCTACCTACAGTCAGAGGTCAACAGCTAAGGATATAATTTTCTGAAGCATTTTAGTTCTGAGAGGTCCACGCGAGAAGGGTGTTTTTTTTTTGGCCCCATGTATTCAAAGAAGGAACCAGGGGATAGACTGATGAGTTGCAGCCAAGGAAAGTGGTGGCCGTACTGACATAACGAGGTGGGGGGCTACCTAGCCCACTATTGTTGATCATAAAAACATAGACTACTGAGTTAGAAGCTCACCGAGACGGGCAATTGACAAAGTCTTCATCTGCTGTCCATATCGTGATATTGAGGGATAAATGCCCAGGTCTATATTGTAAAGTACCATATGCATCCTCGATCAGCCTAAACCAGAAGAGTAAACTACAATGACAATACGTGTATGTTCTGGAATTCGATTTTTTTTCTTGTGGAGTTGAACTGTGGCTTGTAGATTTTTGACCAATTCCTTCCGCCGATAGATCTTTTGAAAACAAACACAACTTTTAGGGAGATACATCAGTCGGCTGGTGAGTCTAAGTGAACCACAGATGATATTGCTTTGCGCACATTTACTGACACAAAGATATGAAACGTATAGTTTTATGAATATGAATACAATTTTAAGAAATAAAACACAGAACATAAGTTTCGAATTAATATTTTTATTATTACATTATAGTGTTTATGCTGGTAAACCTGTCGGGAAAAATAGAAAACAAATATTGGTTAGTTCAAACAAAAAAGCAGCTTTTCATGTTGATAATTATGTGTAGTAAAATAGTGTCTAATAATTTTTGAGGCTTTATTCTTTCGCTAGAATTACAATTAATCGTTTTTTTATTTATATGGATGATACAATTTATATTTTAACCAATGATTTTTATTACATAATTGATTTACCTTGTTGATTTAACGGTTCATTATAATCTGAACTGATTGTGATTAGTTGGAAAATTACAAAGATCTATGATCTGATTACAGAAAATATAACTGGATAAAGAATCTATTATCGATCGAAGTATGAAATTGAAGGGTACAATTATAATGTCATGGTTCATTTTTTACGACTTTTTAATTGATCAATTGATTGATTGATTGATTTTGCCGGCATATCAACCAGTCTAATGTTATTTTATGCCAACAGGTTAGGTAATCACGTTCAGTGTACATTCATATTTACATTTTTTATGAAGTTGTTTCTTAAGAATTTTTTGCACTCAGTTGTATGGTTTCAAGTATTCCTATCAAATACAAATATTTATGTTTTAAGTAGTTATTTCATTTCACACTTTTACATGATAACTAATAATCTGAGTAAAAAATTATAGTTTCTTGTAACAATTTCAAATATCAATAGTTAAGACAGTTATATGATATCAACTATTCTTATTTAATACAAATAATTTGCAAACAGTGTGATGATTTTAAGTATTCATATCTAATACAAATGATTACATTGTTTAAAGCAAATATTTAAATGCAATTGTAGTCATTTGTTTTCACATTGTTATATGGTTTCGAGTAAAACCCTTGATAAACAATAAAAGCTTCAAGTAATTTTTCTCACCACAAATAATTAACACAGAATTATATGGAATCTTGTATTCCTATTTCATGTTAATAATTTTTAGGATATAATAGTTAAAGTGCTCCACTAAAATCTCGAAGTGAGTTCAAACTTTTGAACGAATACCCTTGGGAAAGGTATGAAATTCCCTATCCACCCCCCAGTAATGTGTTAAATAATATCACTGCTCTTTTCCTCTATAAGGATGGCTTTGGCATTAAATAACACACAAAGGTTGATATGCTATTAAAGAAACCGATCTAATCATTTTTAAACAGTTCTATTTGACCTATAGATGATACCCTTACAGTTATCAGAAATTCTATCCATAGTGACACTGGGAGTAATGGAAATGAAGGGTTACACCACACTCACCAGATCTTCAGAACTGGAGTCTCACCGTCAGATGCAGTTTAGTATCATACCCAAGACCCCACTTTTGTCTTAACCCTCTACAGCGGATACAGTCAGGGTATTCTAAGACCCACCGACAGTGTGAGGGTCACGTTTCTGTGAAGTCTAACCTCGACAAGACTTGATTATTCAATTAATATTTGATGGAATTTTGAAATCGATAAAAATTGATAAAAAGGGGAAAAGATTAATGCAAAGAAAGAAAGAAAGAAAGAAAGACACCAAATTTTTGGTTTTGTTTTGTTTAATGGCGTATCAACCATTATAGGTTATTTTATGCCAAATCTATTTTTATATATAAAACTAAGTCTATTTCAAACAATTCAGTTTTGCATAATTACTCAGTTTAAATGTCAAAAAACTTCTGTTTCAAGCAATTCGGTTTAGCACATCTTCAGTTCTATTTATCCCTATCAGGTGCTACCATTCCGGGAGCAATGTCAATGACGGGGCACTCCGCATTCCGAAAAGCTCCAGCATTACTGAAAGCTCATCATCAGATTGTTTAGCGTCCGAATCAGGACTGACGTTGGGGGAGTCTTACCCCTCTGCAGAGATGCAGTCAGTGTATTCTTCAGCCTCATCCGACATGGTTATTTCAGTTTAGTATAAATATATTTTTTTGGTAACACACAGTTAAATGTCAAAAATGTTCTATTACAAACAATCCACTTTAGCATAAGAAGACAATTTAGTTGTATTTGACCCATAGAAAGGCTTCTATCAAGTGCTACCACTACGGTCCTGAGTGGACCTGGGAGCGACGGCAATAAACGGGTACTACGCATTTACCAAAGCTCCAGCATTACTGGAACCTCACCACCAGATTTTTTGTTGTCATATCTAGAACATTCGTTGGGTGGAAATTCACCCCAGAGATGCAGTCGGTGTATTCTACTTGCCTCAGACGACAGGGCAAGCCATTATATACATATCATTATACAATAATCCTAAAATCAATTATAACCAAAGTAATAATAAGATTGTATTCTTTACCTTCTTTAATTTTTCGGATGCAGTCGTCAACATTGGCTTGTTTTTTGCAAGCATCAATCTTCTGGGTTATATCTTTGATGGTTTCATTTGATATTTTATGTTCTATATCGCAAAACCTGCAATGATTTAATAATGTTTAGTTCGTGTACCCTGTACAAATCTTGCTAAGACGTATCCCAGAGAAAAGCGTTTCATTTTCTATATTAATTTCTTCAATAATAAATTAACTGCTACAATAAATAAAATCTAATAGACAACTTGAATATGATAGTAATTATTACAGGTATTTTTTGTCCTACCTCGGTCCCAGAATAGTTCAAAACTTTGAAGGAAACAATTGGAAACGAGTCATTGGATACTAAAATAGGGACAATTCTGACTACCACGTTAAAATCCACAAGAATACAGAGAAGGATTCTGATAACCTAAAGAGATTTGCTATCCCGAAGACTTTCGCAACTGCCGTTGGTGAAAAAAAAAAAAAAACTCGAATAGGGTGAAAGTGAAAATATGCTCTCTGTCAGATGGCAAGTCAGTTGTATATTTCCCAAGTGTACCAGACTACCTGGTTCAAACTCAAGTAAAAGCTGAAGTCCTAAATGCTGATTTTTAAAGCATAAGGCAGAAGTGTTCTTTTCATTTAAATATTGGCGTAATACAATCTTCTCATCACCATTTTGTCTTCTACCTGGCTAAACTGGGTCATATATATATATAATCCCCCCATATATATATATATATATATATATAAGGACCAGTGATGGTGTAATGCTATTGACCATTGGAAATGTAGTGAGCTCGTTTATCAGAGGAGAAATCACTTCTATTACCTCTTGCGAGACTAAGCACAATTTAGGAAATAACTTTCTAGAAAGCCTGAAAGTCTGGGTTAACAGTTTTAGATCACCGGGAATTTATTTTTGTTCACCCTACACTTTTATCTATGCACAAAACTTAACGAAACTTAGAAACTTTCAACCATTATTGAATTTTAGTTTGAGTCAGAGTCTAAGCTAAAAATTAATAATGGTTGATAATTACTAAATTTCATTAAGTTTACTGCACAGATAAAATTTTAGGGTGAACAGAAATAAGCTTACAGCGATTTAAAACTGTTAACCATGACAGTATACTTAGAACTCAACGTAGTACTAACAAAAGTTAAAAACAAAAAAGCTGCCGGGCACGATGAAATACTCCCCGAGGTATGGAATACAAGGGCATTCAATGACTTACTACTTCGATACTGCAATGCCGTATATAACCAGAACACAATAAAGAGATGGACAAAAGGCTGCATCCTCCCCTTCCTCAAGAAAGGTTACCTCAGAATCACTAAGAACCACCGAGGCATAACACTTACTTCCATCGCGGCTAAGATTTAGAATGCTCTGCTTCTCAATCGCATCGTCGCAGAAATTGAGAAAATTCTTTGAAAAAATAAAAATGGTTTTCGGAGAAACCGATCCACAACATCACAGATTCTAACAATTCTTCGAATCATAGAAAGAGTTCCTGAAAACAAGCAACTCAAGGCTAGACTCTTGTTTTTAAATTTCTCCAAGGCATTTGATTCCATACACAGAGGGAAGATAGAATGTATACTTCTAGCGTATGGTCTCCCCCAAAGAAACAGTTACAACCCTAATGATGATCTATAGTAACACGAAAGTCAAGGTCCATCCACCGGATGGAGACAAACTTCTTTGACATTGTTGCTGGTGTTCTACAAGGGGATACATTAGCACTATATCTGTTCATAATCTCCCTAGACTACTTACTTTGAACTTCGACAGATCTAATGAAAGAAAATGGCTCGGCACTAAAAAGCAAGAAGGGTACGAAACCCCGCAGAAACAATTCCGGACACAGAATATGCAAATAACATTGCGCTTCCGGTAAATACGCCAATTCAAGCTGAATCCCTGCTGCATAGTACATGTGTTTTTATAAAAAATGAGACATCTCTACTCTAAATTGCGGTTCTCTGTAACTAGGGGACTAGTTTTTATCAAGTGAAAGTGAGATTAATATGTACCTAGCGAAGGCATAGACTGCTATCGATAGGTTATCGATCATATGAAAGTCTTGTCAATCAGTATTGTCAATTCTACGATATGGATGCACCATTTGGAAGCTGATGAAACGTATAGAGAAATAGCTAGACGACAAAAATACTACGAGCTATATTGAAAAAAAAACCTCCTGGAAGTGCCCATGGTATAATGGTTATCATCGTAGGAAATAGACATGGCGACACGAGTTCAAATACTGGACGAGACTGATTGCATTTCACATGGCACAAATACACTTGGGAAAGGTATGAATCCAATTATTCTCCCTCCAGCTATGGGTAAATAGTACGACAGACTAGGTTCCTCTGCCTTGTTGAGGCAACTAATCTAGGAAAAGGAATACTCTGAATTGAAACCTGTTAAACTCCGCTTAAAAATTGACCTTGTGTCATATCCTGCCCGAGCGGAGGGGTTAGTAAATATATTTATTGAAAAAAAACAAACTCAAAGCAACTTCCCACGAGACGACAGTTCTTATGTCACCTATCTCCTATCTTTAAAACAATCCTACAAAAACGAATAAGGCATACAGGACACTGCTGGAGAAGCAAAGATGAACTCATGTGACGTTCTCCTATGGACCCTTTCACAAGGACGTTTCATTGTTGGCTGACCAAGAACAATATACCTACAATTCTGTACGGACACAGGATGGATGATAGGAACGAATGGTGAGAGAGAGAGATCTGTTCTAGCTGATGATGATCACTTTTTAACAAGTATTTTGTTCATCTTAATTTCCCTTGTTTTTTGTTTGTTTATTTTTTCTTTTATCTCAAATACGTACTTAAGCCGATCTCTAGCCATATAATACTGGTTTGAATTATTGCAAAGAAAAGTAACTAACATTAAAATGAAAGAAATACTAATCAACTGATGATGGTTGATAATACTTTATCCAATAGCAACATCCCACGAGACACAGTTCTTACGCCACCTATCTCCTATCTCTAAAACAATCCGGAAAAAGACGAATAAGGCATACAGGACACTGCTGGAGAAGCAAAGATGAACTCATGTGACGTTCTCCTATGGACCCCTTCACAAGGACGACCAAGAAGAATATACCTACAATTCTGTACGGACACAGGATGGATGATAGGAACGAATGGCGAGAGAGAGAGAGAGAGAGAGAGAGAGAGAGAGAGAGAGAGAGAGAGAGAGAGAGAGAGAGAGATCCGTTCTAGCTGATGATGATCACCTTTTAACAAGTATTTTGCTCATCTTAATTTCCCTTGTTTTTTGTTTGTTTGCTTTTTCTTTTATCTCAAATACGTACTTAAGCCGATCTCTAGCCATATAATACTGGTTTGAATTATTGCAAAGAAAAGTAACTAACATTAAAATGAAAGAAATTCTAATCAAAAACTGATGATGGTTGATAGTACTTTATCCAACAGAAATCGAAGATGACACGTAATAATAATAATAATAATAATAATAATAATAATAATAATAATAATGTACGTAAAACATTAACAAATCTGACACCGAGCCAGCAGAGGATAAAAGAGAACCGGACTAAATTTGTATTTCAGATAGAAGAGCAGCAGTTACGACAAAACAGGATTTCTGGGGGAAGAGCGTTATGAGCTAGATCCTCTCCAAGAGTTAATTCTTTATGTCCTATACTTCCTGTTTACTCATGGCTTTAGAAGGGGTGTTGATAGTTTCAATGAAAAGTAACTAAAATTAACACGAAAGAAATGCTAATAAAAATTATCAGTGACCGAAGAAAATTCCACGATAAATATTAGTACAAGTAATTATCTTCTTACTTTATGCACGATTTCACTCCAGTCGGACGGGATGTATCCATTGGACAAAATCTACTGTCGATCTTCGCGCAAGCCATACACTGGACGAAGCACTTGGCCGAACTGGATCCCACCACACATATCATGGCTAGGGCAAACGCGAAGATAAGGAATTGGCGAAGCATCTTTATCTGCAAATACTTGGATAAAAAAGAAACGGAAAGATAGTGACTTAAAAACATGTAATTGCTTGAAAAAAGACTGACTTTGGAATTTGTTAGGTTAGCCCTAACAAAAACATAGAGTTGCTTCCTTTTGATCAGTAGGGGACAGTGGAAATGAGTGACCGGAAATGGGACTACAGCTATGATACCCAAAGATTTAAGACGGGATATTTCTTAGTCGAACATAACTTGAACTAATGTGACTGTTTTAGGGTAGAAGCATTTTTCTATTCAATCTTAATTAAAACTCCTTATTTCCAACAATTGGGTCTGCTTTTTTTATTCGGTGTTCTTTATTTTCATTTATTTGTTAAGTTAAAAATGACCCAACAAGGATTGACATGCCATAAAACGAAGCTTTCTGCAAAAATTTGTTAGTTTCCATCCGTTTTAATGTTTGTCCGTTTTTTGGGAATAAATTCATCTACGAGGTGCCTTCAATAAGATTCCTGACTTTTTTGGTAGAGGCATTTAAAATTGTCGTAGACTCTTAAAAATTCCATATGTTATTGCTATACATCTTATGAGATGACTGACCGATTTTTATGATTTCAGCTTCAAATCAACACCTACAGCAGCAATTGGAATACAATCAAAAATGCAATCTGGACGTGAGGACTCTTTAGAAGAGTGATATGCTAGAAAATTCTGTTTTAAACTTGGGAAAAAATGCCACAGAAATGTATGGAATGCTTCAGACTGCTTTTTGACCATCTTGCATGAATCGAGCATCAGTTTTTGAGTGGCTTAAGAGATTCAAGGAAGGTAGGGAGTCTGTGAGGGATGATGAGAGGTGTGGGAGGAGTAAGGAAGTCAGAACACCAGAGTTGATTGCCCAAATAAAGAATTTCATGGATAAGGACCGTCGTGTGTCTATAGAGACAATAAGTGCACAGTTTGGTGTCAGTGTGGGAACTGTACACACAATTATTCGCGAGGAATTGAAAATGCGGAAGATTTGTGCGAAGTTTGTCCCAAGGGTTCTCAGAGAATATCAGAAATAAAGACGTTGTCATGACAGCAGGGACATGCTCGAGCTGACCAATTCAGATCCCGCAGTTCTTGATGCTCTGGTGACCTGCGATGAAAGCTGGATCTACTGCTATGGCCCCGAGACCAAGAGACAGAGTTCCCAGTGGAAGCATGCTTGCTCTCCCAGACCCCAGAAGGCCAGACAGAGCAAATCCTCCCACAAGACCCTATCATGTGCTACCACTCCGGGTGGGAGTGGACCTGGGAGCGATGGTAATGAAGGGGTACTCTGCATTCCCCAAAATTCCAGCGTTACTGAAACCTCACTATCAGATTTTTTAGTGCCATTTTCATGACACACGTTGGGTAACTCTTACCCTTCTGCAGAGATGCAGTCGGTGTATACTACAGCCCTAGTTGGACAGTTTTTTGTTTTCATGATTTTTTAAATCTCATACTGATTTATACTTAATGATATTGTTTCACATAATTGTAATAATGATTCTTGCTAAATAATATTAGCTCCTTACAAATATTTTACAGTTATATGGTATCAAATATATTGTTCTTGCCGGGCAAGAAAGAACGAACATTTTTTTAAATATACAGTACATAGATTGAAAAAAGAAGAAAAGAAAACTAAACATTTTTGAACTGTGATTGTAACATTGTTTTGCCTTGTTGTAAAGTGAAAAAAATTTGAGTTTGTTTGAGTTTAAAGGCGACATTAGAAATTTTTTTTCCCGTTATTATAAAATTTGACGAAAACCATAAACAGAGAATTTTATACTAGGTTTACTAATAATTGTAATTATATTGATTCTAAATTTGTTTTAGAATTTGGGTTTTCGTGGAATAGGAAATTTTTTTTTTTTCGGGGTTTCTGTTTTTGAGAAAATCGGTGGCTGACGCGAGAATAGGACAGACATTCATCCAATTGGTTTCAGATTGTTGTTGGGTAGACGGCAAAGAAAGCAATTCTATCGAAGAATTCGCCGGCCCATGAAGCTGTTCTATTTTTTAGTTTGGAGTTCCGAGGATGGAATAAAAGAAAAAAGGCGTGGCCTACTCCAATATTTTGTGGATGATGTCTGAGTCTTTCAGTCCCGATGGTGTTTTGGATTCGTGTGTGATTTGGCGAAACGAAACGAATCTGGGAAAGGCGAGGTGCCTATATATTGGTGGCCACGAGGGTTCCTGAATAATTGAAAAGAAACCCGACACGTGTTTGATCAGGTAAAGCTTGTTTCCTCAAGGGCTTGCAAACCAATGGGCATGGAAACAGAAACTTAATGAAAAAAAAATGAGTGACACATTGCTAATTAGTTTTTTGCGTGGACTATTTTAGGTGGTTTACTGCATGCGTGCCAGATTGTGATACATTCGGATGTATTGTGATCCTTTGTTTGGGCCATGATTTTTGTAGTTTATGGGGAATGCTTTGAGCCTTGAAGATATTGTGTTTTAGTTTATGGAATTCTCCGGTTACTCCAGGTAGGAACCTGTTGAGCAAAGAACTGGAGTGTGGTCACGAGGAATCCAGGCGAAATGTATTTCTGGAATGACCAGGGTCACTAAGTTTGTGACCAGGATATGGGACCATAGTATGGTCCTTTTAGGGTTTTGAAATTTCTTCAAGGAATTATGGAGGGCCCGTTGTGTTGAGAGGATAAAAGATGCATCCGTATTGTACCTTGATGCACACATGTCAAGATGGCCAACCACGCAAAGATAGTAAAAAAAAGAAATTTAGATAATAGTTAGCCGGGCAAGTGTTACATAGAGAGAAGGTCGCCTTCTAAATAAGATTTTGTTTGCTGTGGTTCAAGTGATTCTTTTTGTGTTTTCAGCCATTATTGTCCTTTGTAAATTACTCTGTAAAATATGTGTGAGGGTGATGGAGACGAACGTGAAGAAAATTCCACATGTGGAATTTTGAAAAATAATTAACGGATGATTGTTATGTTTTGACCTTCGACCCGCCCCCCAAAAATATGCTATTCCAATGTGATGCACCAGAAGGAAGTGACACATTCCAATGGCCAGTAATCGAAAGAGATCGCGTGGGCGGATTAAGGCTTATAATATAGGACAAGGTGAAGATCCCACTATGCCAATACAGACTGATGCACCGGAAGAGAATGTCCTCTGAACTGCATGACAGTTATTTCCGCTTGATGACGATTAAACATTCGATTTCAAAGATCCAGTGGGCGATCGTGTGGGCGTTGAATTATTATTTAACTCAGTTGAGTTCGAGTCCAAGAAGCAGTTGCCAGTAGGGTTCCAGACAGCTAGAGACCAGATGTGGTAGGGAAAGCCACACCCGACCGAGGGGGCCCTCGGGAACCCCGATGGAATGGACCCAAGCATCAGGAGAACAAGAAAGACACAACGTAACGGTCATAACAGCGGGGACAAGATATTACAGCTTATGTTCGGTCTCCAGCTCCTTCTCACAGTAAAACCCTTGAAGAACCCTTTCGAACCCTTGCAATAAAGTGAGAGGTAAAATGTTGTTAAAGAAGTCTTCCTGTGTCTTTGTCCTTCTTGCGTCGTTATCATTGTGTCGTTGTGAATTATTCTACATATATATGTGCCTGTATGTAGATGTGAATCTGCATATGTAACTATATAACACCTTACGTAATTATTGAGAAATGATCAAATGTATATCAAAATTTAAAAAAAAACATTTTTCTACGTATGCATGTGATCATACCTTTGTCTTAATAAACCAATATGTTTGATTCTGCATTTGTGTAGTAAACTTATAGAGATTTACTTTTAAAATCAGTGATATTTGTTTTTTTTTTTTAACTGACCTTTTATTTATGCTACAGATATAGCAAGCTAGCAATCTCAATTTATTCCAATTTCTCTATCTTAGACACTACATTTCTATATTTCTTTTCATATCTATCAAGCTCACAAGCTTGCGAGATTGGAACAACACAAAGCCGAGAGGGAATGGAATGAGAGTTATTGTTAGTCTAATACAAGCATTCTAATTGGGAACTGTTTGCCTACAAAATCAGCATTTGAAATCTGCTTATATTTCATTTATGCTTGAAAAGTCGATATTATCTGTTAGATTCAACATTTCCTCTATTATGGGCAGGATATAACACAAGGCCAGTTTTCAGCGGAATAAAGTTGGTTTTGAATTCAGAACTTTCCTTTTTCAGGACTGGTTGCCTAATCAAAGCCAAGAAACCCAGTCCGTCCTACTATTTATCAATAACTAGAGAGAGAACACAAGGATTTGTGTCTATTTCAAAAGCATTAACGCAAGGTGGAAGGCAAATAGCTTTATCCGTGATTTGAACTCGGGTCTCCGATTTCATTTCTTCCGACAAAAACAGACGCGCTAAGAAAAAGTAAAAAAACGATTAAGAATCTTCATATTTATGGATGAAGATCTGCGTAAAACTAGTCTAAAAATTGGTATGGCACTATGTTCCTCATTACGTGATTAAACTCAGACACAGACACACACACAGATACACACACACACCCTTGCATGTGCGTATGTATGAGTTATTTCTAAAAAGTTGTTGGAATTTAAAAGACTTTTGCTATTGAAAGTTTGTGGGTTGTAAGACTTTTCTTGCTAATTAACATCGCTGTACGGCTATTAAAAGATTCATTCCCATTCCTCTATTTGCTTGAACTTTTACAAGTCTATATCCTGTTCCCAAAATAAAACGCAAACTTTGAAGTCGTCATTTTGATACGATTATGGAGATACAGTCAGATTCACAAGAAGTGCTCGACACATTCACACTTGCGAACTTTTTGCAAAGTATGGGGTCCGGAAAAAAACACACTGAAATTAATCTATACTTTGCTAACGACCTGCTAGCCCCAAAAATCATCATTTATAGTCCTTGATTTTATCTGAATTTGAACAATGACTTATGAAAGTACATCAATAGGCCATATTTGTATTGATAGTAGTTAATAGGTTTAACTTCAAATGTGAATGGGATGAGTATAGAAAGATTATGTTATGAAAAACCTTCTAAGAATGGAGAACCTACAAAACTAGATAATCACGATTTGAAATCTTGATTTACAACTGGGATATATATATATATATATTTCGTTTTTCGAAAGTGGGTTTATATACCAATTCTGGAAACCTACAGCTCCCAATATCCTCACTGGTAGAAGAATTCAAAATTGGGAAAGTACGCCTTCACATGATGATGAAGGACTCAGCCGACGAGATCATTCGGAAGGCGTATCCAGAAATAAAATCAGGTACGAAGTGGTCGGCCGTTAAAACCGCCCAGGAGGCGGAATGCAGCCTACGAATCAAAGACATCATAGGCGTCACTCAAACCAATCGAGCTGGGTTGGGTAGCACGAGCAAAAAGGTATTCTTCAAAATGGACCCAAAAGGAAAAAGAGACATGGTGAGCGAAGAAGTCAGGATGTTTGAGGAAGAGCAAAGAAAAGCCAGTGCTGTTACTCAGGCCAAACAATGTGCTTGGACAAAATGGAATGATATCGAACCAATTAAATTATCGTGGAAATCCTTAATTGCAATGGAACCACTGGCGATATCATTCCTTCTTCGCTCTACTTATGATCTCTTACCAAATGCGACCAACCTAAAATTATGGGGATATACCAATTCGGACCTGTGCTTGTCGTGTAAAAGTGATCGGGGTACCTTGCGCCACGTCTTATCTGCATGTCCACACTCACTTCAAATGTACACATGGCGACATAACAAGGTATTAGAAGTGATAATAGAATTGTTAAGAACACAATGTGAGACAGCAAATCAGCAATCCATAACAGCCAAGGAACCCATAATTCAGTTTCTCAAGGAAGGTGAATGTCCTGTGAGGAAACAAAAAAATCCTAACATGAAGCTACTGAACGGAGCTAGTGACTTGAAAGTTTCAGCAGATCTCAAGACATCTCTACAATTTCCAGTTCACATTATTCAAACGGAAAAGCGGCCGGACATTGTAGCATGGTCCGATTCAAAGAAGAGTGTCCTCCTTATAGAATTGACTGTCCCTTGAAAAGAAAACCGGGAGGAAGCACACGAGCGGAAGAAAAACCGCTACGAGTCACTGCGTGCCGACTGCGTGGAAAAGGGTTGGATATGCCATGTGATTCCCATTGAGGTTGGTTGTCGTGGTTTTATAGGACACTCAGTCATTTCGTTTCTTTCAAAAATAGGAATCACTGGCCGCAGTTTGAAAGTTGCCTCGAATCGTCTTCAGAACACGGCGCGATATGCATCAAGTTGGATTTGGTCGAAAGCGAGAAAGTTTTCAGCATGAAGGTAACACACGAGGAATCACCTTTCCCGTGTGATTACGTAAGAAACGGTTACTGTAAACGCGTAATAACATCAACCGCCGAAAGTAAACGCGTTTTTTTTAAATCACAAACTGCACTCAGAAAATGAAGATTAACGTCCAATGTAGTCTCTGCATTTAATGGATCTGGCGTATATATATATATATATATATATGATTCTCTTAATACCCTGTCCGGTGGCAAAAGCTGCTTGGTAGCGCCAGGGGTGGCAGTACCGCCTTGAGCTACCGAAACTGTGTTATCACCCCTGGATGGCGGCTGATGAGGATATGGTATAGCACGTGCTTTCACACGTTGTATGATGAAAAATTAAAAAAAAAAAAAAAAAAAATTTGGGAAGGTGTATTAAACTGATTTCCACACTTAAAAATATAGTTAGTTTTTATACAAAAAATTGGCCCCGAAAAATTTGAAGGATGAAAACTGAAAATGATTAAAGAAATCTTTTCCCACCAAGAATATTAAAAATACAATATCTTAGTTAATAGGAATATTAAATAAAGTAGCAACTTTTAAAAAATCGTATTTCGTGTCGACTGAAATTGTATAAATAAGCGAAAAATAACTATTTCTTTATTGAGTAATGAATTATTGCCTTAATACTTTTCGATTTATTTCGTTTCAGTGAAAAATCTCTTCTCTTTTCTTTCAAGAATGCATTTAATTTTAATTCGTTAATTCTTTCTGAAAATAAATTAATGTTGGTTTCCACTTGTATTTGCGTCAAAAAATATTCATCTGTTTCCTGATGATAAAATATCAGCAGCAGTTCATATAAATGTTAAGACATAAATATATTTTCCTTCTCACATAGAAAGTATTTTATACAAAGATTTTTACTCACACAAAATCTTCCTTTATTTTAAGCTAACACTTACTGCTACATTTCATTGCGTGAAACTTAACTATACCTGTAAACATATCTACACACCTGACTAATATTATCATTGCTCACAAAAAGAATTTTCTTCACTTTTGTTGTTCAGCAAACTTTTCACTCAATCTAAAGAAATAATATTTATAAAATTCTTAAATCGGATTTTTATTCATTTATACACTTTTTTATCCAATAAAAATTCATTAGTGACTACCGACGTAGGAACATGAATAAGTTAAGATAAATCGGTCTGTCACATCCGAATATCGTGTGGGGTAACACTAAATAATTGATGACTCCCGAAATCGAAACATAAATAAAGACTCATTCACTGATAAAATATTCAGTGACCTTAACGTAAGAACATGAATGAATAAAACAGTTAGTTAAACGGATCACTGAAAATATTTTCAACCCGACATAAGAACATAAACAATGAATCACACAATTATTATTAATATCCCAAAGGAAATTATTAGTAGCCCCCTACGAACACAAATAAATAGTCAAACAAATTATCTAAGGAATACAACCTTCTTTTTCGAACTTTTAAAAACATTTCGACGTGCTAATAAAAATAAATTGTCGAACAAATTATCTACGACAACGAAATTTGAACGTTTTAACGAATAATATAACAAACATATATAGAGAATCTCGACAAATTATTGACCTCCGACGGTCAGACTCATCTCTTCATAATACCAAAAGAATCTCAACAAAGTCTTCATCAAATAGTCACACAAATAAAGTTTTCAACAAATAAATAGCAACCACATTCGAACACTAACATCTGAACTTCGAAGTTTTCTTCATCAGTAAATGTCAAACAGTTCAACTAGACCCTCTGCAGGAATCTTCGAAGAACAACTTAACAAATATCTTTCTTTAACTCAGTGATTCCCGCCAAATCACTGAAGTCAAATAGCGATTGGCTTTCTAGATATTTGAATGGATAGGAACAACAGGGACTGTAAAAATGTAAATCTGGTCTTGCAGACGAAGCAAAAATTGATAAATAATAATAACACCAACCGTAGTTAGGTAATACTTACCTAAGACAAAAGTCGACAATATCTTTTCGAGATCGGATTTGCTCTGTTATTCTAGAAGCTTCTTCTCTCCTTTTATACAGCAAGAGGCTGACGTGGCAATCGAAATACAGCTGCTGGTTATTGACCTTCGTGCGATGCTTAAGTACATTATCAAAGACCTGATTGGTTTACTAGTTTGTCGTTAGTGAAAATACGATTTTCTTGTGACACAATGCTTGAGTGACAGATGTCAGTTACCTGTAATCATAAATAAAAAGTTTGTTTATCATTTGTATGTAAGGTTGCGAGTGATTTGGTTTGATTTGGTTTTATGGCATTTCAACCATTATTGATCATTTAATACCAAATCCTGTTTTTACGTATATGTATTAAAAATATATGATTTGTAAACACATTTTACTGATACAAAAACTAAATGATCAATCAGTTATATTTCTAATAATTCAATTTATCATAATCAACAATGGTAAATGGTTCCATGTATTGATACGTATCATTAAAAATTGAATTAAAGATTAGTTGTTTACACATAATCAAATGATCAAACAGTTCTATTTCAAGCCATTCAATTTAGCATAAGACATTTGTTTGCAATCAGTTTAAATGTCAAAAATTTCTATTTGATGCATACAAAGGCCTCGGGCCAGAGGGGAACTGGGAGTGATGGCAATGAAAGGGTACACCACATGCCTCAAAGGTCTAGTATTAGTGGAACCTCACCATCAGATTGTTTAATGTCATATCTAGGATACTTGTTGAGGGGATCTTACCCATCAGCAGTGATGCAATCGGTGTAGTCTACAACCCTAACCGATTGGGCAATTTTGCGATTGAATTCTTAGCCTAATGATCAGAGGTGAATTAAATAACAATGAGACGGTGTAAGAAGTTCTTAAAAAAGGAATTCTCATACTAGCTGGAAAAAAAGAAAAGAAAAAGAGAATTCCATATGGATTTCGAGTTAATAAAATTGAATGATATTTTTATGGGGATTTATTAGTTAATAAACGTCATTAACAGATTAATATTTACAATCCTTACCCATCAGTGATCCTTTCTCGTATATTAAATATAAACACAATGTGATTATTATAAGTCTTGGTTTTCCGTGATTAATTTTAATTGCATGTTAACCTGTCTTGGGTTATTTCATGCATTGAAATTAAGGAATCACGTTTATCGTACGTTTATTCCTTATGACATCAAGTATTTCTATGTAATATGTATAACTTGCACACGGTGTTATTGTTTCAAGTATTCCTATCTAATACTAATAATTATATGGTTTTAATTTTTCCTATCAAATACTAATATCTACATGTTTTTATATATTCCTATCTGATACTAATAATTATATTGTTTCAAGTATTCCGTCTAATACAAGTATTTATATTATTCCAAGCATTCCTATCAAACAGTAATAGTTATATGGTTTCAAGTATTCCTCACCAATACTAATAGTTATATGGTTTCAAGTATTCCTATTTGATACGAATATATATGTATGGTCTTCTCGTCTAATACTAATAATTATATTGTTTCAAGTATTCTTATCTAATACTAATAATTATTTGGTTTCAGATATTCCTAGCTAATACTAATAATGATATTGTTTCAAGTATTCCTATGTGATACGAATAATTTTATGGTTCCAAGTAATTATTGTTATTTTATAATAGTGATTTATTTACACACAGTAAAACGGTTTCAAGTAATAAATAATCACAATTCTTAATCAACAACCAGAGCTTGAAATAACAATCCTTCATACAATTAATCTAAAGTTTTCTGATATCACGCATTCTTATCAAATACAAATAATTTTTGGTTGGTTTATTGGTTTATTGGTTGGTTGGTTGGTTGGTTGGTTGGTTTGATTTTATCGCATATCAACCTTTGTTGGTTATTTAGCGCCAAATCCATAGTTATGAAAATAGGTCTATTTCAAACTATTCAGTTTAGCATAAGTACTCGGTTTAAATGTAATTACAGTTTAATTGGGAAAAAACATTCCTACTTCAAGCTATTCAGTTTAGTCAAACAGTTTTTATTCAGCTAATTCAGTTTAGTGTAAGTACAGATTTTGTTTACAAACAGTTAAATGTCAAAACTGTTCTATATTAAACAATAATAATGAGGGTGACCAGAACGCTCCCTTTTCAATAGCTACTACACTGAAGTTTCGGGAAAGGCGCTACTCTTCTCCCAAGATTACTCCACTTTACCCTTGATACGTACCTTATATTGCTTAGTGTTAACCAAGTAGGTATCAAGTACCATTTTTAAAGTCTTTGGTATGAGGCGACCTGGGATTTAAACCAGGTCTTCCGGATCATTGTCGAAAACTCTACCCACTAGAAATTGTCAAAAACATTTCTATTTCAAGCTATTCAGTTTAGTCAAACAATTCAGTTTACCATGTGTGTATCTGTTAGTTTTATTTAACCCATAGATAGGGCCCTATCAGGTGCTACCCCTCCGGGCCAGAGTGGACATGGGAGCAATGGCAATGAAGGGGTGGTTCGCATTCCCCAAAGCCCCAGCATCACTGGAACATCATCATCAGATTGTTTAGTGTCATATTTAGGACACTCATTGGGGGGGGGGCATACCCCTCCGCAGAGGTGCAGTCGGTGTATTCTACAGCCCCAGTCGACTGGGCAAACATAATTTTTGAATAGATCTATTTGACCCATAAATGGGATCTAACTAGTCTACTTCCTAAACTGAATTAGTGTTACTATCTTGTATTACTCAAACTAAGGAATTGAACTCGCGATCATAAGGCACCTTATTAGTCTTAACCAACGTCACTGGAAAAATATAACTTCAAACGTTTACCTTGACGTCTTCTTTATACTGTTAAACAAAAAAATAAAGATTCTGTTTAGCTAATTTAACGGGGAAAAACTATATTTACCCATCCCCTCGGCTATGGATAGGATATGACGTAAGGTAATTTGTTAAGCAAAGGAAAGCTGAATGGTATCCTGGTATCCTTACTATTCACCCATTGCTGGGGCGAGGTAAAACAGATGCATTCATGCCTTTCTCAAGATGTAATATAATTGTGGAGGGATTTCGTTTTGTATATCTTGCCT
Organism: Sepioteuthis lessoniana; assembly: GCA_963585895.1. Lineage (NCBI taxonomy): Eukaryota > Metazoa > Mollusca > Cephalopoda > Myopsida > Loliginidae > Sepioteuthis > Sepioteuthis lessoniana. Next base: position 13,874,377 of record OY757911.1, read on the forward strand.
TTCGGTTTAGTTAGGCTGAGAACCTTTCGCTTAGCGCATGGGTTTGTTAGGTGCAACATTAATGCAGGCGTTCACGTGCGCGCGGAGAAGATGAGGGCAAAAAGTCTGCAATCGTTAAAAAAATTAGTTCTTAGATTAAGAAGCCTCATCTCAAAATGATTCCAATTAAAGACAAGTACAAAAAAATTCGGCACGGACCCGACTATGGAAGACCAAATAAGGATTTATAAGACCAAAAAATCTATCCTTGATCGCCCTTCAGGGCCCGTGGCGCAGCGGATAGAGGCGTTGAGTTTCTACAGTTCCAGGTGAGCATTGTCAGAAGATAACGGTTTCAAATCCTACCCAAGCCGACCAGAGGTTTACTTGGTCAAAAACGTGGTGCGATAGGCAACAACTATGGAAGACAGTAATTACTGGGGATATAGTTACAAGACTCATCATTCCTATCCGAGGTTGCGGTAAAATCACCTGAAGAAGGCCAGAGGTGAAATTTGGCCGAAACGTAGTGAAAGAAACAACACACACACACAAAAAAAAAAAACCTACCAAGATGAGGACAAAAAGTCCGTAATAAATAATTAGTTCTCAGATTAAGAAGCCTCATCTCAAAATGATTCCAATTAAAGACAATTACAAAAAGTATTCTTTTATTTTATGAATTGTTTTTCCTTTATTTTTTAAATTCTTTTTTGAGTTTATATCTAAAACAATATAAAAATATGTATCACTATATTAGAGGAAAGTTTAAAACATTTTCATTCTTCTTCTTCTTCTTATTATTATTATTATTATTATCATATTTACCCAATCCCTCCGCTCGGCCAGGATATGACACAAGGTCAATTTTTTAAGCGGAGTTTAACAGGTTTGAATTCAGAGTTTTCCTTCTCCTAGACTAGTTGCCTCACCAAGGCTGAAGAACCTAGTCTGTCCTACTATTTTTTAACCATAGCTGGAGGGAGAATAATTGGATTCATACCTTTCCCAAGGGTATTAGTGCTATGTGAAATGCAATCAGTCCAGGATTTGAACTCGTGTCGCCGTGTCCAATTCCTGCGACGATAACCATTACACCACCATTTTGAGATGAGGCTTCTTAATCTGAGAACTAATTTTTTTATTGATTGCAGACTTTTTGCCCTCATCTTCTCCGCGCGCACGTGAACGCCTGCATTAATGTTGCACCTAACAAACCCATGCGCTAAGCGAAAGGTTCTCAGCCTAACTTCTTCTTCTTCTTATTATTATTATTCCTTGAGAGGTTGTCTAACCTACAATAGCTGATAGTTTCTCACTGGAGTCAGAACGACACTAAGTCTCCTCAGGTCTCCTAAACTCTTAGTATTCTGGCAGACCTAGAAAATGATGTAGTTTGGATGGTTTTGGTTCGTCCTTCGATTTTCATCTCTTTCAGCTTTTAGGGATCATTCCAAGCACACCAATTATAATTGGTATCACCGTCACTTTCATGTTTTATAGCTTTTTTAATTCTCTGGCAAAGCCCAAGAACTTGTCTCTGTTTTTGCTTTCTTTGATTTGCACTCTGTGTTTGCCAGGACGGCAAAGTCCACTATTCGGCAGGTTTTCTTTATTTTTGTTAAATACCACTCGCTCTGATTTTCTGGCCAGGATTTGGTTATCTGTTTGTATATCAAAATTCCAGAGAATTTTGTACTTCTCATTCACCAGGACAGAGTCTGGTTTTTGCATATACAATTTGGTTGTATGGTGAAATTTCACATTTTTGCACAGTTCCCAGTAGATCACCTTCCCCACCGAGTCGTGTCCAGTCTGGTACTCTTTTTGCGCTAATTTTGCTCCCACATCCTATATATATATATATATATATATATAATTTTGTTAATAAACGCAAATTGTTCTTTAAAAGAGCTCTACATTTTGAGGAAAAGCCTAAATTATTAGTAAAATGAATTTATAAAATTATATTGTGACTTTACGTTTTATACAGTGTTAAAATTTCCAGTCAATTCATTTCTAATCACACATACACACACGCGCGTGCGTGCGCACATATGTATATATGTCTGTGTATGTATATATTTATGCAATGTATATATATATATATATATACACACCTTTTGCATGAAATTAAAAAATACCAATGCCAATATTATTTCTACTACTACTAATAATAATAATCCTATGGGACTTTGACATACAAACGGATCATCTGAACTCAACCAGGAGACCAGACCTTATAGTAATCACTCCCAAGTCCTCCAGTGCCTTTAATAATCTTTCAGTTACCGTATCAAAAGCACCAATCACAATTGGTATAATAGTCACCTTCATGTTACATATTTTTTTCAATTCCCTAGCAAAGTCCAGGTACTTATCCTTCTTTTCACATTCTTTCAGTTTTATTCTGTGGTCAGCCGGGACAGCAAACTCGACAAATTTACAAAATCTCTTTTTTCGTTGATTATTATTAGGTCTGATCTTCTGACCGAGATTAGGTGATCTGTCTGTATGTCAAAGTCCCAAAGGAGTTTGTGTGTGTCATTCTCTAGGACAGATGCTGGGTTTTGCATATACCATTTGTTCATATGGTCAAATTTGAATTTCTTGTACATCTCCCAGTGGATCCCCTTGCCCAACCAGTCGTATCGAGTCTTATACTCATTCTGTAATAATTTGCTGCATTTGCTTATTATGTGATTGATGGTTTCATCTCTGTCACTGCATAGACTACATTTGCTATTTTGTTGCGTCTTATCTATTCTCGCTTTGATATGGTTGGTTCTTATGGCGTTGTTTTGTGCTGCTATTAAGAGTGATTCTGTTTCTCTCTGAATGTTTCCTTTTCTTTACTTACAGAATATTTGTTAATTAATAATTTTAGAAAATACAGCCTAGTTTTAATTGAAATTTGTGTTTACCATCAAATAATTTCACGATAAAAGCATCTAAGAATTCACGTTTTACAATATTCTTCCATTTTAGGATTTTTTCATTACAATTAAAATATTATTAAAAAAATGTGACTCTAAATTCCCAAGTGGTTTGAAACATTATTTTGGTTTTAATTTCCTAAAGAATTTTAAAAAATATGACCGCAATTTACATTCAGTTTTTAATCGCCTGTTGAGATACAATGATAAAAATAAATTCGTTTGATTTAATTTCTTTTCACCCATTGAAAACGTAGGAATAAATGGAAGCTAAGAAACAAAATGTGTCCTTATTTTATGGAGGAAACTTTCACGTGTAAATTCAAATGGAAAGTTTTCATTTATTCTATAAGTTGTTAATTTCTTTAAAAAAATACGTTTCTGAATTACACTGATTAAATATTGATATAATTTACTTTAAGAAATTTAAAAATCAGTTTTTCACTTAAAAATGCTTTCATTTAATTTTGTTTTTATTTCTTTTATACCTGCTAAATATATAAAATTGTAGGTAGATATAATAAAAAAGAAACTAAAAATTATATATATATAATTATATATATAGAGAGAGAGAGAAAGAGAGAGAGAGAGAGAGAGAAAGAGAGAGTGAGAGAGAGAGAGAGAGCTTTACTATTAGGTACACTTCAAAATTCAGTTTGACAAATTAGAGGTGGAAACTCCATAAGAAAGCCTAATATCTTGAAATCGTTCATCTTCCCCTTTTTTTGGGCCATGCAAATAGTCTTTTGGTTTAATGGCAGTGGTCACCAGTTCCCATCTCACAATAAATCTTAATGTACAGGTCTGAGAGATTTTCCGGTTCCTAATCTATGGAAAAGAGAACAACGCTATAAACCCAGACCCCTTCAGTTGATAAACTTTTTAAACGTGCTGTAGAAGACCTTGCCACTTCTCTGTATTGTCCAAAAGTGTACTCTTAGCAAGTATTGTGAAAATCTCTCGCAAATCGTCATTCACCAAGTCAAGCTATGATGATATATTTCTTTACAATTGTTTGACATATATTTCAAAGTCATTCTAAACAAGAAACAACACACTTCCAGTTTTATTCTCGGTGTCATTAATGTTTATTGTATATTTCCCAAATATATTTACCATTTACTTCTTAACATCTTAATTTGCTTTGATATTTATCACCTTCAAGGATGGAAAACGAGATTTTCTCGTTGACATTATTTTGATAATTATAGTCTATTCTTAAAGTCAACCTGTCAAAACTGGTGATTCTCTATGTTAGAAAAGGTAATCGAAAACACTGCTCTGTTAAATTATAATTTTAAAAATGACATTTGAAAATTCATAATCGGGTTATTAATTTATTATAAACAACAACTAAAATATTTTATGAGATTCGCACAAATCCTATTGTCTTTTGCAGATTTATCCAAACTGCGTTATATAAAACTTTAGTCAATAAATATTTCATTTTTTGTAGCTTTTATATAGATTTTGAATTATATATCTAACGTAGCAAACACAATTTAATTGATTGATTGATTTTAACGGTGAGTCAACCTGTCTAGAGTTATTTTATGTCTAGAAATAAGATATTTGTGTATATTGCACATTTATAGATAGATTTCTGAGTAGTTGTCTCTTAAGAAATTTATATTGCAGTTATTTGATATCAAGTATCTAATACAAATAATTTGATATCAAGTATCTAATTCAAATAATAAGCAAACAACTTTATTTGAACCATAGATGGGACTCTAACAATTACTACCATTTCGAGTCAGAATGGACTTGGGAGTAATGGCAGATTTCTAGAACTGGAACCTAACCACCAGATACATTTTAGTGTCATTTTGGGGTTGGGTCTTACGTCTATGAACGAGATACAATCATTGTATTCTGAGCTCCGTAATTCATACTATAAAAAGAAGCTATTTTGAGAATGCAAAATATTTAGAAAGTTCAGGTCTAAACTATGAAGAGAGACATTAACATACTCGATATTTTGGAGACAATTCATGATATTGATAACATAAGGTTTGCACAGATATCTTTTCCAACTCTAAATAGAAAAAAGAGGAACGTATTTCCCTTTTTTATTTTAACTGTTTATTCTTTAAGAAAAAGAGGTCATTTTACTCCCTATTTTATGCTCTTGATGAGGGCGAAATCAACCACAATGTTGCATTAACAGCATCAAGAATTCGAGGAATTTGAATTGTTCGAAATAATTTTCAAAATAGGAACTCTTGAAACCATTTATCCCCCGGCAGATTATTCGGGTCAAATTTCAGCAATAAATAACCCATGCTGTTAAACTACAAGAAATACATTTTTAAAAAATAAAAAGTTAATTTCCTTTTACACCAGAAAGGGTTTTACAATTTCTTCTGGAACATTATACAATAAAAACAGATATAAAAAAAAGTTGGCGACCATAGTCGAGGGTAACCCGAAAGCTCCCTTTTTGATAGCTACTACACAAAGGTGTAGGGGAGGGCGCTACTCCTTCCCTTTAAATAAGCTGATTACCAAATTACCTTATTACCAAATTCTATATGAGTAAAATTCTATAACCAGTAAATATAAATATATGGCAGTTCAAAATGTAAAACTTTATTTAGTCTGACACAAGGTCAAAGAAAGAGAATACGAAGTTTGTTTTGCTTTAATCTTCCAAAAATGAAATTGTTGTGAGATCGAAACTTATCTGCATCATGGACTCTTCCAGCACCAAATTACTAGCGTTGTAATATCCTAAATACGGGAGTAGTAGTATCGTAACACTGTAACAGTAGTACAAGAGTACTAGAAGTTCGACTACCAATATTGAACACTATCCTTTGTAACTTTTGTTAATATATCTTTCTGACCTCTAAATCGTGTTCCGTGTTTTCCTTTTGGGTACCGACTTTGGGTCCACACCAGAAATGTATGATTCCTTGAAAATCTGCAATCAGAAACTTGATTCTTTTTTACCTTGACTCAGACACGGACTTCTACGACGAGTAGATCACTATTTATGAATATTTACTGAACCTGAATTATTGTCATCAATATTTTTATTGAATTTCTACCTTCACAAAATACAACCTAAAGGGTGTCTTATAATAAAAGTGACGCTTTGCAAGTAACAACAAATTAATACACTGTCATTATTTCTATTGATGTTTGAACATTTCCAAGACGATTCTCTTTTATTTTCCCAAGATTCTACGTAGGAATGATGTCTGGTATTGGACGTCTGCCAAATCCATCATTTTTTTCTAATGTGTCTAAATTTCTGAACACGGTACTTGCAATTCATTTAATGAAATTTATTTCTTTGGCATTATTTTGCTGGTTTTGTTTGTGTTATATTCCAAGTATTTAGTTAAAACACTGAATAATAAAAGAACAACTGAATATATTTTAAACTCAACAATGTTCTTTTTATTTTCTCACTGACCGTTGTACAATAGGATTGGTATAGATCAAAACTGACTGTTTCTACACGTGCTAGTGGTCAAGCAGCCATGTTGTTGTTTGTTCCTACCCTGAAAAGTCAGTCATTCGTTAAGGGAGATAACTATGCCTAAATACCTCCTATTTTTAGCCCTTTTACTTAAGAGATATTGCTGCAATAACAGAGTCCTCTGGTACTTTATTTTGTATTGTCATGAGTCATGATGGTGCATCAGTGTGACCAATTAAATCAGTTCTATTATACTTTATAGTAAAGTTAGAGTCCAATAGTGTAGTCGTCTATCTTTGCAGACGGTTTGCTGTATTCACAGGAATGCTATTTTTGGATCCAAAAGTACTGAAAAGAAACTTGTAGACAGTGATCAGAGTAAAATGGTACCCATACAGCATTTTATGGAATTTTGTAATCGCAAAGACTACTGATAAGGCTCCTATTTTCAATTTGGCTATAGTTGCGTTCTTCAGATGTGAGTAACTTACATGCACGAGCTATTACGTTTTGGCTGCCATCAAGAAAAACATGAGAAATGACTGCCCCGACACTATAATTAGAAGTGTCTGAGACTACGACAATATCCAGGGTCGTAGTGTGTCAGCAAAGGATTTGAAGAAAGTAAGCATTTTACCTTTATGAAAGCTGACTGACATGCATCAGACCAATCTCATGCAATTATCTTTTTCCAAAAGATTTTTGAGTTGTGCAATAACTCAAAGTTCGGGCAAAAAAGCATTGTCGTTGCGAACCAAGCCAAGGAACGAACGAAAGGTTTTTACATTTGTTGGTGCCAGTATATGTTTTATTGCTGAGATATTTTCTGGCGCTGGTTTTCTACCATTTTTGTCAAATATAAACCAAAGGTGTTTGATTTTGTCCCAGAAAAATTCACACTTTTAAGACGGACTCGATATAGTGGGATTCTGCAGAAAACAGAAAATAAACGCTGTAAAAGTTCATCTTGGAATGCAGCTGCAACGATGATATTATCAATATATGCTGCAACACCTGTTAATCCGGTCAGAATGCCGTTCATTGTTTGCTGGAATATGGCTGGTTCTAGTTTGACTTCGAAGTTAAGACGGTTAAATCAGAAAAAAAATCCTTGTGGGTGTTGATAGTAAGGAGCTTCTTAGACTCCTCTTTAACTTCCAGTGGGAGAAAAGCATCGGAAAGATAAATTTTTACGAAGAATATGCTACCATTCAATTTGGTAAAAAGATCCTCTGGAATTGGTAGTGGATACTGATGTGCATCCAAGAAGTATTTAAACCAGTTGAGTAGTCAGCACATATTCGGACTTCTCCATTTGCTTTTTTAGAACTAAAATAGGAGCTGCCCATTTAGAGTAATTTGTAAGCTCTGTTACAACTTCTTGTTGAAGATAGAGTTCTTTTTACCATATCAAGTGCTGCATATGGCACAGGTCGTTTTGGTCTAAAAATTGGTTTAGAGTTCTCTTTTAATTGCAAGGTTGCCTCACTTGTTGTACAGTAACCAAGACCCTCTTGAAAAACGTTACTGAACTTTTTTTAAGTTCATCCCTAAATGTTTTTCAATTTTCGAAACAGACGCAAGACTAAATGTATTAAACACAAACTTGAGAGGAATATCAAAAAGATTAAACCATTCAATCGAGTCGAAACCAATTAAATTCAATTCAGAATTTTCAGCAAGATAGCGTACTTCTGAAAACGTGGTTGCTTGAAATGTAACATAACAACTTAATTCACCGGAGGCGCTCCTCGCTATGTGATCTGTTGCAGACAGACATGGCTTTCCAAGTAATTTCCAAGATGACTGAGATATTTACGTAATATCTGACGCTTAGTCAAACTGGAAACTAACTGTTTTGTTGTTCACTGAAACAGCGATATATTTCCTGTTGCTTTTATAGTCAGCTTTGAATGTTGTAAACACTAAGTTTGTTTGCGTCGTCCTACTGTTTCCTTTTTTTACAAATTACCTGTGGATTGGACTTTCAGCATTTTTTTTCAAATCTGAGTTGTAAAAATTGGCAAATATTGCCTGTATGTTTCTTGAACGGGTAAAAACCGTGCATAGTACCAGTCACTACAAAACCAACATATAGATGAAGACAATTTTCTTCTTTTTTTTTTTTTTGCTTGGACGTTTTATATTTACTTCTTGGACGTTTCAAGTAAATGATGATTTATAAATTTGTTTTTTGCACTAACATGGTGTCTCTTTTACTGCTTAAAAGAGTGTTGCATTCAGTTGTTAATGCTTGAACTGTAATGTCGTTGTAGTGTTCCAGGTTGGAAAGTAGTCTGGTTCGAATGTCACTGTGATTTAGACGTTAGTCCCGCGATAAAAATCAGACGTTTAAACTAGTCCTCCGTGGAGGAATTTAGTTGAATTTTTTCACATTCACGATATACGCGGTTCCGTCAATAAGTTTCCAGACTTTTTTTTTGTACAGGCATTTAAAATTGTTGTAGACTCTTGAAAATTCAGGATGTTATTGCTATATCTCTTATTAGATGACTGACCAATTTTTTAAGATTTCAGCTTCAAATCAACAGCTACAGCAGCAATTGGAATATATCCTACTAAAGCCTGATTGTCACAGCAGGTGAATTTCAAAAATGCAATCTGGACGTGAGGACACTTTAGAAGAACGATATGCAATCAAATTCTGTTTTAAACTTGGTAAAAATGCCACAGAAACGTATGGAATACTTCAGACTGCTTTTGGAGCATCTTGCATGAATCGAGCATCAGTTTTTTAGTGGCGTAAGAGATTCAAGGAAATCAGGGAGTCTGTGAGGGATGATGAGAGGTGTGGGAGGAGTAAGGAAGTCAATACACAAGATTTGATTGGCCAAAAGGTTAGGGTTAGGGTTACTATGTTGAGGTTTTAAGGGAGTTCAGGAAGAGATTCCGTCGGAAGAGGCCAGCACTCTTCAAATCGGGTCAGTGGCATTTCCACCAGGACAATGTACCAGTCTACTAGTCCATCCTTGTTACAGACTATTTGACCAAGATGGGCATCAAGATAGTTCCTCAGCCTTCCTATAGTCCAGACCTCGCTCCCTGTGACTTTTTCTTTTTCCCTAAGCTCAGAGGCTGTCGTTATGAGACAATTGAGGAGATGAAAGAGGCTGTGACGAAGGTCATTGACACGCTCACACAAGAGGACTTCCGTGGGGGCCTTTCAGAAGTTGTTGGAACGGCACAACAAGTGCATTGCAGCCGTAGGAGATTACTTCGAAGGGGACCAGAGTTTCATGCGTGTACTATCAATAAAAGTGCCTATACGAAAAAAGTCTGGAAACTTACTTAATAATCCTCGTACGATACCAGCGAACGTCACATAATCGTCTACATTATTTTTTCCAGTTGAAGACAATTAAACCAGGTATTAAACAGTGGCATTCAAAAAAAAGATTTCTTTTAACAGTTCTACTGTTTCAGTAAACGTAAAATCAGCAGGCTGCTTGGGTCGGATGTAGTTCATAAAAACAGTTGAGTTCCAGGGTGCCCAGTTTTCGATTTGGTAGACGGATTTTCAAATGTTCGTCTTTCTGTTTTGGAAAATGTCTGTTCATCTTTTGTACAACAAATCAAAAGTCTTTCCACTTTTTCAAGATGTAGTGGAATGTCATTATAGTGACTCGCATCAACAGAATTTGCGTTCCAGTTGGTGGTTGAATTGTTGAGTAATCATAGTCAACAACTGTTGCTGTGAACGTTAAAACTGTTCTTGATGTCGAGTTAATTTTTCTTTCAGCATGTCTGGTGAAATCGTCATTTTTCTTAGTTATTGTTTAAATTCTCATCACCAAAACTTTGTTATATCCAAAGTATTTAGAAATAACAAAAAAAAAGTTGAATATATTTAAACACAACAATATTCTTTTATTTTCTCACCGACCAATGTACAGTAGGATTGGTATGGATCCAGCGAGAGCTGGGACACGCTTCGGTCGGCCGTGTTGGTCGGTACACGGATCTGGCCGGGTGTGTCCTGGTTCCGCTGTCAGTCGGTCGAGGTCGTCTGACATGGTTTCTGGTAAGCCGGCATTCATATCGGGCGCGCTAACATCCATGAGTCTCAGGGGACCGTTTCCCCCAGGCTCAAACCCTCGTTCGAGGGGGTAGGTTTATCACATAGCGCCTGAGGCACCCCTTTTTGAGGAATGCCGACGAAGCCCGAGACATTTGTAGAGCGGCTGGGCGTGTCTGAGCTCCGACCCTGTGCCCGGATCCACCTAAAAAGCCCTTGTGAAACACTTATCCCGTTGGTGGGACGAACGACAAATTTCGTCTTTACACGTGCCTGGCCAGCGGCCATGTTGTCTGTTCCGACCCTGTTTCTCTAGAGAGTCAATCATTGGTTAGGGGAACAACTCTCCCTAAACAGTTTGTTTTTTATTTTTGTTTTTTATTTTTTCTTGGTTTATATTTTTTTTGAAATTCTTATGTCTGTTTTCTTTTTCTTAATTTTTTTTTTTCTTGAGGAGTTGGATGGAAGAGTACCAATTATATTAACATCCTACTTCCCCTAGAAAGTGCTTAAATTTTGCATTTCATTTCTTGTAAAGATATTTTGTGATGTTTGTTCTTCTTTTTTAGAGATTACCATATGTTTGTTTGCACAAAACGTGGACATAGATCTCAAAATAAAATTGATTGGATTTCTATTGCTAGTACTTCAACCCCACATTAAAAGAAACAAAAATATGGTCTCACCGATTTGTTTGACAAGAAAAGTTTCTATTTTAAAACTCTTGTCATTTTCTTAATAGCGGAGACATTATAACTTGGTGTACGATAAAAACAAAAAATAAACAAGTTTTATGTGAGTAAATGTCAAACTCCAAAGATATCTTTGTCAATATAATTTATCGGAATAATAAGCTTCTTTTTTTATCTACGACACAAACAGACAAATGATGAATCGAATCATCAGACAATGTTCTAATTTTTATCTAAATTTAGCGTCGTTTATAGTTGTACAGTATAGATGTGATTTTGATCAGTTGTCTGTGTATTGAATACGGTCTCAAAAGCCAAAGAATAACATGCGCTACATTTTGCTCTGCATAATCGAATCGTAGATCTGAAGATCTCTGTCACAGATTGGTTTTTGAACTCTATTATCAACATTTTAAGTCTGCCAAACGCATGACTTGTTGGAAATATGCAAATGAGTAGTACCCAGTGACTACACTTTCTTTTTAAATCAAAAAGAATTTAATGCTTTGGAATGATCTAAGTAAATATCTATGTCTGTCATTATATATATATGTGGTAGGGAAGTCAACAATTCTGTAGCCTAACGAGGAAAAAAAGCATTTATTTACACAATATTTACTTACATATTTGTTTCTAATTTTTCTAAATTTCTGAGATGAAAATTGATAATTTTTATCACATAGAGTATTCGGATTTGTTTTCATCTTCGTTGTTATATTCACAATGTTGAAAGAAGAAATGAAGCGTTTGAAAATCAACTGCCATCGCAACAACTACCCAGAAAGCATAAACTCGATTTGGATCGAATAACAGAGAACAATACCCGGAAATTTATCACAATCTGTCGGTTCTATGACAAAGGACAAGCCGAAAAGATTCAAAAGATATGAATTCCATATGATATCAGGACAATATTCAGTTATAGTGCCATTATGAATTTATTTCGACTCGATTTTATACGCCATAGTAGATGGCGAACACACTTTCTGTGGAATGAAATCAGTAAATATTGTTTTATATATATATATACATATATATATATATATATATATATATATATATATATATATATATATATATATATATATATATATATGTATATATAAGGAATAAATGACGAATAGAGAAAAGGGATCAAATGATGAAAATAAAAAAGTGAGAATACTGCTGCCGGGTCCACACCAAAGTTCACAGGTGTAGTTTCAAAGTAGCTACGTCTGTGTTCCTATTTCTTCGTATAATTTACATTAGTCTCGAAATTTGTTATTTTTTATTATTCAATTATACACCTAATACCCACATGCCAGCTCGAAGTGTTTGGAAAAGTTTCCCATTTGACGTTTTTTCTTTAAGACTTTCCGTTAGTTCCTATGCTCATATTTTATTTATATCTCTTTAGGTGGTGCTAAGGGTTTCTGCTACCAATCCTAACATTTCCTCTTACCATAGGAACCTAGGTTCTTGTCATTCATTTTACCCTAATTACTTTGATAATTTTTTGAGAAAATATCATAAAAGCTAGAAAAATAAAAAGTAAATAAACAAATTTAAACTTTTTCTCACACTATCAAATCCCATATTATTTATTTAGTAATTCTTCCTAATGAAGTGCCTCCAGCTATGTACCTCAATTAATTTCCAAAATTATTTTCTGTCCAATCCTTTAGTATTACTATGTAAACTATATTCATCCAATTCATACATTATTTTCATCATTTCTTTAATACTACCCTCCAATGCTACCCTTATTAAGTTAATTTAAACTTATCTTTGTGTCTACATTTGAATATTACCTTGTTTCGATTATTCAATAGTTGTCGAATTCCTTTAAAATTGATTATACTAATTTTCTCTTCTATGCATAGAATACATCTGCTATTGAAGGTATTTGCCGTCGAAGGTTTTCTAATGATTTTCCACTTTATTTGAGGGGTTAGTCCTCGTTCTTTTAAGCTCCTAAAGTAATTTGAACGGGCAGTTTGATTCCTAAGTCGCCGATTCGTAAAAGAATGTTTCTGATTATATCACTTTTGTTTGAATGTATTTCCTAATGCCAGAATAATGTCTTATTTCTTCGTCTGTGATGGCTGTACATTTCCTAGTGTTATTTAGATTATGTAGTAACAACTCCCTAGTGATGGATGGGTAAAATTCTATGATGTTGAATTGAATGAACATGGTACAATTTTCATTCTTAATGTTTATGAACCATTCTATTGTGTCCAGTTAGTTCTTCCGTAAATTATATCTTCAGTTACTAAGTGTCCTTGTGGTTATATTTTGTATCAAATCTTTAGATACTAAGCCTAGTTCAATCTTAGTATGGTTTATCGACCTGGCCTACTTCCTATCCTGGAAATTCTGTTTATGGCCCTTAAATATAATATATGTGCATTTTTCTTTTAGTTTTCCTAATCTATCTTTAATGTGCAGTTTACTAGCGAATTTCGCGGTGATGCTATTAATTTATGCTGTGGTGTTATTATTGTGTTTTTTAAAATAATTCAATCATTTCAAATTCTGTCCTATTCGGATGGGCTAATCTTGTATATGCTGCTAGTTTTGTCAGCTCTTACCCAAATTTCTCGGGATTTTTTTCATTTGTTCTTTATCTCTCTCCATCTTTACTTGGAACCCATTCGGTATTTTATGGAAATTAATTTCAGACAATTTTTACACACACCTGCAAGTGTGTCTAGTTTTGTGTGTACTTTTACGTATGTTCACATGTTACGCTATAAGTTCTATGCTTTGGTTGTAATTATGCGTATATGCTTATACATGGATGTGTATATAGGAGTATCGAATAGATAGCTAAATACGGAAAACCAGCTGATTGTGATAGATGATAAAATAGAGTAAGAAATATATCTCGATGGGGATGAAAGAGTTAGTTTTTTTGTCTGTTATAAACTCAAGTCGATGTACAGTCATAAGTCAGTGGCTAAGCATGTAATTTTCTGGAGATATTTAGTTCTTAGACGTTCACGTGAGAAGGCCGTTTTTTACGGAGGCCATGGCCCTATATATTCAAAGAAGCAATCAAGAGATAGACTGATAAGTTGCAGCACAGGAATGTGGTGCCCTTACTGACGTACCGTGGGAAAGGCTACCCAGCTCCACTATAGTTGGTCACAAAAAGAGTATACTGAGTTAGGAGCTCACAGAGACGGAAAATTGACCAATTCTTCTTCTGCTGTCCATATTGAGGGATCAGTACACAAGTCCATTAGGTAAGGCATCCCCAATCAGCCTAAACCAGAAGAGTAAAGTACAATGACGATACATGTGTGTTCTGGAATTCGTTTTTTTCTTGTGGAGTTGAACTGTGGCTTGTAGATTTTATACCAAATCCTTCCGCCGATAGATCTTTTGAAAACAAACACAACTTTCAGGGAGATAAATCGTACAGCTGGTGAGTCTGAGTGAACCACGGATGATACAGCCACCCACACATTTACTTACACAAGAAAATTTGAACATATAGTATTAAAACATGGTTTTAACTGAGTTTTAAGAAATGAAACGTATAGTTTTAGGAACATGAACACAATTTTAAGAAATAAAACACAGAAGATAAGTTTCGAATTAATATTTTTATTATTACATTATGTTGATTAATTCAAGCTGCTTATGCTGGTAAACCTGTCGGGAAAAATAAAAAACAAATATTGGTTAGTTCAAACAAAAAGCAGTTTTTCATGTTGATAATGTGTAGTAAAAAAGTGTGTAATAATTTTTCAGGTTTTATTCTTTCGCTAGAATTACAATTAATCGTTTTTTTTATTTATATGAATAATACAATTTATATTTTAACCAATGATTTTTATTACATAATTGATTTACCTTGTTGATTTAACGGTTCATTATAATCTGAACTGATTGTGATTAGTTGGAAAATTACAAAGATCTATGATCTGATTACAGAAAATATAACTGGATAAAGAATCTATTATTGATCGAAGTATGAAATTGAAGGGTACAATTATAAAGTCATGGTTCATTTTTTACGACATTTTAATTGATCAATTGATTGATTGATTGATTTTGCCGGCATATCAACCAGTTTAATGTTATTTTATGCCAACAGGTTAGGTAATCACGTCCAGTGTACATTCATATTTACATTTTTTATGTAGTTGTTTCTTAAGAATTTTTTGCACTCAGTTGTATGGTTTCAAGTATTCTAATCAAATACAAATAATTATATGTTTTAAGTTGTTATTTCTTTTTAATGATATTCATTTGTTTTCACACTGTTACATGGTTTCAAGTAACTAATAATCTGAGTAAACGATAATAGTTTCTTGTTACTCTTTATATTAGAAATAGTTAATATGATATCAAGTATTCTTATTCAATACAAATAATTTGCAAACAGTGTTATGATTCCAAGTATTCATATCTAATACAAATAATTACATTGTTTAAAGTAATTATTCCAATGCAATTGTAGTCATTTGTTTTCGCATTGTTATGTGGTTTCGAATAAAACCCTTAATAAACAATAAAATCTTCAAGTAATTTTTCTCACCACAAACGATTTACACAGAATTATATGTAATCTTATATTCCTATTCCATATTAATAATTTTTAGGATATAATGGTTAAAGTGCTCGACTAAAATCTCGAAGTGAGTTCAAACTTTTGGAATAATACCCGTGGGAAAGGTATGAAATTCCTTATCCACCCCCCAGTAATGTGTTAAATAATATCACTGCTCTTTTCCTCTATAAGGATGGCTTTGGCATTAAATAACACACGAAGGTTGATATGCTATTAAAGAAACCGATCTAATCATTTTTAAACAGTTCTATTTGACCTATAGATGATACCCTTACAGTTATCAGAAATTCTATCCATAGTGATACTGGGAGTAATGGAAATGAAGGGTTACATCACCCTCACCAGATCTCCAGAACTGGAGCCTCTCCATCAGATGCAGTTTAGTATCATACCCAAGACCCCACTTTTGTCTTAACCCTCTACAACGGATACAGTCAGGGTATTCTAAGACCCACCGACAGTGTGAGGGTCACATTTCTGTGAAGTCTAACCTCGACCAGCCTTGATTATTCAATTAATATTTGATGGAATTTTGAAATCGATAAAAATTGATAAGAAGGGAAAAAGACTAATGCAAAGAAAGAAAGAAAGAAAGAAAGACACCAAATGTTTGGTTTTGTTTTGTTTAATGGCATATCAACCATTATAGGTTATTTTATGCCAAATCTATTTTTATATATAAAACTAAGTCTATTTCAAACAATTCAGTTTTGCATAATTACTCAGTTTAAATGTCAAAACAGTTCTGTTTCCAACAATTCAGTTGAGCACATGTTCAGTTCTATTTAACCCTATCAGGTGCTACCATTCAGGGAGCAATGTCAAACACACAAATAAAATCTTCTACAAATAAATAGTAACCACATTCGAACACTAACATCTAAACTTCGAAGTTTTCTTCATCAGTAACTAGACCCTCTGCAGGAATCTTCGAAGAACAACTTAACAAATATCTTTCTTTAACTCAGGGATTCCCGCCAAATAACTTAAGTGAAATAGCGATTGGCTTTCTAGATACTTGAATGGATAGGAACAACAGGGACTGTAAAAATGTAAATCGGGTCCTGCAGACTAAGCAAAAATTGATAAATAATAATAACACCAACCGTAGTTAGGTAATACTTACCTAAGACAAAAGTCGACAATATCTTTTCGAGATCGGATTTGCTCTGTTATTCTAGAAACTTCTTTTCTCCTTTTATATTGCAAGAGGCTGACGTGGCAATCGAAATCCAGTTCCTGTTTCCTGGCTTTCGTGCGATGCTTAAGTACATTATCAAAGACCTGATTGGTTTACTAGTTTGTCGTTAGAGAAAATACGATTTTCTAGCTATGACACAATGCATGAGTGACAGATTTCAGTTTCCTGTAATCGTATATAAAGGTTTGGTTATCATTTGTGAGTAAGGTTGCGATTGATTTGGTTTGAATGAATTTTTTATGGTGATCTATTAGTTAATAAACGTCATTAACAGATTAATATTTACAATCCTTACCCATCAGTGATCCTTTCTCGTATACTAAATATAAACACAATGTGATTATTATAAGTCATGGTTTTCCGTAATTAATTTTAATTGCATGTTAACCTGTCTTGGGTTATTTTATGCATTGAAATTAAGGAATCACGTTTATCGTACGTTTATTCCTTATGACATCAAGTATTTCTATCTAATATTGATAATTTGCACATGGTGGTATTGTTTCAAGTATTCCTATCTAATACTAATAATTATATGGTTTCAATTATTCCTATCAAATATTAATATTCATATGTTTTTATATATTCCTATCTGATACTAATAATTATATTGTTTCAAGTATTCTGTCTAATACAAGTATTTATATTGTTTCAAGTATTCCTATCTAATACTAATAATTATATGGTCTTAAGTATTCCTCACCAATACTAACAATTATATGGTTTCAAGTATTCCGATCTGATACGAATATATATGTATGGTTTCAAGTCTTCCCGTCTAATACTAATAATTATATTGTTTCAAGTATTCTTATCTAATACTAATAATTATTTGGTTTTAGATATTCCTAGCTAATACTAATAATGATATTGTTTCAAGTATTCCTATGTGATACGAATAAGTATATGGTTCCAAGTAATTATTTTCATTTCATGATAGTCATTTGTTTACACACAGTTAAATGGCTTCATGTTATGAATAATCACAATTCTTAATCAATAATCAGAGCTTGAAATAACAATCCTTCATACAAATAATCTAAAGTTTTCTGATATCAAGTATTCTTATCTGATACAAATAATTTTTGGTTGGTTGGTTAGTAGGTTGGGTTTTATCGCATATCAACCTTTGTAGTTTATCTAACACCAAATCCATTTTTATGAAAATAGTTCTATTTCAAACAATTCAGTTTAGCATAAGTACGCAGTTTAAATGTAAGTACAGTTTAATTGTGAATTACATTTCTCCTTCAAGCAATTCAGTTTAGTCAAGCAGTTCTAATTCAGTTTATTATAAGTGCAGATTTTATTCACATACAGTTAAATGTCAAAACAGTTCTATATTAAATAATTCAGTCAAGTGTAAGTACAGTTTCAATGTCAAAAAACAATTTCATTTCAAATAATTCTGTTTTGAATATGCACGCAGTTTAAATGTAAGTACGGTTTAATTGTCAAAACATTTCTATTCCAAACAATTCAGTATGCAGTTAGTTTTACTTAAGCCATAGATAGGGCCCTATCAGGTGCTACCATTCCGGGTAAGAGTGGACCTGGGAGCAATGGCAATGAAGGGGTGCTCCGCATTCCCCCAAATCCCCGAATCAATGGAACATCACCATCAGATTTTTTAGTGTCATATCCAGGACACTTATTGGCGGAGGTGCAGTCGGTGTATTCTAAAAATAATTTTTGAATAGATCTATTTGACCCATAAATGGGATCCTAACAGATGCAATAACTCCGTGTCAGAGTTGACCTGGCAGTAATAGCAATGAATGGGTACTCCACATTTCCCATGACTCCAGAACTAGAGCCTCATTATTAGATAGTATGGTGAAATTTCACTTTTTTGCACAATTCCCAGTTGTTGACCTTCCCCACCGAGTCGTGTCCAGTCTTGTACTCTTTTTTCGGTAATTTGCAGTTGTCGCAAATTTTGTGAGTAATTGTTTCGTTTCTGTCATCGCGTAACCGACACTTGTATCTTATCTTTTTTTGCTTTAGTGTAGCTGGTTTTTATGGTGTTGTTTTGTGCTACTATTCGAAGAGATTCAGTTTTTCTCTTGAAGTTTTCCTCTCTAATGCCATGTCCAGGTCTTCTCGTCTGAGGTTTTGTTTGTTGGTCGCTTGAAATATCCATACAGTTGTTCCTCTTCCCATTTTTTGTTTCCTTGTTGTGGTTCTGTTGATTATTTTGCCATCTGTGTTAGTCGCTGTAATTAGTCTTACTTTACTCCTTTTTATGTACTCTTCGAGTCGTTATATGGATGTATCGACGCTATCTTGAATGTTGGTGAGTTGTCTTCATCCTTCTTTTCTTAACACCTAGAGTCTATGTCATTTCTTACGTACCGTCATTAGTTTCCTTGTCCTCTGGTCTCTTTGTTGTTCTTCCCGCGTCCATTTTAAGAGTGGTCTCGAGTAGGTTACGAGGGGAACAGCCCAGAGATTTATTCTTTTTATAAGGTTCCTGACATATAGCTTGGTTTCGAGTAGCTTTCTCGTTTTTTGGAGATATTCTTTTTTATTTTTTCTTTCATCACCACTTGCCTGATGGTTTCCACTTTCAATAATCCCAAGTACTTGTAGGTTTCCTTTTCTCCGGACGTTCTAATTCTTTCCTGATTTGGCTGTTCTATTCCTCCCGTAATCAGTATTTCCCTACTTCTTATTATTAGTATGGCACATTTTTCTGGACCAAATTTCATTAGTGTATATTGTCATTATCTGTTTCAGGGACTCCAATTCTTTTTCATTATTTGCAGTTTGATGTGGTCCATGTACATTAGATGGTTAATTCATCTTGTGATTTAGTAAATTTGTACCCTCTGTGCATTTTTAGAGTATGTGAATGCGTGGTATCACTGCTATTACAAATAGTAATGGTGAATGCGCATCTCCCTGGAAGATACCTCTCTGGATTTCTACGTCTACAAAAGTTTTTCCTCCTGCGGTCAATTCCACATTCCATATTTTCATGGTTTCCGTGGTGACTTTGCCGGATATCTTGAATATTTTTAGACAGTTTATTATCCAGCATTGAGGAACCATATCGTCGGTCTTTCTGTGATTAATCCACGCCATGGCTATATTTTTCCGTTTCATTTTGCTCTCCGTGAGGATGTGTTGATCAATGCACAGTAGATCACCCTTTCTCTTGTTCCTTTGTGGCAATTTTTTTTTTTTTGCTTTTCGGGAAACAATCAACAGCTTATTAGAGTGAAATGGATCTCCACCTTTATCTTGTTGATAGGATTTTCCACGTCATAGGTAAACACGTTATGGGTTCATTGTTGTTGGGGGTGGTGAATTTTTTTGAGTCTTTTTGATCAGAGTAGTTTTTTCTTTTAGTTATCCATTCGAGTATATTTATTTGTTCTGAGCATCTACTAAGTCCAAGAGCTTGAGGATAGGTTCGAATTTTTAAAACCAGATACCATTTATGCCGTCATGGTCCGGTGTTTTGTGATTCAATTCTTTGTTTCAGTGTTTTGTCACCTTAGAGCTTTCTTCTGGTCCTTGCAATTCTTTTCCAATGTTATTTATCCACCTTTCTATTATATTCTTTCCGTTTCTATATTTTACTCTAAAATTGTTTTAATTCCTTTGCATCCGGGTATTGGAATACGCTCGTGCATTCTCCACCAACTTCAGGGGAGAATTTTCTTTCGCTATTTTGAAATGTTCTCTTTTGTTTGTATTGCTTGAGACTGTCTCAATATCTTTTAAGTCTCCCTTTTTTCACCAATATCTTTTGATTTATATGTTCAAGTTCCCTTGTTTGATGTGTTGGTTTCCGTAGTGGGGTCTTGTTAGTTTTCTTCCCAATTTATTTGTTGGCATATCTCTAGTATCTTAAGGTCAAAGGACCAACCCATTATTATTATTAGGATTTTCCGCATCAGCGTTAGCTGATGATATTTCACAGGAGTTTGAGTGACAGCAAGTCTCCTCAAGTGTCCAGGACTCTTCTCAGTATTCAGGCCGTTCTCAACAATGCTGTAGTTTGGATGGTCTCCAATCGTCCGCCAACTTCCAAGTCCTCCAGTCCCTTTAATAATCTTTCAGTTACCGTACAAAAAGCACCAATCACAATTGGTATAATAGTCACCTTCATGTTCCATAGTTTTTTCAATTCCCTAGCAAGGTCCAGGTACTTATCCTTCTTTTCATATTCTTTCAGTTTTATTCTGTGGTCAGCCGGGACAGCAAAGTCGACAAATTTGCAAATTCTCTTTTTTTGTTGATTATTATTAGGTCTGATCTTCTGACTGAGATTAGTTGATCTGTCTGTATGTCAAAGTCCCAAAGGAGTTTATGTGTGTCATTCTCTTGGACAGATGCTGGGTTGTGCATATACCATTTGTTTGTATGGTCAATTTTGAATTTCTTGTACATCTCCCAGTGGATCCCCTTGCACACCCAGTCGTATCTAGTCTTATACTCCTTCTGTGCTAATTTGCTACATTCGCTTATTATGTGATTGATGGTTTCATCTCTGTCACTGCATAGACTACATTTGCTATTTTGTTGCGTCTTATCTATTCTCGCTTTGATATGGTTGGTTCTTATGGCGTTGTTTTGTGCTGCTATTAAGAGTGATTCTGTTTCTCTCTGAATGTTTCCTTTTCTTTACTTACAGAATATTTGTTAATTAATAATTTTAGAAAATACAGCCTAGTTTTAATTGAAATTTGTGTTTACCATCAAATAATTTCACGATAAAAGCATCTAAGAATTCACGTTTTACAATATTCTTCCATTTTAGGATTTTTTCATTACAATTAAAATATTATTAAAAAAATGTGACTCTAAATTCCCAAGTGGTTTGAAACATTATTTTGGTTTTAATTTCCTAAAGAATTTTAAAAAATATGACCGCAATTTACATTCAGTTTTTAATCGCCTGTTGAGATACAATGATAAAAATAAATTCGTTTGATTTAATTTCTTTTCACCCATTGAAAACGTAGGAATAAATGGAAGCTAAGAAACAAAATGTGTCCTTATTTTATGGTGGAAACTTTCGCGAATAAATTCAAATGGAAAATTTTCATTTATTCTATAAGTTGTTAATTTCTTTAAAAAATACGTTTCTGAATAACACTGGTTAAAAATTGATATAATTTACTTTAAGAAATAGAAAACATCAGTTTTTCACTTAAAAATGCTTTCGTTTAATTTTCTTTTTTTTTTTCTTTTATACCTACTAAATATGTAAAATTATAGGTAGGGATAATAAAAAAGAAACTAAGAATTAAATATATATATATATATATATATAGCTTTACTATTAGGTACACTTAAAAATCCACTTTGACCAATTAAACTCCATAAGAAAGCCTAATACCTTGAAATCGTTTATCTTCCCCTTTTTTTTGAGGGGGGGGCATGCAAGTAGTCTTTTGGTTTAATGGTAGGAGTCGCCAATTCCCATCCCACAATAAATCTTAATGGATAGGTCTGAGAGTTTTTCACGTTCCAAATCTACCGACAAGAGAACAACACTATGAAATCAGTCATCCTTCAGTTGAAAAACTTTTTGAATCTACTGTAGAAGACCTTGCCACTTCTCTGTATTGTCCAAAATTTAGCAAGTATTGTGAAAATCCCTCGCAAATCGTCATTCACCAAGTCAAGCTATGATGATATATTTCTTTACGATTGTTTGACATATTTTAAAGTCATTCTAAACAAGAAACAACACATTTCCAGTTTCATCTTTGATGTCATTAATGTTTATTGTATATTTTCCAAATATATTTACCATTTACTTCTTAACATCTTAATTTGCTTTGATATTTATCACCTTCAAGAATAGAAAACGAGATTTTCTCGTTGACATTATTTTGATAATTATAGTCTATTCTTAAAGTCAACCTGTTAAAACTGGTGATTCCCTATGTTAGAAAAGGTAATCGAAAACACTGCTCTGTTAAATTATAATTTTAAAAATGACATTTGGAAATTCATAACCGGGTTATTAATTTGTTATATACAACAACAAAAATATTTTATGAGATTCGCACAAATCCTATTGTCTTTTGCAGATTTATCCAAACTGCGTTATATAAAACTTTAGTCAATAAATATTTCATTTTTTGTAGCTTTTATATAGATTTTGAATTATATATCTAACGTAGCAAACACAATTTAATTGATTGATTGATTTTAACGGTGAGTCAACCTGTCTAGAGTTATTTTATGTCTAGAAATAAGATATTTGTGTATATTGCACATTTATAGATAGATTTTTGAGTAGTTGTCTCTTAAGAAATTTATATTGCAGTTATTTGATATCAAGTATCTAATATACGTAATTTGATATCAAGTATCTAATACAAATAATTTGATATCAAGTATCTAATACAAATAATAAGCAAACAACTTTATTTGAACCATAGATGGGACTCCAACAATTACTACCATTCCGAGTCAGAATGGACTTGGGAGTAATGCCCGATTTCCAGAACTGGAATCTCACCACCGGATGCAGTTTAGTGTCATAGCCTGTACACCCTTATTTTGGGGGCTGGGTCTTACGTCTATGAACGAGATACAATCATTGTATTCTGAGCTCCGTAATTCATACTATTTTGAGAATGCAAAACTTTTTGAAAGTTCAGGTGTACACTATGAAGAGAGACATTAACATACTCGATATTTTTGGGACAACTCATGATATTGATAACATAAGGTTTACACAGATATCTTTTTCAACTCTAAATAGAAAAAAGAGGAACGTATTATTCTTTTTTTAACTGTTTATTCTTTAAGAAAAAGGGGTCATTTTACTCCCTATTTTATGCTCTTGATGAGGGCGAAATCAACCACAATGTTGCATTAACAGCATCAAGAATACGAATAATTTGAATTGTTCGAAATTATTTTCGAAATAGGAACTCTAGAAATCATATATCCTCCTGCAAATTATTTGGATCAAATTTTAGCGATAAATAACCCATACTGTTAAACTACAAGAAATACATTTTTTAAAAATAGGATGTTAATTTCCTTCTAAACAGAAAGTGTTTCATAATTTCTTCTGGAACATTATACAATAAAAACAGATATAAAAAGCTGTTACTTATTACCAAATTCTATATGAGTAAAATTCTGTAACCAGTAAATATAAATATATGGCTATCCAAAATGCAAAACTTTATTTAGTCTGACACAAGGTCAAAGAAAGAGTATAAGAAGTTCGTTTTGCTTTAATCTTCCAAAAATGAAATGTATGATTCCTTGAAAATCTGCAATCAGAAACTTGATTCTTTTTTACCTTGACTCAGACACGGACTTCTACGACGAGTACGAAATACTCACTAAATCACTATTTATGAATATTTACTGAACCTGAATCATTGTCAACAAGTAAAAATAAATCAATACATTCACAATATTTTTCATCAATATTTTTATTGATTTTCTACCTTCACAAAATACAACCTAAAGGGTGTCTTATAATAAAAGAAACGTTTTGGCTGCCATCAGGATAAACATAAGAAATGACTGCCCCGACACCATAATTAGAAGCATCTGAGACTACAACAATATCAAGGGATGGGTCGTAGTGTGTCAACAAAGGATTTGAAGAAAGTAAGGATTTTACCTTTATGAAAGCTGACTGACATGCATCAGACCAGTCCCATGCAATTATTTTTTTTCAAAAGATTTTTGAGTGGTGCTTTAATTCAAAGTTCGGGCAAAAAAAGCATTGTTGTGGCGAACCAAGCCAAAGAACGAACGAAATGTTTTTACATTTGTTGGGACCAGCATATGTTTTATTGCTGAGATATTTTCTGGCTCTGATTTTCAATCATTTTTGTCAAATATAAACCAAAGGTGTTTGATTTTGTCCCAGAAAAATTCACACTTTTAACTCGGAATCCGTCCTTCGTGGGGAAATTTAGTTTAAAATTTTCCGATTGACGATACCAGCGAACGTCACATAATTGTCTTCATTATTTTTTCCAGTTGAAGACAATTAAACCTGGTATTGAACAGTGACATTTTTTTACAAAGATTTCTTTTAACAGTTCTACTGTTTCTGTAAACGTAAAATCCGTAGACTGCTTTGGTCGGATGTAGTTCATAAAACAGTTGAGTTCCTGAGTGCCCAGTTTTCGAATTAGTAGACGGACTTTCCAATGTTCGTATTTCTGTTAAAGTTCGTTTTGGAAAATGTCTGTCCATCTTTTGTAGTACGAGGCAAAAGTTGTTCCACTTTCCAAGGTGTAATGGAATGTCGTTATAGTGTTTGTTAAGTTATCTACAGAATTTGTGTTCAAATTCTTTCCTTCTAGTAGAAGGTCCAGTTGGTGATTGAATTGTTGAGTAATCATAGTCAACAACTGTTGCTGTGACTGTTAAAACTGCACTTGTCGTCAAGTTGATTTTTCTTTCAGCATGTCTTGTAAAATCGTCATTTTTCTTAGTTATTGTTTAGATTCTCATCACCAAAACTTTGTTATATCCAAAGTATTTAGAAATAACAAAAAAAAAAGTTGAATATATTTAAACACAACCATATTTTTTTATTTTCTCACCGACCAATGTACAGTAGGATTGGTATGGATCCAGCGAGAGCTGGGACACGCTTCGGTCGGCCGTGTTGGTTGGTACACGGATTTGGCTGGGTGTGTCTTGGTTCCGCTGGCAGTCGATCGTCTGACATGGCATTCATATCGGGGCCTAAGGGGGCCGTTTCCTCCAGGCTCTAACCTTCCTTGGAGGAATTAGGTTTATCTCATAGCGCCAGACGCGCGCCTTTTTAGGGAATGCCGACGAGGCCCGATGCATATTTGGAGCTGCCGGGCATGTTTGGGCTACGGCCCTTTTTTCTCGGATCCACCTAAAAAAGGCCTTGTGCAACACTTGTCCTGTTCGTGAGACGAAAGACAAATACCGTCTTTACACATGCCTGACAAGCAGCCATGTTGTTGTCTGTTCCTACCCGGTTTCTCTAAAGAATCATTCATTCGTTAAGGGGAACAACTCTTCCTTAACAGTTTTTTTGGTTTTGCTTTTTTTTTGTTTTTTTCTTTATGTCTTTTTGTAATTCTTATTTCTGCTTCTTTTCTTTAAATTTTTTTTCTAAAGGAGTTGGATGGAAGAGTACCAATTATATTAACATCCTACTTCTCCTAGAAAAGTGCTTAAATTTTGTATCTCATTTCTTGTAAAGATATTTTATGATGTTTGTTCTTCTTCTTTAGAGATTACCATATGTTTGTTTGCACAAAACGTGGACATAGATCTCAAAATAAAATTGGTTGGATTTCTGTTGCTAGTACTTCAACCCCACATTAAAAGAAACAAAAATATGGTCTCCCCGATTTGTTTGACAAGAAAAGTTTCTATTTTAAAACTCTTGTCATTTTCTTAATAGCGGTGTACGATAAAAACAAAAAAATAAATAAGTTTTATGTGAGTAAATGTCAAACTCCAAAGATATCTTTGTCAATATAATTTATCGGAATAATAAGCTTCTTTTTTTTATCTACGACACAAACAGACAAATGATGAATCGAATCATCAGACAATGTTCTAATTTTTATCTAAATTTAGCGTCGTTTATAGTTGTACAGTATAGATGTGATTTTGATCAGTTGTCTGTGTATTGAATACGGTCTCAAAAGCCAAAGAATAACTTGCGCTACATTTTGCTCTGCATAATCGAATCGTAGATCTGAAGATCTCTGTCACAGATTGGTTTTTGAACTCTATTATCAACATTTTAAGTTTGCCAAACGCATGACTTGTTGGAAATATGCAAATGAGTAGTACCCAGTGACTACACTTTCTTTTTAAATCAAAAAGAATTTAATGCTTTGGAATGATCTAAGTAAATATCTATGTCTGTCATTACATATATATGTGGTAGGGAAGTCAACAATTCTGTAGCCTAACGAGGAAAAAAAGCATTTATTTACACAATATTTACTTACATATTTGTTTCTAATTTTTCTAAATTTCTGAGATGAAAATTGATAATTTTTATCACATAGAGTATTCGGATTTGTTTTCATCTTCGTTGTTATATTCACAATGTTGAAAGAAGAAATGAAGCGTTTGAAAAACAACCACCATCGCTGTACCATAGCTATGATATGGCTATGTGTGAAACGTACATCGAATCTCCATGAATATATAACACAGAACATAGGAATCTCGAAACACGAAAAACACTTGACGACTTCTTTGTTCAGGTACGAAACTTTTTATTACCTTTGAGTCTAAAGGTTCTTCGACATAAGGAGAGAGAAGCACAATCTTTCTATTCTGGCTTTTTAATCTGCCCCCCAACACATATAGCACCCGCCACAAAGGTCTCCGCGAGCAAGCGAAAGTCAACCGTCTTCCCCCGAGGCAGGTCTCATCTCAACTCTGCTAACTTTCTAAAATCTCCCCAAATCCTCTGCGCGCTTCCGGTGCGTGACGTCATCCGCACTCTCTAGCCCCTGTTTCACATCTCAGGCTATTGTGACATCTCTGAGTGACACGTCCGCTCTGCGTGCAAGCGTGTGAACACCTGTGTTAATGTTGCACCTAAGTAACCCATGCACTGAGCCGAAAGGTTCTCAGCCTAACTAAACTCAAAGGCATGAAACGAAATCCCTCGGCCATTATATTACATCGCAACAACTATCCAGAAAGCATAAACTCGATGTGAATCGAACGACAGAGAACAATACTCGAAATCTCATCCCAATCTGTCGGTCCTATGACAAAGGCCAAGCCGAAAAGATTCAAAAGATATGTAGTCCATATGATATCAGGGCAATATTCAGTTATTATGAATTATTTCGACTAGATTTTATACGCCTCAGCGGATGGCTTACACACTTTTGGGGGAGTGAAATCAGTAAATATTATTATTGTTATATATATATATATATATATATATATATATATAAGGAAAGAATGACGAAGAGAGAAAAGGGATCAAATGATGAAAATAAAAAAGTGAGAATACTGCTGCCGGGTCCACACCAAAGTTCACAGGTGTAGTTTCAAAGTAGCTACGTCTGTGTTCCTATTTCTTCGTATAATTTACATTAGTCTCGAAATTTGTTATTTTTTATTATTCAATTATACACCTAATACCCACATGCCAGCTCGAAGTGTTTGCAAAAGTTTCCCATTTGACGTTTTTTCTTTAAGACTTTCCGTTAGTTCCTATGCTCATATTTTATTTATATCTCTTTAGGTGGTGCTAAGGGTTTCTGCTACCAATCCTAACATTTCCTCTTACCATAGGAACCTAGGTTCTTGTCATTCATTTTACCCTAATTACTTTGATAATTTTTTGAGAAAATATCATAAAAGCTAGAAAAATAAAAAGTAAATAAACAAATTTAAACTTTTTCTCACACTATCAAATCCCATATTATTTATTTAGTAATTCTTCCTAATGAAGTGCCTCCAGCTATGTACCTCAATTAATTTCCAAAATTATTTTCTGTCCAATCCTTTAGTATTACTATGTAAACTATATTCATCCAATTCATACATTATTTTCATCATTTCTTTAATACTACCCTCCAATGCTACCCTTATTAAGTTAATTTAAACTTATCTTTGTGTCTACATTTGAATATTACCTCGTTTCGATTATTCAATAGTTGTCGAATTCCTTTAAAATTGATTATACTAATTTTCTCTTCTATGCATAGAATACATCTGCTATTGAAGGTATTTGCCGTCGAAGGTTTTCTAATGATTTTCCACTTTATTTGAGGGGTTAGTCCTCGTTCTTTTAAGCTCCTAAAGTAATTTGAACGGGCAGTTTGATTCCTAAGTCGCCGATTCGTAAAAGAATGTTTCTGATTATATCACTTTTGTTTCCAGTTCCCCGGGAAAATACATATGTATACTCAATTAACCTCATTCCAATGTTCCATGGGGAAAACTCTTGCTTGGTATACTACGTTCTCAGAATTACATCTTCCATCCATGAGGCATTCATCTTTTTTCTTACAATAACAAGGTAGTATTTCCTCCTTCTCATTATTCCTATATGATTTATCTAATAGTTTTCTATTGTGATTATATATAGATTTATAGAAGTTTTGGGACCATTGCTATCCAGGAGGAAAATGAGTCCGTCATACCTATATAGCCTAATTTGTTTTGAATTAATGATTCGACCTAAGGTGTCTAATATATATATATATATATATATATATATATATATATATATATATATATATATATATATATCAGGTTTTCTATTTGGGTCGAGTCGTGAGGACCCATGGTTATGTCGAAGTTGTCCATGAATTTTCACCGAAATTTTTCGGTTATCTGTTAGAATGTATTTCCTAATGCCAGAATAATGTCTTATTTCTTCGTCTGTGATGGCTGTACATTTCCTAGTGTTATTTAGATTATGTAGTAACAATTCCCTAGTGATGGATGGGTAAAATTCTATGATGTCGAACTGGATGAACGTGGTACAATTTTCATTCTTAATGTTTATGAACCATTCTATTGTGTCCAGTTAGTTCTTCCGTAAATTATATCTTCGGTTACTAAGTGTCCTTGTGGTTATATTTTGTATCAAATCTTTAGATACTAAGCCTAGTTCAATCTTAGTATGGTTTATCGACCTGGCCTACTTCCTATCCTGGAAATTCTGTTTATGGCCCTTAAATATAATATATGTGCATTTTTCTTTTAGTTTTCCTAATCTATCTTTAATGAGCAGTTTACTAGCGAATTTCGCGGTGACGCTATTAATTTATGCTGTGGTGTTATTATTGTGTTTTTTAAAATAATCTAATTATTTCAAATTCTGTCATATCCGAATGGGCTAATCTTGTATATGCTGCTAGTTTTGTCAGCTCTTACCCAAATTTCTTGGAATTTTTTTATTTGTTCTTTATCTCTCTCCATCTTCACTTGGAATCCATTCGGTATTTTATGGAAATTAATTTCAGACAATTTTTACACACACCTGCAAGTGTGTCTAGTTTTCTGTGTACTTTTACGTATGTTCACATGTTACGCTATAAGTTCTATGCTTTGGTTGTAATTATGCGTATATGCTTATACATGGATGTGTATATAGGAGTATCGAAAAGATAGCTAAATAAGGAAAACCGGCTGATTGTGATAGATGATACAATTGAGATGATGAAAGATTTCTCGATGGGGATGAAACCGTTATAAACTCAAGTCTACGTCGAAGTACATTTAGAAGTCAGTAGCCAAGGATATAATTTGCTGAAGTATTTTAGTTCTGAGAGGTCCACGCGAGAAGGGTGTCTTTTCCTGAGGCCTTGGTCACATGTATTCAAAGAAGCAACCAGGAGATAGACTAATGAGTTGCAGCCCAGGAAAGTGGTGGCCGTACTGACATACTGAGGTGGTGGGGCTACCCACTATAGATCATAAAAACATAGACTTTGGCGTTAGGAGCTCACAGAGACGGAAAATTGACCAAGTCTTCATCTGCTGTCCATATCGTGATATTGAGGGATAAATGCCCAAGTCCATTTGGTAATGTATCCCCATCAGCCTAAACCAGAAGAGTAAAGTACAATGACAATACGTGTGTGTTCTGGAATTCGATTTTTTCTTGTGGAGTTGAACTGTGGCTTGTACACTTTTTACCAATTCCTTCCGCCGATAGTTCTTTTGAAAACAAACACAGCATTAGGGGAGATACATTGGTCAGCTGGTGAGTCTAAGTGAACTATGGATGATACTGCCATGTACACAATTACTAACACAAGAAAATTTGAACATATAGTATTAAAACATGGTTTTAACTGAGTTTTAAGAAATGAAACGTATAGTTTTAGGAACATGAACACAATTTTAAGAAATAAAACACAGAAGATAAGTTTCTAATTGATATCTTTATTATTACATTATGCTGATTGGTCTAAGCTGTTTGTTCTGGTTAAACCTGGCGGCAAAAATAGAAAACAAATATTGGTTAGTTTAAACAAAAAAGCAGTTTTTCATGTTGATAATTATGTGTAAAAAAAGTGTCTAATAATTGTTGAGGCTTTATTTAATAATATTTATTTAATAATAGTCATTTTTTGAGTAGTTATTTCTATTTAATTATAATCATTCTATTTTATGTCTACATAATCACGTCCAGTGTACATTGATATTTTATATTTTTTGTCAAGTTGTTTCTTAAGAGTTTTTTTGGCACTCAGTTGTATGGTTTTAAGTATTCCTATCAAATACAAATAATTATATGTTTTAAGTTGTTATTTCTATTTAATAATAGTCATTTGTTTTCACACTGTAATATGGTTTAAAGTAAATGAGTAAACAATAATAATTTCTTGTAACTATTTCTAATACAAATAGTTAACACAGTTTTATGATATCAAGTATTGTTATTTAATACAAATAATTTGCAGTGTTATAAATTTAAGTATTCTTATTTAATACAAATAATTACACTGCTTAAAGTAATTATTAGAATGCAATTGTAGTCATTTGTTTTCACATTGTTTTATGATTTCGAATAAAACCCTTGATAAAATATTAAAGCTTTATGTAATTTTTCTCACCACAAATAATTTACACAGAATTATATGGAATCTTTTATTCCTACCTAATATTAATAATTTTTAGGATATAATGGTTAAAGTGCGAGACTGAAGTCTCAAAGTAAACGAGTTCAAACTCCAGTCACGCCTTAATGTTCACTTTCGAACTAATATCCTTGGGAAAGGTATGAAATTCATTAACCCCCCCCCACAGCAATGTGTTAAAAATAATATCACTGCTCTTTTCCTCTATAAGGATGGCTTTGGCATTAAATAACACACGAAGGTTGATATGCTAAAGAAACCGATCTAATAATTTTTTAAACTGTTTTATTTTACCTGTACATGAGACCCTTACAGTTATCAGAAATTCTGTCCAGACTGACCCTGGGAGTAATGGAAATGAAGGGTTACACCACACTCACCAGATCTTCAGAACTGGAGTCTCTCCATCAGATACAGTTTTGTATCATACCCAGTACTCTATTTTTGTCTTAACGCACGACATAGGATACAGTCATAGTATTCCAATTCCCACCGACAGTGTGGGGGACACAACTTTGATGTCATCGATTTTTGTGGAGTCTCAACTCGACAAGCCTTGATTTATTCAATTATTGTTGGATGGATTTTTAAAATCGATAAAAATTGATTAAAAAGGAAAAAGAGTCTGATACAAAGAAAGAAAGAAAGAAAGCCATCATATGTATATCATTATATAATAATCACACAAGCAATTAGAACTATAGTAATAATAAGATTATATTTTTACCTGATTTAGATATTAATATTTCGAATGCATTCGTCAATATTGGTTTCTTGATTTCGACAGTGCCGAATCTTATTGATGATAGGGTAGATGCTTTTTTCTGGCAATGATTTTTCGTCAACATGGCAAAGCCTGCAATAATTTAATTACAGTTAGTTCAGGTGACCTGTAGAAATCTCGTTAAGACATATCATATAGCAAAGCGTGATAGAATATTCAATCATTTCTTTTTCTATATTAATTGGTATCGTAAAAAAATTGAATTAATAAACAAAATCTTGTAGACAACTTGTATCTGAAGATAATAATCATTTTTTGAGGCATCTTTTGTCCGACCTCTGTCCCATAATAGTTCATACATTTGGTAGATTTAATTTGTATACAAATTCAACGATTGAAAAAGTGTCTTTGGATACTAAAAATTGAGACTATTTTGGTAACAACGTTAAGATCCGCTTAAATACTGAACCTGAAGAGACTTACTGTCACTCAGCTTTAGCGACAGCAGCTGGTGAAAAAAAAAAAAAAAAAAACTCGAATAGAGCGAAATTGAAAATATGCAATCTGTCTCATGGCAAGTCAGTTGTATAATTCCTAAGTGTATCAGACTACCTGGTTCAAGCTCAAGTAAAAGCCAAAGTTTTAAATGCTGATTTTTAAAGCAGAAGGCAGGAGTCTTCTTTTCATTTAAAAGAATTGCGAAATACAATCTTCTTAACACCATTTGGTCTTCTACCAGATTAAACCGGCTTATATATATATATATATATATATATACATGCACACGAACATAATTATATATTTATATAAGCACCCATCGTGGTGTAATGCTAATGACCGTTGCAAGTGTATTAATTTTTAGTTTGCATCAGAGTCAAAACTAAAAATTAATGATGGTTGATAATTACTGTGTTTCATTTAGTTTGGTGAATAGATAAAACTTTTGGGCGAACAGAAATAAACTTACAGTGACATAAACCTGTTAACCATGACAGTTTATTCAAGTCGAACCTAAGAAAAATTAAAAACCGAAAAGTTTCCGATCACGATGAAATACCATCAGAAATATGGAAGACAAGGAAATACGATGACTTTCCTCTTCGATACTTGAACGTCGTATTTAACAAAAGCGCAATAGAGTGAATCGCCATAATCGGCATAACCCTTACTTCCATCGCGGCTAAGGTTTATAATGCTCTGCTTTTTAATTGTATCACACCAGAAATAGAGGAAACTTTAGAAAGAATCAAAAGGATTTTGGAGAAAGCGATCCACAACATCACAGATTCTGACAATTCGTCGAATCATAAAAGTTCTTGCTATAAGCCTTGAGGCGACACTCTTGTTCGTAGATTTCTTCAAAGCATTGATTCCATACACAAAGAGAAGATGGAACGAATACTTCTAGCGTATGGTCTCCCCAGAGAAACTGTTAGAGCCCTAATGATTCTCTATAGTAATACGAAAGTCAAGGTTCGCTCAACAGATGTAGACACGGACTTCAGTGGCAGTGTTGCTGGTCTTCAACATGGGGATACATTAGCCCAATATCTGTTCATAATCAGCCTAGACTTCTTCGAACGTAGATGGATCTAATGAAAGAAAATGGCTTTACACTAAAAAAGCAAGAAGCAGACGACACCCCGCAGAAACTATTACGGACGCAGACTATGCAGATGACATAGCGCTTCATGCAAATACACCTTATTCAACCCAAATCCCTGCAGTATAGTCTGAAGCAGACATATGTGAATGCAGACAAAACGGAGTACATGTGTTTTAATCTCCACTCAAAAATGGAGGTTCTCTGAAATTAGTGGACAATTCACCCACGTCGGTAGCAGCGTCTTATCTACTGAAAGTGGCATCAATATGCACATGATGAGGATATAGACTGCTATCGATTGGTTATCGATCACACGGAAGTCTAATGATAAAATAAAACGCAATTTCTTCCAAGCGGCGGTTTTGTCAATTCTACGATATGGATGCACCACTTGGAAGCTGATGAAAAGTATAGAGAAATAGCTAGACGACAACTGCACAAGAACTCAAAACAACAGTTGTTCGGCCACCTTTCTCCTATCTCTAAAACAACCCCAAAAAGACGAATAAGGCATACAGGACACTGCTGAAGATGCAAAGACGAACTCATGTGACGTTCTCCTATGGACCCCTTCACAAGGACGTTTCATTGTTGGCCGACCAAGAACAATATACCTACAATTCTGTACGGACACAGGATGGATGATAGGAACGAATTGAGAGAGAGAGAGAGAGAGAGAGAGAGAGAGAGAGAGGGGGGGATCCGTTCTAGCTGCGCGATTTGATGATTACTTTTTAACATGTATTTTCTTCATCTTAATTTCGTTGAGGGTTTTATTTTTGCTTTTTTCTTTTATCTCAAATACTTATGCCGATCCATAGCCATATAACACTGGTTTGAATTGTTGCAAAGAAAAGTAACTAACATTAAAATGAAAGAAATACTAATCAAAAACTGATGATGGTTGATATTACTTTATCCAATTGAAATCGAAGATGACACTTAATAATAATAATAATAATAATAATAATTATAATAATAATAATAATAATAATAATCAAGAGAATTTGCAAAATTGTCGACTTTGCTGTCCCAGAAATTTAAATTTGACCATGCCAACAAATGGTATATGCACAACCCCGCACCATCCAAACGATAGCATTATTGAAAACGACCAGAATACTAAGATGCGTCCTGGAGACTTGAGGTGACTTGCTGTCTCTCAATCTCTAGTGAAAGACCATCAACTAACGCTGATATGAAAAACTCTAAAGAAGTAAATAATAATAATAATAATTATTATTATTATTAAAGGGCCTGGAGGATTTGGAAGTTGGCGACTGAGTTGAGACCATCCAAACAACAGCATTATTGAAGACGGTCAGAATCCTGAGAAGAATCCTGGAGACTTGAGGAGACTTGCTCTCACTCAATCTCCAGTGAAAGACCATCAGCTTATGCTGATATGAAAAACTCTAATGAGTAAATAATAATAATAATAATAATTGTGTACGTAAAACGTTAACAAATCTGACACCGAGTTAGCAGAGGATAAAAGAGGACCAAACTAAAATATCAGATAGTAGCTTAGCAAGAAGAGCATCAGTTAAGACCAAGCAGGCTTTTGTGGGGAAGAGGGTTATGAGTTCGAGCCTCTCCAAGAACTGATTTTTTTATATCCTAAACACGCTGTTTACTAATGGCCTTAGAGGGGGTGGTGATAGTTTCAATGAAAAGTAACTAAAATTAATACGAAAGAAATATTAGTAAAAAATTATCAGGGACCGAACAAAATTTCACGATAGATATTACAATAAGTAATTATCTACTTACTTCAAGCACATTGAAGCTCCGCTCGGATAGGGTGCATCCATTGGACAAAATCTATCACCAATCATCAGGCAAGCCATACAGTGGTTGACGCAGCTGGTCGAGCAGGATACAACCATGCACATCATGGAGATGGCAAAAGCGAAGGTAAGGAATTGGCGAAGCATCTTTATCTGCAAATACTTGGCTAAAAAAGAAACGGAAAGATAGTGACTTAAAAACGTAATTGCTTGCGAAAAGACTGAATTTGGAATTTATTTGGTTAGTCCTAACAAAAATATAGAGTTGCTCCCCTTTGATGAGTAGGGAACAGTTACCCCCCTGTTACAGGAAACTGTAGGAGTGAGTGACCGAAAATGTGACTGCAGCCATGATACCCAGGCATTGAAGACAGGTTGACTTCAGAGCCCTCTAGTGAGAGGGGACGAACGGGGTGAAGGAATCGAAGTCGGGTGTTTCTGTTCGTCAACCACCCTAGCATCTGATACTGTTTCTATTTGAGAAAAAAAAAAAAAAAAAAGAAACAAAAAAAAAAACCAACAAAAAAAAAACCGGTGCGTTCTGGACATAAAACTAAATGAACGTAAAATTCCTAACGAAGGGAATTTTTTTTTTTTGGACAATGAAATAGTAGAAAAATCATTGTTTGATTTAAGGGCATGTCAACTTGTCTGACGTTATATAATGCGTAGAGGTTATGGAATCGCATTCATTGCACGTTCATATTTACATTTTGTGTCGTATTTTCTTGAGAGTTTTATGCACATGGCTGTGATAACAAGTATTCCTATGTAATCCAAATAATTTGCATACAGTTGCATCGTTTCAGGTGTTACTGTCTTATCCGAATAATTATATGGTTTCAAGTAATTAGTTCTAATTACAGTAATTTGTTTGAAGACATTTATATGTTTTCATGTAAATAATAATAATCCTTAGGAAAGTATAGCTTCAAATAAATATTCTTTATACCAACAATTTATAGTTATATAATATCAGGTATTTAATACAAATAATTCGCTCACAGTTGTGTAGTTTCATGTATTTATATCTAATCCTCTCTACAGAAACACCAAAGTGAAAGTACGTTCACCAGATGGAGACACGGAATACTTCGACATTGTTGCAGGAGTACTACTAGGAGACACACTAGCCCCGTACCTCTTTATCATCTGTTTAGACTACGTGCTTAGGACTTCGATCGATAAAATCAGAGAAAATGGCTTCGAGCTAACTAAGAGAAGAAGCAAAAGGTACCCCGCAAAAACAATCACGGACGCCGACTACGCTGATGACTTGGCGTTACTGGCGAGTACGCCTAATCAAGCAGAGACACTACTGCATAGTCTGGAACGAGCCGCAGCTGACATTGGCCTCCATGTCAACGCACACAAAACTGAATATATGTGTTACAATCAAACGGGCAACATTGCCACACTAGACGGAGCCTCTCTGAAACTAGTAGACAAATTCACCTACCTAGGAAGCAGCGTCTCATCAACCGAAAAAGACATCGACACACGACTGACGAAGGCATGGACGGCTATCGATAGGCTCTCGATCATATGGAAATCAGACCTAACCGATAAAATGAAACGCAATTTCTTCCAGGCAGCGGTTGCGTCGATACTGCTATATGGATGCACTACATGGACGCTAACTAAACGGCTGGAGAAAAAACTAGACGGAAATTACACAAGAATGTTGAGAGCAGTATTGAACAAGTCCTGGCGACAACACCCCACGAGACACCAACTATACGGACACTTGCCCCCCATCACGAAAACTATGCAAGTTAGACGAACCAGACACGCGGGACACTGCTGGAGAAGCAAGAACGAGCTCATAAGTGATGTACTCCTATGGACCCCCACATATAGATGTGCAAAAGCAGGACGACCAGCACGAACTTACATACAGCAACTATGTGAGGACACAGGATGTAACCCTGAAGACCTGCCGGGGGCGATGAATGATAGGGAGAAGTGGCGAGAGAAGGTCAGGGATATCCGTGCTGGCGGCACGACATGATGATGATGATATCTAATCCCGATATATACGCAATTATATAGTTTCAAGTAATTGTAATAATAATCCTTTCTAAATTGTATTAACTTCATACAAATATTTTACAGTTATATGGTATCAAATAGTTTCTCAAATACTGATAACACTCTGAGTCAGAGTTGACTTGAGAGTAATGGCGATGAACAAGTACTTTGATAATAATCATTTATTTGCACAGATTTGCATGGTTTTTTAAACACTCCCATCTAACACCAATAATTTGCATACAATTTTATGGTTTCAGATACTACTAATAATAATCCTTTTCTAGAGTCTTTATTAAGTGCGATATCTTATAGAGATGTATGTTGAGAGAGAGAGAGAGAGAGAGAGAGAGAGAGAGAGAGAGAGAGAGAGAGCGTCAAAGGAATCCATGCTGTGGGTACACCTTGATGATGATGATAATGAAGCACTGATGTAGTGCGACTAGTGTCCTCATCTTGAATGTTATGGTCACGTGTATAAAATTGATTAAAGTGTATATTGTTACCCGAGGCACTCGTGTGGGTTTGCGTGTACGAGAGTACAACGTTCATGTTCTTCACATCAAACAAACGTCTCTGATTTGATAATTCATATTCAAGTGAGGTTTATTTTCTCAAGATACCATTGACGTCAGTTGATCTCAGATATCTATTGTCAACAATCAATTTTTTCCCTCCCTGAGCCACAGGCCACCCTAAAAATATATCTTTCCCGTCCAGATTAATTTGGGTAAATCTAACTCTTTTCGATATTGTCCAAATGAATAAATAACAAAATAAACTAAAACTGATTTTTTGAAAATACCTCCCCACAAAAAAAACAATAAAACATTATCAAATCTGCGTGGTAATGAACTAGAAAATTTTGTTTGTTGGGTATCATTAGGTTTCTGTTTCTATAAGTTTGAGGGGTTGGAACAATGAGTAAAGCAACAAACTAAGGACGGCGAGGTTTTATTTTCCGTACTTTCTTTTTCTTTTCGTTTCTTTTTTTTTAATTACTCTCTGGCAATCCTGGGGAGTGAACGAAAGGGGGGAAAGTTTAATGTCTAAATTGATGACAAATTTTTAATTTGGTTTTTAAAAAAATCACAATTGCTTATGGAAGAATTCTTCTCCAAGGTTCGTTTTGGAATAATTACCAAGAAACCTTGAAATTGATTTAATTTATGAGATAAAAAAAGATAAAAATGATAGAGATATTAGTGTAAATTATAATCCAAGGAAGCATCAAAAATTGGTTACTGATCGAGTTTAAAGGGAAGAATGAGTATTGTCACGTGGTCTCCCTCTAAGAGAAGAGAAATAAGGAAATTCCACCACCCTCCGTGTTTGAATTAGCCAAAGATTGACCGTTAAAAGACAAATAAAGAATGTAGGTCAACTTCGGCTGGCCGTTGAAGGAAGAAAAATGTGGGTTAGGCTATCTGTACTCCGTGACCTCACTCGAATCGCCTGACAGGGGAAGGAAGAAGATAGAAGCCAAATGATTGGCTAGAATCCCAAAGCGGAAATAGCCCCCTTCTTCCGTCAGCGGAAATAGGGAATAAGAAAATCAGTTTTTGAAGATGAGGTCGTCGTGAGAGGACGCGAGTCTCAGGCCAAACTCCGGGTGAAGAAAGCGGAAAGAAATATTGGACAAGAAGAACTTAATGCCTTCAAGCCAGAGCGATATGCATAAATAAATTCCGTCAACCGGTAAAAAAAGGAAAATATTTTCCAAAGGAAAGTCGTCGTAAAGATAAGTAAACTTTAAGACTGTTTCTCCCAAACCCAATTACATACTCTCCCCCCTCTCTCTCAATTTAAAGAAAGACTAAAGGAAAGGAAAAAAGGAAGAAAGACATTTAGAATCATGTATTGTCCGCTAATAATATAGCCGACACGTTGAATATGTGTATCCTCGTGTGTAGTAAACAGATTGATATATTTTTATGTTCCCCTAATGTTGAAGTTGTTCATTTGTATCGTCTACTGTCAAGTTGCTATTTCATGTTTCTTTTTCAGCTTCTATTCGCCTTATGTTATTCTCACTTAATTGTCCTGAATTCCTTTAAAAATACTATACGGGAAACCGGAGTTGTCGACTACTATAATTAATATTATTACATCTAAACCTAGAGGTCCATATCTTCCATTGTTTTAGGGGTAGGAAGAACTAGTGGCCTTGGTGGGTGTGTGTGTAGTGTGAAATTTGGAAACCCCTTGCCAACAGCGGACAGTGTAGCCCTAAATTAACCCCCACATAATATGCTAGTTCCTATATTCCCGAGAAAGGACTCTGAACAAGGACTTATTCTACGAGGGATCAAGTGCCAGACCGCCCCGTCTTCACACGTGCGAAAAAAAATAAACTCATTCACCCCGTTTGGTGATAACAATATTTAAATGCACCAGTTCCCAACGCTTTTAAATGGTTGCTCATCCGGGGATCTTTTTATTTTAATTTGCCGTCACAGTATCTAAGCCCTTTTTTCTTCTTATGATGTTCGTGCATACAAGGATTTTAAAAATGAATTTAG
The DNA here is from genome assembly GCA_963585895.1 of Sepioteuthis lessoniana. Lineage (NCBI taxonomy): Eukaryota > Metazoa > Mollusca > Cephalopoda > Myopsida > Loliginidae > Sepioteuthis > Sepioteuthis lessoniana. The sequence continues at coordinate 13,914,461 of OY757911.1, forward strand.
ATCACAATACTTATTTTTGAAAAAGGGGCTTCATTTCCCTTACGTAATTATTGAGAAATGATGAAATGTATATCAAAATTTAAAAAAAAAACATTTTTTCTACGTATGCATGTGATAATACCTTTGTTTTAATAAACCAATATATTTGATTCTGTACTTGTGTAGTAAATTTATAGAGATTTACTTTTAAAATCAGTGATATTTGTTTTTTTAAACTGACCTTTTACTTATGCTACAGGTATAGCAAGCTAACAATCTCAATTTATTCAAATTTCTCTATATTAGACATTATATTTCTATATTTCTTTTTCTATCTATCAAGCTCACAAGTTTGCGAGATTGGAACAACACAAAGCCGAGAGGGAATGGAACGAGATTCTAATTGGGAACTGTTTGCCTACAAAATCAGCATTTGAAATCTGCTTATATTTCATTTATGCTTGAAAAGTCGATATTATCTGTTAGATTCAACATTTCCTCTACTATGGGCAGGATATAACACAAGGTCAGTTTTCAGCGGAATAAAGTTGGTTTTGAATTCAGAACTTTCCTTTTCCAAAGCCAAGAAACCTAGTCCGTCCTACTATTTATCAATAACTAGAGTGAGAACAGAAGGATTCGTGTCTATTTTAAAAGCATTAACGCAAGGTGGAAGACAAATAGCTTTATCCGTGATTTGAACTCGGGTCTCCGATTTCATTTCTTCCGACAAAAACAGACGTGCTAAGAAAGAGTATAAAAACGATTAAGAAACTTCATATTTATGGATGAAGATCTGCGTAAAACTAGTTTAAAAATTGGTATGGCACTATGTTCCTCATTACGTAATTAAACTCACACACAGACACACACACAGACACACACACACCCGCGCATGTATGAGTTATTTCTAAAAAGTTGTTGGAATTTAAAAGACTTTTGCTATTGAAAGTTTGTGGGTTGTAATACTTTTATTGCTACGACTATTAAAAGATTTCATTCCCATTCCTCTATTTGCTTGAACTTTTACAAGTCTATATCCTGTTCCCAAAATAAAACCTAAACTTTAAAGTCGTCATTTTGATACGATTATGGAGATACAGTCAGAATCACAAGAAGTGCTCGACACATTCACACTTGTGAACTTTTTTGCAGTATATGGGATCCGGAAAAAGCGCATTGAGATCAAACTATACTTTGCTAATGACCAGCTTGCTCCCAAAATAGGCATTCACAGGCCTTGGTTTTATCTAAATTTGAACAGTGACTTATGAAAATACATCAATAGGCCATATTTGAATTGATACAACTTCAAATGTGAATGGGATGAGTATAGAAATATTATGTTATGAAAAACCTTCTAAGAATGGAGAACCTACACAACTAGATAATCACTATTTGAAATCTTGATTTATAACAGGTATATATATATATACTCGAATGATTTCCATACTTAAAAAAAAGAGGTTATTTTGGGGCAAAAAATAGGATCGTGAAGCTGTGTTATATTTTGACCTTCGAACCCGGCCAAAAATGCCATTCAAGGTGATGCACCGGAAGGAAGTGACACATTCTAATGGCAGTTATGAGAGGAAATCGCGTCGGCAGAAATTGGCTGATGAAATGGGACGAGGTAAAAAAAATCCCATGATACTCTCATAGACTGACGCACCAGAAGAGAGTGACCTCTGAACTGCATGACAGTTATTTCCGCTTGATGACGATTAAACATGCGATTTCAAAGATCGAGTGGGCGATCAAGTGGGCGTGGAACTAGTATATAACTAAGTTGAGTTCGACGGCAGTTGCAGTAGAGTTGGAGACGGAGATAGACGAGTGGTAGTAGGGAGAGACACACCCGGTCCAAGGGGCCCTCGGGAGCCCTGATTGAATTGGGGTCCAGAGAAGATGCTGATAAGATGCAGTAAAGAAAGCCAGCACGCAGCAGAGTGGACCCCAGGACCTCCGGTTGAGCATCAGGAGAACAAGAAAGACACAACGCTGACGGCCATGAGTTTGGGGTCAAAATATTGCAGTTATGTTCAATCTCCAGCTCCCACTCACACGCAAAACTTGAGTAACCCTTTTCGAAGCCTTGCAATAAAGTAAGAGGTAAATATTTTGTTAAAGAAGTCTTCCTGCGTCTGTCATTATTGTGTCTGTTATGATACGCGGCACATGAGAATATTAACAGCTGAGAGTTTTTTTTTTGTCTTTTTCTATGTTTACATTTATCGACCCATCGGAGCATTCGTAGACGTCAATATTTGATTTGCCTCGAAAGATTTGAAAGATCAAAACCGAAAATAATTTTTAAAATCTTTTCCCACTAAGAATATTAAAAATACAATTTCTTAGTTAATTGGAATCATAGATAAAGTAGCAACTTTTAAAAAAATCTTTTTTCGTGTCGACTGCAATTGTATAAATAAGCGAAACAATAATCATTTCTTCATTAAGTATAACTCAATAACTCATTAAGTATAACTCATTAAGTATAACTCAATAACTCATTAAGTATAACTCAGTAAGTATAACTCAATAACTCATTAAGTATAACTCAGTAAGTATAACTCAATAACTCATTAAGTATAACTCATTAAATATAACTCAATAACTCATTAAGTATAACTCAGTAAGTATAACTCAGTAAGTATAACTCAATAACTCATTAAGTATAACTCAGTAAGTATAACTCAATAACTCATTAAGTATAACTCAGTAAGTATAACTCAATAACTCATTAAGTATAACTCAATAACTCATTAAGTATAACTCAGTAAGTATAACTCAATAACTCATTAAGTATAACTCAGTAAGTATAACTCAATAACTCATTTCTTCATTAAGTACAACTTACTCAAACACGTTTCGATTTAATTCGTTTAATTTCTTTGTCGATTGGAATCATAAGACTGCAACTTTTTAAAAATATTATTTCTTCCTTACCGAAATAGTATAAATAAGCGAAAAAAATATTTCTTCATTAAGTTATGAATTATTGCCTAAATACTTTTCGATTTATTTTGTTTGAGTGAAAAGTCTCTACCCTTTTCTTTCAAGCATTTACTTTCAATTCGTTTAATTTTTCTGAAATTAAATAAATGTTGGTTTCCACTTATATTTGCGTCAAAAAATATTCATCTGTTTCCTGATGATAAAATATCAGCAGCAGTTCATATAAATGTTAAGACATAAATATATTTTCCTTCTCACATAAAAAGTATTTTATACAAAGATTTTTACTCACACAAAATCTTCCTTTATTTTAAGCTAACACTTACTGCTACATTTATTTGCATGAAACTTAACTATATCAATAAAAAATATCTACACACCTGACTAATATTATCTTTGCTAACAAGAAAAAATTTTTTCACTTTTGTTGTTCAGCAAACTTTTCACTCAATTTAAAGAAATAATATTTATAAAATTTTTAGATCGGATTTTTATTTATTTATATACTTCTTTATCCATAACAAATTAATTGGTGACTACCGACATAGGAACATGAATAAGTTTAGGGGAGTCATATCTAAATATTGTGTGGCGTCACACTAAATAATTGATGGCTCCCGAAATTGGAACATAAATAAAGACACATTCACTGATAAAATTATAAGTGACCTTAAGGAAAGAACATGAATGAATAAAACAGTTACTTAAAGGATTACACAAAATATTTCTAAGTCGACCCAAATAAATAATCTCCCAATAATTAGTAACGTTGTATTAGCATCTCATCGCTTGCCATCCTAATATTTATTGTTTACATTTAGTACTTCTAGTAATTATTTACCTCCTTATTTTTTTACCCATTTTTTTACCTTGTTGTAATGGCGTCCTCATGTAAATAAAGAACGTAAATGTTTACTCTCTGTCTCTGTTTTTAATCCAAACCATCCCTGACTAATGATAACACAACAGGGTGTCAGAAGTGGGAAGTGTTTTTCAGTTTCAATCATGGTTTATAGTGATATTTTCTCAGGTTTAGGTGACATTACACTAATCCTAGAAAAAAACCCTACATGCTCACAGCTATACATCACAGTAAAAGGGATTTGACTTTACTGTTTTGTTGGCTTCCCAATATGAAAACCCCATACACTAGCACCAAGGATAGACTGGTCCAGTTCCAACATGGGAAAAGAAATCGACATTTTTTTACGTCAGGCCACACTATTTCAACTGATCACTTCGTGACGTGGACGACGAAGTAAAAGTAAATTATCCCCTTCTGTGGACTGAAGTAGAAGGGGTGGGGATTAGTAACCATTTCGTTTTTCGGAGGGGTGTAAGTAAACATGTTGACAGCTACATGAAACATTTATATTAGTCCCCAACCAAATTTTCATGAGTTTCGACAGTAAGAGGCGACGAGCCGGCCCATGCGTTCCTCAAGAGGCTGAGGTAAAAAAATAAAAATTGTGAATATGACCCCATAGTCGAAGACACAATTTGGTGGACTGATTTATATTTGCACTAAACCTCAAGTCATCCCAAAACTCATTTTAAAAAGAAGATAGGGACCTATCATTAACAACAGTCTTACACATAACTGAAACAAAAGAGGCAATGTTGAAACAGGTGAAGGCAATTCGGACTCCTCTAGAGGAGGTCAGCGCACACCCAGTACAATCGAATCATGCCCATGAATATATACAAACGTGTAGATTCTGTGATAGAGGGCACCACCAAGAAGAATGCTCAGTTAAGAATATGATCAGTCTGAAATAGAGGAAGACAGGTCCCTTTGCCGATGCATGTTGCTCAGCAGAAGAAGCAGAGGCAAAGAACAGAATATCAGGACGGCAAAGATGCAGAGATAACCTAACAATGGAGACAGAAAAATCCACACAGCCACCCAGAAGGTTGAAGCGATTGCCCAGATGCAAACCCCCGAGGATGAGAAACAGTTATCCAGTTTCCTTGGACTAATTAATAAACAAGTTCTCGTCTCATCTCTCAACACTGATGGACTTGTTGTCCAAGGACAATGATTTCATTTGGTAATATCAGCAACAAGTAGTATGAGACAGCAGCAAAATGGAAATTCAAAGGTCTGCTGTACTGAGATATTTAAACCCAAAGGCACCAATCATCATTCAAGTGGATGCTTCCACTGCTGGATTTGGTGCAGTCCTCCTGCAGAATGACATTCCAGTTACTTTTACAAGCAAAACTCAGTCAAGCCTGGAGATACGATACTCAAATATTGAAAAGAGGATGCTTGTTGTAGTTTTTGGTCTAGTGATGTTCCATCATCATGTATGGGGTCACAGAGTGACCATTCAGACTGACCATAAGCCATTGGAATCGATTGCACTTAAGAGCCTGGTACAAGCACCTCCAAAGCTGGCCAGAATGCAGCTAAAGATTCAAGGTTGTGATTTTGCTGTGAAATACAGGCGAGGGAAAACAGTTTTCATATCTGACTGTTTGTCAAGAGTGCCACCCAGACAAGGCAATCACATTGAAGACATCAACCTCAACATCAACATGATGAACACCTGCCTAAATGCATCATCAACACGTCTTCAGCATATGTTCATAATGGAAGAAAACGAATGCCTTCTAGTGGCAGAACAATATGGCCGCAGTGCATTTGTAATGCGCCTCCAGTCGACAATATTTGCTTGAGAGATCGAGTAGATTAAATAGATATTTGAGGAAAGATGTTTTCCTGAAGTGGTCAATTATGACGGTGAGCTTCAGTGCATAAGTATAGAATTTGCCAACATTGCAGAGAAGTTCAGCTTCAAGCACTCAATATCATCACTGCAATGCTCTTTATCCAATGGTTTTGCAGAAAGGATAATTAGTGTATACAAGAAACTACATCTGGGGGCCCTAGAAACTGGCAATGGTCACTATTTGCCAATGATATCACAAAGAGCAACACCCCTTTCAACCAACCTCAAATCCCCGGTAGAACTCCTTACTGGAGGCTAATCCAAACACCACTAATCTCTAAGCAACAACTCGGGAATGAGCAAATCAGAGACACAATGCAATGGAACAAAGACAAAACAACGAACGGAAAAGTCACCGCCATCCACAATTGAATGCAGGTCAACAAGTCTATGTCCAAGATGAGAAAACCGAGTTGTGGGAGCCTGGAACAGTCACACAAACCACTGCAGAACCAAAGTCATACCTTGTAGAATCTGCAGATGACAATATTCATCAAAAGAATAGACAGTTCCTGAGACCTGCAAGAGCTGATTTGACCAAAAGTCTATATAAAAACAGACACAATCGCCCACTAACAGTTGATACTGATGCACTACCCAATGGTAAAATGATGCGTGTGTACCCGATTAATCTTGGTACTATCTCTCTATCCAGCCCTAAGCTCACGAGCAGCCCAGCAGCACCTGCCTACTCAACTCCAGTGCTCAATGTGCAAGCTCCCCTCACTAGTGCATGATCATATCCAGATTAAATTGACAACCCATATTCGGAGCCACGTCGCTTTGGACAGCCAAAAAATACTACAAAGACTAGGTTTGTAATGCTATAAAATATTACCCTTCTTGTTTATCTTAAAGAAGAAAGATACTGCATCAACATGACATAGCATGTGATCATAATATCTATTGTTTATATTGAGTAATTCCGGTAATTGTCTACCTCTTTGATTTTTATCCGCTTCCTGTCCCCCATTCATTTGGTTCCTCATTGAAATAAGAAACTTAAACGTCTACTCTTTGTCTCTAGTTGTTTTTGATCCAAGCTATACTCCACCGGCGTCAACACAACAATTATTATCCCAGATGAAGATTTTAGTAACCCACTACGAACACAAATATTCCAACAAATTATCTTAAGAATGAAACCACATTCAAACTTTTAATAACATTCCGACACGCGAACAAAAATAAATCGTCGCACAAATTATTGATGAACTTTGAACATTTAAACAAGTAATGCGACAAATAGAGAATCTCAACAAATTGACCTGTGACTCTCGGACAAATCTCTACATAATACCGAAAGAACCATAAAAAAAAGTCTTCATCAAATAGTCACACAAATAAAGTCTTCTACAAATAAGTAGTCACAAATTCGAACGCGAACATCGAAACTACAGTTATCTTCATCTGTAAATGTCTGATATTTTTCCGACAAAACTTCAACAAACACCTTTGCAGAAATCTTCGAAGAACAACTCAACAAATATCTTTCTTTAACTCAGTGATTCCCGCCAAATCACTGAAGTCAAATGGCGATGAGCTTTCTGGATATTTGAATGGATAAGAACTGAGACTGTAAAAATGTAAATCTGGTCTTGCAGACTAAGCAAACTTGGTAAATAACAATAACACCAACCGTAGTTAGGTAATACTTACCTAAGACAAAAGTCGACAATATCTTTTCGAGATCGGATTTGCTCTGTTATTCTAGAAACTTCTTCCCTCCTTTTATACAGCAAGAGGCTAACGTGGCAATCGAAATCCAGCTGCTGTTTCCTGGCTTTCGTGCGATGCTTAAGTACATTATCATATACTTGATTTATCGTTAGTGAAAATTCGATTTTCTTGTTATGTCACGATGCATGGGTGACAGATGTCAGAAACAATTACTTATCAATGATAAATATAGGTTTCTTTATGATTTGAGTGTAAGTTTGCGATTGAATTCTTAGATTAATGACTGAAGGTGAATAAAATAGCAATGAGACGTGTGTTTGAATTTCTCAAAACATAAATTTCATTACTAGGTGAAATAAAGTGAACACCATAAGGGATTTTGAGCTAATAACATTGAATGATATTTTTGTGGGGATTTATAAGTTAATAAACGTTATTAATAGATTAACGTTTACAATCCTTACCCATCAGTGATCATTGCTCGAATAATAGATGTAAATATAAATGATTATTCTAACACTTAATTTTCCGTGATTGATTTTAACAGTATGTCAATTTGTATTGGGTTATTTTATGCTTAGAAATTAGGGAATCACGTTCATTGTATGTTTATATCTAAATTCTTTGACAAGTTGTTTCTTAAGAGGTTTTTCCTTCGCAATTATATAACATCAAGTATTTCTATCTAATACAAATAATTTGTGGTATTGTTTCAAGAATTCCCATCTAATTCTAATAATAATACGGTTTCAAATATTTCTATCTAATATTAATAATCATATGGTTTCAAGTATTCCTATCTAATACTTATAATTATATGGTTTCGAGTATTCCTATCTGATACTAATATATATATGTATGGTTTTAAGTCTTCCCGTCTAATACTAAAAATCATTTTGTTTCAAGTATTCCTATCTAATACTAATGATTATATGGTTTCAGTTATTCCTAGCTTATACTAATAATGATATTGTTTCAAGTATTCCTATCTGATACGAATAATTATATAGTTCGAAGTAATAATGGTCATTTTTATAATAATCATTTGTTTACACACAGTTAAACGGTTTCAAGTTATAAATATTCACAATTCTTAATCAACAATCAGAGCTTGAAATAACAATCCTTCATACAAATAATCTAAAGTTTTATGATATCAAGTATTCTTATCTAATAAGAATAATTTTTGAATATATCAATTTGACCCATAAATGAGACCCAAACAGATACAACTACTCCGTGTCAGAGTGGACCTGGGAGTAATAACAGTGAGTGGGTACTCCACATTTCCCATAACTCAAGAACTGGAGCCTCATTATTAGATGTAGTTTAGTATCATACCGAGGATACCCGTTTTCAAGAGGAATCTTACCCCTCAGTAGGGGATACAGTCAGCCTATTTTAAGCCCTGCCGACGGGGAAACTCGAATTACTGTTAAATGAAAGATAGTTACAGGGAAAATGTTAAAACTATGATTATAAAATTCTCAGCTGCATATATACTTTATACAAGTTATCAAAAAGATAAAGTTTCAGTTTAGGTAAATTGACTGACGCAAAAAGTTTAGTTTAGTATTATATTTGTGTTGTATAGCCACATACATATACAACTATACATATATATAAATATAAGCGGAAATATAGTCAACAATAATATACGAACTTCAATGAACGAACGAACATACGTCTTTATAAAAATACACCTCTCACACTTTATTCGAAAGGGTTGATGTTGGTTGTGTGTGAGTTGGAGACGGGGACAGACTGCCATATATTGACCCAAAGTTGTTCTGACCATAGCAGCACTTCTTTCTCATTTTGGCTGGGCTGCTCAACCGTGGGTTACTGAGGGTCCAGGCCATCAGTCTGCAAGCTGATTCTCACCCTGCATCTTGTCCCCCAACTGACTCGAACTCCAACTGGAACTCGAACTCGAACTGACTAACTCAAGCCGTCTGTGGCACCTGGTTATATAATTGCTTCCTGTGGGTGTACGCATCTGCACCGAATTCAACCACGTCCACTGGTCAGGGTGATATTCCGATATCTTCGACCGGATGCACCTGTTTCGCTGTCCTTCTGCTTATTTACACAGATGCATCTCTTGATTGACGTCTCAGTCGAGGGTCAATATGTTACATTTGTATTGCAAATAAGTGTGAATGGTGTAAAACTGACTTTATAATGCAACTACGTTAAGATTTAATATACTGAAGTTAATCTATTTTATATGTTTGGTTATGAGAAATGAATAAAATATTAATGCATAATATAAATGAAAAAATGAATTTTATTGAATGAAATCTGGCAAGAAATGGTAATAGTAAATAGCTTTACTTTTTCTATAAATCTAAATGGGATTTTAATTTACAAAAAAATAACATGCTAAAACATGTTTCGGGATCTCATTAACCATCAGAAAATTTAGTAGTCAAAACCTCAAGCAAATGTTAAATTATGAAGAGGTTGATATTTATCTAATCTCTGTAATTATTGCGTGTATAGTACATGCTGTTAACAAAATAGCACGATTTTTTTAAAGTTTTGGCTTTCAAGTGTTTGGGAAATTCACCAAAAAACGATTATATATAAATTGTATTTTGCTGGAAATTTTCAGCTTGTTGGTTTTTTTACTGATAAAAAAGATGAAGATGCGGTTTTGCTCGTCTGATGAACAGAAAGTAAGAATACAATTTAGAATTATATTTACATTATTAATCAAAACCCTCACTAAAAGCTTAAAATGTTTGAATATTAAGAAATGTTTGGTGTTTATAGTTGTTCTAGTCTTTAAGTAATTTAATGACAGACAAAAAGACATTCGGTCAATTATGGAAAGATTATATGTTGTTACAGACTGGACAATTCGTTAGAATGGGGGAATGAAATTTAAAGCGGATAAGTGGAAAAGTTTCTAATCCCCAAACGAGGTTCCCAATTATTTTACGATTTGCTCCTAATTATAAACACTACTCAAATGGGTCAATAATATTTTTAGTATAAATATCGTTCATATGTATATTCTTTCGACAGCCCACAGAATCAATCCGTGTCACTCTAAAAATAAAAATGAGGCGGAAAATCTCCCAGAGAATGTAAGCCGAAGACAATTTAATAAACTTAGCAAACTAGAAATTTCAGGAACTTATTAGCAATTAGAAAATTTTGTGGTCTATAGCTCAAGCAATCGTTAAATTATGAAGCGGCAAGGGTTTGATATTTATTTAACCTTAGTGATAAATGTGTTTACTACAGTTGTTTTTTTGGTGACTATCACTTGGTCTGGTCGTCTGGCCGAGATTAAATGATTCATTTTTATCTGAAAATCCCAAGTAATTTTGTGCTTCACATTTTCATCTTTCCCGCCCAGTCGTGTCAAGTCTTATAATCTCTTTGTCCAAGGTTTTTCATGTAAGATATCGCATGATTGTCGCCTAAAATGTTCACACTTGTTTTTCCTCCCATTTCTGTTTTCTGGTTGTTTTGTTGATGCTTGTCTTATCTGTATCGTTTCTCATCACTGTAATAAGTCTTTATCTGCATTTTGTATGCTTTTTATATTGTCTTCTAGTAGTTGTATAGATGTAGCGACACTATCATGAATGCTGACGAGTCCTCTTCCTCCTTCTTTTCTTGATACATACGGTTTGTCTACATCATCTCTCGGATGCAAGGCTTAATGCATCGGATTAGTTTTCTTGTTCTCTGGTCCATTTTTTTCTCGTCCTCTTTAAGGTGGTCCCGAGTATCTAGGGACAGTCCAGGTATTTATCACTTCGATGAGATTTCCGCTATATAGTTTGGTTTCGAGTAGTTTTCTCGTTTTCCTGAGGTATTCCTTTTTCCTTAATCTCCACTTGTTTGATGGTGTCTGTTTCCAATATTCCCAAGTATTTGTAAGTTTCTTTTTCTCCAAGTATTCTGATCTTTTCGTGATTGAGTAGTTCTATTCCTTCTGTCACTTATTGTTTTCCGCTTTTTATTATTAGCATGACCTTTTTTCTATAACAAATTCCATCCTTATAGTTTCACTATATATTCTCACTGCCTGTATTAGGGTTTCCAATTCTTTTTCAGTTTTGGAAATCAGTTTGATGATGCCCATATGCATTGGATAATTGATTTTTTTGTGATATATGAAGTTTGTATTGGCCTGTCTATTTTCTAAGCATTTGATTGAGTGGCATCATCGCTATCATAAATAGTAATGGATAAATGGGTAAAGTGCATCTCCCTGGAAGATATCTCTCTGGATTTTCACCTCAGCTAAGTATTTTTCTTTTGCTATCAGTTGGACTCTCCAGTTTTTAATGGTATTTTCGATAAACTTTATGACTTCTCATGATGTCTTGTATTATTTGTGACAGTCTATTATCCATTTTAGCTTTCTTGTAGTTAATCCACGCCAAAACTAGATTTTTGGGTTTCATATTGTTCTCCTTGACAATGTGCTGATCAATTTTATAGAAGATCTCCTGTACACCTGGTAGCATATTGTATTTGGTTCTTATTGCTTTGATTCCTCATTTATTTTATGGTATATTTCTAATCGACAATGACACAACGATAAACCACTACAATGCTACTACAGCAGCAGTAGCAGCAACACTAGTAGCAGTGACGCCACCGAGGCGTGTTTCGGAAAAACAGCGAGTCCCCGGGCCGACTAATTGGTCTAGTGGGTAGAGTGTTCGCCAATGATCCGGAAGACCTGGGTTCAATTCCAGGTCGCGTCATACCAAAGACTTTAAAAATGGTATTTGTTACCTCCTTGCTTAACACTGAGCATTATAAGGTAAGTATCAAGGATAAAGTGGAGCAATCCAGGGAAAGGAGTTGCGCCCTCCCCTACACCTCGGTGTAGTAGCTATTGAAAAGGTAGCCTTCTGGTCACCCTCGACTGAAGGTCACCAACTTTACTCACAATATTTCTAATATTTCAGGGTCAGAAAACTAATCTTTCTTTATTATCAAGCTAGCTTGGTCGGCAAATATTTGGCTTATTGCCTGAAAGCAAGAGTATTTTCCCTAGATTTCTCTTATTCTTTGCCTAAAGGTTTCTTTGTGTAGGGTTGTTCCTAAAATAAAAAGGGAAGTGCAAGTTCGTTGTCTTTCCTAATCCATTTTCTCTGTTGGTGTCTCTGGTTTGAATTGTTACTTAGGTCGTCGTTTTCGTAATTGAAAAGAACAGCTAATATTTGCCGGGTGATGTCGGATCCTCCATGTTGGCTATCAGAGGAGCAACTGCCGATCATGACACCCAGACCTGTTATCAGGGTCCCACTTTGGGATATGTTTTGATTTGTCATTTTTATCATTCTATTGTAACTCGGGGGTTGTTTAAAATCTGCGCACTTGCAACAGATGTGACCAAGAACTCTTTAGGTAAGAGAACTCATAAGCAGGTCACAAAAATCTATAGGCCGAATGTTTTCACCCTCGTCAATAGACGCCACACTTATCAATGGATAGCAGCAAAGCCAGTAACAAAATAAAATACGAATTTAGTTCCAAATTATTATTATTATTATTATTATTATTATATTACTCCTGGAGATGTTTTCTAACCTGCAATAGCTGATAGTTTCTCATTGGAGTCAGAACGACACAAAGTCTCCTCAGGCCTCCTGGACACTTAGTATTCTGGCAGACTTTAAAAAGTGATGTAGTTTCGATGGTTTTGGTTCATTCCTCGATTTTCACCTCTTCCAGCTTTTGGTTTGGTTTGGTTTCTATGGGTTTTATGGCAAATCAACCTTTGTAGGTTATTTAACGCCAAATCCATTTTTATGTAAATAATCTGTTCTATTTAAAACAATTCATTTTAGCATAAGTACACAGTTTAATGGTCAAAAACATTTCCATTTCTAACTATTCAAGCAGTTGTATGTAACAATTCGGTTAAGTGTAAATACAGTTTTAATGTCGATAAACAGTTCTATTTAAAATAATTCAGTTAAGCATAAGCACGCAGTTTAAATGTAAGTACGGTTTGATTGTAAAAGTCATTTCTATTTCAAACTATTCATTTTAGCATAAGTATGCTGTTAATTCTATTTAACCCATAGATAGGACCCTTATCAGGTGCTACCACTCCGGGCCAGAGTGGACCTGGGAGCAATGGCAATGAAGGGGTACTCCGCATTCCCCAAAACTCCAGATTGTTTAGTGTCATATTCAGGACACTCGTTAGGTGGGGTCTTACCCCTCTGCAGAGGTGCAGTCAGTGTATTCTACAGCCCCAGCTGACTGGGCAATCCAGCTTTTGGGGATCATTCCAAGTGCACCAATTATAATTGGTATCACCGTCACTTTCATGTTTTATAGCTTTTTTAATTCTCTGGTAAAGTCCAAGAACTTGTCTCTCTTTTTATTTTCTTTGATTTTCGGCAGGTTTTCTTTATTTTTTTTAAAAAAGTATCACTTGGTATGGTCTTCTGGCTATCAGACAAGATTCAGTCTTTTTCTTACGGCTTCCTTTTCTTAGCCTTGTTCAGGTTTTTCTCTTGTTTGTCACTTGAAATGTCCATAAAGTTATTTTTCTTCCCATTTTTGTTTTCAGCTTATTTTTGTTCTCTTAATGCTTGTGTTATCTGTATCGTTTCTGGTGGCTGTCATCAGTCTTCCTCTGTATTTTACGAGTAGGTGTATCGAGGCATCGACGCTATCTTCAGTACTGGCGAGGCCTCCTTCTTTCATTAACATATACGGTCTGTCTATGTCATCACACAGATGTAAGGCCTTATGCATCGTTATTATTTTTCTTGTTCTTTGGTTCATTTAAGTTTCTGTCGCTTCCATTTTAAGATGGTCTCGAGTATCTCAGAAGGGGACTGCCCAAGTATTTATCCCTAGGATGAGATTTCTGCTATGTAGTTTGGTTTCGAGTAGTTTCTTTGTTCTCCTGAGACACTCTTTTTTAATCTAGTCCTTTATCTCTACATGTTTGATGATATTTGCTTCCAATATTTCCAAGTATTTGTAAGTTTCCCGTTCTCCTAGCATTCTAATCCTTTCTTGGTTGGGTAGTTCTATTCTTTCCGTCACTTGTCGTTTACAGCTTTTCATTATTGGTATTGCTCATTTTTCTATGCCGAATTCCATCCCAATGTTTTCACGTTATACTCTCACTGGGTTTCCAATTCTTTTTCGTTTTTATCAAACAGTTTATGTACATTATGTGATTGATCTTTTCCTGCGATTTAGCAAGTTTGTATCCACTTGTGCATTTCCTACGTATATAATTGAGTGGAATCATTGCTGTCACAAATAATAATGAAGAAAGCGTATCTCCCTGGAAGATACCTTTCTGGATTTTCCCCTCAGCAAAGCTTTTTCTTCTGCTATCAGTTGGACTCTCCAGTCTTTCAAGGTTTTCCCGATAAACTTTCTGACTTCGATGGATATCTTGTACAGTTTAAGACTATTATCCATATTTGTGGGACCATATCGTATGCTTTTTTTGCAATCAACCCACACCATGGGTGGATTTTTGCGTCTCATTTTGCTCTCCTTGAGATGCTGATCAATATATACTAACTCTCCTGTTCCTCTGGCCCCCTTGCAGCATCCCTTCTGATTCTCAGGGTACAATTCGCAGCTTATTAACGAGTTGAAAATCTCCTTCTTAATTAGTACCGTTAGTATTTTCAACATCATAGGTACACATATTATAGGTTTTTTTATTGTTTGGGGCGGTTCCTTTTTGGAATCTGTTTGGATTAGAGGGACCATTCCCTTGGTCATCCATTCGGGTACGTCTGCTTCTTCTAAGCATCGATTCATTTCGACAATCAGTCTACCATGGGTAGAGGTAATTTTTAAAACTAGAACCCATCTATACCATCACGGCCAATAGTATTCCCATTTGGAATTTTTTTAATATTACTCTAAGTGAATCAAGACTGTCTATTGGATAATAGTTTTGCTAGACCATATAGTATACTTTTTTGCAATGAATCCACTCCATGGGAGGATTTTTGCGTCGCTTTTTTTGCTCTCCTTGAGGGTGTGCTGATCAATATACACTAGTTTTCTTGTTCCTCTGGTCCCCCAAATCCATGTATGCCATCACGACCAACAGTTTTCCAATTTGGTATTTTTTTAGTGTTGTTCTGAGTAAATAAAGGTGTACTCTTGCTTTCAGGCCTTCTTCCAGCCCTTGCAGCTTTTCTCTCATATTGTTTATCCATTCAGCTTTTCCATTATGATCTCTACGTTCCCATATTTTGCTCCAAAATTGTTGTGCTTCCCTTACATTCGGTTGTGGTTATGTCTTCCCACCATTTCCCCGACTTTCTGGTAGAATTTTCTTTCGTTGTCTTGTTTTTTCTGTATTGTTTGATGCAATCTATGTATCTTTTTAGTCTTTCTTCTTTCGCCAGAATCTTCTGATCTGTCTCTTCGAGTTGTATCGTTTGTACTTATTATGTTGCTTTGCTCTTTTCGTTCCCAAAGATTCTCGCGTTTTTCTTCTGTCTTAACATTTTTGCTTGTCGTTGAAGCTTTCTTATTTGTGTTTCCAGTTTGATTTCGCTACTTGCTTCTGACTATTTGTGTTTTTGGAGAACCCCGATTTTTTCACAGACTAATTTCGTTCCAGCATAGATTAGTTCGTTTAATTCCGTGATGTTGTTCGTTGAATTATGTGTTAATAATTCGTTTATCTTTTCAGTTTCTACCTTGACTATTTTCCAGTCTTGGTTCCTAAGAGATGATAAAGTCGTTTTATTTTCAGACATCATTCTCTTTATAGTTTCTACATTTATTTTTCTTCTTCTTCTTCAGTTAGTGTTTGTTCTGTTTGGGTGTGTAGTGTTTTTATTACTATCACTTTGCGGTTCAATTTGTATAGAGTGTACTTGTTTTGTTTTTCACTATTTACCGGCTCGATTCTTGTATTCGAGTCTGGGTGACATATTTCTGCATTTAACTGTTCTAATATTTCAACATCAGAAAAGCAACCTTTCTTTATTATCGTCCCAGTTTGGTCAGCGAGTCTTTGGCTTGTTGTTTTAAATCTAGTGCATTCTTCCCAGATTTCTATCGTTCTTTTTCTATACACCCTTAGCTTAGGATTGCTCCTAAAATAGCAGTGAAGTGCAAGTTTGTTGTCTCCTCTTTCTGCGTTGAAATCTCTGATTTAATTGGTTGCTTAGGTTGTCGTGTGTACTTTAAAAAGATCCGTCAACAAGTCCTTCGTGTTGGCTATCAAAGGAGCACCTGCCGATCATGACACCTTGACCTGTTGTCTCGGTCCTACGTTGAATTACGTTATATTTGCCTTGAGAAGTGAATTGTGGCTAAACTAGAGTCAGGGTTTGCTTATTATCTGCGCTCCTGACACAGATATGACCAAGTTCTCTGATATTCAGGGAACTCATAATCGAGTCGCAAAAAAAAAATTCAAAGTTGAGAAGTTCTAACTTAGTTTAAGTCCACAGTGAGACTAATTTTTGACTGTATGTCTGATATTACTAAATCCTGATCTCTTTGTAGGTAATTCTGTATCAAGTTTTAAGATCATTGGAATCTTGTTACTTATCAAGTTAGTCACTTTCGCAAGGGAAAAACTAGAAGTATCATCGATCTTTTATCTAAATTAACAGAAACCACGGTCATATTTTCAAACAGGTGGGTTGCAGAAAAACTAAAATTAAACATGAAATAATAATAATGTTACCGATAAAATGGAATATGCTTGTTAGTTTTCAAACGTTTAAGCATTAACTAGACGAGAGACTATTATTGTCATTATTTATTTACTTATTTATCTATTTATTTATCTGTTTTTCTTGGTCTGCAATAAATTTTTATTTTTTACAATTAGTGTTCAGTTACCGAACATTTTTTAGTTAATAATTCTCGAAAATGCAGCATAGTTTTAATAAAAATTTGTATTTACCCTGTAAAGATTTCACTGTAAAAGCATTAAAGAATTCACGTTTCACAATATTCTTCTATTTCAGGATTTTTTTCATTACAATCAAAATATTATTGAAAGGATGTAACTCTAAATTCATAAGTGACTGGAAACATTGTTATAGTTTTAATCTTCAAAAGATATCTAAAGATATGACAGAAATTTACATTCAGTTTTTAATCGCCTGTTGAGATACAATGATAAAAATAAATTTGTTTGATTTAATTTCTTTTCACCCATTGAAAACGTAGGAATAAATGGAAGCTAAGAAACAAAATGTGTCCTTATTTTATGGAGGAAACTTTCACGTGTAAATTCAAATGGAAAGTTTTCATTTATTCTATAAGTTGTTAATTTCTTTAAAAAATATGTTTCTGAATTACACTGATTAAGAATTGATATAATTCATTTTAAGAAATATAAAATATCAGTTATATCGGTAAAAATGCTTTCGTTAATTTTGGTTTTTTTTACCTCCTAAATATGTAAAATTATAGGTAGGTACAATAAAAAGAAACTAAGAATTGAATACATATATATATATATATATATATATATATATATATATATATATATATATATATCCAGAGAGCTTTACTATTAGGTACACTTTAAAATCTAGTTTGATCAATTAGATAAGAAAACTCCATCAGAAATCCTACGACCATGGAATCTTTCATCTTCCCCTTTTTGGGGGGCCATGCAAGTAGTTTTTTGGTTTAATGACAGGGGTCACCAATTCACATCTCACAATAGATCTTAATGGACAGGTCTGAGAGTTTTTCACGTTCCTAATCAACTGACAAGAGAACAACACTATAAACCCAGACCCCTTCAGTTGATGAACTTTTTGAACCTACTGTAGAAGACCTTGCCACTTCTCTGTATTGTTCAAAAGTGTACTCTTAGCAAGTATTGTGAAAATCTCTCACAAATCATCATTCACCAAGTCAAGCTATGATGATATATTTCTTTAAAATTGTTTGACATATATTTCAAAGTCATTCTAAACAAGAAACAACACACTTCCAGTTTTATTCTCGGTGTCATTAATGTTTATTGTATATTTTCCAAATATATTTACCATTTACTTCTTAACATCTTAATTTGCTTTGATATTTATCACCTTCAAGGATGGAAAACGAGATTTTCTCGTTGACATTATTTTGATAATTATAGTCTATTCTTAAAGTCAACCTGTCAAAACTGGTGATTCTCTATGTTAGAAAAGGTAATCGAAAACACTGCTCTGTTAAATCATAATTTTAGAAATGACATTTAGAAATTCATAATCGGGTTATTAATTTGTTATAAACAACAACAAAAATATTTTATGAGATTCGCACAAATCCTATTGTCTTTTGCAGATTTATCCAAACTGCGTTATATAAAACTTTAGTCAATAAATATTTCATTTTTTGTAGCTTTTATATAGATTTTGAATTATATATCTAACGTAGCTAATTTTTTGATTTTAACGGTGAGTCAACCTGTCTAGAATTATTTTATGTCTAGAAATAAGATATTTGAGTATATTGTACATTTATTGATAGATTTTGGGTAGTTGTCTCTTAAGAAATTTATTATGCAGTTATTTGATATTAAGTATCTAATATACGTAATTTGATCTCAAGAATCTAATACAAAGAACTTTATATCAAGTATCTGATACAAATAATTTGATATCAAGCATCTAATACAAACAATTTGCAAACAACTTTATTGGCACCATAAATGGGACTCTAACAATTACTACCATTCCGAGTCAGAATGGATTTGAGAGTAATGGCAGAGTTCCAGAAATGGAGCCTCACCACCAGATGCACTTTAGTGTCATAGCCAGTACACCCTTATTTTGGGGATTGGGTCTTACATCTAAGAACGAGTTAAAATCAGTGTATTCTGAGCTCCGTAATTCATACTTTAAAAAGAAGCTATTTTGAGAATGCAAAACTTTTCGAAAGTTCAGTTGTAAACTATGAAGAGAGATATTAGCATACACGACATTTTGAGGGACAATTCATGATATTGATAACGTAAGGTTTTGGCCGATATATCCTTTAACTCTTGAGAGAAAAAAAAGGAATGTATTTTCCCCTTTTTATTTTAATTTTTAATTTTTTAAGAAAAAAAAAGCTCATTTTTCTCCTCATTTTATATACCTGATGAGGGCGGAAGAATGAATCAACCAAAATTTTGAATTAACAGCATCAAGAATTCGAAGAATTTGAATTGTTCGAAATAATCTTCAACACAGAAACTCTTAAAACCATTTATTCTCCTGCAAATTATTTGGATCAAATTTCAGCAATAAATAACCTATGCTTTTAAACTTCAATGATTACATTATTTTGATAAAATGTTAATTTCCTTCTAAACTAGAAAGGGTTCTATAATTTATTCTGGAATATTATACAATGAAAATAGATATTATAAGCTGTTACTTATTACCAAATTCTACATGAGTAAAATTCTGTAACCAAAAAATATAAGTCAATATCAGTTCATACTTTACCTACGCGTATGTTGACATCGCTTTCAGTTGATGAGATATTGCAGAGATTTTGCAGAGATTTATCATAATTCGTAATAAGTTGATACATTTAATCATACTTACGAAAATAAAACGTATACGTAATGTTCGATGGCAAGTTCTAATCGCAACTAATAACATAAATGATATTACGTAAAGCCTTAGACATCCAAAGTTAAAATGAATTCATTAACGTATATTCTCGAGTAATGAGTGACTTTCCGTAATGAACGACTCCTAATTTTAGGTTATATTAGCCAACGAAATATATTTCAGCATCTTGTGACACCAAGTGAAACATTCAAACATTTGTTTATACTTTATGTCTACAATAAGAGAATTGTGTATATTGTACATTTGTACATTAATATATAGATTTTTGAGTAGTTGTCTCTTTAGAGGTTTGTTGTACTGTTATATGTTATCAAGTATCTAATAAAAATAATTTGATATCAAGTATCTAATACAAACAATTAGCAAACAACTTTAATTCAATCAAAAATTATAAACAATGTAATCTAGACCTTGATGGAGCCTACTGTATTTACTTGAATTTTGCAACATATTAAAACTCTATCACTCATAGAAAATAGCATAGATAATATAACAATTACGTATCTAAATGATCTAATCAAGTTTTCACTATTTTATACTTATATTTCAAAACATAGGCCATCGTATCTATGAATCGGTCTTATTTCTTGTTATCCTGACCTAACCAATGCCTAAACAAAAGCTTTTAGTGAAGATAATGAAGCTTTTACGTAACTTCGTTTGCTATTTATAATATTTGTATATATTATATGCACAGGTTTTATAAATAGTAAATAATGTTAATCTTGATTTATCTTAATTAATAACTTTTGTTTGGGTGAAGACTATACGAAATGCTTTGAATCGAAGTTACGGCAAGATTAGGCTTAGAAACAAAATAATCCTCAATGATTCAAAAGTATATCACATGTAATGAACGACCGAGTATATACCGTAATTAAAATTTTCTGTCTTTTGGAGGATTCAAGACAATGTTAGACAATTAGGAATACAACTCAAATCTGAGAGAATAGCAGCCAAAAGGAAACTACAAAGGTGAGGAACTTATTAAAAAATTTCGAGAGGAAATGTATAGAATATATTACTGACCTGTGATATGACGTTGGAAAAGGTATGTGATGATTGAGGCTTTTGTAACTCCAAAACAACATTTTAGTTATCATATTTTGGCTAAACTCAAATATTGATTAAATTTGTCAGCAAGCTCAAAATAATACGTTAGATATCCGACCTGTGGGTATGTCTGTAGAGTTAGAGATATAGAATTACAGAGTAAAGTGTTAGGAATTCTATTTTCGTTCGCGAAACAGTCATTACAAATTTGGAAACAAAAACGAGTGTATAGTCCCTCAAAAATGTGTGGATGATTTACCAAAGGATTAATTAAATAGTTTTTTAATGAATGAAATAAGAGCTGAAAAAGAAAAGTAAAAAAAAACATGGAGAATGAATGATTAAATTTACTCTATTTTTTTTCTATACTTAAAAAAGTAAATCTTTTTGGGTAAACAATAAGAAAATTTATCAGGATCTAATTTTTTTTATGAAATGTATATAAACTAGAAAAATTCTAATAATTATTTCCACCGGTCTTAGTCGTTTTATGTTGTTTTTTCTTTTTCTTTTTTTTTCTTTTTTTTTTTTTACATATCTTTAGAATGCTTCAAAATTTGAACAAAAGCACAAAACACTGAAGATATTAGTTCATCAATATTTTCTGTTTTTGATACCAAATAAATTCTTCTAAATAGTAACGGATTGTTTCACTAACTTTAGCAAAATGCACCATTATTAGTATCAACAGATTTTTCTTATAGGTATTTTACTAAAACTAGTAGTACTTACTCAAATTACAATCCATATAGTTCAGGTTAAAAGCGCCGTAAGTGTAACGCGAAGCGAAACGTTTAAGACTTTATTTCAAAGTTTTGATAAACGGTTCAAGTTGATAGCGGTATCGGAAAAACAAGGTCTAAAGAGTTTGGCTTTAGGTTGCTTTTACTGCACTTTTATACGGGTTGTAAGATTGTCATTATGAAAAATAAAGAACATTGAGCAACTTTAATTAAAATTCAAGATAAGTATTATTGTTTAAAAGACGTTCTATTTGGTTTTATCTTTTCTTTAGGACAAATACACTGTGCATGATGTACAGAAGAGAGTTTTAGTTTCATTCAAAAATATCAGATCCTCTCGAAAACCTCAAAAATTAAAAAGTATTTCGAAAAAATGTTTAATTTTATCATTTTCCTAACTTAGATGGGTATAATAACCTAAATTTAAAAAGAAAATTCTTTCGCTGTATTTTTTTTTTTTTAGGTCGAGGGACTGTTGGGATAAAATGAATTCCCTCTTCACTGATCGACACTAAGTCGCGTGTAGGAATGAGTGTTGAAATACGTTTGAATCATTATCACTAGCTTGCAAGGTCCCACAGTATAGAACAATGATTAATAAGGTAATCTTGTAAAATATTTGTTTTGTTGATAGTTCAATTCTCACTGGAAGGCCTACACCGATCGAAAAGTACCATACTAGGTTTAGCTGAGAAATAATCCACTGCACCTACACCAATGGCCTTGTACCATACTAAGTTTAACTGATATTACTCCTGAGTGCCTATTTACGAAGCAATATTTAGTAAGCAATTATTACAAGTTATTGCATGCTACCCACAACAAATTCTGAAAGAAAAACTCCACAAAACAACAACTGTACGACTACCTGCCTCCCGTCTCAAAAACCATCCAAGGAAAACGAACAATACATTCGGGGCACTACTGGAAAAGTAAGGACCAATCCATAAGCGACATTCCCTCATGGAGTCCTACATATAGACGAGCCAGTGTTGGTTGACTGGCAAGGACTTTTCCCATTAGCTTTGAATGGACACAGGATACAGCCTAGAAGACCTATCATGAGATATAGATGATCGGAATGGAGGGCGAAAGAAATTCAGTGAACTTAGTGCTACCAGATGAGGGTGATTAGGATAATGATTGTTATGGAGGTGATTTGAATTTTTATTAAGTATCTCCAACTTGTGGATTTAGGTCAGACGAAACAAGCTCTAGTAAAAATATTAAGAGGGATTGATCTTGCAAGAGTGGTTAGAAAAGATGATGACCTTTTCTCTTTGTTTATATATATATATATATATATATGTGTGTGTGTGTGTGTGTGTGTGTGTGTGTGTGGTTGGGTGTGTGACACAAAGAAATTAAACCTACATATTTCAATTAATATTTTCATGTTTTAACGATCATCAAGCATTAGAAAAAAGTGGTACTTGTATATGGAAAATCGTACATAAAAATATAACCGGAAGTGGGCTGACGATCTATCTATCTATCTATCTATCTCAATCATATTAATTTGTCAATCTATCTAATTATATTTATCTCTCTCTCTCTCTCTCTCTCTCTCTCTCATAATCTATCTATCTATCTATCTATCTCATAATGTATATATCAATCTATCAGTTTCTCTATCTGAATGGAGAGGGAAAATTATTTTACTAGAATATTACAACTTCAACAATTGCCACCAGTATAGTGATATAAAATATAAAGCAAATGCTTTATATTACAATTACTCAGTTGGTGCTGTTCGGTGAGTGAGGAAGTTGGTATCTAGTAATTGTAGTCTGTGGAAAGTCCCTTCATAAATTAATAATGATAATATCAATTAATATTACTAAAAGTTTTTTTTTTCACCCAGAATACTGGGAAAGTCGGCATGAACCAAATAAATCAACTGAGGTGACTGGATATAGCGTTCATTAGATTCAAATATAAACATGAGTCAATGATGTGACGAAACACAGATTGCATTTATCAATACAAAGAAAAGAAATCTTGCATATATAAACAAAATTAAATGAGTCAGCATTACTTGAAGCATTTGTCATAATTATTACTCATCTATTTTTAAAGCGATATCTCTTTCCTATTACGTCACTGACTCACGCTCGATCAGGACAATATATATATATATATATATATATATATATATATATATATATATATATTCCTGACAACTGACATCCGCACACGCATTCACACACACACACGCACGCACACATGCATAATGTCCTTTTTAAATGGAGTTTACAGGTTTGAATATAGAGCATTCATTTTCCGAAACCGGTTGACATAACAAAGTTAAGCGCTCACTCTGCCCAACTATTTTCCCTGAACTGGAGAGAAAAGAGTTGGAAGCAAACCTTTCCCAAGAGTATTAGCACTATGTTAAATGAAAACAACCTAGTTCATTATTTGAACTCGGGTCACCGTGTCCATTTTTTTACGACGGCAACCATTACATCACGAGCGCCTTATATATATATATATATATATATATATATATATATATATATATATATATATATATATATATATATGTGTGTGTTTGTGTGTGTGTGTGTGTTGAATGTTTCTCGTCCGACTAAGAAGTGAATGACAGAGTCATGAAAAATACATGCTATTCCACATCATCGTCGAACGAAATGGACTTGACGACCCGAGTTCAAATCCAAGATGAAGTTGTTTGCATTTCACTTCACGTTATTGTTCATGGGGAAAGACATAAATCCAACTGTTGTCTACCCATCTATGGGTAAAGAGTATGCCAGACTTGATACTTAAGCTTTGTTTAAGGAACCTGTCTATGAGATTGAAAACGCTTAATTCAGACCGGTTTTACTCCGTTTAAAAATGATCTTGTCTTATATCCAGTTCGTGCTGGAGGGATTGGGTAAATTTCACATATTCATCGTTTCTCGAATGTATACATTCCTTTAACATCTTATAGAAGTCAGACCAGTACGGAGTTCAGTTTGTTCTGGCCCCCGTCACTGAACAAAATGCTCGGGAATCAAAATACATTAACGATAGTGTTTGAGAATAATGCAATGCAAAAAATTCCGCTTCATACCATTTTGTTTTGCACTAATGAAAACAAAAAGAGCATATGGAAGAGAATATTACCTTTGAAGAAATCCAGAGGATGTCGCGATCGAAACGTCAACGAAATAGAATGCCATAACTTCTTAAAAAGTTCTTTATATAGTTACGTCACTTCTCAAAACTATACACCGAAAATACAATTAATTGTTGCAATCTGAAAAGATGACCAAATGTAGGTTGGTTTTTTGGGTTTTATGGCATATCAACTTTTGTAGGTTATTTAACGCCAAATCCATTTTTATTTAAATAATCTGTTCCATTTAAAACAGTCAGTTTAGCATGAGTACACAGTTTGTCAAAAACATTTCTATTTCAAACTATTCAAGCAGTTATATATAACTATTCAGTTTAGTGTAAGTACAGTTCCAGTGTCAAAGAAAATTCAATTTTAAGCAATTCAGTTTAGCATAAGCACGCAGTTTAAATGTAAGTACAGTTTAATAGTGAAAAACATTTCTATTTCTTGCAATTCAATTTAGTCAAGCAGTTCTAATTCAGCTAATTCAGTTTAGTATAAGATTTTCTTTACACGCAATTAAATGTCAAAACAGTTCTATGTTAAACAATTCAGTTTAGAGTAAATACAGTTTCAATGTTAAAAAACAGTTCTATTTCAAATAATTCAGTTTAGCGTAAGCACGCAGTTTAACTGTAAGTACGGTTTAATTGTTAAAAACATTTCTATTTCAAGCTATTCAGTTTAATCAAACAATTCAGTTTAGCATAAGTATGCTGTTAATTCTATTTAACCTATTGATAGGGCCCTATAAGGGGTTACCACTCTGGGCCAGAGTGGATCAGCAATGGCAATAAAGGCGTACTCCGCATTCCCCAAATCTCCAGCATTACTGGAACCTCACCATAAGATTGTTTAGTGTTATATCCAGGACACTCGTTGTGGGGGGGGTCTTACCCCTCTGCAGACGTGCAGTCGGTGTATTGTACATCCCCAGCCGACTGGGGAAACCCAATATAGGACAACGGACTATATTTAATTGACATGAACAGAAATATTTTACCCTTCATTACTGGAAAACTTGGAGGATTCCCAAAATGTTGAGAAGCTAAAAAAGAACTGAAACCATCCAAACAATATAATTGCAACTGTGAACAAGTGTTATATATTGACCCTCGACCGAGCCGTCAATCAAGAGATGCACTTGTGTAAATAAGCGGGGGAACAGCTGAAGCATGTGGACGTCAGACAATTATATAACCAGGTGCCACAGACGACTTGGGTCAGTCAGTTCCATTTGCAGTTGAAGATAGGATGCAAGCGGAGTGAGAACCAGCTCCAGACAGAGGGCTTACGCCCTCAGTGACCCACGGTTGAGCAGCCCAGTCAGAATGCGAAAGAAGTGTTGCTATGGTCAGAAGAACTTTGGGTCAACATATCGCAGCCTGTCTCTAACTCACCTCTCACACACAACCAACATCAACCCTCTCGAGCATAAATTGTGAGAGGTATATTTTTATAAAGAAGAGTGTTCGTTCGTTCATTGAAGTTCGTCATTATGGCTTCCGAAGAAATAGATCCACGACCTCACAAATATTAACCATCCGCAGAATCCTTGAAGGTGTACGGGCAAAGAACCTACAAGCGACATTAATATTTGTCGACTTTACCAAGGCTTTCGACTCCATTCACAGAGGAAAGATGGAACAAATCCTACTAGCGTACGGCATACCTAAAGAAACCGTAGCGGCAATAACGATTCTCTATAGAAACACTAAAGTAAAAGTACGATCACCAGATGGAGACACAGAATACTTCGACATTGTAGCAGGAGTACTACAAGGGGACACGCTGGCTCCGTATCTCTTTATCATTTGTCTAGACTACGTACTTAGAACACCGATTGACAAAATCAAAGAGAATGGCTTCGAACTGACGAAGAAAAGAAGCAGAAGATACCCCGCAACAACAATTACCGACGCCGACTACGCCGATGACATAGCGATACTGGCAAATACACCTGACCAAGCCGAAACACTTCTGCATAGTTTGGAACGAGCAGCAGCAAGCATAGGCCTCCATGTTAATGCACACAAAACGGAATATATGTGCTATAACCAAACGGGGGACATCTCCACTCTAAAAGGAACCCCTCTTAAACTAGTAGACAAATTCACGTACCTAGGAAGCAGCGTCGAATCAACCGAAAAGGACATCGAAACGAGGTTAACGAAAGCATGGACAGCTATCCATAGGCTATCGATTATATGGAAATCAGACCTAACCGATAAAATGAAACACAGTTTCTTCCAGGCAGCGGTCACATCGATACTGCTATATGGATGCACTACATGGACGCTAACAAAACGGCTGGAGAAGAAACTAGATGGCAATTACACAAGAATGCTGCGTGCAATCCTGAACAAGTCCTGGCAGCAACACCCCACAAGCACCAACTGTACGGCCACCTGCCCCCTATCACGAAAACTATTCAAGTTAGGCGAACCAGACATGCAGGACATTGCTGGAGAAGCAGAGATGAACTCATAAGAGATGTACTCTTATGGATCCCCACACATGGCCGCGCAAAAGCAGGACGACCAGCACGAACGTACATTCAGCAGCTATGTGAGGATACAGGTTGTTGTCCTGAAGACCTGCCTAGGGCGATGAACGATAGGGAGGAGTGGCGAGAGAGGGTCAGGGATATCCGTGCTGCCAGCACGATATGATGATGATGATGATGATGATGATGATGTTCCGTATATATTATGTATGGTTGTAACTATATGTAACTAATTATGTATATGTATGGTTGTAACTATACAACACAAGAATGACAGTTAAATTTCGAGGAGGCTTTAAGTTCCTTCCCGTCCACTTGGAAACTCAAGATATTATTGGTTTGAAAGCACAATGAGCTAGTATAACAATGAAGAAATGTTAACCACCCTTCACGGAGCGTTTGAAACAATTATGAAAGACTTTTTCAAAAGTCTGGAAGATTTGGAAATCTAAAGTACTGAAACCATCCAACATTACCTGGGTTAATAAGGCTACTGAGGATAGTTGATTTATAATCGCAATGATTAAGATCAACAAAATGTTTTTAAAATGATTGTAATTGTTTGTCTACTGCACGAATTCAAACTTGGAACAATGAAGCAGAATCTATTTGTCTGGACCTGCATCGATAAAATCTACTCGTTGGAGTTAAGAGTTATAACCTGGAATTAACTAAAGCCAACACAATCGAATCACAATAAACCTGTCAATTCTATCACGAGAATAGAATGAAATCGATTATTTATCAATGATAAGATCAAAAGCAATCACCAACTTTGTAATCGACAGGTGTGGTTAAGCCACACCTGTAGGTAGACTCTAAAACATGGGATTTTTATGTTATTGTTTATTTATCCTATATTAGTCAATGAGAGACAATTTTTTGTACTTTTAAAGCTCTTAATACCTCTCTTTTCTCTTTTGATCCCTTTCTTCTCTCTTTTTCTTTCCCCTTCTCTCACTCTCTCTTTCCTCTTTTCTTCCCCTCCCTCTCTCTCTCTCTCTCATCTATTTATCATTTTCTTGGACAAGGCTTACATGCCTTTCTAAACTGGTCGAGCAATTGACATTCAATTCTAAGTTCAAAACAAATAAATAAATGAATAAGCTTAGATTTTGCAAACTATTTTCTCAGAGCAGACAGATTTTTTCAATTTGAAAAACTGGCGCAACACAATCATTTCACCGTTCGCATGAGCTTTTATATTACATTACATATCTGTCTATTTTATTTTTGCTTTAGCTCCTCTGTTATGAATAATCAGCGAAACAATTTAAAAATCTGGTTCGTTTAAATTTTCTTGTTTCAATTACTCAAATTAATTTCCTGGTATATTTTTTGGAAAACAAATTCTCATAATTTTGTTTTTTCTTGAGTGTTTCAGATTTTATTATTGCATCCCAATATGGCTCCACGAAATGGAGTTTCAGTGGGTGTGCAAGTGCATTAAATTTTCAGTGTTATGACTTATCGAGAGTGCGAGTGTTAGCATAACCAAGAGGTTATGGAATTGCATACACTTTACGTCTATATTTTCTTTCTTTGTGTAGCTTTTTGCGAGTTTTTCAAATAATTATATGATACTAAGTATTCATATCTAATATGAATAGTTTTTAAACATCTATTTGATCAATACGTAAGATCCAAACAGGAACTACCAATCTGGGTCAGAGTTGACCTGGGAGTAATAGAAATGAAAGGGTATTCTATTCTCTCCAGAGCCTCGGAATTGGTGTCTCACAACCAGGTGTAGTTTATTGACATACCCAGGACACCCTTTTTTGGAAGAGTCTTACCTCTCTGCAGAGGAGCCTCACCAACAAGGCGATTTGATAATGATTGCTGGATTATCAGATTTGATGTTTTTGGATACCAGTTTGTTATTATGTATATATATATATATGTGTGTGTGTGTGTGTGTGTTTGTGTGTGTGTGTGTGTGTGTGTGTAATTCCTTTTGCCGGGCGATTTGTTGTATATTGACCTACGACCCGACCGGGCTGTCAAAATAGGAAATGCACCTATGTAAATAACAGGTGCATCCAGTCGAGGAATATCAGAATTATAACCTTGACCGTGGATGGGTTTAATGAGTGCAATTGTGACGCCCACAAAAAGAAGGTGGCCATTGAATTATTACATAACGCAGTGCACAGGAAATTCAATCAGTTTGGAGATCAGACCAGTTGGTGACAAGATGCGGTTGAGAAAGCTTGCATCCAGAGTGGAACAAGGTCCCGGTTGAGCAGCCCAGGAGAACGGGAAAGAAACGCGGTCATGGTCAATAGAGTGGGGGTCAATATGTTTCAGTTCTGTTCGGTCTCCAACTCCCTTTCACACACAACCCTTTCATATAAAGTGAGAGGTATATTTTTCTAAGAACTGTTTGGTTTGGTTTGGTTTGGTTTCTTTGTTTAATGGCATATCAACCTTTGTAGGTTATCTAATGCCAAAGGCATTCTCCTAGAAGAACAGTAGTGGTACTATTTAACCCATAGCTGGGAAGATTAGGGAGTTCATACCTTTCCCAAGGGTATTTGCCCGAAAGTGAACGTAATAGCGCGACTGGAGTACGAACTCGCTTACTACGATTCCGCAGTCCATCGCTTTAACCATTACACCACGAGGACACCCTCTCTAAGAACTGTGTCGCTCGTCTATTATTGTGTCGTCATTATGATTCTTTATGCATGCATGAATCTGCACATGAGTATACAACAGATGACTATAAAAGTTAAGTCCATTACTTTTAGAACTATTAAGCCAATTAATCTAAGTTTGAATCTTGCATGGAGCATCTAATCCATGAGTGTTTATTTTAAGTTGAAGCTTATCGATTAGAAAATAGTGTCAGGTTCGAACTTGTGATTGTATCTGCAAAAGAATCTTGTGAAATATTTCGTTGCTCAGCAAATGGGAGTGTCTAGTCGACACCTCACTGGGCACCATTTAGCTGGAATTGTGTTCATTTGCGGAAAGATGGCGCCGGTCTGACTGCTGTTTATGGCCTCAAGGTTGATGGCAATTCCTTTATGTCTTCATCTTCTCGCGGCTATTTACTAAGGCTGTCCTCACCAAAGATGCTTTCCGTTTAAAAAGAGAATCAGTCAGGCGCTCCATTCTCCTGATATAGATAGCATCAAAAAACGATTTCAGTGTAAGCCTCAGGAGAGAAGAAAATTGCAAAGATCTGACGTTGGTAAAGAGAGAGAGAGAGAGAGAGAGAGAGAGAGAGAGAATGGGCGAATGAATAAAAGAGGATGAAGAGAAAGAAAAAAGGATGAAAATAAAAGAATTGCAAAAGGAGAGACACAAAGAGAAAAAATAGAGATAATTTGAAGAAGTGAAGCCAGAAAATGAGTTGAAAGAATGCGCTATCATGGAGGAAAAAAGAAGAGCTGATGTAAAAGAGAAAAAAGGGAAGAGGAAGATTAAAAAGAGAAGAGGAAAGTGAGAATGAGATGTAAAGGAAGCCAGAGGATTAATAGAAAAGAAAGAGTAAAAGAAAAGGAAAATGAAGTGGTCAAAGAAATAGGTGAAAGAGGGAAAAGGGAAGATATTGTGATGGAGAAAAAGAAAAAAAGGAAGAAAAAAGAGTTTTGAAAGAGGAAAAAAAGTTAAAAAAAAAAAAAAAGAAACGAATAAAAGTCTATTTTCGGAGATTAAGAAAGATTAGCGCAGGAAGAGGAGGAAAAGATGCGGAAAAGAAAGAAGAGGATGAAAAGAAGGGGGAAGTGGGAGATGAAAAGAAGTGATGTAGAAGAAGAAAAAAGAAAGAAAATCCCAAGCATAACAAAAGAGGGGAAAAAAATTATCTCCAAGAGTGAAAATAAACCGAGGAGAAGAATGACAAAAAGGAGATAAATTTTGAAGCTTTAGGTTGAGAGAAACGTTCATCTATTTTTTCTTTGTCAGATGAATCACGATTTGGCTAATTATAATATAGTCTCCCTTGTTGGATTATGTGGGGGAATTATTCATTAGAATTTGTTTTCAGCACATGTCGATAAAAGAAACACCATAAACTCCAAAAAGACTAGACAAAAAGACTACTTTGACAGCCATGCACAAAACGTTGATTATCATTGATAGCACTTTATATAAACTATGATATCCCAAGCAGGACATATTAAACATCAACATAAACACTCCCAGTCAATCTTATGACGGATTCAATTGATAAACAATAACACTTATTATCATTATCATTATTATTATTATCTCAACCATGCTGTAGTTTAGATGGTCTCGATTCTTTCTCTTTCTAATTGTTTTAATCACATTTCCAAGCTTTCGAGATCGTTCCAAGAGCACGTATCGCCGTCACCTTCATATGTTCTCAGGCAAGATCCAAGTATTTGTCTATCTTTTTGTGTTCTTTAATTTTCACTCTGCAGTCTGCTGAAATGATAAAGTCCACTAGACAACAAATTCTCTCTCTCTCTCTCTCTCTCTCTCTCTCTCTCTCTCTCACACACACACACACACACACGCGCGCGCACACACTTTCTTTCGTCAATTATTACTAGGTCTGGTCTTCTGGTCGGTTTAAGTGACCCGTTTGTATATTAAAATCTCAGAGAATTTAAGTCCTTTTCTTGGACGGATTCCAGCAAGATTCTCAGTGGATCACCTTCTCCACTCTGTCATTTCTTGTCTTGTACTCCTTTTGTACAAGTTTGCTAACTATGTTTCATCTTTTTCCCTACATAACATAAACTGCTATTTTTTTGCGTCTTATCGATTTTCGCCTCAGCATATAGCGCTGTTTTATTCTGCTATTAGTTGGAATTTATTTTCTTTCTTTAGTTTTCTCCTTCTTAGCCATGTCCATGTCTTTTGGGATGTCATATCGGTAGTTTATCATTTGAAATATCTATACAGTTGTTTTTCTTCTTATTTCTGTTTTGTCTTTGTTCTGGTTGTTGTTTGTTTTTCTGTCTGTATTTATGTTACGAATGCTATTATTGGCTGCAGCGATTAATCTTTCTTTGTTCTTTTTAATTTAGTCCTTGAGTCCTTGTGTTGACGTATTGTCAATGCAGGCGAGTCATCTTCCTCGTTCTTTTCTTGACACATACAATCCGTTAATGTCTTTTCACGGATGTAAGGTCTTGTGCATAGTCATCAACTTCCAAATTTCTTTGAGTTCTTCCCTTTTACATTTTAAGAACGGTCCTGTGTATCCCACCAGTGGGGTAGGGGCTGCGAAGGTGTTTATTTATTTGATGAGATTTCTAATACAAAGTTTGGTTTCTAGAAACTTTCTTGTTTTTCTGAGGTACTTTTTTCAGCGTCCAATATTTCCGAGTAATTGAAGTTTTCCTTCTCTCGGAATGCTATCTATCCTCAGTTCCCATCCAGATTTTGTATTTCTGTTCAGATTCCTTTGGGAGATGACAATTTTATTATTAAAGGAGTCTCACATTTATATGGATTTGAATTTGTCATATTTCATGAGTAATATATTGTGGCTAAGCTATACCCAGGGATTGATTCATATGTGTGCTTTTGTCACTGTTGTACTCTTATATAAAAGAAGACACTCAAGTGGACCACAAAAACATCAAAAGCACTACGGTTTTAAACTTACCTAGTTCTCGCTTTGTAAAAGTCCAATGGTAACTTTTTAAACTGAGTTTTAGGGTTTTATGACGTAATTCTCTATTCAAGCTGCTACATTTCCCGTGAAGTGATTTGACTGATACTAATGTTTTAACACTTGCACAGCACCCATCTTTTGGCATTCCACACTGCCAGACCTTCGTTGGACGTCTGAATCTACAATGAATCTTTCATTCTGCTAAAGACAATTTATCTATTTAGTCCTAACTCTTCTGGTTAACTACATTTGCAAAAAAAGTGTCAGTCACGTGACCCGGTAGCGGAAAGAAAGAGAAAGGTCTCTACTACCAAGTTCCCATTTTTTCTCTTTGCTTCTTTTCCCTCTTTTGTTTTACTTATGTTCCTTTTGTGAGTTCTTGAATGTTAAATTTACAGCTTTTTAAAAACTAAATTTTACTTCGATAGCAAAACAAAGATTTCTAAAATTATCTACTGACACAAATTTCAACATAATCGACGAACATAACAAATTTACAAAGTTTATTTGTCCTACTCGGGTTCTTTCTAGTAATTACTTATATACCACAGTCTCAACCTTCACTGCTTAATTTATTATTTAACTCTTTGCGAGTTATGTGGATGGTCTTTCACTGGAGTCTGAGTGATAGCATGTCTCTTCAGGTCTCTAAACACCCTTCAGGATACTCACTGTGGTTCAGCTTTACTTATAATGTCATTTTAGTTTAGTCATTGGACTTTAAAAAAGTAGTTGCCCAGTCGGCTGGGGCTGTAGAATACACTGACTACACCTCTGCAGAGGGGTAAGACCCCCCAACGAGTGTCCTAGATATGACACCAAACAGTCTGATGATGAGGTAATGCTGGAGCCTTGGGGAATATGGGGCACCCCTTCATTGCCATTGCTCCCAGGTCCACTCTGGCCCGGCGTAGTAGCATCTGATAGGGCCCTATCTATGGGTTAAATAGAATTAACGGCATACTTATTCTAAACTGAATATCTTGAAATAGAAATGTTTTTTGACAATTGAACCGTGCTTACATTTGAACTGCGTGCTTGTGCTAAACTGAATTATTTGAAATAGAACTGTTTTTGACATTGAAACTGTATTTATATTAAACTGAATTGTTTAACATAGAACTGTTCTGACATGTAACTGTGTGTAAACAAAATCTGTACTTTTACTAAACTGAATTAGGTGAAGTAGAATTGCTTGACTAAATTGAATAGCTCGAAATAGAATTTTTTTTTTTACAATTAAACTGTACTTACATTTAAACTGCGTGCTTTTGCTAAACTGAATTGTTTTAAAATGAACTATTTCTGACATTGAAACTGTACTTACACTAAACTGAATTGTAATATATCACTGTTTGAATAGTTTGAAATAGAAATGTTTTTGACCATTAAACTGTGTACTCATGCTAAACTGAATTGTTTTAAATAGAACTGGTTATTCACATAAAAATGGATTTGGCATCAAATAACCTACAAAGGTTGATATGCCATAAAACCCAACGAAACAAACCAAACCAATTAAAAAAATAGTCCTTCGAAACACCTATTCATGCAAATGTATTCATGAGTCTTTTAGATAAATGTCAAATCGAACATGTTAAATGTCTTTATTCTTCACGCCATAAAGCCAAAATGCTACAAAAATTTATTCATCGAATGTAGTGCATTTGTACCGATTCTAGTACCGGCCTAGTGGGTAGAATGCTTGCCAATGGCCCGGGAGATCGGTGTTCAATCCCTGGTCAAATCATAGCAAAGATTCAAAAAATGGTACTTGATATTTACTTGCTTAACACTCTGTTCTATAAGGTACGAATCAAGGGTACAGTGCAGCAATCCAGGGAATGTAGTTGCGCCTCCCTGCATCTCGGTGTAGTAGCTATTGAAAAAGGGAGCCTTCAGGTCCCCCTCGACTACGGACGCTAACTTTACTTACTTTTTATTGTCCAAATCAAAGGCATGGTAAGTTTATATATAATAATTATATATTTTCCAGTAACTGATAATAATCCTTAGTAAACAATTAGAGCTTCAAGTTACTATTCTTAACACAAAAGATTTACGTAAGTAGATTTAAGTATTCATATATAATAGAAATAGTTTTAAAACATAACTATTTGATCCATACATTGAACACTTATAGGTACTTCCACCCTAGACCTAAGTGGAAATAATGGAAAATTAAGGGATACTCCACAGTCTCAAGAACTGGAGCCTCACTATCAGATATGTGTTTTTTTAACGTAAAATTGAAAAAAAAAGATCAATATCGTCTGAGTTATCAATGCATTCAACTGACCCTTTTTCATACTCAGGTTGGAATTCATCTGTTCAAGTTTCAAGTATTTTAGGGCATTTTTGTAAAGTTTATATATATATATATATATATGTCGTGCTGTTAGCATGGATTTCTCTGACTCTCTCTCTCACCATATGTCTCTATCATCCATCACTTCCAGAAGGTCTTACATCCTGTGTCCGTACAGAGCTGTTGTAGATACGTTTTAGTTGGCCTACTAGAACTTGCGCGTCCGTGTGTAGGGGTCCATTGGAGAACGTCACTTATGAGTTCGTCCTTACTTCTCCAGAAGTGTCCCACATGTCTTCTTCGTCTTATTTGGATGGTTTTAGAGATGGGTGGCAGTACAGCTGCTGCTTTATGAGATGTTGCTCCCAGGATTTGTTCGTAGCATTCTTGTGCAATTCATGCCTAGGCTTTTCACTGTACGCTTTGCCAGCGTCTATGTGGTGCATCTGTATAGTAGGAATTGAAACGACGGCTGCTTGGAAAAAAATTACGTTTTATTTTATCGGATAAGTTCGACTTCAATATGATCGATAGCCAATCTATAGCAGACAATGCCTTCGCTTGCTGCATATTGATGCTATTTCCAGTAGATGAGACGCTGGTTCCAAGGTACAAGAACTTGTCAACTTATTTCAGAGAACCACCATTTAGAGCAGAGATGTCTACTTTTTGATTGGAACACATGTACTCTGTTTTGTCTGCATTCAAATGGAGGTCAATGCCACCTGTTACTTTCTCCAGACTATGCAGCAGGGACTTGGCTTGAGTAGTTGGATTTGCCAGAAGCGCTATGTCATCTGCGTAGATTGCGTCCATAATAGTTTGTGTGGGGTATCGTCGGCTTCTTTTTTTTTTTTTTAGTGAAAAGCCATTTCTTCATTCGACGTTCGAAGTACGTAATCTAGCCAGATTATGGACAGATATAGGGCTATTTATCCCGATGCAGAACATAAAGAACATTGTCTAAGAAGTCTGTGTCTCCATCCGGTAAGCAAACTTTTACTTTCGTGTTTTTATAGAGCATCATGATAGCTGTGACAGTTTTTTGGAGGAGACCATATGCTAGAAGTATTTGCACCATCTTCCTTCTGTTTATTGAGTCAATTGCCTAGGAGAAATCTACAAATAAGTGTCGCCTCGGATTTTTTTGTCCGAATTCCTTCTATGATTTGACGGATCGTCAGAATTTTTGATGCTGTGAATCGGTTTCTCCGAAAACAATTTTTATACCTCCTTCTATTTCTGGTGCTGATGTGTTTGAGTAGCAGAGCATCATAAATCTTAGCTGATATAGAAATAAGGTTTATACCACGGTAATTCTTGGCAATTCCGCCGTCACCTTTCTTGGGGAAAGGGAGGATGCAACTTTTGTCCGTCTCTGTATTGTATTCTGGTTATATATTGCGTTGCAGTATCGGAGCAGCAGGTCGTCAAATTTCCTAGTCTTCCATACTTCTGGTGGTATTTTATCAAGACTGGTAGCTTTCCTGTTTTTAATTTTTGTTTGTAATACGTCAAATTCTTCTTGAGTGAACTGCCCAAGTTTGATGTCTTGTTGATTATTAATAATATTCGTAACAGGTTCATCGATAACTTTAGGGGATTTTCCAAGCAAAATCTTGAAATGTTCTTTCCACATGAGTGTTCGTTCTGCTTGGCTGGTAGTTTTTAGTTTGGGACTGGAGGTGCTTTTCCTTTTATTCATTTCATTTACTGTCTGCCACGCTATTCGCGATTGTCGATCTTCTACGGAATT
The DNA here is from genome assembly GCA_963585895.1 of Sepioteuthis lessoniana. Classification (NCBI taxonomy): domain Eukaryota; kingdom Metazoa; phylum Mollusca; class Cephalopoda; order Myopsida; family Loliginidae; genus Sepioteuthis; species Sepioteuthis lessoniana. The sequence goes on from OY757911.1 coordinate 13,951,477, forward strand.
TCTAATTCTATTTATGTAACACTATATAGGTGGCCCGCCAAGCAGACGATTCCTTTGTCTGTTTTGGCGCGAAACCAGACAAAGGATTTTTGGACCTGAAATCTCGCCGTATCCGGAAGTGGTAAGGGGACACGAAGGAGAGTTGGTTGGAGAAAGGAGCTGACAGGAGTTGGCGTGGAACCACGGACAGGGGCAGTCGACACTGGACACTTTGTCCCGTGTCGACTGCCCCTGTCCGTAGCAGGGGTTGGCGAGACGACACGGAGAGATGCGGTCGACTCTGGACACAGTAGCAGAGAAGATAGGGTCCAGTGAAAGAAGGTCGAGTCAAGAGATGTCGGCATTCCAGTTGCTTTGTGGAATTTTCGCTAGTAACCCACGCTAACGTTAGTCTGCACATGCATGTAGTGTTGCACACTCTCCTTCTGCTCTGAGTTAACCCCAAGCATTGTTCGTGTTTGTTCGTTTGTTCTTCTATTTTCTCCTGTCCCCCCGATCGTATTCTTGTAGTGGCAAGAAATGTGCGTTACCCCCCCCTCGGACCACTAGTTGATCACCAACCGGCCGAGAAGTGGAATGGTTAGAAGAGGATGAATGCGTGTGGGGGCGAGGGCGGCATCGTTACATTTATCTGGCCTTGAATGTATTCTATTTGTTCTCTTTGGTATACGTTTATTAGTTCATTTTATGCCTTCCTAAGTTTCGTAGCGTTTGCATTAGTTGGGTTCCATAGGGATGGTGTTTTCACGATGTCTCTTTTTTTTTCGTAATTGTTAATGTCTCCCAGGGAACTCAATTTTTGGCTGTTAGTTTGGTTGGTATGTATTCTGCTGTTGCTGCTTCCATGTGAGCATTAACCAAATTCTCAGCTATGGGTAAATAGTAGGACAGACTGGGTTCTTTAGCTTTGGTGAGGCAACTAGTCTAGGTGAAGGAAAACTCTGAATTCAAACCTGTTAAACTCCGCTTAAAAATTGACCTTGTGTCATATCCTGCCCGAGCGGAGGGGTTGGTAAATATGATTAACCAAATTCTCAGATTCGTCATTTGGAGTGTTTCGGATATCTCCTGAAGAGCATCGAATTTATTTTTTGTGTTAACGTAAACTTATCGCTAATATCTCAATTGTTAAGTAAGGACCAGCCTTGGTTTTGTATGGTTTTAGTTGTTTGCATCCTATTCCTACGTAGGCTCCGATGTATCTTTGCTGTGACAATTCAGTGCTCGGAAGATACTCCTTCAAAAGAGGAATATGCCTCACAATTCAAAGCGCTAATAATCCATTTCTTATTTACAACGATGTAATCTATCTGCGCTTTAGCATTATTTGCATAAATGTCAATCCAGAGTTTTTCCTTCCTTTTCTGGAATTTAGTATTAAGGCATGTTAGTCCATTTTCAAGTGAGAAATCTATTAGGTGTTCCCCATTTCTGTTTGATGAGTTGTAAAAGCAGAATTTGTTGTTTTCGTTTTTACCTATTTGAACATTCATGTCTTCACCGATGACTAGAACGTTGTGTATGGGAATGGTACGAACAAATAGGAATATTTCTTTTATGTTATTTATTATAATTATCATTATTATTATGTGTTTGCAAAAATTTCAAATTTACGTCATCGTCAGGAGAAAAAGTTCTAGTTGAAAAAAGGTTTTGTATAAAAAAAGCTTTTGTGTAAAAAAATGTTTTTGTATAAAAAAACGTTTTTTTGTGAAAAAAAAGGTTTTGCGGAAAAAAAAATTTTCTGTAAAAAAGTTTTAGTTTAAAAAAGTTTTTGTGTAAAAAGAGGTTTTTTTTTTCTAAGAAAAAAGTTTATGCCTAAAAAAAGGTTTTATGCAAAAAAAGATTTTGTCCAAAAAAAAAAAAAAAATTGTGTAAAAAAAAGTTTTGGGGAGAAAAGAGTTTTCGTGTGAAAAAAATTTGTAGAAGGTTTTGATTTTTTTGTGGAAAATGTTGTTTGCGGAAAAAAGTTTTAGTGGAAATTTTTTTGTGGAAATAGTTTTATTTTTTCAGAAAGTGTTTTTAAAAAGTTTTTAAGGGTTACTTTGCTTTTAGAGAAACAACGAAAAATTCATTGGTTACGTCGCATATTAATTTGTTGAATGGATATTATTTTCTGGTATCCAAGTGTCTTCAACTAACCTTTGTATATATATATATATATATACATATTGTGAAAGTATTGTGTAACCATAAAGAATGAATATACATGGAGGAAGAATGACCATAACACTTAGTTATAAAAATATAACTCTCTTTATTTTTTCTTGGAGTTAAAGCTTCTGTGGTGTGAGAGAGACAGACGGATGGAGAGAGACGAATACAGATTGTCATATTGACCCATAATTTCTCCTTCTCTTGACCATATTACGCTTCTAGGACCTACTTAGAACTTCTTCTCGGCCGGAAGCAAGCTGTTGGCCGCGCTGTGTGACGCTGTTCCAGTGGGGCGCACAGCCACTCTTGAGCGCTCCCGTGACTGATCGTATCTCTTCTGGCCGTAAGCTGACACTCCAAGACTAAAACCCTGACAGACTCCGTATCTCACGTGGGCATCTTCATATATAATTTCATAACACCCACACATTTCCGTTCAACCATATGACTGCTTCCGCTTATTTACACAGATGCGTCCTGTGCAGAGAATCTCTGATTGACAGCTCAGACAAGAGCCAATATGCAACAAAAGCATCAAGCTAATGAGTTTTTGATTTGGGAGGTTTGTATCAAGTTTGGTGGGGTACGTTTCAAATTTGCTGTGAATAAAAAGCTTGATAGGTGTGCTTTCAAATTAATCGTAACTACTCAGCTCTCTTATTTGTAGTTGTTATTGTTGTTGTTGCTTTTTTGTTGTTTTTTTCAGGTGTTTGCGACACTCCAAGTCTGCCTAGCCTATTTCCAGGCAGGGTAATTAAATTTCATATTAAATAAAAATAGCACCTGCATACATTTCACCGTGAGAAGTCGGAGATTTTATCATGGATGCAAAGGTGATAAAAAATAATTCTTTAAGGATGTTTGACATTTAGCGACTTTTTGAGTAAAAATTATAAGTCTCGGCAATGTTAAATGTTCCAGTAACACTTAATGAAAATAGGTTATTCACTTTGATATTGACAAATGTTTGCAAATTCCAAATGATCACAATTGTCTTTTGGGGATTGTTGATCATTCTTTTAAATTTTCATTTCGTTCGTTCCCATTATTTTGCCACACCCATAAATCTTGTGACTTTTGTTTGGGATTAAGTGACAATGTGATTCTGTAGATTTGGAGCTCCCTACGGGTTTTTTTAAGTATGTAATTGAGCGGCATCATTGCTATAACAAATAATAATGGTGAAATTGTATCTCCTTGGAAAATGCCTCTCTGGATTTTCACGTCTGCTAAAGGTTTTCCTCTTGCTGTTAATTCCGCTTTCCAGTTTTTCATGGCTTCTATGATTAAGTTTATGACTTTGTCGGATATCTTGTACATTTTCAGACATTCTGTTATGCAAGTTTGCGAAACTTTTGTAGACAATCCATGCAATGTCTACATTTTCCCGCCTTGTTTTGCTCTACGTAAGAATGTGCTGATCAATGTACGGTAAATCACCTGTTCCTCTCGTTCTCCAGTGGAATCCTTTCTATTCTTCGGGAAACAGTCCGCGACATACAATCTAGTAATAGATCTCCTCCCTGATCTGTGCAGTCAGAATTTTCCATGTCATATGCAGACACGTTATGGGTCTATTGTTGTTCGGGATGGTTTCTTTTCGGTGGTATTTCTGAATCTGGATAGTTTTCTCTTTTATTGCTATTTTTTTTTTTTTTTTTTACATTTTTGAGAGTTTTTAACACCAGCATTTCCTGATGGTTTTCACTGGATTCTGAGAGGCAGTAAGTTTCTTCATGTCTCCATGACTCTTCCGTTGGTTTTCAGTTTTCTAGCTAGGTCTTGATACTTTTCTCGTCTTATTTTCTTTCAGTTTTGCGCTGTGATCAGCTGGAACGGCAAAGCCTACTATTCGGTAGGTTCTGTTTTATTATTATTATTATTATTATTATTATTATTATTATTATTATTATTATTATTATATCTTGTCAGATATGCCACTATGGCTAACGAGAAGAATTGCAGACAGATTAAGCATCCTTCATCGCCTATTTAATTTTTATTTCCTTTTTTAAAAGGAAACAATTCTGTAATTAACAGTTATTTAACCTAGAGCTATCTATCTTCGACATCAATTTATATTTCATTGAAAATTACGTGGAAACTACTCATCTGGTTGGACAGGAAATTGCTTTATTCTCAAAGTTTGAACATGTTAACGAGATCACATGAAGCACAACTGCACTTGAATGTACCGCGTTTTCTGTATTACAGTGACAAAGGCAAGAATATATATGAGGATCATTCAAAAGGTTATCAACTTCACCCAGAAAGAAGTCCACAACAGGACAACATATGTGGCAACATATTACCACTTCTTTATGGCTGAATTTTAGAACTTTTTGAACGACCCTTTTAGATACCACGGACCTTTTTAGATACTAAGTCATTTTAGCATAAATCATTATTACTAAGAGCATTTTTATATTGCATCTTTAAAAGATGGGAAAAATATTTTTAAAAATAAGATAACGATTCTTGTAAATATACTAAAAAATGTTTTTTGGGGATAACTTTTTTCCTTTTTATTTCGTATGTTAGTCTTGCATAGAAAAATTCTTATTTAGTTACGCTACACCACGTCATCATCATCATCATCATGTCGTGCCGCCCGCACGGATATCCCTGACCCTCTCTCGCCACTTCTCCCTATCATTCATCGCCTCCGGCAGGTCTTCTGGGTTACATCCCGTGTCCTCACATAGCTGCTGTATGTAAGTTCGGGCTGGTCGTCCTGCTTTTGCTTGGCCATATGTGGGGGTCCATAGGAGTACGTCACTTACGAGCTCGTCCTTGCTTCTCCAGCAGTGTCCGGCGTGTCTGGCTCGTCTAACCTGTATAGTTTTCGTGATGGGAGGCAGGTGGCCGTACAGTTGGCGTCTCGTGGGGTGTTGTCGCCAGGACTTGTTCAATATTGCTCTCAATTTTATTAGTTGTGTTTGTTCACTTTGCTTTTTTTAAATATTTTTGTTTGTTTATTTTTTGTAATACTTATTTGTTTTGTTTTTTCATTCTCTTTTCAATTTTCGTTTCTTGAGGAGTTGGATGGAAACATATCATTTATGTTAAAATCACCATCGCCTTAGAAAGTGTTTAAATTTTTTATTCCATTTATTGTAAAGATATTTGGTTGTGTTGGTTGTTCTTCATTAGAGATTAGCTGGTGTTTGTTTGCACAAAACGTGGGCATAAATCAGTCTTAAAATAAGATTAATTGAATTTCTGTTGCTAGTACTTCAACCTCACACTGGTTATCATTAAAAGGAAACAAAAATATGGTCTCTCTGGCTTGTTTCACTTAAAAAGTTTCTATTTTAAAACTCTTGTCATTTTGTTAATGGCGGAGACATTATAACTTGGTGTAAGATAAAAACAAAAAATAAACAAGTTTTATATGAATAAATGTCAAACTCCAAAGATATCTTTTTCAATCTCTTATAATTTATCAAAAAATATTTTTTTTAATCTACGACACAAACAGACAAATGATGAATCGAATCATCAATGTTCTAGTTTTTATCTAAATTTAGTGTCGTTTATAATTGTATAGTATAGATGTGATTTTGATCAGTTGTCTGTGTATCGAATACGGCTTCAAACCCAAAGAATAATATTCGTAAAATTTTGCTCTGTATAATCGTATTGCCGATCTGAAGATCTCTGTCACATATTGGTTTTTGAACTCCATTATCATCATTTTAAGTCAGCCAAACACATGACTTGTTGGAAATATGCAAATGAGTAGCAACCCAGGACTACACAGACTTTCTAAATCAAAAAGAATTTTATGCTTTGGATTGATCTAAGTAAATACCTTATATATATATATATATATATGTGTGTGTGTGTGTGTGTGTGTGTGTGGTTGGGAAGTCAATAATTCAGTAACCTAAGGATGAAAAAAAGCATTTATTCACACAATATTTATTTACATATTTATTTCTGATTTTTCAAAATTTCTGAGATGAAAATTGATAATTTTTATCACCTAGAGAATTCAGAATTGTTTTCATCTTCGTTGAAATGTTGAAAGAAGAAATGAAGTATTTGAGAAACAACCTCAATCGTAACAACAATGGATTTGGATCGAACGACAAAGAACGACAGAGAACAATATCCGAAAACTCATCACAATGTGTTGGTCCTATGACAAAGGCAAAGCCGAAAAGATTCTAAAATTATGTAGTCCATATGATATCAGGGCAATATTCAGGAGTGGCATGACTCTTCGAAAATATCTCTTCCAAGTCAAACCTCCAACAGAAAACATCATGACCAATAATTGCGTGTATTTCATCCCAGTTGTCGTAAAGTATATAAAGGCACTCACTAAAGGTAAGGCTAGAGGAACAATGAAAAGCAGTATGTCGAGTTGAAATTGAAAAGTAGAGTATGTCTGACCATATATGGCAAGAAAAGGGAAAACATCTACCCTTATGGGATGAAGTTAAAATAATAGATTGGGAAGAACACTGAAAATCAGACGTTTTGATAAAGCAACGCGTATGTTGGGCTACAGGGATCAATTGAGAAGACCAAGTCAGACCAAGTCAGACCAAGTTGAATATGATATTGGAATCAATAATCAAAAATGTTTGATGAAAAAAAAATTGCAATATAAGCTAAGGTAAAAGATCGTACATTATTATAGTAGTAATTATCACGTAAGTTGATGGAGACATTAGGTTTATAAGTTCCAAAAATTCATTCTGAATAGTCCATTGAGACACATGGCACAACGGATATCAGCGTTTGGTTGAAAATTGCTTTGGAGTAATAGTCAACTGGGGATTGCAGCTTCAATACCGATAAGAGGTGAATAACAATTATTATTTGTTTTAGGTCATGATAAGCGGATTAGAACAATCGACCACTACGATTTAAATAAAGGGTTCGGTTGGACATGAAACACCAGAAGAAATCCGAAGGACGTATCGGCCGGAACGTTGAGAATATAACACTGAAAACAATAGTCCGAGTACTCTAAGTGATAAAAAAGATGTATTTCTTCACTTGAATATGAATATCAATGTACGTTTCTGAATCAAATACACGGAGAAGATATTATAAATAAACGTTTTTTTAAAGATTAATCTTGATTATAATTTTGTCAGGCTACTCTCTCTCTCGATATATATATATATATATATATATATATATATATATATATATATATATAAGTTACTTATTAAATCCAAACGGCACATGCGTTTGGAGATGTTTATCCATTTGTCTCCTTGTTTTTCAGTTACTGATTTTATGTTTCAATTCTTTTTATGGTGTTAAATTTTGTATCTTTGATAAAATAGGGACTGTTGAAGTGGAAGTGTTGCTCTATAAATATTAACTTGGTGTACTCTATAGATTTGATTCTGTGTCCATATTTATTTACTATGGTGTACGCGTGCGCGCGCGCGCACACACACACACACACACACACACACACTTAAATTAGAGTTGCGTTTGAAGACAGTCGAATTCTCGTCCATGCCATCATCAGACTAAAGTATATATATGCTCATCTTACCAAGAATATATACATATATATATATATAGAGAGAGAGAGAGAGAGAGAGACCAAGCTAGCTAGATGGCGAGATAGACAGATAATAAAATTGTCAGTTCAAGACACTTGTATAAAAAAAATAATTTTCATTCAATGAATTATTGATTCAATGCCTCATTGACAGTCAATTTTTGTCGTTTCACTAAAAGCATATTTATAAAAAATAAGAACTTCTCTTTCCAAAAAAAGATTCTCCTGGCGATGATCTAAGGTCTAAATGAGTCGTTAGCAATTAAAAATAAATACGTAGAAAAAACATTCCTATTTTTCTTATCACTTTTCTTAATCTTTTTCTCTCTCGTTCTTTCTTTCTTTCTTTCTTTCTTTATATATATATATATATATATATATTGAAGGTTAGACAAAGATGGTTAGAGTAAAGTGAAATTATGTAGACATAATATTATTTCACCATGTATGTGAACCCCAAATAAAATCAAATATAAAATTTATTTTAGATGGACATAAAAAGTCAAACATTATTTCCATTTAAAAAAATTCTGTAGTATAGTCTCCATGATACAAGAATATTATTTTATACGAAATGAAATGACTTACCTTCTACCAAGTTTCAGGCAATGAATTTATCAGTTTAACTCTCTTTTCTGGGATGGCCGACTAAACTGCTTTTAAAACACAAATCAAAACTTATTTTATAGATGTTTTTTCTATTGGATATTTCCATTATAACACGACCCTGGAGAGTGTAAACATGTTTAATATGATTTTTGTCCAATAAATCATGTCCTTATAAGAGTTTTTATTTTTTACATTCAAAGAATTCAATCGTGACATTTCCAAATAACACAAGACTAAATACGAGTCTAACATTCTTGTAAACAAAATTTCCCAACACAAATCCATCGTTATCTATTTTTTTAAAGTTTCTTTAAACAGGTTAAGATATTTCAAAGAAATTTTGGCACGTCTTTAACAGACAAATTTTGAAATGTCTATATAGACTTTGTACATGAACTCGTGATTAGAGTAAAAACATGTTGCAATGAAAACAAGAATCTATCTATCTATCTATCTATCTATCTATCTATCTATCTATCTATCTATCTATCTATCTATCTATCTCAGTCTGTTCATCTCTCTCTCTCTCTATCTATCTATCTCTCTCTCTTTCTCTCTCTCTCTCTATTTCTGTGCATGTTTTTGCACGTTAAGACTCATATACTCGCGGCATGGGTGTACATGCACACGCGCATGTATATGTGTGTGTGTGTGTGTGTGTGTGTAACATATTGACCCTCGACCAAGCCGTCAATCAAGAGATGCACCTGTGTAAATAAGCGGAAGAACAGCGAAACAGGTGCATCCGGTCGAAGATATCGGAATATCACCTTGACCTGTGGACGTGGTTGAGTTCGGTGATGGTGGCAGATGCGTACGCCCACGGGAAGCAGGTGGACGAAGACAATTATATAACCAGGTGCCACAGACGGCTTGGGTCAGTTCCAATTCGAGTTGCAGTTGGAATAAGTTGGGGACAAGAGGCCGAATTGAGAGCCAGCAGCAGACAGAGGGCTTTGGGCCCTCGGTGACCCACGGTTGAGCAGCCCAGCCAGAATGCGAAAGAAGTGCTGTTATGGTCAGAAGAACTTGGGGTCAATATGTAGCAGTCTGTCCCCGTCTCCAACTCACCTCTCACACACAACCAACATCAACCCTTTCGAGAATAAAGTGAGAGGTATATATTTATTTTTATAGTGTGTTCGTTCGTTCATTGAAGTTCGTCATTATTGTTGACAATGTTTCTGCATATATTTGTACAAGTATTATTAGTATACAACATGTGTGTGTGTTTATATAAGTTAAGAGAGCGTAGAGATGAAGTCATTGGCGCTTGATGATTGTCACTATATTGACTATATCATCGTCAAACGAATATATATATATATATATATATATATATAAGGCACATTTGGTTAAACACAACGGAAATTTCCATTTCATAATCTTATGTCTTTCTTTAGCTTCCTTACAAGTTTCTCTGTATCAGGGTTCAATTGAGAGAGAATTGGTTTGGTTTGATTTCTTTATTTAACCCCAAAGCTATCCTTGTTGAATAACATCAATGATACAATTTAACCCATTCCTGGTGGGGATAAGGGGGTTCATATCTTTCCCAAGGGTATTCGTCCGAAAATAAACATAATAGTGAACTCTTTTACTTCAAGACCACAATCCAGCACTTTAACCATTACATGACAGTGAATCGAAAGAATAGATTTTGCTCCCAACGGCTTTCGATCAAATTGATTGATCGTCTTCAGGAGCATTCTTTTTTACGTATTGTTTGTGTACGTTTGGTTTGGTTGCGAAATTTATTTTGTTGGATTAAGTGTATTGACAAGAAAGAAATGGGCACAACTAAAATGAATGTTTGTTGTGCTTTTTTTATTCTTTAATACTGACTTCTTCCCACATACATAAAAGGACTGACATTAGATAATTATTTAGCTCAGTCACGTCAATTACAAGATGGTAAAATTTATGCTTATTTAGAAAGACAGTGTTGACACTTGAGGTTATTGATTTGTCTATTTTTAACAAGTCATCTATTTGATATATATATATATATATATATATATATATATGTGTGTGTGTGTGTGTGTGTGTGTGTGTGTGTGCATGCGCACTCGAGACGTAACGACGATCGTCGTAGGTAATGAACCCAGAGCAACCTGACATCAAATTTTGAACCAGACTATTTGCATTTAACGTAGCGTTCGTACTATTGGGAAAGGTATGCATTGAGTTATTCTCCTTTAAGCCCTGGGTAAATAGTTGGGCAGACTTGCCTCTCTAACCTTGGTATATGTTATATACCGTACCTATGAACATTAATGAGTATGTCCCATCCCCCATTAATACATTGGACACTATTATGAGGGTGGGGTAATGTGCTGACTAAGTAGTCACCACGAGCAGTCGATTACCTTCTTTACGCCGCTGGTGAGTATTGTATTTTGTTAATGTCATACAGATATCCATTTTATTTCCAACCCCCATTTTGGTTATTTCTGATTCAGTAACCTTTTGTTAGATTAACACCATTGACAACGAAAGATTTGGACGAACTCAAGTAAACGTTCACTGGTTCAACTTTTTGGCGAACAAATTTTCGACAGAACAGAACTCATATAAACGTTAACGAATACGATATTCTACGAACGAAGATATGGGCAAAATTCACGTAAAAATTCACCAAGGCTACATTGGCAAAGGAAGATATGAAAATTAGCAAAGCTGCAAAGCATTTTCTTTTTCGGCTACAAAGATTTTCTAAGGATTGCGTGAATATTAACCAAGTTGTTCGAAATATAACATTCAGAAAAATACGGGATAATATCCCAACAACAAAGAACTGGAAACATTACGAAAGGTACGTGAAATGGGAAATTGTATTTGTTGAAAATTGGGTAGCCATTTTGTTTTTAGTTGTGCGATACTAAAGGTATGTCTTCTCAGTAACAAGGCTGTATTGAGTCTAGAATCTGGCTAGCCATTGTTTATATATGGTTTAGTCTTCACTGATGGGCCAATCTACTGCTGCTACTGACGAGCAAGTCAATAAATATTATCAAGCAATTTGTAGACGGCTGATATTAATGGGTCCCCTAAACAATCGGGGTATAAAAGAAATACATATTAAATTTAAAAAAAATATGAATGTCTTTTTGATTATTAGTATTTATACAATTTTGTTTAATTGACACAAAAACACGATTAGTGATTTAATTTTTTTTTTGTTAAGATTGATTGGCTGGTTTATTGTCATATCTAGGACACTTGTTTGGGGGAGTTTTACCAGTCTGCTGACACGTAGTCAATGTATTATTCTGCTCCAATCGACTGGGCTAGTCATGCCTGATTTACTAAGTAAAGAATCAATTACCTACTTTTTATAATCTTTCTGAAAGTGTTTAATTTTATTCCTGTCATTGGCTTCGTAAACACGTCGGTGACCTTTTTCTCTGTCTCAATGAATTTTAAAAGAATGGATCCTTTATTTATTTCATCACATATAAACGGAAATTTTAAATTAATATATTTCGATCTTTGATGAACTGTATAACAAATGTCTGGTCGATTTCGTCACTTGTTTTCGTAATATCCATTTCACATGAAGTCGAGCGTGGTTTGCAATCTTCCATGCCGAACTTTGATAATATATTTCCGATATATCTAGATTGAATCATTTTAATAGTATCATTTTCGCATTCAAATTGTATTCCTAAAAACGAGGATAATTTCCCAAGATCAGTCATTTTGAATGTAGAGTGCAATCTTGTCTGAATTTGCATAAGGTGTGCCTCAGTTTTTGATGCTATGAATATATCGTCTGCCCACAATAAAATGATGGATATTTGATTGTGGGCATTTTGAACGTACATGCAGGGGTCCACTGGTGAGTACACGAAATTCTGTGTTGTTAAATATGTAAGGAATGTTTTATTCCAAGTTCGACCGCTCTGTTTTAATCCATATAAGGATTTTTTAAGTTTTCAAACATAATTCCCATTCTTACCTTTACAGCTTTCTATCTACTCAACATATATTTTATTGTCTAAGAGGGCATTCAAATATGCACTCTGAACACCTGGAGACGGCTGATATGCATTATTGGGTCCCCATATGATGAATTAACAAGTCATACTGGACAGCTATTTTGAACAGTAACCTTATAGAAGCCATATTTGTCGTTGGGGCGAAAGTTTCTCTTTCTTCCTTGCCATATATTTGCAAGTAGCTTTTAGCTACGAAACGAACTTTATACTCATAATTTCCGTCACTTTTACTTTTTATTGTAAAAAAACCACCTACAACCGACAATAGTTTTATTTCTTGGAGCCTTCTTCCATTCAAAAGTATTATTTTCTACAAGGAATCAAATTCTCTCTTCATTGCTAAAATCTAGTTGATCGAGTTGACAGAGTTTACGGCCTCAACGTAGTTTGTAGGGATCGTACGCAGAGTACAACAGTAATCAACCCCACTAAATTCAAAGTTTTCAATTACAAAAAAATAAGGTTTCTTTCTTTGTCTGATCGGATAACGGCTTATTTGCCCCCTCCCATTCGGTGTTTTGGTTGTATTTCGGTTGCACGTCATATGTGATGAAGGATTCCTGAAATTTGGTATTTCTGTCCAGTTTCGATCGTGAATATTATCTTAAGAGTCGTTGAATTTTACACACCTGACTCTTTTAATAGCCGTTGTTTCCGGAAAATAAATCAAGCTGGACTTTGTTTATCATAGCCTACAAAGATGCCTTTTTCACAACGAGAATCCAATTTCGTTTTATTTTGTACATAACAAAAACAAAAAAAATGTATTTAATATAAATTTGGTTTTGAACCGGTAAAACTTTCCTATGGGATTTTTCTTGTGCTTTTATTTAAGATTTCGGCCCGGGTCTTAGTGAGCCGCTTGCAGCTTGTCATTAACGATCTGATCGGACTTGAGCACAACTATGCTGCGAAGGGAAGGGGTCTTAGAGGGGATAGAAGACGGCACTGAATCAGTCCAAGGCTTTCGATAGGGTTGACCATCGGTTTTGGGGGAATGTTTTGGAGACTGCCGAATTCACACCCGAATTCTGCAAATGGATTAGCATGATGTACCGCAATCCGCAGGCAATAGTGCAGGTGAATAGTCGAAAATTGGTCGAAAATACAGGCCAAGATAGATGCCTTGGTGGATACTGGCTTCGAAGGCGTTTGTCCTTAAAGAGCAGGGTGGAGGCGTGCGCCGCGTACATTTTCCCCTTGATCCTTTACTACTTGTCTGTACTCCTTCTTCCTAAGGGTCATCAACTGGCACTACAACGATTCCTATCCAAATTACTTTGGGGCGGTCGAAGGCCGATGGTCCGTAGACAGGCCTGCTGTCAACGTCCGGGCAAAGGGTGTCTGGGTATGCCTGATCTGGAGAACTAAAGGTTCGCTGAAAGAATGGCTTACTTGGGCTAATCCTTATCGAAAGACACGTTGTGGAGACGAAACGCGAGCAAAGGCTTTCTTGCCACAAGTCAGGCCCCAAAACTGAAGGTTGACGTAAGCTAAAGGGTGAAGCACCGATGTCTGCGAATACTGTAAGGCCCTTCGCAACCTTCCTGGGTCCAGTGACCTCTCTCGGTCTCGAAAGGAGCTGTATCGGGAACTAGTAGAAGGCTCCGCTTCGGATCTTTAGTGTTGAAAATGGTTAGTCTCCATAACATTGTAAATTATTTGACAACACAAATAAATAACGAAACCTCTGCTGAAACACAACAACGAAAGGTTTATTATTTTAGCAGAAGTAAAAGAGTCAGAGTGAGAAAGTGTCCCTTTTGGTGTCGCCGGTTAGTATGTTGGTCCTTGAATTTGTAGGAAGTGTGTGTCACTGTAGCAAATAGTTCGTGTGACGGACTGCAAGGCTGGTTCTTCTGTGTGTGAAGCTAGTAGCAGCGTGTTCTTCAGCGAAGGGGTTCCAAGTGGAATCCGTTGCAGTGGACGAGAGAGAGGTCTGTCTTGGCTGCTAACTAGGTGCTCTCTGACCGTCAGCCGACTACCAAAAAGAACTTGAAAAATAGTTCAAGAGAGGGAGAAGGAATCAATGCGCTCCGTCCCTGATTGGTCAGTGTATAGCCGAATCGCTTGGCGGGGGCATTGATTCGCAGAAGGAAACAGATCTATGTCTGCTACAGATCCTCTCGTAGATTGTCTCAGCTGGTCGATGGAGGACGTTCGCTCGCATTGGAATTGAGCGCCAGGTTCGGGCTTCTTAAACAACTCCGAGTTCTCGCTCACCTGGCGGCTTGCACGGAACGCTTTGCCTCTTCTCGGCTTGAATTACAAAGCGGACCTGGCAGATATGCCCGATTGCTCTCGCTGCGCAGTGGCTTGGAATAAACGGCAGAGCACGCCTTCTATTACTGCGAGCGAGATCGCCTGTTTTGGAATCACGTCGGGGAATGGACGGCTCGCATTGAACCCAAGCAGCTTGTGTTGCTCAACATTGGTTACGTCATAGACAAGGTATTACCTCTGTATCAGGGTGAGAAGCGCGCGGCGTTTCTCACAATCCTAGGTGTAGCCAGAATGGTGATTTGGATGAAGCGGAAGAAGGGGTTGTATGATGGTGCAAACTTTTCTCATCGTGATCTGATTTTTTCTTTAGGCATCAGCTTAGAGTTAAAATTAGATGCGATAGAATGTCCCGCATAACATTCGACAGAAGGTGAGTGCATGCAGCAAGACTGGTCGTACGAAAGGGGGGCAACGTTAGAGTCATTTTTCCTTCCTCTTCCTACGCATGGCGACAATTGTCCGTTTCCTTCGGGACCTCATCCCAGGTAAAGAGGCTTTTTGTCTCCCATTTTCCTTACTTAGCTGTGTGTTGTGAGTCATTGCCCCTGTAATCTAGTTGTTAGCCTCCAAGATCTTCTTCACCCCCATTCTATTTTGTACACTAAGCATCGATCCAGTCCCACTTTTCTGAAGATCTTGGAATCTCATCACAGTAATCCATTTTTACCTTCCCTTACCACGCCCCACCATGAGTTACTTTTACATAATGGAGGATTTTAAAACAGTTTTATTGAAAATATTGAATCAAGAAGACGAATAACGGAGAAATTACGAACAAAGACTTGAAAAATTCAAAGAACATCTATGAAAAATATTAAGGAATAAGAACGAAGATTCAGGTGTTTTTTAACAGGACGCTATCAAGAAATGCAATAACTGAATTTAATTATATGCCAGAAGAGAAGGTAACTTTTTCGTCGTATTTCTGTAGATACGAAGACATTTACAAAATGGACAGTACAAATTGATCAGATCACAAAAACGTCAGACTTATGAAAAGGAAAATCGGTGCAGTCGAACACACGAAATTCATAAATTACATATTACCGAAAAAAACTAATGAACTTACATTTAAAGGAACGATTACTTTGCTTTCTGAAGTGTTCAGCCCAAAGACGTCGTTGTTCCATAAAAGATGAAAATGCAGGAACTTAATAAAACAGGAAGGTTAAGATTTAACAACTTTCGCTAGCATTGTGAACGATCAGTGAGAGGGGTTCATACTGGCAGAATTAAGCCTTATTTTAAATGCCTGATATTTGTTCAAGGTTTGGTGTCGACAAAAGATGCTGAAATAAGGAGAAGGGTTTAAGATAAACTTGATAATGAATTCTGTCTAACTTTGCACATCAAGCAGAAGACTGTCAGAGGTTTATGAATGTTCAACAAGAGGCTAAAGATATCGAAGTGGTGTATCGCACATTAAAAAAGTTCATCAAGAAAATAAAGTGAAGAAGAGAAAAAATATTACTCCTAACACCTGTTACTCATGTGGAGAACAACATTTTTATAATGATTGTCCATACAAAAACAAAAAATATTTTCGCTGTAAAAAAAGGACACAAGAAAAAACAAAAATGTCAAATTACATTTGGATAGCGTGTTCAACTTGAGAATAATAAATGTATATACATGAAAAAACAACAACAACGTTAGTGGTTACCATAGTGTTTCAGGACAGAAAATAAAATCTAAAGGGTAATTCATAACAAATGTGACGTTGAACGAAAAAACTTTGAAATTAAGACTGTTTGTAATAAAAAATACAATTAACCTTTTTGAAACGGACTGGATGGAGCAGTTAAAGTTATGGAACAGTCCAATCAGTTTGTTTTGCCGAGAAATTAGAGGCTTTGACAACGAAGCAGACAGTTTAGAGAAAGAATTGAAAATTAGATTTTCAGAAGTATTTTCTAGTGGGTTAGGAAGGTGCAATAAAATGAAAGCTAAATTCGAACTAAAGGAAAACGTACAACCGGTTTACAAAAAGAAAAAGAATGTACTTTTTGCATCGTTAAAACGGATCAATGACAAGTTTATTTAGACTCTAAAAAAATGAGTGTTTTATGTAAAATTGATTAAAGCGATTCGGCTTCACCAACAGTTTAATATCAAGAAAAATCTAGAGATACGTGTTTGGGCGGATTTCTCCGAGGGTTTAAACGATACCCTCAAAAGTTATCATCACCCACTTCCGGGACCGGAAGAGTTTTTTGCGCAACTTAGCGGATATTTTCGAAAATTGGCCTAAGCGACGCAGATCTGTAAATTGAAGTGGAAGACGAATGTTCCAAATTACGATAAACACACATCGAGGAATGTTTAAATTCAATCGTTTGGGATAAAGTTCGTCCCAGCTATTTTTCAGCAAATAATGGATACGATGCTTAGTGGTCTTGACTTTGCAGTCGCTTATCTTGACGATATTTTACTGAAAAGTAAAAACCCAGAAGAACGCAAGAAAAAATGTTTTCCAGGTTTTCAGAAGGATTCAGGATTATTGATTCAAGCTGAGAGATGAAAATGCGAAGTTTTTATGAATAAAATCAAATATTTGGAACAAATAATTGATGAAAATGGCAGGAAACCAGATCCAGCACGATCCAGTGCTATAAAAGACATACCCGCTCTTGAAAATGTCTGCTCCCAACAAAGTTTCCTGGGTTTGGCAAATCATTACAACTTATTAGTGCCAAAAATGCATTGTTTGCGAGCTTCGTTAAACAAACAACTAAAAAAAGACACTAAATTGGTTTGGTCAACGACGTGCAAGGAAGCGTTTGAAAAAATTATAGGAATGCTACAGTCAGGCTTGTTTTTGACACATTACGATCCAAAAAAGAAATAATCGTAGCAAGTGACGCTTGTTCATACTGAATTGGAGCCTGCATTATGTATAAACTCAAAGACGGCTCCTTCAAACTTATTGCACACGCATATAGGACACTTTTTCCAGCCCCCAAATTATTCTATGATAGAAAAGAAGGGAGTTAAGAAATTTCATTGATTCATACACTGCAGAAAGTTTGCCTTACAAACGGATCATAGATCATTACTAGCTATTTTGGGGCCCAAAAAAGGTCTTCCAACCCATACAGCTAATAGGTTGCAACGATGGGGAACCATCTTATTGAATTACGATTTCAGGATGGGATTCTTGCCATCAAGTAAATTGTGTCATACAGACGGATTGTCCAGACTTATCTCAAAGAACAGTGAACCTTTGAAAGGAGATGGTCATTGCTTCTCTACAAACCGAAGTAGAGATTTTAAAAAATACTATAAAATACTGTGCAGGAACTAACTATGACTTTGGAAGAAATAAAAAATAAAGAGTTGGATAACGGTTTTATTGTGGAAATGAAAAATCTAAAAGAGATATATTCAATTTGCAATGACGTTCTCATGTACAGTGAAAGAGTAGTGGTACCTCTATCACTATAGAAATGAATTCTTAAGGAATTCTACTCAGGGCATCCTGGTGTATCCAGAATGAAAGGCTTGGTGAGAAGTTATATGTACTGGCGTGGCATGGATAGAGATATCGAAAGTTTGGTAAAGTCATGCAGAGGATGTGCTTTGGCAGCTAAAATACCACCAATAAAGTTCGACCCATGGTCCGAAACTGACCGCCCATGGTCACGTCTGCATATTGACTTTGCGGCTCCACTTAATGTTTCATATTATTTGATCGTTGTAGACAGTTTTTTTCAAGTGGCCAGAGATACTGAGATGCAAGAAACCAGCCACAGGACTAGTAACTGGGTTTTCTAAACTAATTGTTCGCGAGTTTCAAGGTTCTAGATTCCATTGTTTCGGATAACGTTACCCAATTTACATCCAAAGAATTCAAGGGATTTTGAAAAACGTTTGTGGTAGAGCACATAACAATTACCCCTGACTACCCTAGAAGCAACAGCCAACCAGAATGATTCGTGGATACTTTCAAGAAAACCCTTAAAAATCCAACGGTGGGTCCATGGATTCAACATTGCAGCAGTTTCTACAAGTGTATCGGCTTATACCAAATAAAAATGCGCCTTCGGCCATGACGCTGGCAGAAATTATGTTTGCACGGAAAATAAGATCGGTCTTTGACAAGTTGATTCCCAAAAAGGAAAACGTCGAACATACGGTCCAAAAAACTGGAAATCAATTTTACGAAGCGGGTGAAAAGGTTTTTGACCGACTGTATCAGACGGGGAAAATATATTTGGGGAAATTGGAACTATCGTCAAAAGAATCGGTAGGGAGATATATTTAGTCAAAGAACCGAAAATGGTGCACAAAAGACACTTGAATCAAACAAAGAGTAGGCATATAGATGAAGAGAAAAATATTCCTGTGGACGTGGAGCCTATGGAAGTTCTATTTGACACATTTGAAAAGCTCATGTGACAAAAAGCTCATGTGACAAAAAGACTAAGTAAGAGAAAAAGAAGGGATACAGAGAGAATCGCTATTGAGATTGACTCTGTGCAGAGTAAATCTAAAAAGAGGGGGTGCTTTATACCCTAGCTATGAACATTAATGGGTATGTCCCATTCCTCATGAATACGTTGGACACTACTGTGAAGGGGTAATATGCTGAATGTCTCTGGCGGTGGCGGTGATTACTCGATCGAGGCTGCCTGGCGTGGAGACCGAAGAAACCCAGCATTCACGTAACGTGGATGACTGTTCTTGAGCCTCAGGGCGGGGCCCCTAGAAATTTTTGGAGCTGCAGGACCTGTCTGGGCAACGGCCCTGAGCCCAGACCCATTTAAAAAAAGGCTTGAGCCGTACTCGCCGGTTTGGTTTGACGCGCGACAGATAGCGGTTACTCGGTCGAGACTGCCTGATGTGGGTCCCGAAGAAGCACACCGTTCATTTCACGCGGCTGATCCTCCTCAAGCGTCAGGGGGTCGTCTGCTGAGGCTCTAACCCTCCTTAAAGGAGCTAGGTTTATCGTTTGGTCTCTGAGATGTCTCTTTTTAGGGGAATACCGACGAGGCCCGAGGCATTTTTGGAGCTCCCGAGGGTGTCTGAGCTACGGCCTCTGCGCCCGGACCCACATTAAAAAAGGCTTTGTGCTGTACTCATCCGGTTGGTTCGACAAATACTAATATGCTTACTAAAAAGTCACCACAAGTAGTGGTTTACCTTCTACACGCCGCTGGCAAGTATTGTTTTTTGTTAATGTTACAAAGATTTCCATTTCATTTCCAGCTTCTATTTCGGTTATTTCTCATTCAGTAACTTTTTGTTTGGTTACAAAAGTATGGCAACCGGTTTAGGAGAAGTAAAAATCTAACTTCAAATCTGTTAAGTTCTGCTATAAAATTAACCTTGTGTCGAATCTTGTTCGTAAGGAAAGGTTAGGTAAACACACACACACACACACATATATATATATATATATATATAAAATGATTTTTTACCGAATAACTCCTGTTCCTATTCATAAGTCACTGGAGAGGTAAGAAAATGGCCAACCGGTTTATGTGTCGATTTTAAGTTTTTCAACTCATTCTTTTGTGAGACTTGATTTGTTAAATGAAAGTGATAGTGTTGGTATATTTTTTTTCGTTTTTTAGTAGATTTTTTACATGTCGTTGAATTATTCTAAAAAACGCAAAAGTGTTCTACTAATTTCAGGAAGCTGAATACAGTTTAAGCGATTGTGTTTAAGGATATTGTGATTTATGAATGCACAATGTAGTGGCTAACGTGCTGGACTACGAAATTATAGTAAGTGTGTTCGAACTCCAATTGCGCTATCACTTACAGACTAATACTCTTCAGAAAGGCATGAACTATCTTATTCCATAGTTATGGGTTAAATAGGATCACTGATGTTCAACATGGATGGCTTTGGGATTAAATAACTCACGACGGTTGATATGAAACTAAAACAAGCAATATTAGAAATAAAGAGTACGTAAATAAAATTAATGTGAAGACAGAAATCCACACTGCATAGTGATTGTAAATTCAAGAGTATATTCGTTGTATTCTCTAAGTAATAATCACATTGGTCTCTAGTTGCTGACAATTCATCTTCTTTATTCTCAATGGGCAACTTATTGACGGACTGCCCAATCTCTCCCACCACAACTATGACTTAAATAATACCACTGCTGTTCTTCCACAAAGATGGTTTTCCCAATTAATAGCTCACGAAAGTTGATTTGCATTCAACAAAGAAATCGAACCGAACAAATGGAGTGCAGTTTTTTGAATTTACCAAATTTATTCTTTAAAACTTTCGTCCTTTACCAGAAATATTTAATGTCTACGTGCCCATCATAATTAAAGCCAAACGATGGGGAGTGGTGTGTTAGCGATAGTAGGTAGGGATAAGTAAAGCTGACACTACTTATTCCAAATGTAGTCGACGCTAAACAACAAAATAATTGTTTCATTTCTTCCTGTGATACTTGCCCAGTCGGATGGAGCTGTAGAATACACTGACTAGATCTTTGCAGAGGGTTAAGATTCCCTAACAAGTGTCCTGGATATAACACTAAACAATCTGATGGTGAGGCCCTGGTAATCCCGGAGTTTTGGGGAATGCGGAGTATTCCTGTATTGCCATCGCTACCAGGTCCACTTTGGCCCGGAGTGGTAGCACCTGATAGGGTCTAATCGATGGGTCAAATAGAACTAAACTGTGTAATTACGCTAAACTAAATTGCTCAATATACGTAAGGTGTAAAATAAAAATTGTATTAAGCATATATGAAAATAATAATGCATAGAAATAAATAAAAACAACTAAGAGTTTCACGCTCTCTATCGTCGAGTAAGCTACTGTTAACTATATACGAGGTGCGTACGATAAGTTTCCAGACATTTTTCGCATGGGCATTTTTATTGATAGTACACATGTGAAACTCTTGTCCCCTTTGAAGTAATCTCCTCCGGCTGCAATACACTTGTTGTACCGGTCCAACAACTTCTGGAAGGTCACATGGAAGTCCTCTTGTGTGAGCGTGTCAATGACCGTCATCACACCCTCTTTCATCGCTTCAATTATCTCATAACGAGCTTAGGGAATAACCAAAAGTCACAGGGGCAAGGTCTGGACTATAGGGAGGGTGAGAACTGTCTTGATGCCCATCTTGGTCAAATAGTCTATGACAAGGATGGAGTTGTGGACTAGTGCATTGTCCTGCTGGAAATGCCACTGACCCGATTTGAAGAGTGCTGGCCTCTTCCGACGGAATCTCTTCCTGAACTCCCTTAAAACCTCAACATAGTAACCCTAACCCAAACCCTTTGACCAATCAACTCTGGTATTCTGACTTCCTTACTCCTCGCACACCTCTCATCATCCCTCACAGATTCCCTGCCGTCCTTGAATCTCTTATGCTACTCAAAAACTGATGCTCGATTCATGCAAGATGGTCGAAGCAGTCTGAAGCATTCCATACGTTTCTGTGGCATTTTCTCTAAGTTTAAAACAGAATTTTATTGCATATCGTTCTTCTAAAGTGTCAGATTGCATTTCTGAAATTTACCAGCCGTGACAATCAGGCTTTTGTAGGGTGTATTCCAATTCCTACTGTAGCTGTTCTTTTGAAGCTGAAATCATAAAAATTGGTCGGTCATCTCATAAGATGTATAGCAATTTTCAAGTATATAAGTATATGTACAGCATTTTAAATGCCCATACGAAAAAAGTCTGGAAACTTATTGTATGCCCCTCGTATATATATTCGAATAGTTTGTTGGTAACATTATTTTTAAACGAGACAAAACTCATTTATTTGCACACAGTTAATTCTTTTCAATTATTGCGCACACAAATAATTCTAAATGGTTTGTATTGCTATCTTATATGAATATTTCCACTATATATTAATCTTTTGTTTGCACACTGTTAAATGGTTTATATATCGTTATCGAGCATTAATAATTCAATTTACTCTCAGTTAAATAGCTTCAAATATTGCTATCTAACACTAAAAAATCTGTTTAATATTAATAATTTGTTCGCTAATCTTTTTTCTTAAATACAAAATGTAGTAATAAATGATATTTAATTATATTATTTTGATCGTATAAGAAAATAAGAAAATCCTGGTATTACTGGTTCAAAAGAAAATCAACCTTTTGTTTTTTCATAGATTTGTTTAACGTAGATGCTTCAAGCGATACATATTTTAATCGAACATTATGGGATCAGTTAGAATTCAGTAACTTTCCATTTAACTGTGACCATTGACGAAAGTAAATACAATGTAATCGAAGTATTCAAGATGAAAACAGTTCAAGAGAATTTGGTGTGATATAAAGAAGAAATATGAAACATGTTTAAGAATACGGCATTTTTATAGAAGACAGATATGTCTTTTGATAACGAAAGCTGAATTTTTTTGGAGACAGGAAATTAGAAAAAATATAAAAATTTTTAAGGATGTTGAACTGTGCTTTTCTTATTTTCTTTCGTTCATCGTTTCTTTCTTTTTTTTCCTTTCTTTCTTTCTTTCTTTCTTTCTTTCTTTTTCCTGTTTTTAGTCTGAGTATAAATTCTGTGTAGGCGTCCCATTACACATGCAATGTGATTGACGAATGGACTAATAATAGTGCAGAATGGTTTCTTTTGCCTCAAATAGGCAACCAATCTAAAAGGAAAACCAGCTTTACTCCGCTTAAAAATTAATCTTGTGTCACATCCTGCCCGTGCCAGAGGGTTTGGGGTAAATATATAGAAGAATTTAGATTGTTAAATTCGGAAGGAATTACTTTATTTTTTTTCTTTCACAATGAAAAAACATATATATAGGGGGAGTAGAATATCTATTTGTTGATACATATACACACACATATATATATATGTGTGTGTGTGTGTGTGTGTGTGTGTGTGTGTGTTTGATGATTTGAGCGACACATAACTATCTTCAAGTCATGTTAATGTATACAACCAAATATAGGACTAGGATGGTAACAATATGCACACATGCGCGCACGCACGAATATATATATATATATATATATATATATATATATATATATGTATGTATGTATGTACATGTACAAATATGACAAAAAAAGAGTATTCTGAGGATGATTTTATCGATGGATGGATTATTTGCCAAATAATAAATGTTTCGGTTTTTACAGTAAACCATCATCCGTTGCATCTTCTGAATTATATTCAATTTTACTATTTTAGATAAAAGGAAAAATGAGCAAGATTTTCGCATTCTATTTTTGTTAGTAGTTATTTTTTATTTAAAACCATGTGGCATAATTAGTATTCGAAATTTATTTTAAAGCATTGCCTATTTTCTTAATACACACGCACACACACACACACACACACACACACACACACACACACACACACACACACATATGTATTATTCAATTATAAATGAAATTCTACTCTGAATACCTTGTTTTTTCATATTTGTACTGTTCCTTGCCGTCGGATTTATTTCCTGCTTCTCACATACATCTCTCTCTCTCTCTCTATATATATATATATATATATATATATATATATATATATATCCACGAGATGTTTTTCTCTTTCCCTCACATGCATACATATCAAGTAATTTGCACCGTATTTATCAATTTCACATTCATAAAATCTAGACTTTTCGCTCGTTTCTTCTGACACACTAGCTCATTTTCTACCCCGGGAACATGCGCAGAACATGCGCAGAAATAATAAATGGGCATGCGTGACTGCCCTTTGCTTTCCTGACAGATCACACATTTCATGCCGAGAATCTGTGTACACGCGAACAACACGAAAGCCAAAACGACATGTAGTCATTCTCAACACGTCATAAATACCGATTCCTTATCTTTTGTAAGAAGTAAAAAGAAAAAAAAGTAGTTTTGATATTTCCCTGACGTCGCGTGATTATACCGTCAATAAGTGAATGTGTAAGAATTTTGTGAATTATGAAATTACCTTTTCAATATTTCCTTGGACTCTCAGGATTTAAAAAGAAGAAAAAATAAGATTCTAATTAGATTTTGTTTTTTATAAAACGAAAACGTTCGCCAGGTCCCGATTGATCCATGTTTGGTATTGCAAGAATGAGGTGATTCTATAATATTCATCTAAATGCTAAAAAGCCTTTCCTGCTTTGAGTTCACTGGGGTGGGGCAAGCTGGTCGAGTACAAAGTGGGAGGGATTCGATAATATAAACGAGACGTCGAGAAAGAAGAAGTTTGCAAAAGAGATAAACAACTAAGAACTTAGACATGGCGTGCAGGTTGATTGGATGCAGGAAAACAAAACAAAAAATAAATAAATAAATAAAATAAAATTTTATAAAAATTTTTTGCAGTTACGACATAGATTATCAAAACAAGCTGTACTTATCCATATTAAATGTGGGATTTGCTTTTATGGGATTTAGGAGGCGTTCGTGGTATTATGATTACCATCGTAGGAAATGGACTGGGTGAATCGAGTTCAAACCATGGACGAGACTGTTTGTATTTCACATGGTACTAATACTCTTGGGGGAGGTGTGAATCCTACCATTCTCCTTCCATCAACAGGTAAATAGTAGAGCAGTCTGTGCTCTTCAGCCTTAGTATGGCAATTGGTCTAGCTGAAGGAAAACTTTGAATTCGGACAGGTTAAACTCCGCTTAAAAACTGACCTTGTGTTGCATATTATTCTTGTGGAGGGTTAGGTAAATATATACATATAAGTTTTATGATGGTCATTGAATTTCATAAAGTCCTTTGTGCTAAAATCTTTTATTTGTTCATGTCTAACAAGCAATTCACTTTCAAAATCTATTATCACAAATATTTTCATTATGAAAATAAACCCTCAAGATCAGGCATGGGCAACCTTTTTCAAAAAGCGGGCCGCATAAGACATAGCTCACTATTAGGCAGGCAGCACTATTAGTCGAGTACATAACAGCTATTCCCCTTTAACAACAACATCTCCTAAAATCATTTTGTGTGTGTGTGTGTGTGAGAGAGAGAGAGAGAGAGAGAGAGAGGGGGGGAGAGAGAACAAAATGAGAGAAACAAAATTTCGATAAGCGTTATTTTCTTCGTGAAATTAGCCGGGCCATTCAAAAAGCAGTGCGGGCCGCAGTTTATCTCTGATGGCTCTAGGTAAATAAAATTTCTAAAGATGTACTTTTTCTCTTTGTCCCATAATTTCTTTATAATCCAAATGCCCGTGTTCATAGAGACATCAAGGTGCCTATTTGCCTATTTTTGTCTGAAAGATTTCTTTCTAATGGAATTTTTTCTGTTCTGTAAGGAAATTTCGATTCCTTTGAGAAATAAATTTAAGATAACTTTTGTGATTAATTAACGTAACGAGCGTTCTTTTTAGTAGTACGTGTGGGGCGGACTTATGATCTTTAAAGCAGCACGAGTGGTGTAGACGAGCGTTCTCTTCTTAGGCGGGTTGCAGATAAAACCATAATAGGCGGTTGGATGCAGGGGCGTGGATACGACATTGTACAGGATATGGCTGTATAGGGGCATCTTGCGCTGCAAAGAGTTGAGTTGTGACGTAGTAAAACAGTTCAGGAGGGGTCTTTAGGTTGCATCTGCTGCAGTCAGTAAGACGTTCATAGAGTCAGAGTGTTGCATGTTTATACTGTCAGAACTCATTTGAAGAGCTCTATCTGTTAACTAGCCGTGAAGTTTGAGAATAGCTTGCTAACTGACGGCGTTGTGTATGGGGTTCCGTAAATGATTTAGTTGAGTGTCCTAACATGATTGTTCGTAGTTTGTGGGAGTGTTTAGCTGATGCTGTAACAATATGGGTACACAAAGTGTTTGCTTGATCAGGCTAAGGACCAAAGTTACGACCAAATGTTTCCAGAGAGAGAGAAAGAGAGAGAGAGAGAGAGAGAGAGAGTAAATAGGGAATTCCAGTGAATTTATATACTTCAGGGGTACTGTTTGTGGTGCCTTCTGATAAGTCTGTTGCGTTCTGGTTAGTGAACGCTTGTAATATTAAATAAAGGACAAACCACGATATTAGAGGAAATAGAGATATATTCTCAGGAAAAAAGTATATTCAATAGAGAGACTATTAATAGACAAGAACATAGGATTAGTGAATACAGAATAAAGATATAGTCCAACGATAGTATTGACTTCCGTTATTACGGTAGCAAGTAAGGTGATCTAGTACGATCTCCAGTCTCCAACGCTCTAATGCTATTCCCATAAGAAGCTGCTCTTCACCTTCTAGTCTGCTCTGGTATTAGTAGCTACTGCTATATATGGCAGATGGACTAGTTCATTGTGTGGGAAAAGGTGAGTGATACCCAACAAAGTCAAAAAGGATTCTGCAACCTACCCTATAGCGCGTCTGTAGAGAAAGCAGTTAGCCAGTGTTCTCTGAAAATACGTATCCTCCTATCTTTTAACATAGATGATGAGTCATGAATCATAGCGATATTTGATTTTGAATATAGAATGGGTATGACACTAAATTGTATCCGGTAGTGTTGTTCCAGTTCAGCAGCTCTGGGGAGTATAGCGTTACTCCTTCATTGACATTATTCCTCGGCACACTCTGATCCGGAGTAGTAGTACTTATTAGAACCCAGTCTATTGGTCAAATAATAAATGTGATTGCATCATTCTATTATTAGATAGGAATACTTGAAAATATAACTGTGTGCGATTTATTTGTTTTAAGAGTTGATACTAAAATCTATAATTGTTTACAAAGGACTATTTTCTCAAGTTACCTTAAATTGTATAATTGCTTACAATTGTTGGTGTAAGATAAGAAAACACATATAAATGTGTGCAAATAGATGATTATTATTAGATAGGAATAGTTACTTTAAACCCTATTTGTTGGTTGGTGACTGTTGTCGAGGCCGACCGGAAGGCTCCCTTTTCAATAGCTACAACACCGAAGTGTAGGGTTGGGAGCTACTCCTTTCTCTGGATTGCTCCATTTTACTCTTGATACGTACCTGAGTGTTAAGCAAGGAGGTATCAAGAACCATTTTTAAAGAATTTGGTATGACGCGACCTGGGATTGAACCCAGGTCTCCCGGACAATTGGCGAACACTCTAAACGGTTCAAAACCATATTAGTAAGTATTAATTATTAGTATTATATTGGAATACTTGTTACCATATAATTGTGTGCAGGTCATTTGTATTAAGAAGCAATATTTGCTTGTAAGTGATTATTTTTATTATAATTTGTTACTTGAAACTATATAACCGCTTGAAAAACTTGATTGGTTGGTTGGCTGGTTGGTTGGTTTTTATGGCATATTGACCTTTGTAGGTTATTTAAGGCCAAATCCACTTTTATACAAATGATCAGTTTTATTTCAAACAATTCAGTTTAGCATGAGTACACAGTTTGTTTTAAAAAATTCTATTTCAAGCTATTCAGTTTAGTTAAAAAATTCTAATTCAAACAATTCAGTTTAGAATAGATTTTTTCCACACACAGTTAAATATCAAAACAGTTCTATATTAAACGATTCAGTTTATCATAAGTAGAGTTTCAATGTTAAAAACAGTTCTATTGTAAGCAGTTCAGTTCAGCATAAGTACACGGTTTAATTGTCAAAATATTTCTATTTCAAGCCATTCAGTTTAGTCAAACAGTTCTAATTCAAACAATTCAGTTTAATATAAGTATAGATTTTGTTTACACGCAGTTAAATGTCAAAACAGTTCTATATCAAACGATTCAGGTTTAGTGTAAATACAGTTCCATTTCAAACGATTCAGTTTAGCATAAGCACGCAGTTTAAATGTAAATACACAGTTTAAGTGTCAAAAACATTTCTATTTCAAGCGATTCAATTTAGTCAAACAGTTCTAATTGAAAACGATTCAGTTTACCATAAGTATGCAGTTTAGTTCCATCATAGATAAGGCCCTATCAGGTGATACCATTCCGAGCCAGAGTGGACCTGGGAGCAATAGCAGTGAAGGGGTGTTCCGCATTCCCCAAAGTTCCAGCGTCACTGGAAGCTCACCACCAAATTGTTTAGTGTCATATCCAGGACACTCATTGGGGGGTCTTACCCCTCTGCAGAGAAGCAGGCGGTGTATTCTGCAGTTTCAGTCGACTGGGCAAATGAAACACTTGAAACCATATAATTGTATGCATATCATTTGTATTAGATAGAAATAATTCGAACTATATAACGATGTACAAACAAATGATTATTCTAATTATTTACTTGAAACCATACAATTGCTTTAAAAAGACTAATTTCGGCATTAGATAACCCAAAAGTGTTGATAATCCCCAAAGACAATCGAGCAACCAACCATCTACAGTAAAATGATTCGCTTAGCATTTCTGCTGAATATAATGAGTTCAAGCCTCACTAGGTGATTCATACTTACGACCTTGTACCAAACTAGTTTAAGCTTAGTGAATGTGCATCTCACCGCGCTGTAAGGTTGGCAATTAGTCTTATATATCATAACTATTATACTTAGATCCTCAGTGAGATTGTGCTCTTGTACCCTCGTGTCAGACTTGACAAAGCTTTTTTTAATACAGCCATCCCACGACGATGTAAGGATTAGTAAGCCAAATGTGCATATCTTCATTACTGTATTGAACTTGATTCTAACTGAGTGCTCCACAATTGTGACAGTGTGCCAAACCAAGCTTAGCATTTCCGTAATAAAACACTGATAAAAAATATTGTACTTATAATAGCCTCATATCTCTCTGTTATATTTTCATTAATTCCTTAAAATCTTTCTTCCTAATGTTTCTATGAACTAGGTGCTCTTAGTTTTGGAAAGTAGAGAAAATTCAGTATCTTATAATCCTTTTTTATTTCGCTTGTCAAAGAAATATTGAGTTTACTCATGCTATGGAGTTACATGTCATTTGAATGACTTGCAATCATTACTTCAACATTCAATGCATATGTGTACATTGAAATTCTGGATAATTTTCTCCTTTCATCAAAAGAAATTTGTTTTGGCGATAATGCACTTTGTCACAGAGTAAAGAGCATGAAAGCCTTTCTTTAAGAAAGGCATATAAAATTTATAATATGGCCACCAAATAGCCCGAATCTAAAGGAAATTGAAAATTCATGATGAAAATTAAATTATTATTTTTTTATTTTTATTTTTTTTTTGGTGGGGGTGTCTTATTTCCTTGGCTAATCAACGTCTTTCATTAGGATCCGCAATGCTCATAATCATTTTCTGGACAAATATATATATACTTTTTGAACAGGATTTCTTTTATTTCTTTTCCAAAATGTCAACCAGTTTAGTGTTTATGAAGTTATCTTCGGCTTTTGAGAATAAATGTAGTTCTTTGGTAAAGAGAAAGATTCCAATTGATCCATAAATTCTAATTCCAGAAGAAAAAAAATATTAGTGTTTTGGATCTCGAACGACTAGCTAAGACTGTGATAATAACTGCATGACAACGTTTTCCCAGTAGGTTCTTCTATTGGCCTCTCTGTCACATAATTGTATATCGTATATTAATAAATGTGTCCTTGACCAGATCGAAATGCATACGTGAACTGCGTACAAGATACATAAATTGATGGATGAAGCCTTATCGCAGCGAATTGTGGTTCGAACTTCTTTTGAATGAAGGCGCCTAGATTCTTGCTGAATACATGGCAAAATTATTCGTCCTCATCTCCTTTTTGGATTTCCCGCTTCGAATATTGATTGCTTTCTTGCAGTAAATATTATTTCATCATGACAGTACAATTGGTCATTGTGAAAATGCTCCCAGCCCTGGCTACTTTTGATCCATTTTGCAGAGAGCAGATAAAGCCTGTGCACCAATCGTCTACGTTCTCATCGCCTAATACTTTTTCTTCGACGTTTTTCTGAATCACAGCTCATCAATTTCCATTAAAGCAGACTCTTGTTCTCGATTTCTTTTTGGTTTTATTCCTTTTTTTTTCTGTGTGGGGGATTCTAGTTCTCTTCTTCTCCTTTCTTTTAATTTAAAAAAAATTTTTTTCTTTACATTTTTTTTTTTTGTTATTTGAGGTATTAGTTTAGTGTAATGTTTATAAACACGGAAAAATAGATTTAGAGAACCAAGTTAGAACTCTGGCTATTTATTCTGTACCCCTGAGAAAGGCATGAATCAATTTCTCCCTCAGCACGAACACTTTTTACATAACTGTCGCCCAAGCAGTAATGACTGGGAAAAAATGTTACACTCATTGACAAATTTAACTGAGCCAACACAATATTTCTTTTTTTAATTTCTGGAGCAATCATTGAGGATCGCACTACCTACAGTTTTAAAGATTTAGAAAAGTAGCGTTCTAATCATTACAACTAATTGAAGTACTTATATTTATTAAGCTTGGTTTGGCACACTGTCACAATTGTGGAGCACTCAGTTAGAATCAAGTTCAATACAGTAATAAAGGTATGCACATTTGGTTTACTAATCCTTACATCGTCGTGGGATGGCTGTATTAAAAAAAGCTTTGTCAAGTCTGACACGAGGGTACAAGAGCACAATCTCACTGAGGATCTAAGTATAATAGTTATGATCTATAAGACTAATTGCCAACCTTACAGCGCGGTGAGATGCACATTCACTAAGCTTAAACTAGTTTGGTACAAGGTCATAAGTATGAATCACCTAGTGAGGCTTGAACTCATTATATTCAGCAGTGGACTTCGAGACAAGGTCACTACTGCTTGTTTCACGGATAGATTGACATGGTATTTTCCAGATCTCGATTAATTTTGTTCAAAGTATTCGAGCATTAAAGCATTTATTTTTTATATAAAATATTTTACTTAGCTTAGTAGAAGACAAGATCAGTTTTGAGGAAAAAATCGTTGTATTAAGATTGGTTTACATAGACGTTGAAAAGGAAGCCTTCGGGTCACCCTCGACTAAGGTCGCCAACTTTAAAACCGGCTCATTGGTCTCGTTGATAGAGTGTTTGCCAATGGTCCGGGAGACCTAGGTTCAATCCCAGGTCGCGTCATACCAAAGACTTTAAAAATGGTACTTGATACCTCTTTGTTTAACACTCAGCAATAAAAAGTATGTATCAAGGGTAAAGTGGGGCAATCCAGAGAAAGGAGTAACGCCCTCCCCTACACCTCGGTGTAGAAGCTATTGAAAAAGGAGCCTTCTGGTCGGCCTCAACTACGGTCGCCAATTTTACTTTACTTACGTTCCGAATTAAGAAAACCTATCAGCTGTGGAAACTAATATTTGATAGCAGTCACCTGATCTACACATTTGTACATAGTTTCAAGTATTCCTATTTAATACTCATGATTTATGCACAATCATATGGTTTCAAGTAAATATTTCTACTAAATGATAATTATTTATTTGCAAATAGTTCTATGGTTTCAAGTATTCCTAGCTAATACAACTATTTTTCAAATAGATTTATTTGACTCTTAGACGGAATCCTAAGAAGTTCTATCATTCCAGGTCAGAATGTACTTTGAAGTAATGGCATTCAAACGACATTCCACAATCCTCAGAGCTTCAGAACAGGAGCCTCAACATCAGATGCAGTTTTGTGGTAACCTGTATTTACCTAATCTAACTAATTGACTGATGATTTCAGTGGAGCGTATGCAACTATTTCAGCCAAGTGATAGGCTTTTTAAAACTTTCCTTGTTATTTACTTTCTTTTCCGTTCTTGTACAACCGTGTTTTTTCCTTGATTCTTTTATTTGCCGTCTTTTTCTTTACTTTATTATCTCCCCTTTCTGCTTTGACCACAGTTCGGCTCTTTTATTTTTGTTCACTGTTATTTTCTTTTTCTTTTATTTCCATTGCTTTTACTTTGACAGCACCATTCAGTTAATGTTTCTTGACTCCCTGTCATCAGAAAATTTTTTCTTTCAATTTCTTGGTGAATGTGCCTGTCTATTAATAGGGATTGATCAATGAGTTGCCACTAACTATAAACGGGATGAAACTGGAAACAGTATCCAATGGTGGGGTAAAACTTATGAATAAAAGGCAAAAAATTCGCGACAATATTGTAAAAATATCATTAATAATAATAATAATAATAATAATAATAATAATAATAACTTTTTTTTAAAGCCATTACATTTTTATAATAAAAAATAATGTCAGTGCGCTTATACACTAAAATTGTCTCCAACAATAAAACACGTTGACCATGAGTCTTCTGAAGATTGCTAATTTCGATTATATTCAAGTCTTCCTCTCGAGTTTTATCGATTAATACCATAGAAAATAGATTCGACAACCCGGTTTCAAATACCGGCCAATCCAGGGTCTGTTCACTTAATACTAATGTTCTTA
This sequence comes from Sepioteuthis lessoniana, assembly GCA_963585895.1. NCBI lineage: Eukaryota > Metazoa > Mollusca > Cephalopoda > Myopsida > Loliginidae > Sepioteuthis > Sepioteuthis lessoniana. The sequence goes on from OY757911.1 coordinate 13,984,312, forward strand.
AAAGATATAAACCCATCTTTTGCATTCTCATCTAAAAGTAAAATAGCAAGGTAGGCTGATCTCTCTTTCCTTATTTATTTGACAATTCTTTTAGCTGATATTCTTTCAGTCAGTTTCAACATCGATTCTGGATTGGATTGATTTTAACGGGATTTCAGCTTGTCCGGGATTATTTCATGCATCGGGGTTAAGGAATTGTGTCCTTATACGTTTATATTTTCATTATTTGTTAAGATATTTCTGAAGACTTGCTTGCACATAGTTATATGATATCAAGAATTCCTACCTAATACAAACAATTTGCATCAAGTAGCATGACTTCAAGTATCCAGTGTAATACTTATATGGTTTCAAGTAATTATTTCTACGGAATAATATCCATTTATTTGTACACAGTTATGATTTCAAGTATCCAGTGTAATACTTATATGGTTTCAAGTAATTATTTCTACGGAATAATATCCATTTATTTGTACGCAGTTATGATTTCAAGTATCCAGTGTAATACTTATATGGTTTCAAGTAATTATTTCTACTGAATAATATTCATTTATTTGTACGCAGTTATGATTTCAAGTATCCAGTGTAATACTTGTATGGTTTCAAGTAATTAATTCTACTGAATAATATTAATTTATTTGTACGCAGTTATGATTTCGAGTATCAAGTGTACTACTTATATGGTTTCAAGTAATTATTTCTATTGAATAATATCCATTTATTTGTACGCAATTATATAGTTTCAAGTATTCTTATGTAATATCAATACTTATATTGTTTTAAGTAATTATTTCTATTCAATAATATCCATTTATTTGTGTGCAATTATATGGTCTCAAGCATTCGTATCTAACACTAATATCTATATGATTTTAAAGAATTATTTCTAATGAATAATATCCATTTATTTGTACGTAGTTACACGGTTTTAAGTATTCCTATATAATACAAATACTCATATGGTTTCAAGTAATTATTTCTATTTAATAATATTTTTTGTACCCACTAATATGGTTAGGTTAGTTGAAGTTACTTTTTTCATGGCATATCAACCTTTATAGTTTATTTAAAGCTAAAAACATATTTGCAGAAGAACAGTAGTGGCACTATATAATCCATAGCTGGAGGGATAAAGGTGTTCATGCCTTTCCTAAGGGTATTAGTCCGAAAGTGAATGCAATAGTGCGACTGGTGTTTTAACTTGCTTACTACGATGATGCAATCTTACACGTTGTCCATTACACCTTCTGTTTTCCTTGCACAGTTATAAGGATTTAAGTAAGTAAGAATAATCCTTAATAAACAATTATAGCTTCTATAGTTTCTATTCTTAATTGAATAATCTATATGGTTTCAAATATACAACTACTTCAGGCCAGAGTGGACCGGGAAATAATGCCAATAAAACGGTAATTCCACACTGTCCAGATCTTTAAAACTGGAGTTTTACCATCGGATTTTTTTTTTTTTTTTTTGAGATAGTGTCTTATCCCTTTGCTGGGGATACAGCCAACGTTCTTTAAACCCCGCCAACTAGATAATTCGCTCGGTAGAAGGATAACCCCTCCCCCAAATAGGGTGATTTAGTTATGACATTAAACAGCATTTCATGGTGAGGCTGTACTTCTGAAATTCTGAGAAGTGTGGAGTATTCTTTCATTGTCATCCCAAGTTCAATTTGACCAGGAGAGATACAATCAGGTAGGGTCACGTCCATGGATCCAATAGATTTGCTTATGACTGTGTAATAAGTTATATAATAATGTGCTTATAACTGTGTATATAGTTATATAATAACTATTATTATATAATAGAATTATTAATGTCAGAAAGACTTTAAACCTATGAGTTATTATGATCAACTACTGAAATCATATAATTGTTTGCAAATTATTCCTGTTGGATGCGAGTGCTTGAAGCTATATAACTGTGTATAAACAATTTTTTTTATTTATTTAAATACTCCTTCGTTGCTATTACTCTTTGATCCACTCTGGTAGGAGATGTAATATTTGTTAGTGTCTAATCTAGGAATTAAATAGCTCTGCTTAAAAACATTTAGAAAATCATGTGATTGTCAGTAAATTGTTTGGCGGGTTGGTTGATTGCTCGTGTTTTATGGCATATCAACCCTTGTAGGTTACCTAATACGAACTTCTATTAATACATATATATAACAAGTATATATAATTTGTAAACGAATAGTTTGTTGGTAATAACTCTTTAACGATCAAAAGATCATTTGTTTACACACAGTTCAATGATTAAAGAATAGAACATGATTAAACAGTTAAATTTAACCCGTAGATGAGACCCTAACAAGTACTCCCAGTCAGATTAGACCTGAAAATAATGGCAATAGAGGATATTATATATTCCCCAAAGCTCCAGCACTGGAGCTTCACCATCAGATGCAGTTTAAAAGACATTCGTGTTGAGACGTGTGTTGCACATATACAGGGGTACTGTCGGCGAATTCTACAGTTCCAGCCGACTGGGCAGTGTAAATTATTTGTATTAAGTATAGTTACTTGAAGCTATAATTGTTTACAGGGGAATATTATTAATTAGTTAAAACCATGTAACTGTGTGCATAGAAATAATTATAATTAAGTTGAAAGAGTTACTTGAAACCATATAATCATGTATATATTATTGATATTCAATAAAAATACTTGAAACCATACTACTATCTGCAAATTATTTGTAGTAAATGAGGATACTTGACGTCATATGTATGTGTGTGAAAAATAAAGAAACAACCACACAAAAAAGTGTAAACATAAGCCTACAGTGTACACGATTCCCTAAACCCTTGGCATGAAATTATACATAAGTTGACATGCCGTTAAACTCAATCAATCATATGGCTAGTCAAAAAACTACATTGCTGAATATCATATATATATATATATATATATATATATATATATATATATATATATATATATTTAAAATAGGAAGGTCCACGAAGAGATTTGTATTTTTTAAATTCATTTATTTTGTTCTTACATACGTGTTATATATATGTATGTTTCCAGCTTGTAGCTTTCGTCAGAGAACATGTGTGGCACAAGGCCTTTTAAATGGGGTACTCAATGAGACTTGAACTCACTCCTGTTTCCAGTATAAATGACTCTTGTCTGGTCAGACTTGTTTTATCAGAGTTTTTGTTCCTCTTTCCTGGAGTGTGTTTACTTTGGTCTGCTTTACCCGTCTTTAATATTTGATATGTTTAGAGTTGTGTGCGTGTGTGTGTGTGTGTGTGTTAGTGTGTGTGTGTTGGAGTGGTTTTGGGTTTCACTAACGGCTTTATTGTGTATCATGGGGTGTTTTGTGGTTTTTAAATTTACTGGCAGCTCTTCCTTTTTTTTTTTTGTTAACACGTTTGGCATAAGGTCTAGTTAATGGGTATTAAATGAGATTTTAATTTACTAGTGTTTGTAGTTTGAATGGTTTTTAATTACTTATGTTTTTGCGTGCATACATATATACACACACATACATATATATATACACACACCCACACACACGCACATATATATGTATGTATGTTTATACCCGTTTGTGTGTGTGTATGGTTCATGTTTTATTTAACTTAGGTTTGAATTTATCTATAAAGGTTCTTTCCTTTATTTGTAGTAGCGTGTAGTCGTTGTTTTGGTAGATTGGCATGATATTAAATTTTCCTCAGCTACATTGGTATAGGTGTTTCGAAACATTTAATTTTCTGTTTTCTTCAATTTTGATATTACTCTTGTGTAGCGATATCCTTGTATTGAGTGCCTGTGTTGATCCTATGTATATTTCTTTGCATTCGTTACATTCAATCATGTATACTACGTTTTTTGAGTTGCAGCTTTAGTTTTTATTTATTTTCAATTTGGTTTCGGGGGTTTTAAAAGTGTAGGATTTACCTTCTATAATTATATCACATATTTTGCATCGTTTATTTTGCATTTGGTAACTCCTTGTGCTGTGTTTTTTTTCCGAATATAGAAGAGGTGAGAATTCTTTTGATATTTTGGGGTTGTCTCTGGCTTTTAATTATTTTTGTTGTGTCTTTTATTTCTTTGATTTTGTCTTTGTTCTCAATTTCTTCCAGATTTTTCAATATTTCTGTAAATAGTTCTGGATTATTTTTGTTGTAGGTTGTGACGTATGCTAGGGGTTTTTCGTTGTTGTGTTGTTTTGGGTTCCTTAATTCTCTTAGGGGTATTTTTTCTGCTAATTCCACACACGCACACACACACACACACATATATATATATATATATTATTTAGTGTCAGTAGTTTGTTATAGAAATAATTGTGTCAGATATTCCTTTCCGCTAGGCCTTTCAGACGGCTTGGCCACTTTGCGACAGGCTCGCTCTGCTCACATTCGTGGTCGCTTAGTGAATGGGTCATGGTGCTTGTAACCCAACTATACCGTATTTGAAATGTCATCATATAATCTCATAATCTCCTTACTAAATACGAAAATGCATGCCCGATATCATTTTTAGCCTTAAAAAATCTTTTTTTTTTTTAAATGTTCCGTACTCAAAATTCGCTCCAAAAGGATTCGTGCTATAGGTTTGACTTATCAAAGCTTGTTCGTTTGTGTTGCCAGATTTTACTTGTAACCCATTATTCATCTTTTACCTTAGAACATTTTGATCTTATATCTTGTAAATTAGCTTCTGCCAAATACATATTAACTATTACATTATTACAGATTTCTATCGTATATTGCGTAATACATATTGCTTATAACCCTTACCTATAATCGTCTACTTTTTACCAGGTATCCAGTACCTTTTACTTGATATCTAATATTTTTAAGACATCTTCCTTTGCTTTTTACGTTTCTTTTTTTTTTTTTTTTCATCCCTTCATTGAAGATGACAGGACCATTAACAGAAAATAGACATAAAATTTTCCCTGACAGAATAAATTGCTTTATGTAAATTATATTAGATAATGTAAATGTGTTACTGAAGAGTATTATCATCTTTTAGTATAAATTTATTGTAAATCTAGTAAATGGGAAATGTTATTTGTAAAGAACTAAGGCAAGTCATAGAACAGAACTAATATATATATATATATATATATATATATATATATATATATATATATATATATACTGCTAAGCTACAAAAATAAGAATACGAGGAATTGATACTCCACTGCTCTATACTGTAAAAGTAGATCAGGTAATAGACGAAAAAATGCCAGAAGTTATATTGATTCACATAAATTCAATTTGGCTAACGTTGGGAAACCTTTAATAACTCCCAACATTAATAATTTTCAGGCTTCATTTCATTCAACTAGAAAATATGCTTTTTATAAATAAATAAATTATATGAATTTTCCGTGTAATAATGCAAAAATTTTACTTCTTATTTTTGGGCCACTGATGGTTTTCGGTAATTAGTTGAATACGATGAAAATCATACTAAAACGACTGCCTCAGGTTTTCATGTACACATATATCGGTTGTTCAGTTTTAGGATATTGCAATCAAAGAAAAAAAAATGTATATATCATAAAATGATTGGATGTTTAATCACCGTGACAGCCTCATTATTATCTGTTTCATGTATTTAAAAACATACATGAAACTGACAGTAATCTATATAATTCTGTAAACATTGTTAATATTAGATAAAAATACTTGAAACCATATATCTATCTGCTAATCACTTGTATTAAATGGGAATATTTGATATTGTATAGATATGGGTGTGCAAAAATCTCCTAAGACACAGCTGCACAAAAAGTGTAAACAAAGGCGTACAATGTACACCATTCCCCAACCTCTGGGCATTAAATAATACTTAACTGCCACAGAGAGGTGAGTAAGTACTCATTCATTTTAGCTTTTAACCCACTCTACTGACCGATATTGAGCACATTTTTAATTTTTCAAGTTATTTATTCACACACACACACACACGCATATATATATATATATATATATAGAAAGAAAGAAAGAAAGAAAGAAAGAAAGAAAGAAAGAAAGAAAGAAGCAATAAAGACGAGGTAGAGAAAGATCAAAAACTAGAAAGATGACGAGAACTTGAATTCAGAAAAGAAGCAAAAAAGAGTGTTACAACACTTTTGGGCATCGTGATTACTACATAAAATGCAGCGCGCTAAGGGTTCAATCTTCTCTCAGTTCCGCCACTCCCCCCTCTACCCCACCCACCATTCAAATTAGAAACCATTTAACTGAGAAACAGAAGCAGGAAAATATATTTATTGAAAGATTGAATTAGTTCAAACGAAATCAGCTCTCACTTTTTCCACAAAATGAATTACTTCAAAAGGGGTAAAGTAATGAAATTCCGATATAAAAGCTATAAGAATATCAAGCAAAAAAGAAAGAAAGAAAGTAACCCGTCTTCGGCGTCCATGTTGTTCAGTAAGTGAGTAAATTTAAAATGCATTCATTTAATGCGGCTTATTTGCCATTTCTCTCAGATCCACTTATTTGTGTCCCTTGGAGAAATTTAGCACTTTAGAAAATAGGTCTTCGAGTAAGAGTTATCTTTTTTATTCTTATTTTATTCGGTAGGCATCATCTAGATATTTATGCCAATTCCACCAACAAACCGTCAAAAAATCAACCAATCAAAAACTTCGTGATTACGAAGCACAACCAAAACGTTCGGGAAATTTGAACTGGGCTTGCAAACTCAAAGTAGTATAGGATTTTGTCACTGCCCTTGAGAATGTTTCGTCAAAGAATTGACAATATTTCATGTAAGAAATTCACACAGGTTAAGACTGTTAATTCTAGGTGCGAAAAAAAGAGAAATATGATGAAAAATACTTGAAAAAATTCATAAAATTGTTAAACTTCATCTAAGAAATTCACACACCTTAAGGCAATAACTATTAGATGTAATAGCAAGAGTAATAAAAAGAAATAAATATGAATAAAAAATAAACGATAATTTTCAATACTTCATCTATTAAATTTACATAATGTTATTCTGTTTGATTTATTCGTTTTATTTTGTTTAATATATATATATATATATATATAGAATGTACTATTGGCAGAGCGAATAAATTGGTTTAATGAAGAATGTTCACCTTTTATTCATACATATATATATATATATATATATATATATATATATATATATATTATCGGTTGATTAATTCTAATTATGGGAAACAAGGAAAAAGACCTTGACGTGAAAGTGTTCGATTGGCCTGCGTTAAAAGATTTTTCCACGCGGGTTTATCAAGTGATATATAATCGCCATTTTATGTTGAATTCAAAAATATCATTCATTGTATTTGGTCATGTCTGTTTTTTAAGATGTGCTTGAATACTTCATAACAAGTTGTACAGAATAATAACACTAATTCAAAAGCCTATGAACTCTACTTGTCACGGCTGATCGTGAGTTCCTGATGTTTAGTATAGTATATAATATTGTATGTGTACCTAACTACAGTCCTTCCTTGATCTAGTGGGTAGATCGTTCGCCAATGGTCCGGAAGACATGGGTTCAATCCCAGCTCACATCATACCAAAGATTTTTAAAATGGTACTTGACGCTTCCTTGCTTAACACTCAGCAATATAAGGTACGTATCAAGAGTAAAGTGGAGCAACCCAGGGAAAGGAGTAGTGCCCTTCCCCTACACCTCGGTGTAGTAGCTATTAAAAAGGGAGCCCTCAGGTCGCCCTCGACTACGGTCGCCAACTTTACTTACCTAACTATAGTGTACCACCCTCGCATACCTAGAGGAGGTGGGGCTTATCCCGTTGGTTAAAATTATTTTAACGTACTATGTCAACAAGCTAAGCGCTGATTTTTATCTTTTCAGCTTGACATTTGTATTCCTGTAAGAATGGATCGCAAGTGTAAGAATAATCCCGACAGGTTATGTTATATCTGCAGTAATGTGGTTCTTCCTATCAAGCAAAAATCTCTGACTTTGTGAAGAAGGCATATCGCGATTACTTTGGAGTCAAACTAGGGGATTAGGATGAGCCATTCGTTCTCCACGTTTGCTGTAAAACGCGTGGAGAACTTGAGGAATTGGAGGAATGGTAAAAGGAAGAGTACATTTGCCATTCCAATCGTCTTGAGTGAAGGGAAAGATCACATTACGGACTGCTATTTCTACGTGATTAATCTAAAAGGAATAGGTCGGAAGAACAAGTCCCATGTCCAATACCCCAATGTTCCTTCTGCAATAAGACCAATTTCTCATGGCTCAGACCTTTCTGTTCCTGAGCCGGATGGTAACATGGAATATAGCTCTGATTCCGAACATAGTGACATGACTGTTGTTGCTGGTGATGAACGCATACAAGCCAGAAGAGAACGACCAGTCAGTACTCTTGACATTAGTAGAACTCAATGACTTGACACGAAACCTGAAACTTTCAAAGAAGACTTCATAACTGCTAAGTTCATGTCTTAAAAACACCAGGAGCATCATTCTGCTAGTATCGAGACCGTAAGAGAGGATGAAGACAGGTTTCTCTCGTTCTAGCATAAATCATCATTGGTTTATTGCAACAGTATTGCTGGATTAATCAAATCAATGAGCTTAGAGTATGATGATACAGAATGGAGACTTTTTTATTGATTCATCCGGTAGAAATCTAAAAGCAGTTCTTCTACATAATCATATTTACCAACCCCTCCGCTCACAAGGTCAATTTTTTAAAGCGGAGTTAACAGGTTTGAATTCAGAGTTTTCCTTTTCCTAGACTAGTTGCCTAACCAAGGCTGAAGAACCTAGTCTGTTCTACTATTTACCCATAGATGGAGGGATAATAATTGGATCCATACCTTTCCCAAGGGTATTAGTGCTATGTGAATTGCAATCTGTCTCGTCCAGGATTTGAACTCGTGTCGCAGTGTCCATTTCCTAAGACGATAACGACTACACCACGGGCACCTCCTACATAATAAAAATTGTTTTTCCATCTATTTCTACAAAATATTCAGTGCAAATGAAAGAAACAACGCTGTTAACAAATGGATGATCTGTGGAAATCTTAAGGTGGTTGGACTGGTCCTAAGTCTTAAAGTATCTTCGTTTTCTGTGTCTCTGGAACAACCGGGTTTACGACCAACAGTATGTCAGACAAGAGTGGCTGTTAAGATAAAGGTTGAAACCTGGCTCGTATAACGTTCAGCGTCACTCTCCCGTTTAACAGAACAAAATACTGCTTCCACTCTTACATATCAAGTTAGGAGTAATAAAGAACTTTGTGAAATCAATGGACCAGGAAGGCAACAAGTTTGCTTTCCTCCAGAAGTTCCCACGGATAGTCACGGAGAAACTCAAGGCTGTTATATTTGACGGCTCTCCAATAAGAGAACTCACGAAGGACCCAATGTTTGATGAAGCACTGAGTGAAGGTGAACTGTCTGCTTGGTAGTCACTGAAATCAGTAGTTACAAACTTCCTGGAAATCCACCGGAGTGCAGAATACGAGCAGGAAATCGAAGAGCTACCGAAGAGTTTCTACCAACTTGGTGCACAAATGTCGGTCAAACTGCACCTTCTGTGATCACACTTAAACTATTTTTCCAAAGAACTGTGGAGATTTGAGTGAAAAGCAGAGTGATTGCTTTCACCAAGACATTTGCATTATGGAAGAGCACCACCAGGGCCAGTGGGATGTAAACTTTCTTGCTGACTACTGCTGGTGCTTGAAACGGGATGTGGTGGCTGCAAAGCATAGGAGGAAATCCCTGAAAAGACCTTTCATTCATGAATAGTTTCTTTTGTGTATTTTCACTTTATTATGGTACAATGTGAGTTTTCTGCAATTATATCAGCCCAATATTTAGCATTATTTGTTTAATTCAACCAGAAAAAGTTATAATACTGTTCTATATATTTCAAGTTAGAGGATGTATCTTAAAAATGTGATTTGGTTAGAAAAAATGAGTATGATTTTTGGATGCAGCTTTAAAAACTGCCTTAAAATCAGCTATATATATATATAGCTATATATATATATATATATATATATATAGCTATATATATATATTCGACTTTGAAACATCGCAGGCCAGTGTTATTTAATATATAGACCTATTGTATAATTAACAACGGGAATTTTTCAAATAAGAACTGAACTACAAGTTTCACGCCTATCGGGGTATTTTCAGGTGGTTAGCAAATAGGTTTCCTTCGTCATATCACCAAATAGGCAATAAATTTTAGTTACGATTAGTTTGTCTTAAAATACCCATTTTTACTCTCTCTCTCTCTCTCTCTCTCTCTCTTCCTCTCTCTTTCTCACTCACACACATCTATACATCGCCATTGTGTATGAAGGTTTGATGGTTCTACATAAAATTGTGTTTCCAAAATAGCCGTTTCTTTCCACCCCAAAAACATTTTAGAGTAATCGGGAAGCTGGACTTGACAAAGGCAGTAATTTTGGATCGAATTTGTGTGCTTCAAAGATAGTTTATTCATGAAATTAAAAACACATAGATTATTTAAAAAATAACATTGAAATATATAACTATTTTTCGTTATTTCTTTCCATTTTTATTTTTTAAATAACCTAATGAGTTAATTTTCTCAAAACAATAGATAGATAAATAGATCGATCATCATCACCAAGTCGTACGGACAGCAAGGATTTCTTTACTGCTCCCTCTCTCTCTCTCTCTCTCTCCGTCCCTCTTTCTTTCTCTCTCTCTCTCTCTCTCTCTCTCTCTCTCTCTCTCTCACACACACACCATCTATGCCTATCGGTAATCGCTCTTGGTAGGTACTCTAGACGGCATCCAGTGTCAACACAGACCTGACGAATGTAAGTTTTTGTTGGTCAGCCAACACAGATGTGTCCATAAGAGAACATCACTTCTGAGTTCGTCTTTAATTCTTCTGCAGCGCCCTGCATGTTTTGTTCATCTTGAGTCGTTTGCGTGATGGGAGGTAAGTGGTCGTATAGGTGTTGCTTTATAGAGCACTGATAGTCGGATTTGTTCAAAAAAAGCACTCAACATCCTTGCGTAGTTCTCATTCAGCTGTTTTGCGTTTCGCTTGTGTCCATTTGGTGCAACCATACTGTAGTACTGAAACGGCTACAGCTAAGAAGAATTCCAGACAGACAGATAGTTAGATAGATAATATGCAAATAAGAAAAGTTGCACAAAAAGGGTCAGTGTTACTATATCTATTTACCCGACCCCTACAACAAGTTCAGGATGTGACACGGGCTCAATATTTTGTGGAATCTAACAGGTTTGAATTCAGAGTTTTTTTTTTTCCCGCATGACTAGTTGCCATACCTCGATTAAAGAAATCAGCCTGCCCTACTTGTTGAATTTATACTTATATGTGAAATGTAAACAGCTTCGTCCAGGAGTTTGAACTCGATTCGCCGTGTACACTTCCAACAACTATAACCATTGCACTATAAGCACTTCCATTTAATGATGTTATATATAGCAAAGCGGGTCTAAAACCAAAAATATAACAATCACGTTCCTGTTAAGTCCGTTACTGACAGTTTCATGTGGAACACGTTATCGTCAGATGGAAAAAAAAGAAAAAGTTGCTACGCAACCATGATTTACGGTATGAGAATTTTTTCGCATGGTATGATGTACGTGTACATGACGCCCACACAGAGAGGCTAATAATTATTTATTGATTTTTATCAGCTGAACAGTCTAAATATATTATTTATTCCAGAAATAATCTCCAATATCCAAATTTTTATATGGAAGATTTATTTTATCATGGGAGATTTACGCTTATAGCTCTACATTATCAAAATATGACAAATAAAAGAAAAAAATATGGATTTACCAGTTTCATAGGTTAGCTTCGAGAATAAGCTGGAATATTGGGAAAATATATCTTTATAATAAATTGCTGAACAAAAAAATGAACTGACTTCTAAGTGGAGACATGAGATCAAATTGTTTATATATATATATATATATATATATATATATATATATATATGTGTGTGTGTGTGTGTGTGTGTGTGTGTGTGTGTGTGTGTATCATTCGGTCCAGTTAAACCGGAGTTGGGAGTAATTCCATCAGGACCAAAAAAAAAAACAACATTCAACAGAAGAAGTCCTGTTAATTTTTTTCTTGTTTTTGATTTATATCAAAAACACATAACGGGATGGAAATAAATTTATAATCCTAATGTGACCGGTTTTGTTTTTTCTTACAGATATATATATATGTATATATCCGGTTCTTAATTACCTGTTGATTGGTTTGGTTTCTTTGTTTAATACCATATCAACACTCGTGGGTTATTTAATGCCAAAACCATCATTCTAGAAGAACAGCAGTGATACTATTTAACCCATAGCTTGGATATAAAGGAAAATAGAAATGAATCTGACGGTATGTAAATATACAAATATAAAAAACAAGGTATATAGAGGATGATTTTTTTTTATAGTTTGCATTATTTGCCAACATTAAACCTTTCGTTTTTTTTGGGGGGGGTGAAGAGTGCTTTTTGTTTTCTTTCATATTAAGCCATCATCAGAGCAATCTTAATATATGTGTTATATTTTGACCTTCGACCCGGCCCAAAAATACTATTCCAACGGCCAGTAATCGAAAGAGATCGCGTGGGCGGATTAAGGCTTATGATATGGGACAAGGTGAAGGTCCCATTGTGCCATTACAGTCATGCACCGGAAGAGAGTAACCTCTGAACTGCATGACAGTTATTTCCGCTTGATGACGATTAAACATCCGATTTCAAAGATCCAGTAGGCGATCGTGTGGGCGTTGAATTATTATTTAACTCAGTTGAGTTTGGGGTGCCAAAGCAGTTGCCAGCAGACTCCCAGAGGGTTAGAGACGAGATGTGGTAGGGAAGGCCACACCCGACCGAGGGGGACCTCGGAAACCCCCGATGCAGTTGCCAGCAGACTTCCAGTCAGTAGAGACCAGATGTGGTAGGGAAGGCCACACCCGACCGAGGGTGCCTTCGGAAAAGCCCCGATGGAGTGGACCCCAAGACCTCTGGTTGAGCATCTAAGAGAACAAGAAAGAAACAACGTGACGGTCATAACAGTGGGGTCAAAATATGAAGTTTACGTTCGGTCTCCAGCATCCTCTCACATGCAAACCCTTAAACAACCCTTTCAAACCCTTGCAATAAAGTGAGAGGTGAATATTTTTCTAAAGAAGTCCTTCCTGCGTCTTTATCATGCGTTTTCCTTCCTGCGTCTTTATCGTTGTGTCGCTGTAGATGACTATATAACATATGAATGTGTATTTTATGAATTATATTCAATTTTAAAATTAAACAAAAAAAATGAGAAAATTGTTAACATTCACTCACGGTTAAAATAACGTTGGAATCAAAAGTTACAAACTCTTCAAAAAAGCGGTTTCAAATTCTACCCAAGCCGGTCAGAGGTTTACTTGGTCAAAAACGTGGTGCGATAGACAACAACTATGGAAGGCAGTAATTACTGGGGATACGGTTACAAGACTCATCATTCCAATCCGAGGTCACAGTAAAAATCACCTGAAGAAGGCCAGAGGTGAAATTTGGCCGAAACGTAGTGAAAGAAGAAACAACACAAAAAACTACTAAGATGAGGACAAAAAGTCCGCAATAAATAAAAATTAATTCTCAGATCTTCAAAAACAATCAAGAATATAATCCATAATATCAATAACAATATCCACATCAAATCTAATTCCACCCTAACTCAGTCCAGCGCTTAAGATCTTATAAAAATATGTGGGGAATTGTTCACGATTAATCAAAAAACGAATTTACGAACATGAGAGAGAGAGAGGGGAGAGAAAGAGAGAGAGAGAGAGAGAGAGAATTGATGACGTAAATAATCCGTTTGTCAAACAATTTAGAAACTATGTACAACTTTAACTTTAAAGATTCCGAAATGTTAGTTTATATACAAAATTAAAATATAGAAAGATAGTTGAATCTTGCATTATTTCTTATAATACAATGAAACTCAAACGCGATTTTTTTTTCAACTTATCTCCTTATTCAGTTAAGTTTGTGCCTGAAGGTTCCGGGATCCCTTACTTAGAATAATTAGAAATCAATGATTATTTTTTAATGCTTTTCAGTTACCCTTCTAATCATAATCCTTCTTAAATTAAAATAGCTACAAAGTTAAAGAATATTACGTTACGCTTTAAAAAAATCTTTTGAACTCAAATTATACCACATAATTTGAAATAGAACGCTATTAACAGTAATTGAATAATAAGAGTTTTCTCACTTTTTCATTTCATTTTGATATTGAAGATACAGAAGATACATCTCATATGGTGATTTAATTTGAAAAACCGAAACATTTAAGTGGCAAATGATTTATATATATATATATATATATATTTGTGATTTATATATATATATATATATATATATATATATATATATATAAACAAATATATATAATTCACACTCAAACACTCACATAAACAATATATATATATATATATATATATATATATATATATATATATATATATATATTCTCGATGATTTTTTTTTAATTTTTTACACGCACACACACTTACTTAATTGCAATATTAATCTTGTTAACATAATTTTAAAGATTATCTCATACAGATATATTTGATCCATATAATGGACCCAAACAAGTGCTACCATTCTGAGCTTGAGTAGACTTTCCTACTTCCCAGAGCTCCAAAGCCTACACATTGGATGAATTTTTGTGCCATACTTTGAAACAAGCACTTTAGAAACTTAACTTGATCATGGTCTCGAACACTTTTCAGTCGGAATATCTTTGTAACATCAGCAGTGGGATCTGTTTTTTCAAATCCCACTTCATACTTTTTCCAATGGTATTAACACTATGTGAAATGCCAACAGCCTCGTTAAGGATTTGAACGTTATTCGCCGTGTACACTTCCAACGACGATAACCATTACACTGCAAGCTCCGCATTCAAATAATTGCAGACTAGTTTTACTGAGGTCCCTCAGCAGCAACTTACAGGCAATTCGTGTCAATTCTGTGACTAAGAATATAGATCTGCAGCAGCTCCGAGTAGTCATATGAGTGTGCACAGGGTTAATGTCAATACCAAAGACTTCTTTTGCTTTAGTCTCTTTCCACTGGTACTTTTTGCGGCTCAGAGGAGATGGCTTCCTTCTGTAAAGAAGTGGCAATCACTATAGACGAGGCTCGGTTAAAAAGTCCAAGGCGGACCAAGATACTTCCATGGAGTGTGACCAATCGAGGTTTATTTTTCAACATAGTCCCCCGTACGGTTAACACACTTCTTCCATAGGTGCAGCAGTGCTTGTCTTCCATTGGTCAAAAAAGTCATCAATAGTAAATATAACGTCATTATATAAACTTCACTGCCTACAAACTTTTCAGCGCAATCTCGTGGTATAGTAGCTAACGTATTTTTAGCGAAGCGAAATTGTTATTACTTTTTCGCGTGGAAATGTTATGTGCGTGTGTGTGTGTGTGTGTTATTCCCTCGCTAATTGTTGTTGGAAAATAAAAGAAGATGAAGAAACCGGAAGACGAAGATGCTGTTAGGTTTTATATGAAGGTTTTTAATGGCAGCATGAAATATAGGGTTTACGTTTATGCTGCAAGTCTCGTAGGAAGGAAAGAAGTAAGGAAACGAAATGAAGTTGAGAAAGCATTTTAGCAGCAAAATGCCTGAGCGAAAAGTGCATCGTTAGGTTAAGGCATTGTTGAATGTGTGAGGGGTATATGTTTGCCATAGTGTAGCAAAAATCGTGTTTGCTGTTTGAGGACAGAAACAATTGTAGTCACCGTGAATTTGTGGTTCTGGTTGTTTCGGGGAGAAGCGTGAATATCTCCAGAAAATGTTGCACAGAGATAAAGTAGGTAGATGTCAGAGCGGAATTTTGCATCGCAGTCCACATAGCCAATACTGGAGGCGACTAAGAGTTGTTCCTGTGTGTGGCGTATTGAATTCATCTAATTCATATTCAACTGAGAACCCTTGGTCTAAGAGTATAGATGCAAGGGGTCCATAAATCAGACGGCTTCCGTCATGGTGGTGTGATGCTGCTGCTGCTATTGAAGAGCAGACAGCAAGATGTCCATCCTGAACGAAGAAGTTCTGAGAAAGAAAAAGTGTTTGGGCGGCTTTCCCAAATTTGTGCTGCCCGGAAAGATGGTGAAATTATGCGTCAACCCTAACGGTCAAATTAAATTACGCGCCAAACAAAAATACGAAATTCTTTCTGCTACATATTAGACTCCGATATCAGAGTAAGCGAATTCGAACTCCAGCCGCACTATTATGTTTACTTTCGGACAAATACCTCTGGGAAAGGCATGAAACCCCTTACCCAACTCTAAGCTACGGGTTAAATAGTACCACAACTGTTTTTCTACCTGGTTGGCTTTAGCATTTTATAATCCATAAAGGTTGACATACCATTAAACAAAGAAACCAGCCAATCGTAATGAGGTAGTATATAACCCCTTAAATATATTATTAATTGATTGGTTTTAAAGGCATATCAACCCATTTAGAGTTATTTATGCCTTGAGGTTAGGGAATCATATTCATTGTAAGCTCATATTTACATTTTTTGTGTACTTGCTTCTTAAGAGTATTTTAGCACGATCCTGTCGAATACGAATAATTTTTAAACAGATCTATTTGACTGCTTGTTATCTGAGTAATCTTCGCCTTAATGGTTATGAAGGGGTACTTCACACTTCCCAGATCTCCAGTGCTCTAGCCTCTCTATCAGATACATTTTAGTGTCACCCCTTTTTTGCGGGGCGTGCTTCTTTGCATAGGCAAAGTATTCTAAACCCCGCGAACAGTGTATTTAGATGTATTCATGCTCTTATATATAAAGATACACGCGCGCGCACATACGCACACACACACACACACACACATATATATATATATATATATATATATGTGTGTGTGTGTGTGTGTGTGAGAGAGAGAGAGAGAGAGAGAGAGAGACTGGCAACAGCTATATAAGAGAATTCGACAGTGACCTTATGTTAAGAGTCAAACTCTTCCTCACAAGGATAAATAAAACAATTCTGAATCTAAATTAATTATCTTTAATGTTCCTCTGTCTTAATTCCTTAGCTGTTGCTATAACAATTCCACTGTGCGGATGAAAGTTTGTTCCTTTCTAAATTTTTTATCAACTCAAGCAAAAGAATGGGCATGTTTTAACAATGGCTGCCCGATGTCTCAATAACAAGACAATAAAACATTGTGATCTCTCGCCTTGCTAACCTTTGAGGAGCCAACAAGTCTGGCACTCAGATATCAATACAGACTTATTCGTTCAATAAAAATGGTCTGATTAGACTAAATCGCCTCATCTTTGTCTGCTCCTTTGTTGGTTGATGGAGTCGTTAAGTATCAAATTTACGGACGAGATAATTCAGCAGAATTAATGATTACATCTTCCGAACAACTGCGTCAATATCTCTTTTTCACTATCAATATATATATATATATATATATATATATATATATATATATGCGACCGTATCGATCTATCCAATGGTTGATATGCTATGAAACACCACCAAGCCAAACCAAACTATCTATGTATCTCTCTCGCTTTATTTTATCTCTCTTGATCCTTTTGTACATTTGTATGCACGTGTTAAAAATATTGAGACTGAAATTACATTTACCATCACAGAAATGAATGATAAATGAAACTTTAATTTTTTTTTAATAATCCCCTTGGCATTCAACACATTGATACCAGCGTGTTTTTAACTCGTCAAAGCGCCTCCGATATGCGTCACCTTGAGTCGTCGTATTTCTCTAAATGTCCTCCACACCCTCAGATCTATTCCTCGTGAGAGGGATTTTAATTTTAGTAAAAAAAAAAATTGCTTGGTCTAACGAGTAGGGATGATTTTGCACTTGCATAAATCTGTTTCATTAAAAAACTTCGGTGATTTATCATGATAAAACTATTACATTTACAGCGCATTGCAAAGGTGGCATTAGACTTTCAAGTAATACTTTTTGGTGATAGTTTGACCATTCATGGTGAACTACAGACTCTTTCAAAGAAAAAAAAACCATGAGCAGTTCTTGGTGAATTTCCTTTGTTCTTGATAATAGAAACTACCACACAGATGATAAAGCCTCAATTTCAACATCATAACTGTCTAGCAACAATTTATCACTCTTTATAATGCTTTTCAAAAATTCACGCTGAAACAAACAAATACCTGTGGTCATTCGGAATCCTTTCGCTCAAGTATCTCACTCTGTTGAACAAATTTGGCTGCAACTTCGCATAATCTTCAAGTTAAAATGTCTTCAGATGACCCAACAAAAATGCCCCCTTCACAAAAATCACAAAAATGAATGACCTAGTCATATCACTAAACTGTATCCAACGATGAAGCTCCAATTCTGAAGCTCTGTGGAGTGCAGAGTAGACCTTCATGGCCATTACTCCCAGTTCCACCAGGAATGAGAGTACCTGTTAGGGTTCCATATATGGGTTAAATAGATGTTTAAAAACTATTTGTATTCGATAGGGCCGTGTGCAAAAAAGAAAACCTCTTTAGAAACAACTAAATAAAAAATTCAAATCGGAATATAAGAATGAATACGATTTCCATGACAGGTTGATATGCTGTTAAAATCAATGAAAGCCATCTAATCAACACTCTTCTTATTTCTCCTTACTCGCCTGTGTACTTTTTCAACTGTGAAAGGCCTCTATGGACTCTCATCATTTTTAAATGATGTTTTTTGTCCTTCATTAAAGTGGCTACGCTAGTCAAAGAGCCATAAACAGTTCATTGTTTTATGTCTATAAACTTCTTAAAGCATTTCAAGGGTTTTAAAACTACTTTTGTCCAGTTTGGGGAAAATTTTAAGGGAGAACCGTTGTTCAGTATTTTCTGAAAAATAAGACACATGAAATAAACAAACTAATGAATAAATAAAAAAAGGAAGACGTGGGCACATAATTAAGTTATTATATCTACGTGAATATGTCTAGACATCATCTAGTCATCTAGACTTCGTCTACACAAATCGCAGCCAATTTGAAAGAAAATTATGATGGCAATCTCGATGCTTTTTGAAATACTTATTGTTGTCGTATAGTTATTTGTTCATATCTTCCCATTTTAGTATGATCTATCTATCTATCAATTATGTCAGATTTTTTTTATCTCTCTCAGTGTATGTATGTATGTATGTATGGCAGTCTCTTTATATACCCCCATTTAATGATCACTATCTATCTATCTATCTATCTATCTATTCCAGTCGCGCTATTGCGTTCACTTTCGGACAAATACCATTGGGAAATGTATGAACACCCTTATCCTCACAGCTATGGGTTAAATAGTACCACTACTGTTCTTCTAGGAGAATGCTTTTGGCATTAAATAACCTACAAAGGTTGATATGCCATTAAACAAAGAAAACAAACAAACATATCTATCAATCTATCTGTTTATACTTACATTCATTTGTTGTTGAATTCTAAACGAGTCTATATACATATTGGGTATAAAATTGTTCTTTTTTCCGTCTTTGATGTACATAAATCTATGTCCGTTTATATTTACATTTATGTATATCAAGATCAATGATATTTCCATTGCAAAGAATTTAGGAATATTTCATTTGATCGATACGTCTATCGATTTTTCGCATTCAAATATAAAATGATTATACTTTGTGAACCTGGATTATAAGAGCAAACTTTTTGATGCACTTGCTAGGGCGAATAAAGTAGTTATGGGAGAGTGGTTTGCGAAAAGTATAAAGCGCATTCATACTTTTAATAAGGGTTTTATTTCAATTAGATATGAATATTTTTAACCTCAAATCGAATTCACTTCGCCAATTCTATTTTCATTTTGATAATATTTGATGCACGAAAGTTACCAGCGCCATCTTCTTGGTTTGGTTTGGTTTCTTTGTTTAATGTCATATTAACCTTTGTAGTTTATTTAATGCCAAAGCCATCCTTTTAGGAGAACAGTAGTGGTACTATTTAACCCATAGCTGGGAGGATAAGGGGGTTCATACCTTTCCCAAGAACATTTGCCCGAAAGTGAACGTAATAGCGCGACTGGAATTCGAACTCGCTTACTACGATTCTGCAGGCCATCGCTTTAACCATTACACTAACCATCTTATTGAAAAACTACAAATAGTACAAAATTTTAAAAAACAACAATTTTTTTGTTTGTTCTTATTTCATTTTACATTTATTTTTGGACGAAGAAAAAATGGTGACTGAAAAAATATCCATTTAGCATCGCATGTTGTTCCTTTCGTGTTGGACAAATCAGAAGCAGAAACTAAGATTATTGGTGACGCCAATTGAATGGTTCTATTAGATGAGTTACGTGTCTTAAATGCGAATTTGAGAGTAAGGGTTAGCAAGTTTTTTGAAATGATGCCCACCTACATAATATTTCAATGATAATCCCCACATGGGTTTTTGATAATGAACCCCATATAACTTTCTGGTCGATGACCCCACATAACTTTTTAGATGTTGACTCCCACACAAAATTTTTAGGATATTTACCCTCATATAACTTTTTGAATAATCACCCCCACCACCACTACATCATTTTTGTATGTTGACTTCCTCTCAATTCTGTGATGATCCCCTCCAAAACGTTTATAAAATGTCATGTTTTTCTTAGATGGGCCGAGAATTTTTCAGCCGGCTTGCATATATAAGGTTATACGCCAAAATTGTTCATTTGTTAAGTTCCCATGTCTCACTGCACATTTCACAAATCTACTAAAATGATTACACTAGAAAATAGAGAACATTTCAAAAATATTTTTTCTTTAAGATAGCCATTTCGTTTCTTAAGTAACTCCGACATTTTCGATGGCACAACATCCATATAATAGACGTATATGTTGTTGTTTTTTATTATTTATATTGAATATCTACATAAAAAAAACTATTTTTTCTTTTGTGTTGAAAAAAAGAAGCAAAAAAAGGAAAAAACAAAACATACCGAAACTTAAATCGAACGTTTTGCCTGAAGCAAAACATTTTGGCATAATATTAGATTAAAATATGTTGTATCGTCAAAAAATAGTCGCCATTAAGAGGTTTCAAGACGCTAAGTAAACTTTTCAGTCTTCATATCTACGTTCATATCCAAGAAGAGCGTTTTCAATTGAAACATTTCAATGAATGCACATCGACAACTCGGTATGTCATCAGCTCATCTACTATCGTAACAGCTGGTTGATATTCGAGTTTTACAAAGAGCGTTCCAAATCTTTGGCAAGTCGGTAGCTATCACCTCCCGCTACCAGTTCTACAATTCTGACACATGTCTCAGAGGGCATATACGGTTATTTTGGCGGAAATAAACTTTTCTGAAAAACGCTTCATCTCCCCCAAGAAACGTTTTGGCTAAAATTCTAGTCTCCGCTCGACGAAATTGTTCACACCTTACATAGGTGTTGAGAATTTTGTCTGATTTTTACTTACGATAGCCAATCAGTAGGCGTTGTTCATTAAGAACAATAGAAATTCTTGAATGTCTGTGTTCGGTCAGAATAGAGGTATGTGCGAAAATGCAGTTCGAACATTTTAAGAAGTTGTCACTAAAACTGATTAATAGTGTTGACAGCCAACTATTTGGTTGTGTGAGAAATTCTATAAAATTTATTGTTAAGCTGAAGAAGCTACTTGCTGTTTACTCAGTTTAACTTAGTCTGGCATAACGCCAAAATAGAGGAGCGCATGGAAATTATCGATTTAACGGTTGGTTTATGAGACAAGACTGCTAATTAAGTCCTGTCAGTAAAACAGAATACATTGATTCAATCCAGGGCAGAGAAAAAGTGGGGTCCTGGGTATGACTCTAAGCTGATAGTGAGACTCCATTTCTGAAAATTTGGTGAGTAGAGTGTACGCTTTCATTTCCATTGCTCTCAGATCCACACTGCCCCGGAGTAAGGATCCCATCTACGGTTTAAATAGATTTGTTAGAAAATTATTCATATTCGATAGAACAGTGAGCAAAAGAAAAAAAAAGGAAAAATTTCTTAAACAACTACATGAAAAATGTAAATATGAACACACAATGAACACGATTATCTAACCATCAAATAACTCAAGACGGGTTTAGATGCTGTAGAAATTAATCAATCAATCAAGCTAGACTAGTATCCAACGCGTTCGGTAATATTAAATATTAGGTCTTCATATTAGTTAATATAAATTATTTTCATCCGAAAATCAAAAGTATGTCAGCAGAAAAAAATAAAACATTACGTCACCTCAATATTCTGCAGCCAGCCAATCAAAATATTTAGAATCAAACTGCTGCTTATGCTCGTTCCACGTGCGAAATTGAAAATATTTCAAACAAAAAAGCAAAGATTTTTTCATTTGCTGTCGCAAGGTAAATACATTTCTCTCTCCTTGTTTGGCTTACTTTCACACCAGCACTCACACATTCCTAATTCATTTTTCACTTTAAAATACACACAGACATCTTTCTCTGGATTAGCAGGGATTTTTCTTTCGTGAGAAAACTTTTTATGGTTTGCATACATTATAAACATTTCCTTCATTCTTTTGTACTTTGTGTTACAGTCCATAAAATATTTGTTTTATTTAAATATCGTTATCTTTTTATTGCATTCATCTTCATTTATTCTGTAACCTTATTTTATCGTGCATATTTCATATACATACAAAAAAAGATAAACGAAACTGTATTAAAGCCATAGGCCAGGAATCCCTGTGATTTGGCGCTTAACCACTCAATACGAAGATTGATAGATAGATAGACAGATATTTCTAGCCTTGTACAATTCTGAATGAGCTTACTAATCACTGAATAAGTAATTGATACTCACCAAAAAGCGAGCTGACAGTCAGATGCTACTTATGCTTCCACCAAATAATTCTACTATTCTTTCTACTATATCCTTCCACCAAATAATTCTACACAATGGAAGTTTCTTCGTTGAATGAAAGTTTTAGCCCTATTTATTTTTCTTATTTGATAAATAGTCTTAGGGTCATCAGAAGATAACGTGCACCGTTTCGGGGCCTTCCTCTCAACGGTTTTATTTGCACAACGCCCCTCTCACAGAATATATATATATATATATCATCATCATCATCATCATGTCGCGCTGGTAGCACGGATATCCCTCACCCTCTCTTGCCACTCCTCCCTATCGTTCATCGCCCTAGGTAGGTCTTCAGGACAACATCCCGTATCCTCACATAGCTGCTGAATGTATGTTCCTGCTGGTCGTCCTGCTTTTGTACGGCCATGTGTGGGGGTCCATAAGAGTACATCTCTTATGAGTTCGTCCCTGCTTCTCCAGCAGTGTCCTGCATGTCTGATTCGTCTAACTTGAATAGTTTTCTTGATAGGAGGCAGGTGGCCGTACAGTTGGTGTCTTGTGGGGTGTTGCCGCCAGGACTTGTTCAAGATTGCACGCAGCATTCTTGTGTAATTGCCTTTTAGCTTCTTCTCCAGCCGTTTTGTTAGCGTCCATGTAGTGCACCCATATAGCAGTATCGATGTCACCGCTGCCTGGAAGAAACTGCGTTTCATTTTATCGGTTAGGTCTGATTTCCATATAATCGATAGCCTATTGATAGCTGTCCATGCTTTCGTTAACCTCGTTTCGATGTCCTTTTCGGTTGATTCGACGCTGCTTCCAAGGTAAGTGAATTTGTCTACTAGTTTAAGAGGGGTTCCTTCTAAAGTGGAGATGTCCCCCGTCTGATTATAGCACCACTGAGGCCTTATGTTGTTGTGCAGATTCCGAAGTGTAACGGCGAAATGTGATTTGAAAAAAAATATATACGTATCTGTATACGTTATGAGAATATTGCGTGGATCTTTATTTTAAATTGTTCCATGGGAAATTTTTTTTGTTCGATATGATTGTGGAACAATATTCTGTTACTTTTATGAGGCGTCTTATGCACTTGACTGTATTACACCCTTTAATTCCGATTTGACTCAGAAAATATGAATCTAAATGAGCTTTCTAAATGACTACTTTTCGAAAAGGTTTGCAAAGTCCTTTAAAAGGATCGCTAACAACTACCTTATCCCATTCTTCCTAATCTTGTCTAGAGTCAGAAACCTTTTCAATGATGATAGCCAGAAGTTGCTGGATACTATATTAAAACTGTCGGCCTGGAATACCTGGATGATACGATTTTGTGATAAAAAAAAAACAAGAGAATAAAGAATGGAGAGGATTTCGAAGACGACGAAAGTAACCATTCACAGCAAAAGTGGCATTAGAATTCAATAATTCTTAATACAGTACAACTTTTATATCACACCAAATATAGTGTAACACTATATAGGTGGCCCGCCAAGCAGACGATTCCTTTGTCTGTTTTGGCGCGAAACCAGACAAAGGGTTTTTGGACTTGAAATCTCGGCGTGGCCGGAAGAGGTAACGGGACGCGAGAAGAGAGGTGGTTGGAGAAAGGAGCTGACAAGTAGTTGGCGAGGGGACACGGACAGATGCGGTCGACTCCGAACACAGTAGCAGAGAAGATAGGGTCCAGCGAAGAAGATCGAGTCAAGATGTCAGCATTCCAGTTGCTTTGTGGAATTTTCGCTAGTAATCCATGCTAGCGTTAGTCCATATATGCTATCGGAAATGTAGTGTTGCATAACTCCTTCTGCTCTTGGTTAACCCCAAGTGTTTGTTCGTTTGTCCTTCTATTTTCTCCGGCCCCCTCGATCGTATTCTTGTAGTGGCAAGAAATGTGCGTTACCCCCCTCGGAACCACTAGTTGATTACCGGCCAAGAAGGGACATGATTAGAAGAGGATGTGACGTGTGGGGGCCGACAGGGGTATCGTTACAATAGTGCAATAAACTTTAAAAAAAAAAAGGTTAGATTTTCAGTTCTGTCTTAGCTGGGTTTAGACTGTCGTGAGACAAGCTAGTTTTATCCCTCCGATTGGTACATATTTTACGTTGGCTGTGATCACGGCTATCCCGTTCGATACAACAGAAACCACAGGATCCGAGTAATGGTCACCTACTCGTTCAAACGAGCGTTGACGACAAGCTGACTCAGAGCAATAACTGCTGAAAGCTTCTGTCGGAACCGCGAGCGGTGTCACCACGGTATTATGCTGGGACCTTTCATAACGTTCGTATTTTCGCCAGTTGCGTTGATGGTTACGGTTGGGAGCGGATGGGTTTATCCTCTTTTTCGCCCGTACCTGGCAGTCGTCGGACACTAACTGACCAACCGACTTGATATCCGCAACAGGCGGGATTTTGCCGTCGCCTTCTCTTTTTGAACTCCTAATGAGGCGTGAGACATCCATTATTTTTCTCGCTGTGGATTATCGTAGTGAAGCCACATTACACGCACTTGTCCAGTAACCTGGTTTAGTCGTGGGGGTGTTACTCCCCAGGTCTATAACCGGTTTAAATTCAGTTTCCATACCAAAGTTAAAGAGTCCAGTCTGTCTTACTATTTACTCATAGCAGGAGAGTGAGAATAGCTGAATTCATACCTTTTCCAAGAGCATTATCTGAAAAGAAGCAGCCTCGTTCAAGATTTGAACTCGGATAGCCGTATCCACTTCCTACGACGATAGCCATTACGTCACATAGGGGATTAACAACTTGAGCTGAAAGCTTAACTATCTCTGCAATTAATACTCAGTTAAGTGGCTTGACAATAAAAAAAGTTTTAAAATGAATATCACTCGATTCTTACAAATACCTGATGCCTCCCTTTGTATTCAGTGCGTGTAAAATTCTTAATGCTTCTTTTTGAATCCGAAGACGGGATTCAAAAAACATATCCAGGAAGGAACAACCCACAAAACAACAGCTGTACGGCCACTTACCTCCCATATCAAAAACCATCCAATTATAACGAACAAGACATGCGGAGTACTACTGGAGAAGCAGGAGCGAACTCATAAGCAACATTCTCTTATGGACTTCTTCACATATTGACCGACCAGTAAGAATTTACCGACATCAGCTCTGGGCGAACACTGGACAGAGACTAGAGGACCTGCCATGAGCTGTGACGTTACCCCCTCGGCCCACCATACGTCAACCTCTTCGAAACATTTCACTTTACGGCCGGTGATCAACTAGTGGCTCCGATAGGGGTAACGCACATTTCTCTACCGCTACATCAAATACAATCGAGGGAACAGGAGAAAAAAGAACAAACGAACAATATGCTTGGGGTTAACAATATGCAGAGAGGGAGTTATGCACCACTGCATTTCCGATAGCATATATAGACTAACGCTAGCATGGATTTCTAGCGAAACTTCCACAAAGCAACTGGAATGCCGACTAATCTTGACTCGATCTTCTTTCACTGGTCTGGACCCCATCTACTCCGACTGGTCTCACCGCTCTGGTGTCCGGTGTCGACTGCCCCTGTCCGTGTCCCACGCCAACTCCCGTGAGCTCCTTTTCCCAACCAACTCTCTTCTCGCGTCCCCTTCCACTTCCGGTCACGGCGAGATTTCAAGTCCAAAACCCTTTGTCTGGTTTCGCGCCAAAACAGACAAAGGAATCGTCTGCTTGGCGGGCCACCTACACAGTGTTACAGAGCGATGAATGATTGGGATGAATCCTGAGAGAGTCAGGAAATTCTATGATGATGCTGATGATGATGAACGTACGTCACATAAACTATTTCACGTTGATGTGACTTTTCCTTCTGTTAGAGAAATAGAAAAGCATTTACAAGGCTTATCTTACTATGACAGAAAGCTATGAGACTTGTGGGAGACCCAATAGTAACCAGTCCCTAGTGAGAAACACACTATGAAGATTGAACTCGTTATCGTATGATTAAAACTACTTTCCACACAAGTTCATTAGTACTGTCCACTAAGTGAAGAATAGCATTAGTAATGTCGTACATCTGTAGTTCATTTACTAAACTTCGGCTTAGTTAATGGGCATCATTGAATGGATGGACAAACATTATTATTAGATATACATACAAGAAGGCACGTGAATCTGTTGCGTTTCCGTTGTACCTGGGGTATATGGTGGTACTGCTGTTTCTATGTAAGGAGTGACAGATCTGAATTAGCATTTTATAATTATCTATGTTATATCGATAATTAATATGATTTTTTAAAAAGTAGCGCGAACGTCGACTCAACAAAATTATTATTCTGTTACAAATTGGACTGTAAATTGCTTTATTCTCTAAATTGAAATTGAAACATTCTAAGCGTATTACTCCAATAAAATCTCCCTGTGATGTACTGTTTTAGCAAGGTTACATTTACATATATAAAGACATAATGAAAATTTTAGCATTAGAAAGATCCATAAACGTTATCCATAAAACACGGCTGCAATGCACTTGTACCGTTCCAACAACTTCTGCAAGGCCCCCATGGAAATCCCCTTGTGTGAGCGTGTCAATGATCTTCGTCAGAGCCTCTTTCATTGTCTCATAACGACAGCTTCTGAACTTAGGGAATAAGCAAAAGTCACAGGGAGCAATGTCTGGACTATAGGGAGGCTGAGGAACTGTCTTGATGCACATCTTGGTCAAATAGTCTGTGAGTAGGATGGAGTTGTAGACTGGTACATTGTCTTGGTGGAAATAGCACTTAGCCGATTTGAAGAGTGCTGGTTTCTTCCGACGGAATCTCTTCCTGAACTCCCTTAAAACCGCAACATAATAACCCTAACCCTAACCCTCTGGTCAATCAACTCTGGTGTATTGACTTCCTTACTCCTCCCACACCTCTCATCATCGCTCACAGACTCCCTGCCTTCCTTGAATCTCTTATATCACTCAAAAACTGATGCTCGATTCATGCAAGATGCCCCAAAAGCAGTCTGAAGCATTCCATACGCTTCTGTGGTATTTTTTCCAAGTTTAAAACAGAATTTTATTGCATATCATTCTTCTAAAGTGTCGTCACGTCCAGATTTCATTTTTGAAATTCACCAGCTGTGACAATCAGGCTTTAGCAGGGTGTATTCCAATTGCTGTTGTAGCTGTTCATTTGAACCTGAAATCATAAAAATTGGTCAGTCATCTCATAAGATGTATAGTAATAACATAGTGAATTTTCAAGGGTCTACGACAATTTGAAATGCCCATATGAAAAAAGTCTGTAAACTTATCGTATGCACCTCGTATATTCATAACTACATTTTTTGTGTAGTTGTTTCTAAAGAGTTTTATTTATTTATTTATTTTATTGTTTAACCCTAAGCCCCACCTACAGGGCAAAATTGTCAGTTGGGTAATGGGTGAAGGATATGACCGAGATTTTTAATGCTGTTATTTTGGATAATTGGAAAAAAGATCGACATAATTCTGATAGTTTCTATGGTTGTTTACTAAATTTTATTTTGTCTGGCAAAAGGCCATCAGTAAAGATAAAATCAACTATATAAGTAATGAACTGCGAGTATAGCTTGTTACGCAACGCCGATTTACGCTTTTATGTGAACTGTATTCATTTATCATAAACAATCAGTAAACGTTTGATCCCGACTTTTCAAACTATTATAGTCATATACTAAGTTGGACCTATCCACTTAATCTGTCTGTCTGTTAATCAGTTTATATCGAGAGGTTTGTATGAAATTAGTTTAGTTTGGCACAAAACTACAAGTATAGGATATCCAATAAAATTAATCTAAATCCACTACTCTGACCACTGCTCCATGATAAGGGGATTATATCAGGCTTGTCTGGCATAAGGTCACAAGTGTTAGACAGAAAAAGAAAATTGAACTTACAATCTATTTTCATTAAACCCACTTTTTCTGATATCGTGCATGTTATCTCATGTAAACATTGTCTGATTTTGGTTTAATAGTTTTGGTTTGGTTTTAGGGTATATCAAGCATAGTAGGTTATTTAATGTCAAGTTCATTTTTATACATAAAAACAGTTATATTTCAAACACTTCTGTATAGTATAGTTTTTGGTTTAAACTCAGTTAATTGTCAAAACATTTCTATGTCAAACAACTGAGTTTAGCATACAAAAACAGTTCCATTTCAAACATTTCAGTTTAGAATAAGTAAGCATGTTAAAGGTCAAAACAGTTTTATTTCAAGCAATTCAATTTAGCATAAGTACATAGTGTAGTTCTATTTGACCGATAGATTGGACCCTATTAGATGCTACCACTCCGGGCTAGAGTGGACCTGGGAACGTTGGCAATGATGGGGTACTCTGTATTCACCAAAGCTCCAGTATTACAGGAACCTCACCATAAGATTGTTTATTGTCATATCCAATACACTCGGTGCGGGGCGGGTCTTACTCTTCTGCTGAGAAGCAGTCAGTGTAATCTACAACCCATTGTCTTGTTGTATATTGACTTACGACCCGGCCGGGCTGTCAAAATAGGAAATGCACTTATGTAAATAACAGGTGCATCCAGTCGAGGAATATCAGAATTATAACCTTGACCATGGATGGGTTGAATGAATGCAATTGTGACGCCCACAAGAAGAAAGGGGTGTGAACTATTATATAACTCGGTGAAGACAGGAAGTCAGTTAGTTTGGAGACCAGACCAGTTGGAGGCAAGGTTCGGTAGAGAAAGCCAGCACCCAGCAGAGTGGGCCCTCAGGCTCCCAATTGAGCAGTTGCAGTTGGGGATCAGACGAGTTGGAGAACGGACCAGTTGGGAGAAGATGCTGGAATGAGAACATGTCCCAGAGAGGCTTGACCCCCAGGCCCCCGGTTGAGCAGCCCAGGAGAACGAAAAAGAAACGCGGTTATGGCCAATAGAGTGGGGGTCAATATGTTGCAGTTCTGTTCGGTCTTCAACTCCCTCTCACACACAACCCTTTCACATAAAGTGAGAGGTATATTTTTCTAAAAGAACAGTCTACTCGTCTTTATTATTGTGTTGAGTATACAACAGTCTGACGCAAGGCAAAACCGAAAATAACGATAGAAAGATTGTGCTGAGGCTTATCTAACTTGAAAAGACACCCTAAGTAAATAACCTTATTGCAGATTTTGTATGAACCCAGCTCAAGTTTGGGTTGCGTTCCAATCCTTGGCAATCTCATCGGTTACGTTTTGAGTAACGGCTTATATGTCTAAAGTTTCTCATTACTTGGGTGATATTTAATCGAAATGATACATACATTTGCTAAGCATAGGTTTGGTGCAAGGCTATAGATATGGAGCATCTTTCAACAATTAAAGTAATTATAGGAAGCTAAAAAGTTCTCAGCCTGACTAAAAGAGTAAAGGACCTACAGCAATGAAGCGTGCTTGCTATTCCATGAATTACTTTCTTGACAGATTGTTTCGCAAGAATACTTTAACTCTAAACAAATCAAAGAAAATGGACATTCCTTTCTTGTTTGGGCTGGGGGCATTTCAGGACTACCCACGAACAGTATTAATGGTCTGTAACACTAGGTTAGTGTCTGCTACTTGGCGATTTAATAATAGCATTATAGGTATTTACCAAACTCAACTTTATTTGGCATCCAGCCACATGTATTGATTTTATCGATAGATGTTCTAAGCACGTAGTCTAAACAGATCATAAAGAGGTATGGGACTAATGTGTCTCCTTGCAGTGCACCTGCTACAACATCGAAGTAGTCTGTGTCTCCATCCGGAGAATGGACTTTTACTTTGGTGTTTCTATTGAGCATCATTATGACTGCGACGGTTTCTTTTGGTAGGCCGAAGGCGAGTTGAATTTGCTCTATATTTCCTCTGTGAATAGAGTCAAAGGCCTTGGTAAAGTCGACAAATAATATTGTTGCCTCTAGGTTTTTTGCTCGTACACCTTCAAGAATTCGACGGATAGTCAAAATTTGTGACGTCGTGGATCTATTTCTCCGGAAGCCATTTTGGTTCTTCCTAAGTATCTTCTCAATTTGGGGTTCTATGCGGTTGCGTAGTAGAGTATTGTATATCTTGGCTGCTATGGATGTAAGTGTTATACCTCGGTAGTTCTTGGCTAATCCGAGGTCGCCCTTTTTAGGGAAGGGGGGATGACAAAGTATATATTCAGCTAACCACTCCGCTACGAACAGAATATGACACGTCAGTTTTTAAGCGGGGTAAAGCTGGTTTGAATTTAGAGTTTTACCCTTTTCCAAGACTGGTATTCAAACCAATGCTAAAGAACTTAATCTGCCCAACTATTTACTCATAGCTGGTGGGAGAAGAGATGGATTTATATCTTTCTCATCAGAGCAAAGTGAACGCAAACATCTGATTTGACCTGGGGTCGCTAATTCCATTTCATACGTCGATAACCACTGCACTAAATGAACAAAGTGTAGAGCACCTCGTAGGGACCAAATTTACACGAATGGTAATGGCATGAGCTGGTGCTTTGTATGAACATAAGAATCAATAGATTTTCTTATAGAAAACTTGCTTATTCACTGGAGTATGTAGACAGTTATTTTAATCTTGATTGTTTTTATGGTCACAATAGTATTATGGTCACAACTTGCCCAGTCGGCTGGGGCTGTAGAATACACCGACTGCACCTCAGCAGAGGAGTAAGACCCTCCCCCAACGAGTGTCTTGAATATGACACTGAACAATCTGATGGTGAGGTTCCAGTGATGCTGGAGCTTTGGGGAATGTGGAGTACCCCTTTATTGTCATCGTTCTCAGGTCCACTCTGACCCGGAGTGGTAGCACCTAATAGGGTCCTATCTATGGGTTAAATAGAACTAAACTGCTCAACTGAACTGTTTGAATTAGAACTGTCTGACTAAACATAATAGCTTGAAATAGAAATGTTTTTGACAATTAAACCGTGTATTTACATTTAAATTGTGTACTTATGCTAAACTGGGTTATTTGAAACGGAACTGTTTTTGACATTGAAACTCTACTTACGTTAAACTGATTTTTTAAAAAATAGAACTGTTTTGATATTTAACAGTGTGTAAACAAAATCTATATTTATATTAAACTGAATTGTTTGAATTAGAATTGTTTGACTAAACTGAATAGCTTGAAATAGAAATGTTTTTGACAATTGAACTGTGTACTCCTGCTAAAGTGAATTGTTTGAAATAGAACTGATTATTTGTATGAAAATGGATCTGGCATTGAATAACCTTCAAATGTTGATATGCCATAAAACACAAACAAGCAACCAAACAACATTATGATCATATCATTTTGCCGTTAAACCCGAAGGTTGCTCCCAATCAGCTCCCAATCGGCTGGGGGTGTAGAGTACACCGACTGCTTCTCTGCAGAGGGGTAAGACCCCCCCACGAGTGTCCTGGATATGACACTAAAGATTATGTACTACGAATGTCAATTGTTCTGATGAAAGAAAATGCTATCTCACTAAAAAAAAAGACAAGTAGCAGACGATATCCGGCTAAAACTACCATGAATGCAAACGACACAGATGATCTAATGCTTCTCGCAAATACATCTGCTTAAGACGAATCCCTGCTGCATATCCTAAGCAGGAAGCCTGAGGCTTCAGCCTT
Organism: Sepioteuthis lessoniana; assembly: GCA_963585895.1. NCBI lineage: Eukaryota > Metazoa > Mollusca > Cephalopoda > Myopsida > Loliginidae > Sepioteuthis > Sepioteuthis lessoniana. The sequence continues at coordinate 14,016,787 of OY757911.1, forward strand.
TAAGTGAACCCAGATGAAACTGAGTTCATGTTTTAAAGAAGATACAGCCATCTCCATGTTTTAATAGCAAGCCTCAGAAATCCGCAGACAGCTTCACATACCTCGGTAGTTATATCTCATCTGCTGAAACTGATGTCAATATATGCATAGGAAAAGCATGGACTGCTATTGATAGACTATCGACCATATGAATATCTGATGTCTCTGTAAAACAGAATTGGAATTCTTCAAAGCTGAAACCGAGTAAGTACTATTAATGGATGCACCCCCTAAACACATAGAAAACGCTTGGAGAAAATCATGGAAACTACAAAAATGCTGTGTGCTATTATGAAAATATCCTGGAAGCAGTATCTCACAAAAAGCAGCTGTACGGCTACATACCTTCCATCTCACAAACAATCCAAGTAAGACGAACAAATTATGCTGAATACTGCTGGAAAAGCCAAGACAAACTCAAAAGTGACGTTTTCCTGTGGACTCCGACACATGGACACACCATTGTCGGCAGAACAGCAAAAACTTACAAAAACTCTGTGTGGACAGTGGATGCCGCGTAGAGAACCTGCCAAGAGCGATGGCCGATAGGGATAAAAGGTGAGAGTGTGTCAAGGGAATCCGCGCTATCTGCATGACTTGAGGATAATATATATACATACCCAAATATTTAAAAAAGATTTTTCTTCTAAACCGTTCTCGAAGAAAGTTATAAAATCAAAATGAATATTTTTAAGTATCATTTATTATCAAAATGTACAGCATTAAAAGTATAATAAAATATAATAAAATCATGAATATATAGCAGTCCAAAAACCAGTACATCAATCATCTATGATATTTCCTCATTTCAGAGATTCAGATAAAATTTGCGTGTAGAATTTTAATTACCAAAAAGAGACAATTGACACATTTTATTGGTGATTGTGGAATTGTTATTTATATAGAGAAATGTTATATAAAATTAAAAAAAAGAACAAACCTTTCAATTGATTCAAAATTTAGGTTTTTGTCTACATTTTTATGGAGAAAAATTTAACACATATTCCTCAGATTTTCCCCAACAATTCTTAATTTTTGTTTCGACGCCGAATACTTTCGAAAATTCTTTTGTGTCGTTCAGACGCCGTCAATTATGCTTGTTTGCTTCTTCTTTTTACTGTTTCTTCTTCCCAGACAATTGTCAATCAACTGTTATTCTTCGCAAAGTCGTGGTTTCCTGCCTGGTACGCACATACAAAGACACACAGATACACACGCAGAGACACACATGCAGACATTGACACACGCACACATACACAAATGTATTTGTTTTGTTGGACATACAAGTCAATTTCCATCAGTTTGTTAGAATCCAATTATTAGCCATGATTACATTTCGTCTGTGACAGACATTTGTAATATGGTGTCTGCTTCGGTTGTTCTGTGGCTAATATTTATATAGGATTGGCATATTTTATCACATGGTCCAATTTTCTATCGTTAAAACCACGACAAAAGATGTTGAATATTTTTTATTTCAAAATCGGCTGAAAAAATAAGACGTTATAAAAAAATTTAATTAAGTTTCAATGCAATGACATCGTCCTGATTTCTATTTGACTACTCGTCGATTTATACGTCTCTCTTTTTTTCCAGTTTATATACGATATATTAAAGTTTCCTCGCGTAAATCGATAGATTAACAGATAAAAATAGACGGTAGATTGATTGATGGGTTCAAAGATTGGATTTAAATGTATTGGAATAGGGAAAAAAACTTTAACTAATATAATTACTCAGAAAATATTTCAACATGAAATTGCGATGGTTTAATTGCTCAATTACTATGAAGATGTCGACTTACGGCCGATTGCCGATATATAATTTTGGGGACAAAAGGGAAATAAAGTTGTAAATCATGATATAATAAAACAAATTAGTTAGAAAATGAGTTAAAAAATAGATGTGACTCAACAAGAACGCAGCCTTATTATCTGCACTTAGATTTGCCGACGACATCCGCACAAAAATGGTGTCCTTAGTATGATATTACATAGCGTCTGATGCTGAGACTTCAGTTTAACTCAGGAGTTCTGGAGAGTGTAAACTATGCCTTAATTGCCACTACTTCCAGGTCCACTCTGACTTGGAGTGGTTGTATCTGTTAAAACTCCATCTATGGTTCAAATAAATCTGGTTGAAAATTATTCATATTAGATAAGAATACTTTATACCTAATAACAGTGTGTAGATTATTTGTTTTAATAATATCTAATTGAAATTACGAGAGTCATTCAATATGTTTGGTGAATTTTGCAATATTCACATTTCACCCAGAAAAAATATTTACTTTATTTTTTAATATAATTTCTATTCTTTAAAACATCTTTCCCATCGACAAAAAAAGCTTTCGTCTTCCTAGAGCAAAGAAATCGTTGGACTGAATTTTGAGCCATTCGTTCATGGTGCTCTTCACTTTATCATCTCTTGAAATCCTGGTCACACGTAAAAATTTCCAAACAAGTGGAAATCAGAGGGAATCAGATCTGGAGTGTAAGAAGAATATGACTGTTGTTCCCAACAAAACTTACTAGAACAACTGGACTCTCCTTTGTTAGACCCCCGGTGTCAACATTTTGGGAAGCCAACGACAACTGACCTTTGAAAAGGTAAGGTTATCAAGCATAATTTTGTGTGTTTGTATCCATAGAAATTCTCTGTTTTTTAGAAATGCCTTCTATTGTAACTCTTCTGTCAGACAAAATGAGTACATTAACTGAATCATTCATTTCAAGAGTGCTCACCATTGTGAGCCTGTCTAGCCTGTCTTCATCTTGAATACTATTTCGACTTTTAATAAAGTCGAAGTAACCTTTTTTTTTATTAGAACATACTTCTCCGTACACAACACACATTCATCTGTAAATTTCACGTGGTTTGCACTTCTCAATCGCCAAATATTTCATGATAAACCTCTGTTCAAGCTGGAAGCATTCTGTTTGATTTGCCGCCATTTTGTATAGCCCTAAAACAAATATTTTTGCTAGATTAAAATCGTTTTTGCAATAAACCAATTTCAAACAATACAAAATTTACATTTATGGAAAAAATCTGAAAAAAATTATTCCGCTTTAAAAAAAAAAAGAAGTCTTTATTGAATTCCCCTCGTATAATTAGGCTTATTATTATTGACTCAACGGATGGAGAAAAAAGCTTGACGGCAACTACACAAGAATGCTGCAAGTAATTTTGAACAAGTCCTGGAGGCAACACTTTACAAAGCACCAACTATACGGCCACCTACCTACCATCACGAAAACTATCAAAGTTAAACGAACCAGACACGCAGAACCCTGCTGGAGAAGCGGGGACGACTTCATAAGTGATGTTCTCCTATGGAACCCCTCATATGGCCAAGGCAGGGAGACTGGCTCGAACCTACATACAGCAGCTCTGTGAGGATTCGGGATGTAGCCCTGAGGACCTGCTAGAAACGATGAACGATAGGGAGAGGTGGCGAGAGAGGGTCAGGGATATCCATGCTGGTGGCACGACAAGATGATGATGATTATTATTGGCAATTTAAAACCATTTAATTTTTACAAATTACTATTGAATATAAATTCGTTAAACCATATAACTGTGTGCAAACAAATGATTATTATTACATAGAATTATTGATGCTAGATAGGAATACATAAACCATTTATGTCTATGAAAATTATTTTCCTATAAATATTTACTTGAATCTACTGTTGTTTACAAAGGATTATTAGTATTAATCACTTAAAATCATAATTTTGTAAATCATCGGTCATCCTGACGGCGTGGATTGATTGGTTGCTTTTAATGACATGTTATTTCTTTTTTTTAGGGAATTGTTTTCATTTTATATTTATATTTACATTTTTGTGTAGCTGTTTCTAAATCGATCTTTTATGCATACAGTCATATGATATCAAGTATTCCTATATCATACACATAATTATATGATTTTAAGTAATTATTTCTATTTAATAAAAGTCATATGTTTGTATATGGTTTCAAGTAACTGATAATAATTCTTAGTAAACGACAATACATTCGAGTAACTATTCTTAATACCAAGAATTCTTATCGAAAGCTAAAAATCCTAAAACAGATTTTTTTGACTTATTGATGGGAACCTAACCGATACAACCAGTCCGGGTCAGAGTGATCATGGGGGTAATAACAATGAATTCTTACTTTACACTCCCCTGATTTCCAGAACTGGATACAGGTACAGTTTAGGACCACACCCAGGACACCTTTTTCAGGAGAAGGGTATTAGCCGTCTACCGAGGATAGGTCCTAATCCTTATTGAGAGGGCTGTCTGGATGGTGAATGTAAGCATTAAATTTCAATATAATTCTTTTGTACATTATCATAGTAATAACGGCAATTTTCATCGTTGGGCTATTCTGGACAATAATCCTCAAACATTTTATCCTCAAATCCATTATAAAACAGACCAATGCATTTGTAGGATTTAGAAGCCTTAAAGTCTGTATTTTGCTCATCAAAGACAGAAATGGAGATCATTTCTTTGGTCTGCTAAGGATTTACAATTGAATCTTATGGTTTCCTATCAAACGCATACATCATTGGACACGGGAAGATACATGGAAGACGTCACTCTTTAATAAGATAGAATCATGGTTGTTTCATAATTATTAACGGCCACGTTCTCACACATCCTGGTGACAGGGTTGCATTTTAAAGGACTTCCTCAGCTTACTGTCACTAAAGGACTGAAATATTTTTACTCCTATGATTATAAATGCCCCCCTCTCGTTTTCATGCGGAGAATTATAGCCTTTACACTGAAGATCCATCGCTAACATTGTATCCTCTCATTGCTTTTAGAAAGAATATCAGATAACTCCAACAGTTGCTGATATACCAATGAATATATTACGGTATTCTGTTAGAAAAGACGATTACTATTATACATTGATTTCTTCGAGCCAGTCGCCTTGCCTTTTTTTTATTTCTTTATTTTTTTCGACTTATCAGTTGATATATTTTCCAATCTTCCCGGAGCGTGTGTCACACTCAGTAACCTTCTGATATTATACGCCGGGCTGAGAATTAGTTAATTTGTTTCCCTGAAAGACATGAATTCAATCAATGGGTGAGGCAGATGTAGAATAGATCTATTCGAACTAGTGTCTTTAATTTGGTGGAAGGAGTCTCCTTGGCGTGAAAGTTAAAGTGCTGGACTATGGCCTCGAAGTAAGCGGGTTGGAATTTGAGTCACGCTGTTACATTCACTTTCGGACTAATATTCTTGGGAAAGGCATGAATCCTCTTATCCTCCAAGCTATGTGTTAAATAGTACCACTGCTGTTCTTATAAAAGAATGGCTTTGGGATTAAATAATCTACGAAGATTGATATTCCATTAAATAAAGGAATCAAACATAATGTCTTTAAATTGGTTGTGATTATAGTCACATTCTTTCTACCGTTATACTTTCCAGGTTTCTTCCTGTATAAGGATCATTAAATAGGTTTCCATACTTTTTTCGTATGGGCACTTTTATTGACAGTACACACATGAAGCTTTAGTCCCCTTCGGAGTAATCTCTTCCGGCTGCAATGCACTTGTTGTGCCGTTCCAACAACTTCTGGAAGGCCCCATGGAAGTCATCTTGTGTGAGCGTGTCAATGACATTCGTCAGAGCCTCTTTCATCTCCTCAGTTGTCTCATAATGACAGCCTCTGAGCTTAGGGAATAAGCAAAAGTCACAGGGAGCAAGGTCTGGACTATAGGGAGGGTGAGCAACTGTCTTGGTGCACATCTTGGTCAAATAGTCTGTGACAAGGATGGAGTTGTAGAATGGTGCATTGTCCTGGTGGAAATGCCATTGAGCCGATTTGAAGAGTGCTGGCCTCTTCCGACGGAATCTCTTCCTGAACTCCCTTACAAACTCAACATAGTAACCCTAACTCTAACCCTAACCGTTCGGCCAATTAGCGCTGGTGTATTGACTTCCTCCCACACCTCTCACAGATTCCCTGCCTTCCTTGAATCTCTTATGCCACTCAAAAACTAATGCTCGATTCATGCAAGATGCTCCAAAAGCAGTATGAAATATTTTATATGTTTCTGCGGCATTTTTTCCAAATTTAAAACAGAATTTTATTGCATATCATTCTTCTAAAGTTTCCTCACGTCCAGATTGCATTTTTGAAATTTACCAGCTGTGACAATTAGGCTTTAGTAGGGTGTATTCCAATTGCTGCTGTAGCTGTTCATTTAAACGTGAAATCATAAAAACTGGTCAGTCATCTCATAAGATGTATAGCAATAACATAGTGAATTTTCAAGAGTCTACGACGATTCTAAATACCTGTACAAAAAAAGTCTGGAAACTTATTGTATGCACCACGTATTTGTTGTTGTTGTCAACTTTCTACAGAGTTCAAATAGGAGCCTTTCTTCAATCTGCGGGATAGATTATTCCCATTTCTGCATGATATTATTTGTTGGTTTTACAACGTCAACTCTTTTCGAGGTTATTTAATACTGAAGTCGACCCTTTTTGCAAACAACTATACATTTCGAATAACAATTCCTATTTAATAATGATCATTAGTTTATAATTGTAAATGTTTACTTATCTATTCCTATGGAATACTGAGTACGCAATAATATGATTTTAAGTATTCCTATCTAATACTAATAATTTACAGGTATTTTAAACTGATAACACAATTCCTACTAAATTGCAATGTTTTATGAGCCAGTGTGTTGAAATCCACTCATTTCAGACATCATCTCAAACAGACTTACAGAATTGGAGCCTTACCATCATATGAAGTTTTGTATCATACCCAGGACACTTAGACACAAAAGATTGACTAATTGATTGATTGATTTTAACGGCATGTCTATCTGACTGGGGTTATTCTATGCTTAGAGGTTAGGAAATCACGTTCATTGTATGTGAATGTTTACATTTTTTGAGTAGTTGTTTTGTAACATATTCATATGCAAATGCATGCAGAAACATATTCAACACAATAAAGACGAGCAGACACAGTTCTTTAGAAAAATATACCTCTCACTTTATTTATTATCTGTGAGAGGTGAGTTAGAGACTGAACAGAACTACAACATATTGACCCCCACTCTTCTGGCCATAGCAGCATTTTTTCATGTTCTCCTGGGCTGCTCAACCGGGGGCCTGGGGGCCCAACCTCTGCTGTGACATGGTTCTCATTCCAGCATCTTCTCTCCAACGGATCTGAACTTCCTGTCACCGGGGTTATATAATAATTTGACGTCCACCTACTCCTTGCGAGCGTCACAAATCGCACTCAATTCAACCCTTCGACAATCAAGGTTGTCCCCTGATATCTTCGACTGGATGCACCTGTTATTTACACAGGTGCATTTCTTCTTTTGACAGCGTGGTCGGGGTCAATATGTTACAGTTTCCAAAGAGTTTTTCATCACACGGTAATATTGAATGCAAATATTTTCAAGTAGATCTATTCGACCCACAAATGGGACCCTAAAAGGTACCACCACTAGGGGTGAGAGTAGATTTAGGAGTAATGGCAATAAAGGGGAACTTGATACTACCCCATATCTCCAAAACTGGAACCTCATCATCATATGCAGTTTACTTTCATACCAAGGACACTCATTTTTTGAGGGGTGACTGCAGAATGTCCTTCTGCAGGAGATACATTCAACGTATTGTAAACCCCTTCCGAGGATAAGTGCATATGGGAAAACTTAAGATAAATACAGATATATATTTCTTCCACTTTGGCTATGTGCCATTTTTTTTTTTTTAGATCTACAAGAATTTTTTTTAAATGACAGTAAAATTATTTTTGAAAACAGATTTTGACGTCCGCTTATTGATATTTGATTAAGTGAGCGGTTCTATTTTAGATTTCGTATTTAAGAAACTGTCGTTTAAAGAAATGATGTCTGAATGAAGATGTTTCTTTATTTGGTATGAATATTTACTTGATGTTAATATAGTTCGGTACATAGACACCACTTTAGAGAACTCGTATTGGTCAGTGAGAATCGGACTCACTAACTATTGAAGAAGTTCTTCCTTGTCAATTCTATTCAACGCTGATACAATAGGTTGAAGTCATGAAAGCGAGCTGGGAATTCCAATTAAATGGACACACACAGTACTTACTTCGGAATATTGTCAGTATTTACTAATTGTAGGTCTTCTGAATTTCTCTGTCGTGTAGGAATGATGCAGCTTATGTTTAAATATGCTTTTTTTTTTTATAAGAATGTTAAAATGGCGTTCATGGCTTAAAACCGAATTCAGACAAAACTACCTGAGACAAAGGATTCATATCTAAACGTTTAAGTACTACAAAACATTACTGGTGTTATTAAAATGTATGACAAAACCTGAAATTAGAAAGGTCTGCTTAATTGCTTGCTTTATGGATTTTAATGGCATGTTAATCTGTCTAGGGTTATTTTATGTCTAGAGGTTAGGGAATCGCATTCGTATTTACAATTTTTGTGTAGTTGTTTCTTAAATGTTTTTTGTCCAATCGAATAAGAATTATTTTTAAACTGACATATTTGACCTTAACAGGTACCACAACTCCGGGTGAGAGTGGACCTGGGAGTAATAGCAATAAAGGAGTATTCCACACTCTGTAGATCTCCAAGGTTTGAGCCTCTCATTCAGATACAGTTCAGTGTCAGGGTTCTTAACTCTCTACAGTGGATACAGGGGTTCAATTATTTAGGCTTCGGAATATCTCTTTCCAACAAAGTATTTGTAGCACCCATATTGTTTTATAGAGATTTCATAAAATCAAATAAAAAAGGTGGTTACTTAACTTTGAAATAATATACCGAATATTTTTTACCAAAAAAAAAGATGAAAATTTAAACCCCCAAATAAATGATATTTTTAAGTATTTAGAAGCTCATTATATTATCTCTCTTAAAGTTGTCTTGTTGTATATGAGGGATTCTATTGCTGAGTGTTTTCAAGCGTGTGCATTTTATCTTATATTATATTAAAATCTATGTAGTAATGATACGAAACCCGTTGTTACTGTTTATGTTTATTTGATATAATGAATGATAAGATTGAATACAACAAAAAATATTGTATTTAAAAAGTAAAGTTAAACTAACGATGAAAATACGGTTAAGGCTATCCTAGTCAAACGATAATTCAGGCCAAAATAATGACCACTGTTAGATGACCACTGTTGTAAATATCTTATATTGTATAAAAACCATTTATTGAGTTTTAGAAATGGCCTTTTAGTACTTTGAGAGCAAGGAAGGAAAGAAACTTCCCTCTCTCTTTCAGTATAAAGTTATTTCATTGATGAAAGATTGAATAAATACCGATGACTGCTGGTGGGTTCCTTTCTCGATCCAAACATAGTATTATTTCCTTACCGTTCCATTTATTTTACTAGCCGTTACAAAATCGAATACGGAGTGATTTTTAAAAAAATGTAAACACTCTGATCAAAATACCTTTATGATATAATTTCAAACGATCCACACGCTCACTATACCCATCAATACATTTTTGGAATTTTTCACAGGTGATTAAAACTGTTAAATGTCTATCGTATCCGATGATGACGTCATGCTGATTTTTTCCTACATTTTTTTTCGATTTTTGAACAGGTATCACTAATTGTCTAAAGGATGTTCATGACCCCTCCCCCAGGTTTCTTTTGATGATGTCCTTATACTTGTTTTATATGACCTTGTGAGTTCAAGATCTTTTTTGGTAGTCTGCTGTCCTCAAGTTTATCTTAGTGGCCAGCCCATCTTATGTTGCGTTGGGCGAGTATATCGTACATGTCAAGGAGTTTGAATTTCTCCAGGATAAATTTAACTTGGGATATGCTGCCACCATTTGACATTTAGTATTTTGCGAAAGTAACACATATAGACGCGAAGCCTTTGGGTATCCGCTTTATATACTGTCCAAGTCTCTACGCTGTACCAGCGGGTTGAGAGAACTTTGGCGTGATACACTGTACATGTTGTTTTTATGGAGAGATCTTTGTTGAGTCAGACTCGCTTCCTCAGTCCACCAAAGTCCTAGAAAGCATTTTAAATGTTCGAGTATCTAATTCCGAATAGAGTCTATTGTTGTTGACCGCTGTGCAGCCTAGATGTTTGAATTTGTTTACTCAGGTTAGTACCTGGCCTTTGCAGATTTTGAGAAACGGACGATTACTTCCTATACATCTATGAGGTTGTGTGCCTCGAAGACAGTTTCGTACCAGAATATTTATGGTCTTCCTTGAAGACTTGAATTGACTGGAATTGAACAGGTTTTCTCCCAGTCTACTCTGTATATTTACACTTTGGGTGGACTCAGTAAAAGCATCAGACAAGAACATATCGAAAACAGTGTCAGGGCAAATACACTGCCCTGTTTCACTCCGTTCCCAATCTGAAATGGTTCCGAGAGTTCTCCTTTTTAGCTGACTGATGCCCTCATTCCTGTATGCAAAGCAGATACGAGTTTAGCGAATTGGTCAGGGCAGTCTAGTTTCCGTAGGATGTTCCATAGCGCTTCCCTGTTCAAAAGCTTTTGTGAGGTCAACTAATATCATGTAGAGGAAAATATTCTGTTCAATGGATTTTTCCTGTATTTGTTACAAGAAGAAAATCCTGTTTATGATTCCTCGGTTTGCGAGGAACCCTCCTCATGCTTAGGGTAGAAAATTATCAGCTAGGATCGAATGTCGGTGGAGCAGTATGCAGGCAAACACATTCCCTTGTATACAGAGCATCGAGATCTGCACATCTATAGGGACTTCCTAGTAAACCCAAGCGTCTGTTTATGATGTAGTGTACCTGAACAAGCCTCCTATGTACTTTCTTAATAACTTCTGGATGCAATCCGTCTGCGCTAGAAAACTTTCTATCGTGGAGCATCATTCAGGTCTGGGCTCTTACACATCCAGCGTTTGGATGGTTCTTGTTCAATGTTGTCAACTGCATGTTATTACGCTGTTGATGGTTCATTGAGAAAAGTGGCAAAATGATCTTTCCACCGGGCAAGAAGCTCGTGCTTCTATAAACTCCACTCCAAACATAATATTTCTGATCGATGCGCAGTTTGAACTATTTGTGAAATCTTACTCTCTACACAGCTGTCGGAATGGTCGGGCGTTTACAATTCAAAACTGTACCCAAGTCGAGAATCGACTAACTAGATATTCAAAAGTGTTCTGATTCTTATTAGCTAAGTAAATGAGTGTTTCCTAAACCGATAAACAGTGGTATTCTCTTCCGGTGACGAATATTCCGGGCAGAATAAGTAGGTGTCTTCTCCGGAAGAACAATAATGCTAGTTGATAAAATATAAGCAGTTTAATAACTATATTAAATGGAATACAATCAACCATTGATGACATCTACAGTTAACTAGCATCTGGCTATATGTGTATCGGTCTTAAGTTAACTTTTAAGAACGTACACCCCTATGAAGTCAAAGACCTAGCCAGAGAAATTTCATAAACCAGAAAAAAGGACGATTCGACTGATTTGGATTTTGGAAGAATAGAGTAGTATATTATAAATGTTTTGATTGGCTGAATGGATTTTTAAAATGAAGTGTAAATTGTATTATTCTTTTAGCGAGGAAAAATATATTTTATTGTGCAAGCTGGAAGCATTCAGAAAGATAGGTAAATTGTTTTGACAGATTGCTGTTTACAAAATGGCTGACAAAGCAAATTCGATTGTAGATTCAACCCTGAAAACCAGGAGCTGTCAATCATCAAAGGCGGTTGAGTATCGAAAACCCTGGATTTGCAATAACATATTTTTAAAATTCGAATGTGGAAAATTTTCTTTAAAACATTTTCTGATGAAGTAACACTTCATCATAAAATTATTAGTAATACCAATTTACAGAATACCGCCCCTTTTGAGTGAGGGTAGGGGTAAATCGAATATCAAAGAGGTGTAATTAATTGTCGAAATCCATATCAGGAGAACATTGATATCGTTAATAACTTCGCCACCCTACACTTAAGCGAGAGAAAATGTATATTTAGAGAATGATATTTAGGGAATCTAGAGAACATCAGAAGGCAGGTAAGACTTTACGTTGCTTTGCGCCATACAACCAGACTGCCAGTGTGAAGAGGCCAAGAAAAGTCATGTTACATGTTGTTTGGACATGATGTAGTCTTATCAATCGACAATCTTATAAAGAAGCGAAGAAAGACTGAGATATTGCGACGCCTTGAAGTAGCCTTGTGCTAGATTCGTGAAATTAGAAAAACGAAGTGAAACCTGTGATAAGCAATGCCTTGAGGTAGCCTTGTGCCAGACCCACAGAGATAAGCGAAGAGAAATTGAGATGATGTGATATTTTAGAGAGAGAACGCGAGTCGGCAAGCAGTTTCCACAAAACTGAATTTTTTACCTTGTACCGTGTTATAGAAAGCGAAGGAAGCCTAACATTATACGCCACTTGTGAAATAATACTAAGGACTGAGAAAAGCAAACATAATCATCATTTGAGATTGACTTGCACCAGATTATAAAAAGCAAGAAAAGAAAAGCCTAAAACTTAAACGAAAATTGGCTGACTTTTCATTCGTGAACTGTATCTCTGACTAAAACTTGCCACTTCTGACAGGGGAGAATAGATGTACCATTTTTAAAGACGCTTTTCTCTAAATAATGTTATATTTGCAAGCCTCGTTTTTTCCCTGTTTGTTAGCGTCGACTTTTTAAAAAACTTTTTTAATGATGCGGTCTCATCCGTCGACTCATCGACTGGGGACTCCGATTAACGATTGATCCGCTCTCTGAACCCAAAATACAACGCGGGCAGATAACGGATAAGTCCTGTCATCCGACAAAACCGACCAGCGGAACGGGCTATGCATTGAAAGCGAAACACGCCCGGTTTTGGTGAGGGTGGGTGTATTGCCACGCAAATGCTTGAGTGCGTAGGTATGTAAGTGCTTATGTGTGTGAGTTGACTGCCAAGCGTTTGCACGCTTATACGGAATTACCTCGGCCGACTGCAATCAAAATTGTTCAGTCTTTCTCAAAACAAGTCGATCCGTGCTTCGCCGACGAAACCCCAACAAACTTGTGACCTCATACAGCAGTATATAATATGCACATGTCTTCATAATCCAAATCTATACTTGCGCCGAAAATATATCCCAAATCAGCAATTGTTCAAGTCAAGTTCAAGGGTCTACACTAACCCAATTGTATATTTCAAAAATGTCAGCCCATAGCTGTCTGTTACTTCCAGCAAGTTTAGAAATCCACAACATGCTATTTCGGAGTCACAGTAGATCTTCTCAACAATCAACCTGTTTTCTGAGGAAGCAACAAAAATCTAATCTTTATATTAACTCCATCCAGACAGCCGCGAAGAAAATTATAACTACGATATTTTCAAAAGCGAGTTAATCCTATTAGGTTATAATCAGTTAACTTCGTCACACTTCTCTGTGATAATTATTTATTGTTGAGGGTTAGCAAGTGTTATGAGTGGTTTACTTTTGGCCCTCACACAGCTCTCATGCTTTGGTGAAAACCTTTGGGGTCATTATATCCGGCCTTAGCAGATTTGGTGTTCTTGTAGATCATCTTGCTCTGGGTTAGGTTCTTATCATAAAGAATCTTATCAGAAGCTAGCAAGGTTTTAGGACGCACAAAAGTTTGCTAGTTCCTTGTGCGGCCCTGTCCTCCTCTGAGAAGGTACTGAGTGGGCAAGGATGGTCCAAGACGAAATCAGCATCTCAGCCGTTGCAGTGATCGGATAGGAGTACATGGAGCCGTGTAAATCCGTCCTCACAGGTTGTCTTACGTCTGGCTTTTTTCAAGGGTTTTTCCTCCCTTAAATTTAAATTATATCCTTAGGGCTCTAGCAGCCCAGTTTTATAAAAGTCTCCGTTGGAAAGTACCTATATATACACATATATACATATACATACACACACTTACACACAAGCACACACGCATATATTTCTCAACATTGGTTGCCTAAGCAAACGGGACGCAGTTGGATATACAACTACAAGATTTTTATTATTACTATTATTTTACTCTTTTGTGAGTTTTTCACCCCAGCGTTAGCTGATGACCTTTCACCGGAGTTTGAGGGACAGCAAATTTCCTCAAGCCTCCAGTACTCTAAGCACTATTCTGCCCGATCTTAGTAATGCTGTAGTTTAGATGGTTTCCACTCGTCCTCTTATTTCCAAGGCCTCCAGTCCCTGTTCCAATCATTTGTTGACTGTTCCGAGATCACCGATTACAATTAGTACTGTTCCAAACCCACCAATTACAATTGGTATAGTTGTCACCTACATGTTCCACAGCTTTTTCAATTCCCTAGCAAGGTCAAGTTACTTCTCCTTCTTTTTACATTCTTTCAGTTTTATTCTGTGGTCAGCCGGGACAGCAAAGTCGACAATTTTGCAAGTTATTATCATTATTAATATTATTATTATTATTTGTCCCTTGCTTTTGGTGATGGTCTTTTACTGGAGTCTGAGTGACAGCAAGTATCCTCAGATATCCAGGACTCAACATAGTATTCTGGCCGATCTTAAAAATGCTGTAGTTTGGATGGTCTCGATTCGTCGGCCTATTTCCAACTTTTCCAGTTGAAGACCGTTCCAAGCGCATCATTTACAATTGGCATCACCCATACTCTCATGTTCCACTGCTTTTTATTTAATTCTTTGGCGTGGTCCAAGTACTTCTCTCTTATTTTTTCTTTGAATTTCCCTCTGTGATCTGCTGGGACGATTAAATGCGCAAAACGGCAGGCTGTCTGTCTTCGTTAATTAATTTGTTAGTTATCACATCGTCAGAATTAAGTGATCTGTTTGTATCTCAAAACTATTATTATTATTATATTTTTCATCACTATTTTTATTATTGATATTATTAACCATGCTAAATCATTTTAAAATTATTTAATTATTTTTAAAAATTATATGAATGATAGATGATAAATTAATCCTCTATGATAAATAAATAGTATGAAAAACGGTGAATAGGTGGAAACTTTAAAAGCATAGTCATATACGGATATGCGGAACGTACATAGAATGTCCATAACATATATACATAGAACATAGGAATCTCGAAACACGAAAAACACTTACGACTTCTTAGTTCAGGTACGAAACTTTTTATTACCTTTGAGTTTAAAGGTTCTTCGACATAAGGAGAGAGATACACATTCTTTCTATTCTGGCTTTTCCAACTCCCCCCACCCACATCTCGTGCGGCACCCGCCGCAAGGCCTCTGGCCTGGCCCGAGAGTCAACCGTCTTCCTCCGGCCATGGAACTCAACTCAACTAACTGACTTTTTCAAATCTCCCCAAATCCTCCGCGCACATCAGGTGCGTGACGTCATTCGCATTCCCTAGCATCGTTTCTCATCTCGGGTTTCTATCGTGACATCTCTGTGTGACACGTCCGCCTCGCGCGCGCGCGAAAACCTGCGTTAATGTTGCACCTAAGTAACCCATGCACTGAGCCGAAAGGTTCTCTGCCGAACTAAACTCAAAGGCATAAAACGAAATTATGTTCCAATAGGATAAAGGAACTCTCATAGAAGTGTTAACACTTTTTAAATGCCTTGTATATATGTAAACACATGATACACTATAAAAGTTCCTAATAAGGAAACTATCATTTCTTTCATGATGGCCTGATAAGAGCAATTTCAAGTAAAGAGACACAAAAGGGATCATATTGTTGTGGGAGCCTTACCCATCTCACCATAATGGACTCTTCTCTCCGTTATTAATACTGAGAGATTTCGCTGCCAGGTGTGGCAGATCAATATCGGTGTTATCCGAACAGTACGAGACTTCTTACCTTTTCTATGTAACTCTATCTTTCTTGTGTAATATAATCTGTTATCTATTATCCGTGTTTGTGTTTTCATTAGGGCCACAACACATATGTAATCGAATACATGTTGCACTATTGTAACAAAATTTCGAGCGACATTTTAGGGATTGCTTAATGGGGACAATACAAAACGAACATGGTAATTACTTTACTTGAGCTTTATTCATCTAAATAAAGAAGATTCTTTAGTATTTATAGTGAATTGGTCTCGAAGGAAACTTCATCAAAGTCAACACTTATTGGATTATCTTATACACGTGTCAGTTCAGTAGTAAGGGTCTGAAATTATACGGTACAAAAATGTTTATTCACAATCATTTTAAACTGGTGAGCTATTATACTTAGTTTTTAATATCAATTTTCTAAGAACCATTGTAGATCAAAACCCTTTGAACTACAATGGTTCTTAAAAACATTTCTTAAAATAGTTCTACAGGGTGGAACGATAAAATTGTCGTCCTAAAGAAAACAACCCTACAGCTTTGTTTTTCAACTTTTATTGAAAAAATCAATTCAGGTAACTTGATTATGTAGTAGAGCTGACATCTATTCAATGTAACCGCCTTCAGCTGCAATCACCGCCTCGATACGGATCCAGAACTGGGAGCATGCCTTTTCCACAAGCGCCGGCGGGAGCTCGGCGAATATTCGGCGGATGGTGGCGATCAGGCTGGCTTTGGTGTTGTGGGGGTCATATTGGTGATTTTCTCGACGTATGACCAAATGAAGTAGTCCAGTGGGTTCAAGTCGGGGAAGAAGGGGGCCAGTGAGAGAACAGTACAAAGTCGTAGCACTCCTTCTCAAGCCAAACCTGGGTCTCTTGAGACTTTTCGGCCGGCGCCGAGTCCTGCTGCTACACCCAGGGTCTGCCACCAGCCATCTGATTGCACCAGGGGACCACCACACTCTTCAGCACTTCCAGGTACACTTTCAAACCAACTTCGAAGATGTGAGGGGGCATGGTATGGCCCTCATTTGAAACCACGCAAAAGACCATAACCGTAGCCGGAAACTTTGTTTTCATCACCCTGGGCACGTCCCTATTTTTCGTGGCAATCTAGATTTGCATTTTGAGGTTGCTGGCAATGTTCCTGTTGTCATAACTTGGATCAGTAGAGAGTATGAGTTGTACAGCGGCGCATCTCCGATCTCGTTCGTTGAACATTGTGTCACTTTCAGACATGATAGAAGGCTCCTATCACTCTTGGGATTTGTACACAACTGGCCAACTAGGAGATGGTCTGCAACAAAAAAAGAAAACCGGTTTTCATTAAACGGAAATGGAATCATATCGTCTTTTCTAGGGCGACAATTTTATCGTTCCACCCCGTATATGTAAAGATCTATTTAGCCAATAGAGGAAACCCTAGTGGACCAGAGAGTATGTATTTACCTTTCACCAGGAGCAGAACGTGACACGAGGTCCATTTTCAAGCCAGGTAAAGCTGGTTTTATTTCTGGGATTTTCTTCCCCTAGGCTGGTTGTTTAACCAAGGCTAAAGAAGACATTTTACCCTTCTATTTACTGATAGTTGTGCGAGGAAGAAATGTATTGTTAATTTATCCAAGTTCATTAGTGCAAAATGAAACAGCTTCATCCAAAATTTGAAGTTGCGTTGCTGATCCATTTCCCTTGTCGATAACCCATACGCAAAGTGCGCCACATAAATCAATGGATATTAGTAAGAAAGCTTTATCTGAATTTAAGACAGCTACTTTTTCAAAGTCCCCAATTCTTGTGCGACCGTTTCTCGCACCTATCATGATAGTTACTGTGGTTGACTTTTTTTTATCGGTTAACACGTTCAGTGGTGGGTGGGAAAGATATCACAAGGATCAACGGGACTGGAAAGGCTGCTTCTACAGTGGTAACTTGTCTAAGACATGTAGACAGAAAATGGTTATATTAAATATATAAAAGCAAATGAGCTTGTATAAAATAATGTCTTGCGACAAACTCGATACAAAATTTATATTCCCAAGTACCAAGTTTATAAAGTGTGAAAATCAAAAAATTATATATGATATATATATATATATATATAGAGAGAGAGAGAGAGAGAAAGAGAGAGAGAGAGAGAGATGAACATACTGAGATAGAGACATGAATAGATATGAACAGACTGAGATAGATAGATAGATAGATAGATAGATACTAAACGAATTATATATATAGACAGACAAAGAGAGAGAGAGAGACAGACAGACAGAAGAACAGACTGAAATAGATAGGAATAGACTGAGATAGATAGATAGATAGATAGATAGATAGATAGATATGAACAGACTGAT
Source organism: Sepioteuthis lessoniana (assembly GCA_963585895.1). Classification (NCBI taxonomy): domain Eukaryota; kingdom Metazoa; phylum Mollusca; class Cephalopoda; order Myopsida; family Loliginidae; genus Sepioteuthis; species Sepioteuthis lessoniana. The sequence continues at coordinate 14,034,984 of OY757911.1, forward strand.
AGATAAATAGAAATGAACAGACTGTGATAGATACAAAAATAGATATAAACAGACTGAGATAGATCGATAGATAAAGACTAATCAAATTATATATATATAAATATATATGTGTGTGTGTGTGTGCGTGTGTGTGTGTGCGTGTGTGAAGAGAGAGAGATAGATGGACAGACTGTGATGTTTTATTTAGATAGTTTCCTTTTTCGTTTTTATTTTGATTTGCTTGTTTTTCTTTTCCTTTTTCTTTAGATTTTTTGTAAATGTTTTTTTCTTTTTCTTTTTCTTTTTCTTTCCACGACCATTTCATACCGACGTGTGCATTGCACGCTATCCGAGTAATTATTCGACGTATCCGATACCACTTACACGTCGTCATCCCTTTTCATACCGCAGGTTTTTCCCTTGAGAAACGTACCTCCTACTCCGACATTGAATTGCTGGCGAGCAAGAATTCACTTCAACATAATGCCGATAGTGGGCTAAGTTCCACTCGGGCAGCAACTGGAAACTTTGTAGTCGGCCATGTTTGAACAACTTGTCTTCAAACTTCCGGTGGATAATGCTACTTGCGATCTGAACATTATACGATATTCCAGCTTGTCAGTCTTTCAATGTACAAAGGTCAGAAAATGTCGCTGGGAATCAGGAACATTATATTCACAGGCCTATGATAAACGCTACTGTGAATTTCACGGCCTGTCACTCAAGGTTGAAATTTCGGAATCAGTATTCATCAAAAAGATTTTAAGTTGTGGCTCTCGTAGTAAAATCAGGCTTTTTAAAAACCGTTAGGCTAACTGTTTTGGGGGTTGACCTTTTAGAAAATCTATTTATTTTTTTACATTCTCTGAATTTGGTTCGTTTATGTGCTTGTAAAATCTAAGTTTAATGCATAATTGCAAATTGACATTCTGTAGCGAAAGGTTATGAAAAAAACAAAATAGCTGATAGAATAAAAAATAAAGTTTGAAGAGAGTTAGTTATAAACTTAATTTTTATGATTGATTGAGTAAATCCCACAAGGGTTATTTAAAGCCAAAGAGGTATGGGAATCGTGTCCATCGTTCGTTCATATTTACATTTTTATATAACTGTTTTTCAAGAAGTCTTTTTGGTACAGAGTTCTATCGAATACCATATAATTTTCAAACAGATTTATTTAATCCATTGAGAGGACCCTAAAACGTACTGCCCGTCCAGGTCAAAGTGGACATGGGAGTTATGCTAATGAAGACACTCATTTTATTTGGGGGTGACTTACGCCTCTACTAGGGATACGGTTAACGTATTCTAATCCCCACCGATAGGACAGGTTATTGATTTAGGTGTGGCATTTATTTTTCTTTATTTATCTTTATTTATTTTTGGCATTTTTCACATTCCTTGAAATCGGTTCATTTATATGTTTGTAAAATCCAAAAAAGTTTCATGCATATTTGCCAAAGGAACTTATTAGTGAAAAGATGTGAATGTTTAAAAACAAAATGGATGACAGAATCAAATCAAAACATGATGATATCATTTAAACTAAATTGGTATAGTTAGGCAACCAGTGTAGGAAAATAAAAAATGTAATACTTTACCTGCTTAAAGATTGACCTTGTGTTGCAACTTGTCCGTATCAGAAAGTTTGGGTATATACATATTTACGTTCACTCTAATTTTTTTTAGTCATGAGCCTTTTATTTTCTATTCTATCGAAAACTTGTGAAACTATTGGTCATGAGACAAAAGTAAGAAGGTGAAATTCAAATTCCTTTTAGCTCATATATATATATATATATATATATATATATATATATATATATGTGTGTGTGTGTGTGTGTGTGTGTGTGTGTGTGTGTGTGTGACAGACTCCTTCATTGATCTCACTGTACGAAAGCCTAAGATATCACTTGACAATTATTTACAGTTGGGTACACTGGGTTCTTTAGCAACAAATATTAGAGAAATTAGTAGACCAGTTCACATACTTTGATAGAAATATCCCGTCTACAGAAAGTGATTTCAGCATACACATAAGAAAGGCAATTTAAATGGAAATCTGATCCGTCTGATAGAATAAAACGGAATTACTTCCAAGCAGTAGCCGAATCAGTACTACGCTATGATTGAACCACCTGGACTCTAACGATATGTCTCTAGAAAAAGCTAGGTTGGAACTATACCAGGATTCTGAATGCTTTTGAACAAATCTTCGAAGCAGGAGCTGTACGACCACTTGCCTCCGATTTCAAAAATCATCCAAGTAAGTCGAACGACATACTGGGACGATTTCTTAAGCAATGCACTCCAATAGACTCGTACATATGAAGACACTTGTGTTGGCCATCCAACAAAAACTGACATCAATTCTATACGGACACTGGATGTCGTCTTTAAGACCTTACTAGAGAGTTGACAAATTGGGACCGATGGGATGAGAAAGATAGAGAGAGAGAGAGAGAGAGAGAGAGAGAGAGAGAGAGTCAAGGGATCCATGGTATCAGCACGATCTAATCATAATGATGATGATGATGATTAAAACAACTGTTCTTCTACAAAGATAGCTTTGGCATTAAATAATCTACGGAGGTTTATATTCTATTAAAGAAAGAAAAGAAACTAATCCACGACTATTCACTTTCAAACCTAATGCATCAACTGTCATAATTAACCTCACAAGCGGTAGAGACAATAATTGTTCTTTGCTTATTACGGAGAAGAGGCATAACGCTTTTACATGGACAACGGAATCGTCAAGTCTAGTTAAACTTCCGACCAGGCTGTTTGCACTCACTTCGCTGGTTAAGCATATCTACAATACCCTAGCTCTTGGAAAATGGTTGGGCAGACAGGATTTTTTTCGCTTTATTTTGGTATCTACTCTTAGAGAACTCTGAACACCAGCTTTACTCCATTTAAAAAATTACCCCATGTTACGTCCTGCCTTTTTGCGAAGGAGCTGGATAAATTATATACCCTGATCACTCCTGTCTTGTTTGTGTATAAATAATTGATAATGTAATTTATCATTAGCAACAGCAAACTTATTTACACTGAAACATTCAGACATATTCAAATGTTTTCTCTGCTCTATTTCGAATAGCTTAATATTTTGAAAAATCTGTTAACGTTTATCTTATTTTCAGTTATCATTAAATGTTATCATGTCTAGCGACTATAAACTACTTCGGTTCACGAAAATTGTTAAAGGGCATTATACTTCGGTTGCCAATTCAAAAAGTGTTTTCTTCTGTTAAACGCTGTACCAGTGTTATAGCAATCTTAAACTAAATGACCTATAATTAGCAGGCAGAGTTCTTCCATTGAACTACGCACCTGCTATCTTATTTTGTTTTGGCCAAATGCGCGAATTCTATATAAAAGTTTTCGAGACAAGATTTTTAGTGGAGTGAGGGAGCGAATAACTAGATAGAAATACCGTCTCTGTATTTATCCCTGAGCCATAATCATTTAGAGGAGAAAATTGGCCTGCCCAGCCGGAATCCTTTACGATTTCGTATCTTATTCAATTTAACTAGACTCTGCTATTGTCACCTTTTTAAGAGTAAAGCATTATGAAATGACGCTCGCCGAACAGGCGAATAACATGACCACTTTAAAGCAACACCCGCTTAAAGGGTTCCAGGAACATTTTACTTTGCGTTAAAGACAGAACAATCTGTTGGGAAGGGGGTCTGGGAATGGATGAAGCGTTAGCCTGATTGAATCTCGCACGTATGTCTTGACGGGGGTAACATAATCAATACGATGGTGCTGAGAAAGATAGTCGAAGGGGTTGTAAATGGAGTTTTGGCAAAATCAGTTGGACTGACCGCGAGAGCAATAGAAAAAGCCGAACCGAAAGTGAACAGCTATTTATTTATTTACTTTACTTGCTAATAACGTTTTTCTTAGGTTTTTTTTTTTTTTTTTTTTTTTTTTTTTTTTTTTGGTAGCGCCTATCTTTATCTGCTTTTTTGTTTTTTCTCCATCTCTTTCTTTTTATATTTTCTTTATTGTTGTTGCTCTGTAACAATTTTGTGCACATTCTTTCTTTCTTTCTTTCTTTCTTTTTTCTATTTATCCTTTTAATTTTTGTCCCTTTTTCACTTTCTTTGTTTCTTTCTTTCTTAGGAATGAAGAAGAAAATAAAAAGGAAACAAGGAAGGAGTTTAACAAAAAAATATGAGAAAAATTACGAGATTAAAATAGTATTTTATCGACCTTAGCTTGATTTCTTTCTTTGACTCTTCCTCAAAGTTTTTCATCAGTCTTCTTTGTGTTCATGCCTTGATTTTTCATACGCTCCATTACAGATTTTTCGCTCAACTTCATTATTGGCATTACGCTTAGTATCAGCAATCCGAGTTCAAATCCTAGACGAAGCTACATGCCTTTCACTTTGCGGCAATGCTCTTGAGAAAAACATGAATCTATCAGTTCTCCTCTCTTATTAGTAAATAATAAGGCAAACAGCTCTTAGTTAAAGTAGATAGCATTAGTTAAGCAGTCTAGAAGAAAAACTCTGAATTCAAACCAGCTTTACACCGCTTAAAAACTAATCTTGTGTCAAATCCTGCCTGTGCCGGAAGAGTTGGGTAAATACAATACATTCTTCATTATCGGTATCGGCGAGTAGACCATTGTTTATGAGTTTGATTCTTACTGAGTGTCTCATACCTCTGGCCTTATGTCAAACTAAGTTGGTAAGTTTAGTTAAACATTGCTTTACTCTCGGAATGTGTCCAATATTTTTAGTTAAAATCATTCCTTGTTTCTTTTTATTTTTCTTCTTCTTTCTTGAGAAAGAAGAAAAAATAAAAACAGATAAAGCGATATAAAAGAGAGAGAGAGAGAGAGAGAGAGAGAGAGAAAGAGAGAGAGAGAGAGAAAAGAGGAAAATAAAAAATAGGTAGAAAGATAAAGAGACAGGGAGAATCAGAGAGGGAGTTTAAAAACGAGAGAGAAAGATAGAAGGGAGAAAAGCAAAAAAAGGAATGAACTAAGAAAGAGAGAAAGAGAAAAGAAACAAAAAAATTTAGAGAGAAGAGAGTGATAGAAAGAGACAAAGAGAAATAGAGAGAGAGAGAGAGAGAGAGAGAGAGAGAGAGAGAGAGAGAGAGAGAAACTGAGCGAGAAAGAGAAAAATAAATAGAGAGAAGTGAGATGGAAGATGTTGTGAATGATAAGTTTGACAAGAGCGACCCCAAAAAAGTAACATTATTTTTTTACTGCTTTTAACCATTACAGATTGAAAAAGAGTTCCTTCGAAAATAGAGCCAGGCCTCATTCTTCCAGTGTGCAAGAAAGAATCGAAGAGAATGGGAATCAGATGATTACCATTTTCTTCGCCTCTTTCTCCGCGTGAGTGACATTGTATGGCTCAGTTTTCCCGGTTCTTGTTCGCATCTCAGACTTCGCTTTCTTTCTCTTCCATTCTCATCTTTTGTATTGCCGACATTGTGGGCGGCGACCCGTTCATTATTCTTTGATGAAACATGTATGGAAGTGCGGTGTCGATTCAAAAACAACTCGAGCATCTTTTCGGTCCGCCCGAGCACACGCAACAAATTTGGTGTGGGTAACTGGGAATTGGCGGAGCGAAAGAAAACAATCCCCAAGCATACTGGAAAAATGTAGCCTGACTCTCGTTGGAAAGTAACTCTTTCCTTGTCATGCATAAAAATGATCTCGTTTTCTTGTTATTCCCCCTTATTTCATCCACATGCTTCCCCTTTTTTCTTTGTCTCGTCGGTGAGGCTTAGAATATGCTTACTGTAGCCACCGTAGAGGACTAATACCCCCCCAACACACAAAAAAAGAATTGTCCTGAATATGACACGAAATTCAATTCTGCTCTGGAGACTATCTTTCAATTTCTATCATTTGCTCTTACGGAATAAGATGACTTAATTAGCCAAGGGAAATAAAAATATAGTCGATGAACTTGTGGACAGTCTCTCTCTCTCTCTCTCTATATATATATATATATATATCGAACTCGCCTCTCACGATATTGCAGTCCAGCACGTTAGCCTCTACACGTTGTGGACTTCCCTGAAGTATATATATATATATATATATATATATATATATATATATATATATATATATGTACTTTAGGGAAGTCCACAACACTTCAGGGAAGTCCACAACGTGTAGGGGCTAACGTTCTGGACTGCAATATCATAAGAGGCAAGTTCGAAATCTATTACGTTCACTTTCGGACTGATACTCTTGTGAAAAGTATGAAATCCCTTATTCCCCCCAGCTATGGGTTAAATTATATCACTACTGTCCTTTTACATGGATGGTTTTGACATTAAATAACCCATGATGGTTGATAACGAAGAAGAGTTAAAACGAAGAAACCAAACCAAACACCGCTTAGAAATTGACGTTGTGTCACATCCTGTTCATAGCGGATAAGTTGAGTAAGAAAACCCTTCCTCCTATATATATATATATATATATATATATATATATATATATATATATATATGTATATATATATATATATAACATAAAATAGATTAGATAAATTAAACCGATGAATATACTACTGAAAAGAATATTTTACTCCTCTAAAACTTCATGATAATAGATATCTTTTAAAAGTAATAAATCTTTTAGTTCTCGGCTTTCCTCAATATTGGACAACCCTGTCGGGTAACCTGGGTATAACACTAAACTGGATATAGTACTAGGGATCCAATTCTGGAGATCTGGGGAGTGTAGATTATCTCTTTAATCATCTGCCTCCTCACTCTCTCACTCACTCACTCACTCACACATACACACTTCTCACTCACATCACATTTTATTTTTGAATAAACATCTATAATTACCCACAATGAAACCCCGGTCTTCCCTAAAACGTCTAACAATCTATCAATAACTTCATTAATTGCTGTTATAAACATAATCTGGGAAAATCCCCAGGGAAAATTTCATGTATCTATATTAATGATGTATCTATAATGATATATATAATGAAATATCTAAGTTTATAATTTCAGCGGAGCTTTCGAAACTCCTTAGCATCACAGTAGCATCCTTTATAATGAGTTGAGAAATGTCTTTAATATATTCCTTTCATTATCTTACTGATAATTGGGCTTCTTTATACCACCTTATTTGGTTTCTTTAATTTAATGGTATATCAACCTTTCGGGGCTATCTAATGCCAAAGGCATCTTTCTAGAAGGACTATTTAACCAATAACTTGGGTGGTAAGGGGGTTCAATACCTTTCACAAAGGTAAAAGTCTGATAGTGAAACTAATAGCTGAACTGGAGTTTGAACTCGCTTACTTCGAAGCAGTAACCCAGCACTTAAGCAATTACGCCACGGGGACCCTTATATCAGCTGAATAATCCCTATAAATGTCTTCAGCATAAATATACTTTCTAATACATTGAGTATTGTCCTTTCACAGTTTTTTTATTAAAATATTTTTCTTCCAAATATAAGATACCAGTATTTTATAATCCCTAGTTAAGCATTACACCAGTATTATTTATTACTCGGCTCTACAGTATTGGAACTCTGTTACAAAGTATAAAATTGCATCACCTCTCTAACCACAAACAAACATATGTACGAGGATCATTAAATAAGTTTTCAGACTTTTTTCGTATGGGCACTTTTATTGATAGTACACACATGAAACTCTGGTCCCCTTCGAAGTAGTCTCCTCCGGCTGCAATGCACTTATTGTACCGTTCCAACAACTTCTGGAAGGCCCCATAAAAGTCCTCTTGTGTGAGTGTGTCAATGACCTTCGTCACAGCCTCTTTCATCTCCTCATTTGTCTCATAACAACAGCCTCTGACGTTAGGGAATAACCAAAAGTCACAGGGAGCAAGGTCTGGACTATAGGGTGGGTGAGGAACTGTGTTGATGACCATCTTGGTCAAATAATCTTTGACAAGGGTGGAGTAATGGATTGGTGCATTGTCCTGGTGGAAATGCTACTGACCCGATTTGAAGAGTGCTGGCCTCTTCCGACGGAATCTCTTCCTGAACTCCCTTAAAACCTCAACATAGTAACCCTAACCCTAACCCTTTAGCCAATCAACGCTGGTTTATTGACTTCCTTACTCTTCCCACACCTCTCATCATCCCTCACAGACTCCCTGCCTTCCTTGAATCTCTTATGCCACTCAAAAACTGATGCTCGATTCATGCAAGATGGTCGAAAAGCAGTCTGAAACATTCCATACGTTTCTGTGGCATTCTAAAGTGTCCTCACGTCCAGATTGCATTTTTGAAATTCCCCAGCTGTGACAATCACGATTTCTTAGGGTGTATTCCAATTGCTGCTGTAGCAGTTCATTTGAACGTGAAATCCTAAAAATTGGTCAATCATCTCATAAGATGTATAACAATAACATACTGAATTTAAAAGAAACTATGACTATTTTAAATACCTGTCCAAGAAAGTCTGGAAACTTATTAAATGCACCACGTTAATTAAAGTACAGTAACTAGATGGTTCCATTAATTTTCATTTAGTTTTTTCTTTCCCAGAGTGTGTATAGACTTTTGGGGAGGATTCTATATATATGGGCAAGATTTGGAATAAAATTTAACGTTATGAGAAAATCAAACACTATTTCGCGTGTTTTATACGGGAAGAAATTCTTCGCAGAATTTTTTACTTCTAAAATTTTGTTTATCTTTTTTTTAGATATTAGTTTCACGTGTCAGTAAAAATTTAGCATTGCTTAGATTTGGCACTATTATGACCATTTTGTTACTTTCCGGCTGTTCTTGTTTGTGTGAAGATATAATACTGCCTTCAAGTTCCAAATGTAATACAACAAACTATGATGGTGCGAGTAAAAGAATAGCAATAACAACAATGTTATCATGCTCAAAGAGTGCCTTTAGATAGATAGATAGATAGATAGATGTTTCAAACAGACACCACTTACAAAAGGATAAAAATACAAAAAATAAAATAGAATGAAAACAAAATAAAACGTGCATTTTGTTCCAAAGAAAACTTTAAAAAGCATATTCACACAATCATTTTTCTCGTTTTTCCCGTACATTAACATACATTATATTTAATCTTCAGTTTACCACCACGTTCCCCTGCCTCTTGATTACTACTTTTCCTCGCCCTCCACAGCTAAATTTACATTATCTACCTTTATGTATTAAAACAGACATCTGTTACAACATGATACTCCCATCTAATAAAAAACATCCAAGTAAGACGAACACGAGATATGGAACACTGCTGGAAAAACAAAGATTAACTCATAAGTGATGTTCTTCCATGGACCTCAACACATGGACGTATCTGTGTTGACCGAACAGCAAGCCTTATCTACATCAGCTCTGTATGGAGAGAGGGTGTAGTTTGGAAAACCTGCTGGCAGCGATGGATGATAGGGATAAGAGAACGTCACTGGAGGGTTTAAGATATAGGAGGTAAGTGGCCGTACAGCTGCCGTTTCGTGAGAGGTTGCTTCAAGGATTTGTCTAATGTAGGTTTTAGTATACTTGTGCAATTCCTGTCTAGCTTTTTTTCAATACGCTTTATCAGCGTCCATGTGTTGCATCCATATAGTAGAATTGATACAACCGCTGCTTGGAAGGAATTGTTTTATTTTATCGGATTGATCAAACTTCCATATGATCGATAACCTATTGATAACAGTCCAAGCCTTCGCTAGTCGCATATTGATGTCACTTTCAGTAGATGAGACACTGCTTGCAAGGTACAAGAACTTGTCCACTAATTTCAGAGAACCACCATTTAGAGTGGAAATGTCTCCTTCTTGATTAAAACACATGTACTCTGTTTTGTCTGTATTCACATGGAGGCCAATACAACCTGCTGCCTACTCTAGACTATGCAGCAGGGATTCAGCTTGGGTGGATGTATTTACTAGAAGAAGTATGTCATCAGCATAGTCTGCGTTCGTTATAGTTTGAGCAGGGTATCGTCTGCTTCTTGCCTTTTTTAGTGTAAAGCTATTTTCTTTTATTAGATCTATTGACATTCGAAGTACGTAGTCTAGGTAGATTATAAACAGATATGGTGCTAATACCAGAAACAATGAAAAAGAAGTCTGTTTCTCCATTCGGTGAGCGAACCTTTACTTTCATGTTTTTATAGAACATCATGATAGCTGTGATATTTTCTTTGCGAATACCATACGCTAGAAGTATTTGCTCCATCCTCCCTCGGTGAGTCAGGTAAATCCGTGCAAGCAGCACGACTTGATGATGATAATATATACAAAATTTTATAAAATAAAAAATGAGGGAAATTTCAGCTACAAACCACAAGTATGGATAACCTGTTGATGATCAAAGTCAAGTACTAAAGTAGTAAAGATTGTCAAATGAAGCTTTACGAATAGTTCCGACCCAAGAATGTATAGCTTGTGTGACTGGATATCCTTAACAAAGCATTTTGATCTTCATCACCTCTAACTTCTGAATGGGTCCACTGGGGTTATCTCCGGGTGATGCATTCAGAAGGCGAATCCGGTAGTAAAAAGTCACTCGTATGAAGCCTCTAAAAACGCTGGTCAACCGTATCAAAGGACTTGGATTGATCTAAATTGATCAACGTGACTTTACCCTCGACTTTTCCTGTGACAGTGCTAACCAAATGAACTGTGTCATGAATTGTCCGGCTTTTTACAGTTCGACATTACTAAGGAGCAATCAAATTATGCAAGGCAGGCTACAATCTGTCTGACAAAATGTTAACCAATACACACACACACACACACACAAACACATATATATATATGCAAATTTCATTAAACATAATAGAAAAATGGAAAATAATTCAAGGTTTGTGTTTGCTCCCCCCTCTCTCTCTCTCCCTTATGACATGTTTCTCTTTGTCTAGCCAACACGGTCGACTCTATTTTCATTCTCTGTTTCGACCCTCCGGATATCTACTTAAAAAGTGTAATAGCGAATAAACTTTAGTATTGTAACGTAAGGACAAAGCAATCTGTCTGTCTGTCAGCCTTTCTCTCTCTCTCTCTCTCTCTCTCAGCTGAGCTTAGCACTACTGAAGATTAGTGAGAAGAAATAAAAAGCACGAAGACAATGTGACTCCAATCATTCTAGTGGGAAGGACCTACAAACCTCGAAAAAAATTGATTGATTTTAACAGCAATTATACTCGGATCAGGGTGGATTGGCATGTCAACTTCAGGTCAGAGTGGACTTGAGAGTTATGCCAATGAAGCAAAGCTCCACACTCTAAAATAAAAGAAACTCTTACAGAATAAATATCAAATATTCATCACTACTTTCTTTCCCTACATTACTGCTGAATCTAATCTCGAATTGTCATAGATACCAATTCAAGAGTAAAACAAAAATAACAACCTCCAACTAACCATAGATGATTTCAAAATATTTACAAGGAATTTACAATTAGACATTGGTGACATCAAGAATATCAGCGAAATATCAAAATAGAATTTGGTATAAAAATATGCAATACTGAAGATACGTGAAAACAAATAGAATTATCGGGTAAATGAGCAAAACAATTAACCACAAAGAGAAATGATAAATATTAAAATGTAGGAAAGAATATTGGTAGAAAAAGCAAATTCGTACGGAATCTCTCAAAAACTAATTATGTTGTCTTTCTCTGAGTCTAGTACTTTTGATGTTTTCCGAGGATTGTGGTTGAGTTCTCCTCTAACTTGCTTTTTAAATCATCTTAATCATCGTAATTCATCGTAAATGAACATGATTTTTTATCATAATCGTCAGAGTTCGAACTCCAGTCGCGCTATTACGTTCACTTTCGGGCAAATACCCTTGGGAAAGGTATGAGCCCCCTTATCCTCCCAGCTATGGGTTAGATAGTACCACAATTAGTTCTTCTAGGAGAATGGCTTTGGCATTAAATAACCTACAAAGGTTGATATGCCATTAAACAAAGAAACCAAACCATAATCGTCAACTTATTGTCATTTACTGGTCTTAAAAGATTTTTTTTCAAATGATAAAAATCACTTTCATCTATTTTCAGAGTTAAAGTTGTGCAATTCAACACCGAAGAAAATCAGAGGCCAGGAATAGGGATTACTTTTTTGAAAAATATTAGTTATCATGAAGTTTTAAGTAAGTAAAATAGATTTTCGGTAGTTTAGTTTATCTGTTTAATTTATTCGGGATATTGTCTCTTTCCTCGAGGACAAGTCTTTTCTTTGGGTATTCGATTAACGGGGTTCGCCATATCTCGAAGTGCTGGTTCATTCAAAGGAGAAGCTCTTTCTTTTCTCTCAGGGTTCTCTGCGCGGCATTATTTTGGAATTTGGGTTTCTTTCCCAAATAACGTGTCTTCTCTCTCTCTCTTCTATTATACGGTGTCTGACAGAATCATCTCTCAGGTTTGGAACATATGTATATATAAAAAGTGTGGAAGGGATATATAGATCCTATCCAAATTTTACTTTTACTATAAGAAAGAACAATATTTGTTATTTTGTTTTGTTATTATCATAACTTAGTTTTATTGAATAAACTATCCAAATGCTAGTTCTCTAGAGTGTTATACTCCTCTAAAGTCTCTCCCTGAACTTCTGCAGTGCTCAATTTGTCATTGTTTCTTGTATTGCTGCAATTTCCTGACAAAAAAATCTTTCAGTTATCAGCGGCCGATGTTTAAAGACTTGAGATTTCAGGTATCTCCTGAGGAAGTAATCACAAAGGGAGAGATCTGGCGTACGAGCCGGCAACAAGATTTTTTTTTATCAAAATGGTGATAGCACTGAATGAATCAGTCTTTTTGGTGCCATGAAATTCTTGTCATACTCTTTCATTAATTCCATTCGGTCTGAAAATAACATGAAAACCAGTCACGAGATTTTAACAAAATGGACGACATTTACGAACGCTAATAGCATATGCAGAAATGCAATGGTGACATCGCAAGCACAAACGTGTTATCTGTGTTCGCTATAGTGTCAGATACTTGCATCAAAATTCCTTGGAGAGATTATATATTTCAGTCCTTTGGATAAAAAATTTTAAATTATATCATATTTCGAGATATACCACTCCTGGCCCGATGGAAAGTTAACTTAATTAAAAGTGTTCCTTTATATATCAAGTCTATTAACATATTCATTGCTTTGCTTAGCTGGCCCCGATGATCAAAAGAATATCATGCTGGGTTTTCTAAAACATGGCATCACTAAGACAAGGGTAGTCCCTGCGTAGTGTCTATCTTCTTTTCGAGTAATGGATACTTTTAGCAAAGAAAAATCTTGGATCTAAATTTTCACTGTTAACAACTGTTAGCTGTTAAAAATAATCAATATGTTTTTCGCAAGGAGAAATGGAAGTGCTTGAGGTGCAACGGTTATCGTCTTAGGAAAAAGACTTGTCGGCCCAAGTTCAAATCTTGGAAGAAACTGTTTGCATTTCTCTTTTTACAAATACATTTGGAAAAAGCCTAAATCCATGTTTTCTCAAGCCATGGATAAATAATACAGAAGACTTTGCTCTTTAGTCTTGGTAAGGAGAAGGAAAACTCTGGATTAAGATCATTCATTTACTGACTAATTATGCATATTTCATATCTTTAAAATATTTGAACAATAAAAAGCTTAAAGAAATATTTATCACATACTCTGCCATTTGATAAATTTATCACGAACTCTACCATTTGATAAATTACTCAACAAGTGAATACATATTCTTCAAAGCATGCAGCGTTCCTTGACCTTGGAGTTGGATATGGAACTTATATTTTAGAAGAATTTTACAGCCTTCTAGTGGGCCAATAGATGTGGAGTGCGTGAAAAAAATTTTCGAACTTTTGAAAAAAAAATAAGAACCTTGGACAATTCGTGATCAGAAAATCAATGTAAGATGGACTGGGAATGATGACATTATTTAGTGGTAGAAAAATTTATGAAAAATGTTGTTTACGACGGTGTTAGAACATGGCTACACTTATGTTTAAAGACAAAAAACCTTATCTACAAGCTAATGAAGATTTATTCAGTATTTTCTTGTGTTAATGAAATTTACATATTTTTAAAAACTGGTCCAGACAAAACAGACAAGGAAACTGCTTTAAATGAACCGATGTATAATAGTAACAGCAAACATTGTATATTCATATTCAGATAGAAAGACGGGATTTTTGAAAGAAAAAAGAATTAGTTCTTCCGTAGATAGAAAATTAATGTACTAAGACGGAATGAGGAATTGTTTCAAAGTCAGAAAAATATTTTTTAAATTATGGTTATGTCAATATAAAATCATGGCTAAACTACTCTCAAAAAACAAAAAAAAAAAATTACCTGCAATTTCCATATTCATAGCTTTCTTATACCGATAAAAATTATATATTACTAAAATTAATGAAGTATACTTGCAAATATTTGGATGGATGGGTCGATAGATTCATGAATTTGCCCAACTCTTCCGCCACGAGTAGGGTGTGACACTAGGTCAGTTTTAAACAGTGTACATCTGCTTTGAATTCGTTTTCTTTCTCCTAATCTGGTTACTGGCTAAAGAACCCAATATACTTTACTATTTGCACATAGTCGGTGAGGGTAAAACAAAAGGATTCATGCCTTTTCCCAGGGTATTAGACCAAGGTCAAACACAAATGTCTTCTTCAAGGATTTATATGGCTGTATGTGTGTCGGTAAGTACGTGTGTATGTGCGTATAAGTGTGTCTGTATGAGTTCATGCGTATATATATGTATGTAGGTGTGTGTGCATGTATGTATATATCGATGTATGGATGGATGCAAACGTACATGTATACATACATGCACACAAACATACATATGGTTACATATATGGATGTGCAAGTATATATATATATATATATATATATATATACATGTATGTAAGTGTTGTATGTATATATTTATGTATGTTGTGACGAGGAAATATGGCACCCTAATTCATTCGCCGGGTTGTGGGGAAGGGAGCTGCAACTCTCTGGCCGTCAGCAAACTATAGTAGTAAGCAGAATAATGGAAAGAAGGGCCCTCTTTCCCCCGCCCACTCTATTATTACAAGGTGACATGAGCATGGGAGAACCTCTATTAGCTATATATGCGTCGGCGGAGAGGCTGACCTGCGACCATGATGGGTACTGAGGAAGGAACCGCCAAAAAATCAACACGTGGTGAATTTTCAAACTACGGAAACTAGACAGTTGCCATTTAGTCGTCAAAGGGTGAAGACACATAATGAATTGCCGTTTTTTCGTCGGAGAGAGAAGACACGTTATTTGGGATATGAAAGAAACCCAAATTCCAAAATAATGCCGCACAAAGAACCCTGAGAGAAAAGAAAGTGCTTATCCTTTGAATGAACCAGCACTTCGAAGTATGGTGAACCCCGTTAATCGAATACCCAAAGAAAAGACTTGTCCACGAGGAAAGAGACAATTATTAATCTTGGTCTTATCTGAAATAAGACGTGTATCCTTCTACCAACGTGTTATGGAAACTCAATAACGAGGGGAAAACGAGAAGAGAATCAATTCCACAAAATCTCAAGTAAGTGAACATACAATTCAAATATATTCAAATTTATCTTGCTGCATTCACGCTGACGTGAACAAAAGACAAATTACAGAAAAATAGCTCCCATAAGATAGAGGAGAAAAGAGGGAATATTTGCCAAATGATAAACTTGAGATTTTGAGCACGAGCTCTATCATTAAATCCCAAAGTCCAAAGGAAAGTGGAACGTTTCTATCACTGACAATCACCTTCCGCCATTGACAGATATTAAATGGGGTCCTCGTCCGGGATGCGGATATTTTAGTGGAGGCTCCTTCCGAGATACAGAAAGACTTTCTCACTTCTGACTTTTACCTGAATTGTTTTTTTCTTTGTTTCTTTCTTTTATTTAATAAAAGAATATAGTTATTAATCTTGTTAACCCAAACGCGGCAGTTCAGAATCCCCTTTTTTGTGGTGGGAGAGTTGTATTTGTCGAAGACCTTGTATCTGAGGGGGAAAGCTACCAGTTAGCTGTGTTGACTTTTAAGAATTCGCCTATAACTCGCCAAGTGACTTTAAAATGTGGTTATGCTAGGGAGTTAATGATATCTGTAACACTAAATAGCGTTCAGCAAACCACAGCCAACGTCTGTGTCCTGCGTTAACTGCTGGACTTGGTGGGAACGAACAGCATCCTGCAAGCCCGCTGAGCACATGGCGACATAACAATGCATGTATGCGCATGTATTTATGTAGGTATGTTTGTGTGTCTGTGCGTATTTTGGTGTATATGTGTGTGTTATATACGTGTTGTGTTGATGTATGTTGGTATGTATGTATGTATGTATGTAGGTAATTGTTACTCCGAAAAAACGAGAAAAGATCTAGTAATTTAAAGAATAGAGCAGTTTCCAGTGTAATCTGCAACTGAATCATAATCTTGTAAAATCGCAATTTGCAATGAACATTTTTAATTCTACAAATTAAGTCATGCAAAGTTAATTAGGATACATGCACTCATTCCTAAATAGAAGCATTAATATCATCATGGACCCCGGTTACAACGGGAATTTTATGAGTTCATATCTTAGAAAGTAATAGAGATTTTTAAAAAGTATTTACAGATAAATTGAACCAGATGACAGCGTAAAAAGAAAAAAAACAAACTAATATTGAATGTGTAGAACAGCTGCCTATACTAAATTAGACAATCCGAGTAAAGAACAAGGCAATCGCTTTATTCAATGGATGCGATGACATTCACACCAGTATTAACTGATGGTTTTTCAGTGGAGTCTGAGTGATCGCAAGTCTCCTCAAGTCTCTAGCTCTTTTCTCTATATTCTGGTCGATCCTAATGATGTAGCTTGCACGTCTTCCGATTTCCAGTTCTTCTATTCTCCTTGCGAAGCCTTTATTATCATTATTATTATCATTTGTTATACCTTCTTTGGCATCTCTTCAATTTGATATCTTCTCACATCAACCTTAAAAAATCTTTGCATAGAAAACATTCATTCAATATGTATACACAGATCGTATTCTGTTAAGTAATTCATCTGATAGTTCCCCAAAATAACTTCTTTAATTCTTTTTCTTAATACTTTTCTTAAATCCTCTGATTTAATCTTTAAATTTTCTACACTATTACTGTTTTTGATATCGTTAAGTAATTTGTTCCCAAAATATATTTCTCAATAAGCAAAAAATTCCATTTAGTTCGTCTGTAAATTTCCTGCTCGGAGAGAGATATATAAATGTCTACCAAACTGAATTATTTGAAATAGAATTGTTTTTTTTACATTGAAACTGTATTTACACTAAACTGAATTGTTTAACATAGAACTGTTTTGAATATTAACCATGTGTAAACAAAATCTGTACTTATACTTAACTGAATTAGCTGAATTAGAACTGCTTGACCAAACTGAATAGCTAGAAATGTTTTTCACTATTAAAATGTACTTACATTTAAACTGCACACTTATGCGAAACTGAATTGTTTGAAATTGAACTGTTTTTTGACAGTGAAACTGTACTTACACTAAACTGAATTGTTATAAATAACTGCTTGAATAGTTTGAAATGGAAATGTTTTTGACAATTAAACTGTGTATTCATGATAAATTGAATTGTTTTAAATAGAACTGATTATTTACATAAAAACGGATTTGGCGTTAAATAACCTACAAAGGTTGATATGCCATAAAACCCAACAAACCAAACTAAACTATTTGCCCTTGATACAATAGGCAAAATATGATTAAATCTATCATCAAAGCCGACCTCTAGATTGTATTTCTCATTTACTTTTTGGATTTCTTTGTTGCTTAATTTATATTCAAATTTAATATTTTTGGGTCCAATATGTTGAACTTTACATTTTTCTATATTAAATTTTAGTTTCCAAATATCTTCCCAATATGACAATTTATTCAAATCCGTCTGTTATTTAGTTTGATTATAGTTTAACAAGATGTTTAACATTATCAGCAAATAGTTTTATTTCTGATTTTATATCATTAAGCAAATCATTTATGTATATTAAAAACGAGAAAGATCCTAGTACTGATCCCTAAGGAACACCGGAGGGTATGTTCTGTGTTTGAAAATAATTGTTACCAATTTTTACTTTAATAGTTATTTCAATCAAAAAACATCTTACAATGTTTAGCATTTTTTAGAAATATGTAAAGTTTTCATTTTCACTTGTAAACGATATTGAGATACCGTATCAAATGTTTTGCTAAAATCTAAATATATTATATCCGCATCATTTCTTTCCATCAAATATTTATCTATAAGATCAATAATTTCCAAAATATTTGATAATGTTCATTTACCATAAACGAAACCATGTTGATTATGATTCACATCTTTCCTTATAAATTTCAATGTGTGATTTCTAATTAATTTTTTAAAAAAATCTTACACAAGATTTATGATAGAGAAACTGATCGGTAATTACTTTTTAAATGTATTGAACATTTTTTAGGTATTTGACTTGCAGTTTTCTAAATATAAAAAATCATTTTATATTCTATACATTTCTCAAACAATTTAAATATTGCATTGATAAAACTCTCATTTGACGATAAGTATCTTAATATTTTAGGACGTATTTCATTAGGTCCATACTTTTACTTATATCAAACTTAGGAGATAATAGTTTTATATCTCTGGCTCTTATTACTTCATCTATTGTATTTTCGTACCCTCCTCATAACAACTTTCCTGGAGTGGATCAAACTCTTCCAAAGAAAGAACAAATTGAAAAAATCTTGCTTGTAAACCTGCTGTTTCAAACGGTGTGTTTGTTAAATCACCTATCATATCATTTTTACAATACCAAAGTTTTGAGGAATTTCAGTTTTTTTATTTTACATATTTGAATAACAGTTCACAATTGTATTTAATATTTTTTAACAATTTTATTTTCCTGATTCAATATTTCTTTTACTTCCGATTTTTCATATTCATTTTGCATACTTAGAGTATATTTTTTTTATAGTTTTCCAAACTTGATATAACTCCAAATTCTTTCCAAGTTTTATCTTATCTTTTAGGAGGTATTCGATTACTGTCCCAAGGTAATTTTTCTAGCAGATATCCTTGTTTAGAGGACTTTAACTAAGTTAAAACTTACTTATTTAAAAATTTTTAAGAACCCACTATTTTTATGAATTTTTGTGTTCACTGAAGAATAGCAGGTCATATCTGTCACCGAAGCACAGATAATCATCAAACCCTGGGTCTGATATAACCACATTATACAACCCATGAAAAATGACGAATCCGAATCCAAATCCAGATAAATGTGGGACTCAGATGACAGATCTGAATATCATGAGCGGTCAATACACAACACAAGGGACCTGCCAACATCCTGCGAATGTGGGCTGTTCTAATTTCAGGTACACAAGCAACGAGTAAAGCAACTACTCAACTCAGAGACAACAACAGAAAAAATGGACTAGAGAAGACAAAAAAGATGTACCTCACAGTTATTTTAAGAGCAATCCTACACAAAAAGGATATAAAAAGATAATGATAGAAATTTGAGCAGAATCCGCTATATTCAATACAAAAAGCTGACCAAACTCGAATGGTGTTAAAGAAAAGTTGATTTTTTTCATTTTGAGATACGAGAAATATGTGAACAAATAAATAGTGAATAAAAAAAAACAAGATCACCGATCCGAATCGAAACTCAAAATACTGAAAAACAGGAACCTCTTAAGCGTATTGAAAAAAAAATACTGATAACCGAAACGCCACAGACACCAGCACCACAAAATAAATGTTAACGATGAAGACAAAAAATGTAGAGTTACTAGAGAAATTCACGACTGAATTTTTTCAGTTGTAACTACAGAAATCAAAACTGGAAAAACAATTAGTATAAACCGAAAAGGTAAACAAATTTCAGATAAATATCCCAACAGGCAACTGAACGAAATGAGTTAATTCATGCAGGATCGAAACTATGATAAAATTGATGTTTCTCAAAGAAACTCGGACAAAAATATAAAACCAGGATGGGAAATTGGACTAGAAGTACAGATAAAGAAACTGAGACAAAGGAAGGAAAAACACATGAGCATAAGTTAGGATGAAACGACCAAAATAAAACAGCTGACAAATCTAAGAATTCAACTTGAAGAGACAAATCAATAGATATGAGTGAAAGAAGGGAGACTCAAAAGATACTGAGACAGTGTCAAGCAATACAAACAAAACCGGATATTTCAAAATAACGAAAGAAAATTCTATCAACAAGTCGGCGGGGAATGTACGAAGACAAACCAACAACTATCTGCAAAGAAAGCTAAACAATTTTGGAACTAAATATGGGAACGTAAAGAACATAACAGAAAGACCGATTGGATAAATAAAATGAAAAAAAAAAAAGATTACAAGGACTCGAAAATGAACCTGAAGTGGACATAGACCAGGAATTGCTGAGAGCAACAGCCCAGAAAGTATCGAGTTGAAAAACGCCAGGCTATGATGGCATACATAGATTCTGGTTTTAAAAATTCACATCAATCCATAACAGACTTGCTTTTCTCCTGAACAGAAGCAGATGTAAACAAATGGATAACCAAGGGAAATACTACCTTGATCCAGAAAGACTCCCAAAAAAGGAACCGTCCCCATCATCAGTAGACCGATACCTATTATGCTGAAAATCCTAACCACACTGATCAAAGGAGATCTACATCTCACTTTTATGCCGCGTACAGTTTCCGGAAGAACAGAAAGGGTGCCACAGGGGAGAAGAGGAACTAGTGACATGCTCTACATTCATAAACACGTCTTCAAGAAGAGCAAAACAAAGCGGAAAAATGTAATCCTGGCGTGGAGCGACCACAAAACGCCTATGATACGGTTCTGCAAAACTAAATAATCATATTTACCAACCCCTTCGCTCGGGCAGGATATAACACAAGGTCAATTTTTAAGCGGAGTTTACCAGTTTGACTTCAGAATATTCCTTCTCCTAGTCTAGTTGCCTCACCACGGCAAAACTAAATAATAGAATTTTGAAGATGTAGAAAATTTCCGACGAAGTCATAAACTTCACTGATACCAAGAAAAACTGGAAAGTGGAATTAACAGCGGGAGGAAAAATTTTCGCATCGGTGAAAATCCAAGGGGATACACTTTCGCCATTACTATTTGTAAGAGCAATGATGCCATTTAATTACATACTTAGGAACTGAACTGGAGGCTACAAATTAACAAAATCACCAGAAAAGATAAATCACCTTATGTACATGGACAACAGTAAGTTGTTCGCAAAAGTGAAAAATAACTGGAGACTCTGATACAAACAGTAAGAATATACAGCCATGATATAGGAATGAATATTGACATAGAAAAATGTGCCATGCGAAAGGGAAACCAGAAAAAGACAAATAACGGAAGGAATAGAACTGCTAAATCAGGAAAGAATCAGAACGTTCGGAGAAAAGGAAAATTACAAGTATTTGGGAATACAAGGAGCGGGCACCTTCAAACAAACAGAGGTTAAAGAATAAATTAGAAAAAGGTATCAAAGACAAACGGGAAAACTTCTCAAAACCAAAATCTGCAGAAGGAATATCATTAAAGATATAAAACAGGAGCAGCCCCCCACCATGTAAGATTTTAGCGACCATTCTTTAAATGAACACCAAAAGAACAAACTGACCAGAAAATGAATGACGATGCAGAGGGAGATGTCATAGACAGACTATGTGCCAAGAAAAGGAGAAATAGGACTCACCAACTTTGAAAATTGCGCACTTGCATCAATACGAAGACTCTTGGAGTTCTTTAGAAAGAACAAAGAAAAACTCATTACAGCGCCAAGTAACAACACCGACAATATAAGGACAAACAAAACAGCAACAAAGATTAGAACACAGAAATGGGAAGAAAAACTAGTGTACGGATATTTCAAGCTACAAACTAACGAAATCTCACACGAGAAGACCAGGACATGGCTACAAAGGAGAAACTTTAAGAGAGAAACTGAATATCTTCTAAGAAAAATAACAACGACATAAGGACCAAAAGTGAAAATCGATAATATACAAAAGAATAGCAAGGGTATGTTATGTGATGATAAATAGAAAATAATTTTGTTGGGTATCCCCCACCTTTTTCCACATAATGAACTAGTCCAGCTGCCATATATAGCAGTAGCTACTAATACCAGGGCAGACTAGAAGGTGAAGAGCAGCTTCTTATAGGAATAGTATTAGAGCGTTGGATGCAGGAGATCGCACTAGATCACCTTACTTGCTACCGTAATAACGGAAGCCAATACTATCGTTGGACTATATCTTTATTCTGTATTAACTAATCCTATGTTCTTGTCTACTTATAGTCTCTCTATTATATATACTTTTTCCTGAGAATATATCTCTATTTCCTCTCATATCGGGGTTTGTCCTTTATTTAATATTACAAGCGTTCACTAACCAGAACGCAACAAATTTCTCACTTAATAATAGGTTGTAGTAAACTTGCGAAAAAGAAGTATAAGTCTTGAAATGACTGGGTGGGGAAGGTGATCTACTGGTAACTGTGCAAGAAATAGAAATTTGACAATGCAACTAAATGGTATATGAACAAAACACAATCCACCGTGGAGAATGGTGATAATCAACAAAAACAAAGAACTTACTGTCAAGTGAATTTTGTCGTTCCCGCAGACTCCAAAGTGAAAATCAAAGAAATTGAAAAAAGAGACGAGTACTTAGACCTTGCTAGAGAACTAAGGGTGGGGAGCTTGGAATGGTCCCCAAAGTATTGGAAAAGGGACTTGAATATTTGAAAATCGGTGAACGAATCCAGACTATCCAGACGACTGTGTTGCTAAGGTTGGCAAGAATACTCATAAGAGTCCGTGAGACGTGAGGAGATTGCTGTCATTTAGACTTCAGTTAAATACCATCAGCTAACGCTGGTGTTCAAAAAACTCCCAAAGAATCACATAATAAGCGAATGCAGCAAACTAGTACAAAAGGAGTACAAGACTAGACATGACTGAGTGAGGAAGGTGATCCACTTGGAATTGTGCAAGAAATTGAAATTTGACCTTATTATCAAATGGTATATACACAAACCAGAATCTGTCCGGGAGAATGAGACGTATAAAATTCTCTGGGATTTTGAGATTCAAACAGATCACCTAATATCGGCCAGACGACCTGACCTTGTGATCCACAAAATAAAAGAGAACCTGTCGAATAGTGGGCTTTGCCGTACCGACGGACCACCGAGTAAAAATAAAAGTAAGTGAAAAGAGAGATAAGGACCTAGACCTAACCAAAATATAAAGATATATAGAACATGAAAGTGACAGTGATACGAATTGTAATAAGTGCACTCGGAACAATCCCAAAAGGATATGTAAAGAGACTAGAAGACTTTAGAGATCAGAAAATAAGCAAAGATCATCCAGACTACAGCATTGTTAAGATCGGCCAGAATACTGAGAAGAGTCCTGGAGACTTGAAGAAACTTGCTGTCACTCAAATTCCAGTGAAAACTCATCAGCTAATGCTGGTGTGAAGAACTTTCAACGGAATAAAATAATAATAATAATAATTAAATGGTATCAAATATACTCATCGAGCATTTATACTTCTTACCATTTGATTGCACGGTTAAACATTTGTGGAGGTGCCCGTGGTATACTAGTTATCGTCGTAGGAAATGAACACGGCAACTCGAGTTCAAATCCTGGACGAGACTAATTGCATTTCACATAGCACTAATACCCTTGGGAAAGGTATGAATCCAATTATTCTCCCTCCAGTTATGGGTAAATAGTAG
Source organism: Sepioteuthis lessoniana (assembly GCA_963585895.1). NCBI lineage: Eukaryota > Metazoa > Mollusca > Cephalopoda > Myopsida > Loliginidae > Sepioteuthis > Sepioteuthis lessoniana. Next base: position 14,058,783 of record OY757911.1, read on the forward strand.
GACAGACTAGGTTCTTCAGCCTTGGTTAGGCAACTAGTCTAGGAGAAGGAAAACTCTGAATTCAAACCTGTTAAACTCCGCTTAAAAATCGACCTTGTGTCATATCCTGCCCGAGCGGAGGGGTTGGTAAATAGTACCATTTGATTGCACGTATTCAATAATTTTCAAGTAGATCTTTTTGGCCTAAAACCTTTCAAGCAGATCTTTTTAACTCAAACAGATACTGCCAATCCGGGTCTAATATTAGAATCGTACAATATACGACTTGCTGATTGAACAATTTGTAATATTAGGTTAGGTTGATTGAGTTTTATGCCATTTCAACTCTTGTAGACTATTTAATGGCAAATCCTGTATAAACACAACAACACACGCACCCCGACACACATACACATATATATGATTTGTAAACAAATTATTTGTTGGTAACATTTTAAACAAGCCAGAGCCTATTTGTTTGCACACAGTTAAATTAAAGTATTGCCATGTAACACTCATAATTTAATTTAACACCAGTAGTTTGTGAGCAGATAATTAAATGGTTAAACTTTTCTATTTGACCGATAGATGAGACCCTAAGAAGTACTGCTACTCCGGGTTAGAGTGGACCTGGGAGTAACGGCAATGAAAAGGTACTTCTCATGCCTTAAAGCTCTAGAACTGAAGCCTCACCATCAAATGGTTTAGTGTCATATCCAATATACTTGCTGGGAGGGGGAGAGTCTTACCCCTCTTCAGAGATGTAATCGGCGTATTCTACAGCCCCACCCAACAGGGCGAACGTAGAGATTAATTTCTGCTTATATAAAACAAAATTCTCAATAACATGTACTGGTGAACTCTATAGAACATTACAATAACGATTGTTATAATTTCGTTTTTCATACGAATGAACTGAAAATCGATACGCATTCAATAATTTATTTGACAATTGGGTCAGCTGCAAACTGGAGACAAAAATCAAATTGGACACATCCATTAATGCTAAGACTTTTTTTTTAATGGAATTCTATCATTCACACTCTGCAATTAAGAAAAGAATGAATGACTTGATTCAAGCAAATCATTACAAAACTATCATCTAATTACATTGATCGAAAATAAAATTGCAACACCTCGAATATATGCTTTAATTTACTTACATCAGTTCTGTGTAGACACAACATACAGCCTAGAAAAACTTGCTAGGAGCGATGGCTAATAGAAAGGAATTGAGAGAGAGAGAGAGAGAGAGAGAGAGTCAGGGAACTTTATGCTTCCAGATCGATGATGACCGTAAATGATCTCACCCATGGATCAATACGCACACAGTTTAAAAAGATAAGGGCAATATCAACAGTGCTTAGCCCCTATATTGTGACAGTAAACAATCTCAATTAGCATGGCAAACGGTAGGAAAAGCACGTCGAGATCAAAAGTAAAATATACTAGTCAAGAAGAAAGACTTCAGAAAGGGAAAGAGCACTTAAAGAATCTCCTTGGCACCTCTTTTGTAATCACAAATAAACCTACAGTATAGATGATTAATATTAGAATCGGACATTCGTGGAAGATGAACTCGACACAGTTCTAAAAACAATTAAAAGTAGAAAAAGTGCGATCCTCAACGAAATACCTCCCGAAGAGAAGAAAATTTGACGACATACTTCTAATTCTACGTCGCGGGGTGCCTGTGGCGCAGTGGTTGACATGCTAGACAGCAACATCGTATTAAACGCGTCCGAACTCAAGTCACGTTATGCGTTCGCTTTCTGACTAATATCCTTGGGAAAGACAAAATTATAGGTTATATTATACCTTTACTTACTAGAGTGACTTTGGTATTAAATAACCAACGAAGGTTGGGTACAAACCAACCGATATAACGCTATCTATAAACAAAATACAATAAAGAATTGGGAACTGGGAATCAGTAAGAACTACAGAGGCATTACTTTGACTGCTTTAGCTACTAAGGTTTCATATGCTCTGCTTCTCAATTGTATCCGACCAGAAATCGAGAAAATTGTCAGTAAAAATCAGAACGGCTTTCGAAGAAATTCATCTCTAACTTCACAGATTCTATTTTAACTATTCGTCAAATCATATACAACAATCCCGAGGCAACACTATTGTTCGTAAATTTCTCCTAGGTATTTGACTCCATATACAATGAAAAAGATGAAGCAAATAATTCATGCATATGGTCTTCAAAAAAAACCCTGCTATAATGATGTTCTATAAAAATAGTCCACCTCCATTGAGAGTGAGCAATAATTCAACAATTCCTTCATCCATTCAAGACTACCACGTCATGTCTCCCTGTTTCTGAAGAGAGGATCAAACACAGTAACAAAGTGAGTGATATTTTTATTTGACCACGTGTCTTACTTATTTTTCCATTAACTCGTCATCATCTTTTCATATCATCTTTATATCCGTCAACTTCCTTTAAGATCTCGCAGCACAATACCAGATATAGTTTTAGAATAATACAACGCACAATATAATAGAAGAAAAAATAACAAAAAAAAACTGGCTCTAATTCTACCAATATACAGCCATTATCATTATCAAGACGTACTGACAGCACATATTCCTTTGACTCTCTCTTGCCATCAGTCCTTATCAGTCATCACTCTTGTTAGGTCCTCTTGACGGTGTCCACATAGAGCTGGTGAATGTAAAGTTTTGCTTATCGTCCAACACTAGTGAGTCCATGTTTAGGAATCTTTAGAACATCGCTGATGAATTCGCCTTTACATATCCAGCGTTGCCCAGAATGTCCTCCTCGTCTTTTTGGACGGTTTCTGATATGAGAGGTAATCGGCAGTACAGGTGCGGTTTTGTCGGCCGCTGTTTCAAGGATTTCTACAAAAAACGAGGTATTTTTTAGTTGTTCCCATTTAGCTCTTTCTCCGAGCGTTTCGTTAAAGTTCAAATGGAGTAACCATACAGTAGTACTGACACAGCTACAGCTTTGAAAATTGTTCCCTTTTCTCTTGCTTAGTCGACTAAGGCAGTAAAATACAACGACTGCACCTCTGCAGAGGGGTAACATCCGCCTAATGAGTGTCCTGGATATAACACCAAACAATCTGATAGTGAGGTTCCAGTAATGCTGGAGCTTTGGGGAATGCGGAGCACCCATTCATTGCTGTCGCTCCCAGATCTTGATAGGACCCTATCTATGGGTCAAATAGAACTAAACTGCGTAAGTATGCTAAACTGAGTTGTTTGAAATAGAACTGTTTTTTGACATTGAAACTGTACTTACGCTAAACTGAATTGTTTGAAGTAGAACTGTTTGAATTTTAACTGTGTGTAAACAAAAACTATAATTATACTAGACTGAATTGTTTGAATTAGAACTGTTTGACAAAACTGAATAGCTTGGAATAGAAATGTACTCATGCTAAATTTAATCGTTTAAAATAGAACTGATTATTTGTATAAAATGGATTTGGCATTAAATAACCTACAAATATTGATATGCCATAAAACTCAAACAACCAAACCAACCAAACCAACCAAACCTAAGTCTTTTCTCCGTGTATAGAGGATAACTTGCATTAGATGTCAATTGTTTCTTTTCATTCATTACTCGACTAAGCAATAAACTTAGGTAACTAGATATGTTTAGAGAACGCTTACACCCACCGAGTTATTTCCCCTTTGAGCAGCTCATTGGGAGGAAGGGGTTAACCTAGAGACTAAAACCTAATATAATTATGTCAACCTTTTCAAATGAACCTCTTCAATTGAATGTACCTATTGTAATGTATCATCAGTTGATTGGTGAATAATTGGTGGCCTGCTTCTCGAAAAACGCTGCCCATTCCTAATATAGGTTGACTACTTGCTATAAATAGTGCACTTCCCATAAAGGTTATCGTCATAGAAATGGAACTAGTGACACAAGTTCAAATCTTTGAGGAGACTGTGCTTCATTTTACGCTAATGCCCAATGGGAATGCATGAATCCATCACTTCCTCCCACCGTTCCAGGTATGGTTAAATAGTTGGGCAAACTGGGTTCTTATTCAAGAAAACAGTCTAGGTGAAAGAAAACTTTGAATTTGAGCCTTCTATCACATTCTGCCCGTGACATGTTACAAAAAATGAAGGGGAAAATTCACGAACATTTCGGGTTGTGTAGATGAGGCAAATGAAGAATATGTCAAAAAGAGTAAAGGGAGTTAATTACTGCAGCCAAGAACAATAAAACAAGAAAAAAAATAACTTTAGGACAAACAGAAAAACAACAATCGTAAAATCTAGAAAACCAAAATGGGAAGAAAACAACTATATCAATATTTCAGGCGACAAACTTCAAGATGGCGTGGGTATAGCTACGTAAAGGAAATTTAAATAGAGGAACTTCATATAGTAGCAGAAAAAAAACACCATGAAAACTAATCATGTAGAAGCTGAAATCATTGTAAGGGCAGGTAAAGAGAGAGAGGGGGTGCGAGTGATAAAACAGTTTATCACCGAAGCTAACGCAAAAAGGAGTACAGAAGCAGACATGATTGGGCGGATAAAGGGATTAACCGAGAATTGTGCAAGTGGCTCAAATTTGACTATTCTGGTGGCATATGCTCTCTTCTCATATATCTCTACTCGAAAATGAGACCCATGAAATCGCTGGGACTTTGAAATACAAACGAATAACCCAATCCCGACCAGAATATCAAACCTAGTTTTAATTAACAAGAAGAAAATAATTTATCAACAAGTGGATTCTATCCTGCAGAGTGCAGAGTGAAAATAAAGAAAGCGAAAAACTGAATGAATACCTGGACCTTGCCAGAAAACCAAAATAATAGAAAATTTAATGACGATGAAGGTGGCAGTGATACTAATTGTAGTAAGAGCACTTGGAACAATCTTGAAAAAGCTGGAAAAATTCTGGGAGAAATTGTTTGATAAGGGTTCTTTGTTTAATAGCATATCAACTTTAATGGGTTATTTAATGCCAAAATCATCTTTGTAGAAAACCAGCAGTGATACAATATAAGATGGGGGATGAGGGCGATTCATGCTTTTCCAGGGATAGTTGTTTAAAAAAGGAACGCAATATCGTGACTGCAGTCAAGTACTTTAACCACGGACGCCTTCCTGCGAAAGAAATGGAGATCGGATGAAGAATCGAGATCCTCTAAACCCCAGCATTGCTAAAATGAATTAGAATGCTCACCTGGAACCGTAGAGAATGAGTTAGAATGCTCACCTGGAACCGTAGAGACTCAATACCTCTATCCGCTGCGCCACGGTCCCCCGAAGGGCGATCGAGGATGGATTTTTTTGTCTTATAAATCCAATTATTTGTTCTCCTTATCTGGTCTTCCATAGTCGGGTCAGTACCGAATTTGTAATTGTCTTTAATTGGAATCTACGGTTCCAGGTGAGCATTGTCAGAAAGATAGCGGTTTCAAATCCTACCCAATCCGGACAGAGGTTTATTTGGTCAAAAACGTGGTGCGATAGACAACAACTATGGAAGGCAGTAATTACTGGGGATACGGTTACAAAACTCAGCATTCCTATCCGAGGTCGCGGTAAATCACCCGAAGAAGGCCAGAGATGAAATTTGGCCGAAACGTAGTGAAAGAAGAAACTACACAAAAACTACCAAGATGAGGACAAAAAGTCCGCAATAAATAAAAATTAATTCTCAGATTTTTATTCTTATTATTTCATTACTGCTTTTACTCCTTGTTAATATTGTTGATTTATTATTACTCTATGTGTCGACAAAGTCTTTGAAATCTAAAACAAATAATCATATTTAAAGAATTAGTTTCCGACTTGAACTCACTCCTTTATCATCGAAGGAGACTTGCTGTCACTAAGACTTTAGGGAAGACCACCATTTACTACGTAAGGAATGAAATATCACCCAATCCCGGCTGGAAGACAAAACCAAGTGTTAACCATATTTACCAACCCCTCCACTCGGGCAGGATATGACACAAGGTCATTTTTAAGCGGAGTTTAACAGGTTTGAATTCAGAATTTTCCTTCTTCTTAACTAGTTGCATCACGAAGACTGAAGAAACCAGTCTGCCCTACTATTTACCCATAGCTGGAGGGTGAATAATTGGATTTATACCTTTCCCAAGGGTATTAGTGCTAAGTGAAATGCAATCAGCCTCGTCCAGGATTCGAACTCGTGTCGCCGTGTCCATTTCCTACGATACCCATTACACTACGGGCACCTCCAAAACCTATTGTTAACAAGAAGAAAATAACTTATCGACTAGTGGATCTTACCAAGATAGCAAACCAGAGAATAATGGTGAAAGAAGGCAAAAAGCTGGACAAATAACTGGACAAATAACTGGACTTTAGAGCTGAAAACTGTGAGACATGAAAGTGACGGTGATACCAACGGTAATTAGTGTCCTTGGAATGTTCCCCAAATGTGTGGAAAAGAGACTGAGGTAGCTGGTGACCAAAGAATGAACTGAGACACTGCTGAAATCAGCTCGGATATTTAAAATAATTCAGAAAAGACGGAGACTTTTTGCCACTCAGAATTTCGTGAAAATCACCAGTTAATAATGATGCGAACAACTCATAAAGTCGTCCTTGCTGTCCCGGCGGACCACAGAATAAATCTGAAGGAATGAGAAAAGAAGGATAAGTACCTCGACCTTGCTAGAGAATTGAAAAAGCTGTGGGACATGAAAGTGACGATTGTACCAATTGTGATCGGTGGTTTTGGCACAATAACTAAAGGATTATTAAAAGGCCCGGAGGACTTGAAAGTTGGCGGACGGATAGAGAGTGTCCAAATGACATCATTACAGAGAACGGCCAGAATCCTGAGACGAGTCCTGGAGACTTGAGGAGACTTGCTGTCAATCAAACTCTCGTGAAAAACCATCAGCTAACACTGATGTGAAAAACTCTAAAGGAATAATAATAATAATAATAATAATAATAATAATAATAATAATAATAATAGCCAGAGGAACAGACCTTATAGTAATCAACAAAAAAATAGAGAACTTGCAAAATTGTAGAATTTGCGGTACCGGCTGACCACAAAATAAAACTGAAAGAAAATGAAAAGAAGGATAAGTACCTTGACCTTGCTAGGGAATTTAAAAAAAGCTGTGGAACATGAAGGTGACGATTATACCAATCGTGATTGGTACATTCGGTACAGTAACTATTGAAGGGACTGGAGGACTTGGAAGTTGGAGGACGAGTGGAGACCATCCAAACTACAGCATTGTTGAGAACGGTCAGAATACAGAGAAGAGTCCTAGAGTCTTGAGAAGGCTTGCTGTCACTCAAACTCAAGTGACAGACCATCAGCTAAAACTGATGTGAAAAGCTCTAAACGAGTAAATAATAATTTGACCATATGAACAAATGGTGTATGCACAACCCAGAATCTGTCCTGGAAAATGAGACGCACACATTTCTCTGGGATTAAGAGATACAGACGGATCATCTAATCTCGAGTAGACAACCAGACCTTAAGATAGCCATCATAAAAAAAATAGAACCTATTGAATAGTAGATTTTGCCGTTTCGGATGACCACTGGGTAAAACTAAAGAAAAGCGAAAAGAAAGATAAATACCCGAACCTTGCCAGAGAATTGAAAAAACTATGGAATGTGAAGGTAGCAGTGATACCAATTGTATTAGGTGCGCTCAGTACAGTTACCAAAGGATTGGTATAGGAACTGGACTTGGAAATAAGAGGACGAGTGGAGACCATCCTAACTATTACTTCGTTGAGATCGGCCAGAATACTAAGAAGAGTCCTGGAGACTTGCGGAGACTTGCTGTCATTCAAACAGCAAACGGTGGTGTGAACAACTCTAAAATGAGTAAAATAGTAATAATCATAATAATAATAATAATAATCATAATAATAATGTTTTAAAATTCGATAATAACAATTAGTTTATGTTTCCGGATTATTTTTTACAAACAGATCGATGTGAAGATAGAGGGATAATCAATATAAAAAATCGTAGATAATTATTGAGGTTGTATTATTAAATGTCTAGACGTAAATGCTTGGCGATGTTTTTGACAACGTTTTCTTGGTGCAGATGAGAGCATCCATTTCTTTTTTTTGTCAGAAAATGTAAGTACCGGAGTTTTGCTAAGTTGTCTGAGTGAACAGAACCTGAAAGAATGAAACAGAGACAGTGACAAGGACATAGTAGATAATTACGTTTAACGTAATCGACATTACTGCGATTGCATTCTCAGAATTAGTCCCAAACCAATTAATTCTGGTCTGCTAGTTACTTGGAATATTTGAAGAATGCTGACTCCTTCCTAAATAAAGAATGTTCTCTATCTCTCTCTTCCTCTCTTTCTCTCTCTCTCTCTCTCTCTATATATATATATATATATATATATATGCTGTCTACACAAACATAGTGGAGACAGAAAAGCTACTGTTTCGATTGAGTTAAAATTTAGCGTACATCTTATTTTGATCCCAGAAATGTATTAGGCATATTTTGGTGATGTTGAATTCTCATTAAAAAAAAGGTGATTTTAATTTATGTTTCAATGTAAAAGACTTTGTAAGTCAACAATTATCAACGGACTTTCAACGAAAGTTTGCAGTCTGAAAAATAAAAGCACTCATTACTTTTTAAACTGACGTCGTATTATATATTTATCGAACAATGCTTCGGGAGGCCATAAAAGTAAGAGATAATGTCTTTTTTCAGCCGTTCCAGCGAAGCTTAAAATATGTCAAATGCATCTTCTGCTAAGGAGGAAGATATTCCCCACCCAAAGGAGTGTCATTGGTATTACTTGTCACCCCTTCACTGTTTTTACTCTGACCAAGAGGATTGGCGAAATTTGAGAAAAGTTTTAGAATTTTTGAACGGTGAGCAAAGAATATTTTAAAAAGTCACATTGTCGCGAGATACTTAATAGGGTAATATTTAAAATGCTCTAAATTAGAAGATAAAGCAATTTTCAGTACAATTTTTAAAAGGTTTCTAATTTTGTTGGATCTTCTTTCGCACTGAATGTCATTTTTTAATCATCCAAATTCTCAATATAATTTTTGTATCTAGTGCAGGATTTAAGGAGATATTCTTCAAGATAACGCCGTCTTTCAAACTAGATTGTGTAGCCCTTTATGTTGGGACGATGCAAAAGTTTACACTATTTCTTTTTTTTTTTCAAATCTTTCATATAAATTCATGGCATCTGTTAGAAGGTTTGACATCTCAAATGGCAATACAGAGAATAAAATTGTAAACTCACAGATGGTCGGCATCAAGTCTTGAGTCAATAAAGATTACTCAGATCCAGTTTCAGCATTAAATCGAGAATCGGCAAGATGGTCCTTACTTGCAGGCAAACTTCAAATAAAATTACTTATATAGATTAGGTATTTTATACTCATCAGAAGATTCCTTATTTCCCAGAATATAACGCCAATTGCCACAAATTTTCTTGTGCCTTTTCAATACTTTTATATAACGTATTCAACCTTTCATTTATCATTTTGTAACCTTTTGCTTCCTGTAATCAATTGGCTTTGATTAGGGTGTCTTTGAGTATCTAAAATTCGTTAATATGTTATCAAAATATTTCCCTGGCTTTTTATTGTGTCCAGTAAATTCTTCGTTAGTAAATTTATCGTGAATAATTGCTTCTATAATATAGGGTTTCCTGAACCGTAACCCGTTAGCTCTTTTTACTAAATTCTTAAAAGGGGGTGTCCTCGTGGTGTAATGGTTAAAGCGATGGACTGCGGAATCATAGTAAGCGAGTTCGTACTCCAGTCGCGCTATTACGTTCACTTTCGGGCAAATACCCTTGGGAAAGGTATGAACCCCCTAATCCTCCCAGCTATGGGTTAAATAGTACCACTACTGTTCTTCTAGGAGAATGGCTTTGGCATTAAATAACCTACAACGGTTGATATGCAATTAAACAAAGAAACCAAACCAAACTAAATTCTTAAAAGCAATGATTAAATTCTTACTTTATCTACGAATAATTCACCTGCAATAAATTTATCTCACAATTAATTTCCCGGCAATAAATTTATCAAACGATGAATTTACTGACGATGAATTTACCTGCTTCAAATTTACTATGAGATGAATTTGCTATATTTTGACCTTTTGACCCGGCCAAAAATGCCATTCCAAGGTGATGCACCGGAAAGAGGTGACACATTCTAATGGCAGTTATGAGAGGAAATCGCGTAGGCGGAAATTGGTTGACAAAATGGGACAAGCTAAAAAATCCCATGATACTCTCATAGACTGACGCACCGGAAGAGAGTGACCTCTGAACTGCATGACAGTTATTTCCGCTTGATGACGATTAAACATGCGATTTCAAAGATCGAGTGTGCAATCGAGTGGGCGTTGAACTATTATATAACTCAGTTGAGTTCGAGTCCCAGTGGCAGTGGCACGAGAGTTGGAGCGGGAGGAGACGAGATGTGGTAGGGAAAGTCACACCCGACCGAGGGGGCCCTCGGGAACCAGAGAAGTTGCTGATAAGATGCAGTAAAGAAAGCCAGCACCCAGCCGAGTGGACCCCAGGGCCTCCAGTTGAGTATCAGGAGAACGAGAAAGACACAACGTTGCCGGCCATAAGAGTAGAGGTCAAAATATTGCAGTTTCTGTTCGGTCTCCAGCTCCCTCTCACACGCAAACCTTGAGTAACCCTTTTCGAACCCTTGCAATAAAGTGAGAGGTAAATATTTTGTTTAAAGAAGTCTTCCTGCGTCTTTATCATTGCGTCTGTTATTTATTGTGTCGTAATGATGCTGCATGTGTAGATGACGATATAACAAATTTACCGACAATAAATTTACTTCACGATGAATCTACCGCGAAAAATTTACTTTGAATCACTTTTTTTATAACCTAAAGTCATCTTTCAGGTAAAGTCTGTCATAAAAGAACGATTTAATGAATTTTTTTTAGGGTTTTTTTCTTTGTTATTTTTCTTAGCTATTTTTTGTCATTTACTTTTTTGTTATTGTTTTGTTGGTGCATTCTTTGTTTTGTTTTTTTCTCATTTGTTTCTTCTTATTTCTTTTTCTATATTCAGCGCACCTTGTCAAAGATTCTTGTTAAAATCCCTGACGAGACAATGTGCGCGGAATAAAAAAAAACGAAAACAAAAACGAATGGCATCCTGAAAGTGACATGTCACAATAATACACTGCATATGCAAAAACTTTTTCTTATTATCTCAAATCCATGATCGTTTTCTTTTCTGTGGCATTTGCAACACAAAGATAGAAAGATAGATGCAACAAAATAATCAGCTGACTCCCTTGTCCAGAAAAAAATGTCTTTCCTTTCTAAGTGTAGAATTCAAATGAACCAATCAATCATAATGGCAGTCGCGATAACGCTTTCCCAGTACTTAGGCCATCTGTAACGAAGAATTCTTTCTGAATATCATGAAACAGATGCTTCCCCCGCCCTGTCAGCGGGGCTTAGAATTAGCCGACTGTATTCTTTGCAGACCTCCACCCAAAAAGAAAGTGTCATGGGTATGACACTAAACTGTAAGTGATGGTGAGACTCCAGTTCTGGAGATTTGAGGGGGTCACCTCCTCGTTGCCATTACATGTTTGCTCTGAACAGGATAAGTAGAGATAAGTAAAGTCACCTCTAAGAGTCAAGTAGATCTAATTGTGAATTATTAGTATTCGATAGAAATATTTGATACCATATAACAACAAATCATTTGTTTTAAGAATAGTTACTTGAAGCTATAATTATTTGCGAAGATTTATAATTAACTACTTGAAAAAATATAAATGTATGCAAACAAATTATTATTATTAAATAGAAATAAATATCTGAAACCATATTATTATTAATATCAGATAGTAAAAGTTGAAACCATGCGACTGTGTGCAAGTTATTTGTATTAGATAGGAATAGTTGATATATAACTGCGTGTAAAATCCCTTAAACAACTACACAAAAATATAAATATGACTGTATAATAAAGGCAATTCCCGAAACTTCCAACTTAGAATAATCTAAGACAAGTTGATGTGCCATTGAAATAAATCAACCTACCAACCAAAGAAATAACGTTTTTCTATTTGTCGAGGTTGACGGCTGCCTTGGATCTAAACACACTTCCTTAGTTTTGGATTCTCGTAATAAATCCGTTTTCTGCTTTTTTTCATCAACAATGAACCTCCTTTTCCCGAATAGGTTTTGTTTGAGTTCAGATGTCGAACACTGTCGGTGATATCAAGACATACATTTTTCCTTTAGGATTCTTTTCCCGTCGTTACTAATTATCAAATTTTATCAGCAGAATAGGACGCTAAACAAATGTTTAAACGTTGTAAACAAGCAACAAAGATAAACTTCAAAGACACTTCTAAGATTTCCCTTACATTATACAAAAAATGGACTAAAGAACTTTTGCGCCAATAAAAACTTTTTAAAATACAAATCTGGATCTTTGATAAATATATTTGTATGTATGTACACGCGTACGACTTTTAATTAAGAAGAAACGTTAGGTTGATTGTTATGTGCATGTACAACACGTAGCGTAAAATGTGGACCAAACACTCTTCAGTTATTTTTCATCCATCAAAAATAAACTAAGCATTAATTTGAGATAAAACCTATTTTACTTTATTCATCTAATTTGACTACATTCCATAATGACTTTGTTTTTTGAAGGAATGATATAAATTTTCTCATTATTTCGGCAATGGTCCTGTTGTCATAACTTGGATCGGTAGAGGGCATGTGTTGTACAGCGGCGCATCTCCGATCTCGCTCGTTGAACATTGTGTCACTTTCAGACATGATAGAAGGCTCCTATCACTCTTGGGATTTGTACACAACTGGCCAACTTGTAGATGGTCTGCAACAAAAAAAGAAAACCGATTTTCATTAAACGGAAATGGAATCATGTCGTCTTTTCTAGGGTGACAATTTTATCGTTCCACCCTGTATTCTCCCTCCAGCCAGGAGTAAATAGTAGCGCAAACCAGTTCACGAGAAGGAAAACTCCGCTTAAATCCTGACCTTATGTCACATCTTGCAGGTTACTGAGTTACGTCTTTGCGTAATTTCTTAAAAGAATCCTTTGCACATGTTCCTATCGAATACGAGTAATTTTTAAAAAGATCTATTTAACCCATAGATCAGACCCTAATAGGTACTCCCACTTGGGGTCAGAGTGAACATGGAAGTAATGGCAATGAAAAGGCATTCCACACTCCCTAAATCTCCAGAAATGGAGTCTCACAATTAGATAAAGTTTTGTGTCATATCCAGGATACCCATTTTTGGAGGAGTCTTACCCCTCAGCAGGGACACAGTCAGCGTATTCTATTGACCAGCTGACAAATCTAAATAAAATGTCCTGTTTTAAAACTTGTAACCTCCAAATGAGTTGTTTATCACATTCTGCGAGACGTTTTATATTACTTGTATGCAAAGTTCTAACTGTGTATTAAGACTTTTAAATGTACAGTAAACGTTTGTGCTCATATAACGCAAAGAGTTTTAGAAAAAAATTATTTAAGGTGTACAACATGTTTAAAAAATTAATGTCATTTCGTAATCTAATAATATGACTTATTGTGATTCAAATGATCTCAAATTTCAACAGCTTGTGTAGAAACAACTCAAAATTTTACGTTTAATGTTTTATAATTTTTCTTTTCAGATATAGAAATGCCATTCACTGGAAATCAAAAAAAGGCGTTTAAATATTAGCCATAGATTTTTGAGTTGTTTCTACTATGGTGTTAGAATTTGAGATCATTGAACGAAAACTGGTCAAGTTATGAGATTAGAAAATGATGATAATTTTTCTGTAACACCTTGTATATGTATCCATTTTCTGATAAAAAGAATTTTCTTAACTTGAAAGTTTTACTTGAAAAATAACCAAAGAAACATTCAAAGAAAAGAAATAATAAATTAAGATCAAAATTTACCATTTGCAAAACAAGAAACTACAAAAACACACGTATCCTTCAAAATGGACCTATTTGCCGATCCAATCAGATCCTTTCACATCTTTTGAGATTCAAATTTCTGGCCAATCAGCAACGGATATTTTCCAAAATCGATCGACAAATACTTCGCTGTGCCTGAAATAGGACTCATTATTGTAAAGTGACGGTCGATAATTATTTTCGAAGGAGGAGGGCATTTCAGAGATGGCAGCCAAACAAAGAATTTATTTGTACAGCCTGAGGAAATAGCCAAATGGTATAAAATCGAAGGTAGCACTCCCATAGCACAATAGTTGTCGCTTTCAATATTCACATCTCATCTCAGAATTTTCATCTTTTAAGCTGATACTTAACAATGTTCTTTTCAAATGCTGTATTTCGAAAGAAACTGGTATCATTTTTTCATTTTGATTTAAAAAGCACCTGAAAGAAAAATATCACGAAAAGGTTTTACTGAAATTCATTAAATTTTCTTGTGGCCTGATGGTGGGGCTTAGAATATGTTCACTGCGTTTCCTGAAAAGTGGTAAGACCCCTACAACCAACAAAAAGGGGTGTCCTGGGTAGGATGCTAAACAGCATCTCATGGTGAGGCTCTAGTCCGAGAAATCTGGGAAATCCAGTGTACTCCTTCATTACCATAGCTCCCAAGTTCACTCTGATCTGGAGTCGTGGCACCTGATTGGAGGTGCCCGTGGTGTAATGGTTATCGTCGTAGGAAATGGACACGGCGACACGAGTTCAAATCCTGGACCAGCCTAATTGCATTTCACATAGCACTAATACCCTTGGGAAAGGTAAGAATCCAATTATTCTCCCTCCAGCTATGGATAAATAGTAGGACAGATTAGGTCCTTCAGCCTTGGTGATGCAACTAGTCTAGGAGAAGGAAATGGCTGAATTCAAACCTGTTAAACTCAGCTTAAAAATTGGCATTATGTCATATCCTGCCCGAGCGGTAGAGTTGGGTAAATATGGATTGGGTCCTCTCTATGGGTCAAATAGAACTGTTTGACATTTAAACAGTGTACTTATGCTAAACTGAATTGTTTGAAATAGAACTGTTTGATCTCTTGTGTAAACAAATGACTGATGTTTAATTTAAATTTTAGAGGTACATATCAATACTTGGAGCCATTTAACTTTGTTCACATGCTAAACTGAATTGTTTGAAATAGAACTGTTTGATCTCTTGTGTAAACAAATGACTGATGTTTAATTTAAATTTTAGAGGTACATATCAATACTTGGAGCCATTTAACTTTGTTCACATGCTAAACTGAATTGTTTGAAATAGAACTGTTTGAATCAAATGGAATTATTAGTATTAGATAAAAATAAGTGAAATCATTTAACTGTGTGCAAAAAAATGAGCCTAGGTTCGTTTAAAAATATCATCTGCAAAATGTGTTTAGAAATTATTTTTAATATATGCATAAAAGGGATTTAGCATTAAATAACCAACAATGGTTGATATGCCATAAAACCAAACCATACTAAAGTAAATATGAACGTACAATGTACGTGATTCCCCAACCTCTAGACATAAAATAACCCTTGACGTATTGACATGCCGCTAAAATTAATCAATCAGATTTTTATTTTCCCGAGAAAAATGGGACACAAAACACAAATTTCAGGTGAAAGGAAAATGCTAATCCCGACAAATCCTTCAATTTGTTGCAATACTGAATACTACAACCCCTGGCAAAAATGTAAACTTGCCATTTTTAGAAAACGTTTCCTCCGTTATTTCATATGCATGAAACTTTCGAAAGTTTAATATCCTTGACTCGAAGTAAAATGATCTATTATTTCAGAGCAGAAACTTAAAAAATAAAAAAGACGAATACTTTTTAAAATAATTCCATCCAACTGAAATATAAAGTGAGCCACAACTTTCGACAAAAATAGTCTAAATTTAACCTTTACGAAATTCCCGCCAATATTTTAGCGCCAATAATTACTCTGTATCCGGCCGACGAAAACGATACTTTTCTTTCACCCTTAAAATAAACTTTGACAATTTGCCCTGCATCTTTAAGGTTGAAATATTACATTGCTCATAGTCCTACATCCAATTACAGAGAAAGAATTTTGGCCTTGCGCCATACCAAGCTAATTTTAGCGAATATTTATAGAGAAAACAATCTTCTACGAATTTCTTAGATGAAGCATATCCATTATTATTCATTTTTGTCTATATTCATCTTATTTCTGTTGCATTTTATTACACAAGAGTAAAAATAAGTAAAGTTGTCTCCCTTTAGTCGAGGGCAACCAGAAGGTTCCTTTTTTAATAGCTACTACACCGAGGTGTAGGGGAGGGCGCTACTCGTTTCGCTGGATTGCTCCACTTTACCCTCGATACGTACCTTGTATTGCTGAGTGCAAAGCAAGGAGGTATCAAGTACCATTTTTAAAGTCTTTGGTATGACGCAACCTGGGATTAAACATAGGTCTCTCGGACCATTGACGAACACTCTACCCTCTTGACCAATGAGCATAATCAAGGAATTCGTCAAAAATTAATTATTCATGACGATCCATGAACTTGTTTAGTTCTCGTTGTAATTGTGGGCCATGATTATGTTCATGCTTCTATTTAGGAAGGAGTAAAATATCATCAAGGCATGCCGATAGCTTGAATTCCTTTTTATTCTTTTTTGTCATCTGTTCCAATCAACTCCACTAGACAGTATCCAGTTTTCACAAAGAACTGATTAATGTAAATTTTTGCTGGTAGGCCAATACTGGTGTTTTTATGTGAAGGAGCCCATAGAAGAATGCTGTGTACGAGTTTGATCTTACTTATCCAGGAATGCCCCACATTTCTTGTTCATCTTATTTGGACAGTTTGTGAAAAATGAGGTAATTGTCCATACAGCTGCTTTAAAGATTTTTTTCAAAACAGCACGCAGAGATTTTTCTCAAAGCATTTCGTTAAAGTCCGACCATATTGTAGTACTGACACGGTTACAGCTTGGAAGAAACCCTGTTTTATTTTATCAGAGATATCAGATATCAATGTTGTTAACTTGTCAGTAGTAGTCCATAAGCATCTGTTATAATGAGTATATTAATTAAATTAAAAAGTCATATTCAACAAGAACGCTGGCCTCACAAAATTGTCTTTCAGTTGGACTGGAAATTTCTACGGCACTCAATGTATTGCTCTATTTAAAAATGAGCTGTTTTTATTAGGTAAGTATTTTTATTAGATTAGTATTTTAGTAGATTGTATCCCTTTTAAGGGATACAATCAGACAAAGTGGTACTTGATTGGAAAAGAACAGTCAACACGTTCGAAGAATAAAAGAAAGGGTTTTATTGTAAGAGAGATACAATAAGACAGACAAGAAATAGTGAGGCACGCTACTAATCCCCGAAGCAAGAACAGTTATTTGTCTCCCACCAGGCAGGACTTGACACAAGGTCAAATGACCCGAAGGTCGGATGATATTGGGGATTAGGGAGGGGAAAGTCGGAAGCCGATGAGCCAAGCTGGACATAAACCCAAACATGGGTCCAGGTACGGATGTCAATAATGTAGCTCACCCACCCGAAGGTAGCCAAGCCAAAGTGGAGGGCTATATTTGTCTCTGCCTCCCACCAGAAAAGACTTGACACATGGTCAATGATCCAAAGGTCAGTTATAGAGGGGATTAGGTGAGGGGAAGGTTTGCCACGAGCCAAGGCTCGAGCCCTGCTTGACTATGCTGGTCATCGGCACACAAAGCAATGTGGGCCTGATGAGTCTAGGCACGGATGCCTGATTATAGCTTCAACTGGACAGCAAGGTCTAGTGCTATACAAAGGTGTTAATGATGCAGGTCTCCCACCCGAAGGTAGCCTAACCGTTGCCGGTGGCCTTTCGGCCTCAAGTCTATCTTTGCTGGACATGAATGCCAGATAGTCCGGCTAAAAAGCCGGCTGGGGTCAAAACCAACGGCAAATTAATGCCGCCGGCCTCATCCCCGGAGCAAGGACATGTGTAATGCCTTGCTCACTGTATGTATCATCACTCAACATGACTGAGAGTGGGTGTAATATATTCCATTATAACAGATATATACTACCCTTTGTAAATGTTATGGAATATGCGCACTTAGAAGATGTTCCCGTTGTTTTGTTTTTGTACAGTTTAGCAGTAAATCAACAAATAACAGATTAGATACAAAACATAATTTAATTTAATGACATTCTAACTTTTTCCTTGAATAAACCATACTGAATCATTTAAATCTATATTCAAATTAGGTTATTCAAAAATTATGTCGTATTTTTGAAGACGGAATGAAAATAACATATATATAAAGGTGAACAAAATAAGACCAATAGGAATATTTCTTTTGTGCTTTTCATTTTTTGATTTTCTTCAACTAGTTTTGATTTTAGGTCGTCGTGGAGAAAAAAAATTTTTGTGAAGAAAAGTTAATCAAGAAAGTTTTCAATTAGTTCTTAAGAGTTGATTCGTTATAAAAAAAAAAAGCAACGAAAAATGAAATGGTGACGTAGCATATTCTTACGTTGAATGAAAATTATTACACACACACACACACACATATATACATGTGTGTGTGTGTGTGTGTGTGCAAGTGTTTACATATATAGATATATATACGAAGCAGTAATGTCCGTAAAAAATCAAATCAAATTAATTGACCATAAGTTTAAAAAAAGCATCGCAGTTTCACGTTTTTCGGCAATCCCCAGAAAATAAAGCATTTAATTGACTGAGGATCAATACGGAATTTGAGGCCATTTTAATAACTTTTATTAAGATGAGTTCTGATAGAACGAAACAGTCTGTCTGTGGATGACAATATATATATATATATATATATATATAAGTATATGTATATATATATAAGATATATATATATATATATATATATATATATATATATATATATATATATATATATATATAAGTAGTTTGCTATATTTATGAATAAAGAGTACTCAATATCGGTGATAAATTATATTAACATAAAAGTTAGAATATATATATATATATATATATAATTGCTATTGCAGTAAACTTTGCAGTACCCACAGAGATCATGTTTAATATCTGGGACTGTGTATTCATAAGAGTGAAATTCAAACCATAAAGTGCAACTTATAGTTCACTGATGAAACATGAAACTTTTAGTGGCAAAATGTTGATCAATTTAATCATTTGTTTGCTCTGCTTCATTGGGTTTCTCCACTTTTTACCATCTTCTTACATCAAACTTAGAAAAAAAGAAAAAACTTTGCATAGAACGTATACATTTTTACTAAAATATTTATATACAGATAAAATTTTGTTGAGTAATTTCCACGATAGTTCCCAAAATAAACTTTTAAATTCTTTTTCTTACCATTTTTCTTTAATCATCTAATCTAATCTTAAAATGTTCGACACTATTGTTGTGTTTAATCTGATTAGGCAGTTTGTCCCAAAATCATATCATTCTATTTACTTAGAAAAAATGTTTTAATGTGGTCTGAATTCCAATCATATATATATGTATATATATAGTTTTACATACTTTCTCATATATTTAGATAGATATGTAGATGTATGTATATGTGTGTGTGTGTGTGTGTGTGTGTGTGTGTGTGTGTGTGTGTGTGTGTGTGTGTGTGTGTGTGTGTGTGTCTTTGTCTCTGTCAGTTGGCAAGAGATTCAGAAATACTGATTTCCAAAACAATATTAACTCACAGGCCTGTGGAAGTATGAAGGAAATCTAATTCATTATAATGACTTCCTTCGCGCAAGCACAATCCAATTCTTGGCGAACATTGGAAGCCTGCTGGCAGGAAAAGCATATTGTTTCTTCCGCTGTCAATTGAAGAATTTAGAAAGGGGTTGCTTTTATTTGTTTGTCTCATCAGTTTATGTCAGTAATAATAGAGTTCTAGTTGGTTATTGCAAGCAAAAGATATGATCTAATCAAACTGAAATGCTTAGGAGAAAATTGTTAGTGCGACGAACAGGAAGAATATCGAAAAAATTAGGATTTTCAGACGCAAAACATCAATTATTTTGATATTGGGTTATTTCATCGCAATCATTATTGTA
Source organism: Sepioteuthis lessoniana (assembly GCA_963585895.1). Taxonomy (NCBI): domain Eukaryota; kingdom Metazoa; phylum Mollusca; class Cephalopoda; order Myopsida; family Loliginidae; genus Sepioteuthis; species Sepioteuthis lessoniana. The sequence goes on from OY757911.1 coordinate 14,078,817, forward strand.
ATATGTAAGATTTATACAATTTATTTTGTGTAGCAAAAATTTGTTCTTATTCTTCGGATTAGCATATCCCTTTAGTTTTGAACGCTCTTTTATGTTCTCGATTTTATCATGAAAAATGCGAAAGAAAGAAAAAAAATGCTGAAATCAAAAATGATCCTATTTACCCAACCCCTCCGCTCGGGCAGGATATGACACAAGGTCAATTTTTAAAGCGGAGTTTAGCAGGTTTGAATTCAGAGTTTTCCTTCTCCTAGACTAGTTGCCTCACCAAGGCTGAAGAACCTAGTCTGCCTACTATTTACCCATAGATGGAGGGAGAATAATTGGATTCATACCTTTCCCAAGTGCTATGTGAAATGCAATCAGTCTTGTCCAGGATTTGAACTCGTGTCGCCGTGTCCATATCCTACGACGATAACCATTACACCACGGGCACCTCCTGAACTCAAAAATGATAAAGTTTACGAATAGATATTGATAAGTTCATGACTTGACCTAAATCTCCCAGAGTGCTGAAATGCGCATTCTGTTATATATATATATATATATATATACGAGGCTAAGGCTGAAACATTCACATGATGACGTCATATCTGGTGTCTCTGACATTTTGACCCATGGGATCAAAGCACTGCAACACCAATGAAAGGGGTGTATAGACCACAAAAGAGACTATGTTGAAAAATTGACTTCACTTGGTCACACTCAATGAAAGTATCTTGGTCAGCCTTTTCAGCTGAACCTTGCATATTAGTGGGTCATTCAAAAAGTTCAAAACCTCACCAAAAAAGAGTCTTAGCTGAACATTTTTGCCGTGGCAAAACAGTATCACTATTAGAAAAATAAACTAAAAAAACTAAAAAAAAAAGTTATTCAGATTTTTCTAATTTTATAAGAAATGATTGTGTGTAGCTATCGCAAAGTTGTTCTGTTTTGCTGCTTTTTTTCGAGGTGAACCTTATAACTTTATGAACAAGCTATATATATATATATATATATATATAGAGAGAGAGAGAGAGAGAGAGAGAGAATAAAATGTTTGGAGTGAAATCCGCTGGTATAAGAAATCCACGGGTCTCCTACCCTCAACTTACATTCGGTTTCTAAGGCAATATATCTCATTCCTCAGCAAAGAATGAAGGATGCTAGAAAATATAAGCAATAAAAAATTATTGAATCTAATGAATGCATTTAAAATACAGATTTAGAAAAAAAGGTAAATATTTATAACTGTCTATGAAGTTGTCAAGACAATGTACAAGTTGGCCTCTTTTAAAAGTTTCATAAAGATCGGCGTTCCGAATTACGTTACCATGACAATCTCAAAAGCAGTCGTAACGTTCTAAAATATAAAAAAAATTCCAAATCATTATTTGATGAAGCTTGTGAAGAACAAAATACAATAATAAAAATATAAAATGCCACCAAATTGGTTTTAACGCGTAATTTCTCTTCAAAAAGTTACAGCAAATATATTAATCAGTAGTGTAGAAAAAGTCCTATTTTTAATACATAAACTGTATGAATCTTATACATACTTATAGTTGCCAGAGGCACTCCAGGGTTTCTTTGTTTTGATGGCATATCCACCCTTATGGGTTATTTAATGTCAAAAGCATCCTTGTAGAAGAAGAGAAATGGAGGGATAAAAGAGTTCATACCTTTACGAAGGGTATTAATTTGAAAGAGAACATATTAGCTTGACTGATGTTCGAACTCATTTACTTTGATGTCGTAGTCCAGTACATTAGCCACAACGCCACGATACCACGAGGACTCCCTCTTAAAAGTTATTGTCGTAGGAAATGGAATCGGTGACTGAGTTCAATCTGCTTAAATTTCATATAGCATTAATACCTTTGCGAAAAATATGAATCCCACTATTCTTCTCCCAGTTATGAATAACTCGTAGAGGAGACTGGGCTCTTTAACCTTGGTATGGCAACAAGCCTAGGAGATGGAAAACTCTGAATTCAAACCAGATCTATTCCGCTTTAAGCAACTGACCTTGTCTCACATCCTGCTCGTGGTTGGATAAATACATAACTATTCTCACTTGCGCAATAATGAATGTGTCACTGTTCAGCAGTAGGTCCCATGTCTGATGTGCCGACAAAATAGTTCAATTGATACAATTCGGAGTGGAGGATTTTTTTATTATTAATTTTGACTAATCTTCATTACGTTATTATTGCTTCTTATCACAGCCTTAAAATAGAAATGCCAACCTATTACAAAGAAACCGTCTAGATTTTCGTTCTACATCGATTAGCAAGTGAAAATAATTTCCAGATAATTCAGTTAGCTCTTGTTATTTCTCATATCTTGTAATTAGATAAATCCTTTGCTTTCGGCTGACGATGCTCTAAAATAAGAGCATTCAATCAAAGAATCAGAAAAACATTATTGTAATGCTCATGTGAACAACAATCAAAGTGCCCTCTAAAAATCAGACTTGAAGATGTAATCAATATATATAATTTAAAATCAAGAATCACAGATCATATATAATGGAAGAGGTAACCACATAGACTTCTGTAAGATTCAAAGGGTTGATTTAACGGTATTCAAACCGACTAGAGATATTTTAAGTCAAGAAATTAGGGAACTGCGTTCATTTCACTTTCATATTTATATTTGTGTTGTTTCTTATTTTTCTTTTTGCACACGGTTCTAATACAAATACTCTCCTTGTACAGGACTCACCTGGTGTTCGCGCCAGGTGGGTGATATTAAGTTGATCGCCAGTTCACTTCTCCAGGCCATAAATCCGTAGTACGGCTAAGTTTTTCGCTAGGCATCCCAAACGAGGAATATCGAGGAGATCGAGCATTTTTCTAATGGCCACACATGAGTCTCGGTTCCCCGCCCCACATTAAAATGACTTCATGTTAAATCTAACTTGCTGGGAAGTCAGATAAATCTTTCTCTATCCAATACGAACAATAGTTAAACAGATCTGTTTGATGCAGAGGTTAGACCTTAGTTGACCTGCGAGTAATGACAATGTAGAGGTACCCCTCATTCCCTTAATATCCGGAACTGGAGCTTCACCATCAGATGCAGTTTAATGTCATACCTTGGTCACCCTTTTGTTCTTACACCTCTGCACGGGATACAGTCAGCATATGCGAAAGTCAAGTGGCAAGGCTGACAAAATAAGATGTTTAATGGTTTGGTTTATTTAATGACATATCAACTCTTTATGGGTTATTGAATGTCGAAATTTGATTCCTTTGTAAATGTTTGAACATATAGTTATGATTATTATTAACTTTCGAGTGTAATCATTTTTTATTTGTTTAATAATTTATTTACACACAATTACATGGTTTCGTTAGCCAAATGAGTAGAGTGTTCGCCAATGGTCAGGGTGACCGGGGTTCAATCCCAGGCCGAGTCATACCAAAGACTCAAAAAATGGCACTTGATGCCTCCTTGCTTATAAGGTATGAATCAAGGGTAAAGTGGGACAATCCATGGAAAGGAGTAGCACCCTCCCCTACACCTTGGTGTAGTAGCTATTAAAAGGGGAGTCTTCGGGTCGCTCTCGACTACGATCGTCAACTTTACTTTTATTTCAATAACTATGCCTATATAATAATAATAATTTTCGAATATTCATATATAATAATTTGCAAGAAATTATATAGTTTTAAGCAAATAATAATAATGATAATAATAATAGTAATAAAAATAATAATAATCTGTCCCCTTTGTCAGATACTCAGGACGATTTTTGAAGTGGGTGAGGGAGGAACTAAAACAAATGGACCAGAGAACAAGAAAACTCATGACGATGTATGAGGCCTTACATCCCAGAGATGTCGTAGATAGACTTTATATGTTAAGAAAAGTGTAACATAACCAAATACGAATATGTGAAATATCCACATGCATAGGAATCCCGAAACACTGACGACTCTCTGTAGTTCAGGTACGAAACGTATATTAACTTTTTTGACTTTTAGTTTTTCGACATGAGGAGAGAGAGACACACAATTTTTACTATGCTGACTGTTTCTACATCGTCAACTCCCCAGCTGAACTGGCCGGCTCAGAGTCCAAAGTCTCAACTCACAGACCCAACACAATCACCAAGAATCCCAGCCCATCGCTTCCGAGCATGACGTCGTTCGCACCCCTGTCCCATTTCCTATCAGGGGTTTTTATTATAACATCTGTGATTGTCACATCCTCTGCGCGCGAGCGTGAACACCTGCGCTCAATGTGTGTACCTGCACGTGCACTAAGCCGAATAGTTCTAAGCCTAACTAAACCGAATGATAAGATATAACCAACGAAAAATGATAATATAAAAAAAATCATTCCGCAATTATATAACAAAAGAAGGAGGAAGAGGATTCGCCAGCATTGAAGATAGCGTCGATGTATCGATACAATGACTCGAAGATTATATTCAAAATGCAGAGGAAGACTGATTAGAGCGATCAGAAACAATACAAGCATCAACAGAACAAAAATAACCAGAAAACAAAAATAGGAAAAAAAAACTGTATGTACATTTTACGTGACGAACAAGCGAAATCTCACACGAGAAAACTTGGCTGGGAATGGGAAGACTGAAGAGAAAAACTGAAGCTCCTCTGAGAGCATCACAGAACAACGCCATAAGGACTAACTATGTCAAAGCAAAATTAGACAAGACACAAAATAGCTGATGTAGGTTATTCGGTGATAGAAATGAAACGATCAATCACATAATAAGCGAATGCAGTAAGCTTGCGCAAAAAGAGTACAGTTTATTTACTTACTAGTACATGTATCCGCTTTCACCCTAGTCGGGTTGGACCGGCTTCCTCCCGAGCAAGTACTGTTTATGTGGCTCACTGAAGAAGATACTTTGGAATTTCATTGAGAGAAGGGTCCCAATTCCTACCCGGAAAAACGCCCTGTTTGCCGCAGATTTTCCACAGACGCATTGACAGAGCGACCCGAGGCCGCCGGTTGCCGGAACAGTCACCTGGATTTTCACCAGAGCCCCTTTAGCCGGGTTGCAGCCCAAATACCGCTGGGTGCCAGACCAATCCGCCTTGGGTGGCCCTACCAGGAACCAAAATTTCCGATAGCGTAGCTCTGGCTCTACCCGTTGCCACCGCCCTGCCACGTTGAGGAGGGGCTGGACTTTAGGTCGGAAAAAGAGTGTAAGACAAGATACGACTGGGTGGAGAAAGTGATCCACTGGGAATTGTTCAAAAAGTTTAAATTTGACCAGACGAACAAATGGTTTATGCACAACCCAAAATCCGTCCAAGAGAATTAGACGCAAAAACTTTTATTACTAAACAGAATTTGATATGTTCATTGATATTCTATTAATCATTTATATGTTCTGGGCAAAGATTCTTTTTTCTTTTTTTAAATGTTCATGTGAGAAGATAGTAAAAAGGGGAGATGACCAAGGACGTCTAACGAACTAATTAACAAACATAGTGTAATTAATACCTTCATGATTCATCAGAAAATTATAAGTTACACTTTATCGTTCGAATTTCTCTCTCATGAATACTCTGTCCCAAATATCGAACATTCCCTCGGACGCAACATTTACAACAACTTATACTATAATCACTTGTTTGAACAGTTATATATTCACATGTATTTCAATTCAATAGTAATAATTTTTCCAATCCAACACTAATGATCTTCAACCAGTACTATTTGATCTACAGATGGGGCCTTAGTAGATACTACCACTCCAGGTTAGAGTGGATCTGGGAGTGATGGTAATGAAGTAATACTCGACACTCTCCAGATCTGTAGAACTAGAACCTCACTACCAGATAGAGTTTAGTGTCATACTCAGTACACATCTTTTAAGTTTCACAGACAGGTATCTGAAATCAACTCTCTACTTTGTTCGAATCATCAAATCAACAGATGAAGCATACATTGCATATTGAGCCACTAATGAACAAAAAGACAAAAAACTAACGATAAATTTTGAGGCTTTCAAATAATAGCCCCACCCCCACCCCCACCAGTAAGAGTGTTGGTAAGATTCACCTGGTTCACTTGAAAGTCATTTGTTCAACAAGTTAAAAACAGTTCAAAGACCCCACTGATAGAAGCACAAAATGTGATGTGTCTATTGATTAATTGATTTCAACGGTATTTCAAACGGACAAAGGCTATTTTAAGTCAAGATGTTAGGTAATCACGTTTACATTTTTTGTGCAATTAGAAACAACTTTCTCTTTTTTTTTTTTTAAATTCTTTAAAAAATTTTTTCCAAAGTTAGTTTTCGTCCATTTCAGCTTGGGTTTCTATTTGAACCCCCACCCCTCCTTTTTTTCCTTCTTTTTGAAATATTACTTTTCAAAGCAGTTGTATTTAGAGAGTAATTAGGGTAAAAAATCAAGTCATGAATACGGGAAATGTTTATTTGTTCCATTAATGGAACTCTAACAGGAACACCCATTCCATACTCAGCAGATCTCCAGAATTGGAGTCTCACCATAAGATACTCTTTTTGAGGGATGGAATCTAACAACTCTGCATGGGATACAGTCAATATCAAGTCTGAACACGTGACATGTATGAAAAGAGAAATGCATGCTATCTAAGAAAAGGATCAACGTTTAGTAATACAATAGAGAGTAAAAACAAGCAGGAAAATAGAATGTCCAAAACTCTCCTATCAATTCAATAAAAAGAAGAACAAAAACTGGTCCGATAAATAAATTAAAAAGAAAATTTGATTCGTGACTTCATGTATTCTTACAGATTTTATTTTTGAGAGATTACAGTTCCATTTAAAAAATAAAGGGGATTTTTTTTAAATGGAACTGTAATCTTTCAAAAATTTTAATTCTTTTTGGCTCAAAGCAAAAAAAAAAAAATTAGAATTTATTTTCCTAAATGTAAACTCAACATTGTTTGGAATTGGTTCATTGCAACAATTATTTTTTTCCAGGCAGCGGTCGTGTCGATACTGCTGTATGGATGCACCACTTGGACGCTAACAAAACGGCTGGAGAAGAAGCTAGACAGAAATTACACAAGAATGTTGCGAGCAATACTCATAAGTCCTGGCGGCAACACCCCACAAAGCACTAACTATACGGCCACCTGCCTCCCATCACGAAAACTATACAAGTTAGACGAACTAGACACGCAGGACACTGCTGGAGAAACAGAGACGAGCTCATAAGTGATGTACTCCTATGGACCTCCGCATATGGCCGAGCAAAAGCAGGACGACCAGCGAGAACATACATACAGCAGCTATGTGAGTATACGGAGTGTAGCCCTGAAGACCTGCCAGAGGCGATGAATGATTGGGAAAAGTGGCGAGAGAGGTTCAGGGATATCCGTGCTAGCGGCACGACATGATGATGATGATGATGATGATGATTTTAATCTCATAAAAATATTTTGAGGCTATTCAAAATGGGATCAAATCAAAAAGAGGGCTCTAGCTTTGAACAGTGGTCTGTAGTCAATTTTTTGGTGGTGAAGAAATATAAACCATGTGAGATTTACAGAAGAATGTGTACTATTTACGGAAAAGTATGTTTTCGTTTAAAAAAAAAAACAACTTTTAAAATAGGATAACTATGGGTGTGCCACTATGATTCTGATTCGAAAAGACAATCGATGGAATGAAAATATCCTGACTTTCTGATGAAGAAAAAGTTAAAGGCATAGAGATTAATAAAGAAGATCATCCTAGAAGTATTCCTAGACATGAAAGGAACAATCACAATTGATTTCTTTGAAAAAGGTGAAACTGTAAACAGTACTTCCAATTGGTAATTCCTAAGGCAAATTTCATTTTGTTTATTGAATGACCCTCGTATTTTGATTCTTGATATGAATTCGTCACATTCAATTAAACACACAAAACGCAATAGGGAAAAAAATAATGACAGCTAAAAACGATAAATCACCGAAAATCTATAATAACAATAAAAAATAAATAAATAAACAAGAAAATTGAAATAGATATACCAAATTACTGCTCAAGAGGCTTGTAAATGAATATTTAGGGTGAGAGATAAATATTTGCTTGAATATGCATTGAATTGAAAGTATGTGAGGTTTTCATGAAAATTGGTTTCTATTAGACTTGTTACATCATTCATATATCTATATGTGTGTAGGGGGCTGCATATAAAGGTGTAGATGATTGAATAGAATACCGATCGACAAATGGATAAAATTTAAATTGAGCGAAAATTTTGTTGAATAATAGAAATTACAAAGTCGTTTTGTTAGAAAAGATAATATTTGTCAAAGTGTAAATATTCTGAGAGAAAGTAAAGATTCATACCTGAAATGTTGGAGTTTTTGTTAGATTTAATCGAAATGGACATATTTCCGGTATGTAAAAGATCTGTGAGTGAGAGTAAGCCACTATTTATAGAGAAAATATATCTATGTATTGAGACTCAGCTGCATTTTTCCTTCAGCAAGCAACGTGATTGTAGTAAAAGTAAAAATATTTTTGTAAGCAATAATATTCGTTCAATTTATGATAATTAAACTACGTGCTGCGTTCAATAAGTTTCCAGAATTTTTTGTACAGGCATCTAAAATTGTCGTAGACTCTTGAAAATTCAGTATGCTATTGCTACACATCTTATGAGATGACTGACCAATTTTTATGATTTCATGTTCAAAGGAACAGCTACAGCAGCAATTGGAATACACCCTACTAAAGCCTGATTGTAACAGCTGGTGGATTTCGAAAATGCAATCTGGACGTGAGGACAATTTAGAAGAATGATATGCCATAAAATTCAGTTTTAAACTTGGAAAAATGCCACAGAAACGTATGGAATGCTTCAGACTGCTTTTCGACCATCTTGCATGAATCACGCATCAATTTTTGAGTGGCATAAGAGATTCAAATAAGGCAGGGAGTCTGTGAGGGATGATGAGAGGCGTGGGAGAAGTAAGCAAGTCAGAACACCAGAGTTAATTGGCCAGAGTTAATTGGCCAAAGGGTTAGGGTTACTATGTTGAGGTTTTAAGGGAGTTCAGGAAGAGATTTCGTCGGAAGAGGCCAGCACTCTTCAAATCGGCTCAGTGGCATTTTCAGCAGGACAATGCACCAGTCCACAACTCCATCCTTCACACAGACTATTTGACCAAGATGGGCTCAAGACAGTTCCTCACCGTCCCTATAGTCCAGACCTTGCTCTCGGTGACTTTTGGTTATTCCCCAAGCTCAGAAGCTGTCGTTATGAGACAATTGAGGAGATGAAAGAGGCTGTGACGAAGGTCATTAACACACTCACACAAGAGGACTTTGATGGGGCCTTCCAGAAGTTGTTGGAACGGTAAAACAAATGCATTGCAGCCGGAGGAGAGTACTTCGAAGGGGACTAGAGTTTCATGTGTGTACTATCAATATAAGTGACCATACGAAGAAAGTCTGGAAATTTTTTTAATGATCCTCGTATATTGAAATAAAAAGTATTTTCGAAGGAAGGAAAAATGCTTTTTTACCTACTGAAGAAATATTCATTTCTTCCCTTTTTATAAGATTGTGGTAGACTCGAAATTAGATTTAAAAAGTTGATGATTTACTTATGATTCTAATTGGTTAAAAATGCATTTTTCTTGGAGGAAAAATATTCCTTACTTTATTTGGAGTTTTGATCCTAAAAGTTTTTCGCGGCAAGTCAAATATTATCGTGTGCGAAATGTCTCCAAAAATTTTAAACAAACGCAAAATCACCGATTGGTCAATAAATACAAAAATACTGATAGAAAAATTAACAGCTTCTCGGGCCGATTTTTTGCTCAAAAATAACTTCTTGTATATATATATATATATATATATATATATAAATAATTAACTTGAATTTAAGGAATTCTACTTTTTTATATATACTATGACTAACATGAGAATATTTTTGAAAATATCACTAAGTTTATTGTTTTATAAACTTCTTAGATCTAATGATTTGGGTTAAATCCCATGATATAAGAAATCCAAGAGTCTCCTACAATGAATTTACGTTCAGGTTTCTGCGTTATATCTCCTTTCCTATGCAAAACAATGAACAAAGAATGTAGATATAGGCAACAAAAACTGAATACATTTACAAAAGAGAGAGAGAGAGAGAGAGAGATGGGGGATCGAAGTAAAAGAATTACCATGCTTCTCTGTCTTTATGGAACATAGTCATATGACTATGTGAAACGTACATAGAATGTTCATAACATATATACATAGAACATAGGAATCCCGAAACACGAAAAACACTTACGACTTCTTAGTTCAGGTACGAAACTTTTTTATTACCTTTGGGTTAAAAGTTTCTTCGACATAAGGAGAGAGATACGCATTCTTTCTAATCTGGCTTTTCCATCTGCTACCCCCATGTCGTGCGGCGCCCGTAGCGCACAAATTCGTCTGGCCTCTGCGAGCCCCGAAAGTCGACCCTTCTCGTTCGGTCTCTAGTTTTAACTCAACTAACTGACTTTTTCAAAATCCCCAAATCCTCTGTGCGCTTCCGGTGCGTGACGTCACTCGCACCCTCTAGCCCCGTTTCCCAGCCTATTGTGACATCTCTGAGTGACACGTCCGCTCCGCCCGCGCGCGTGAACACCTGCGTTAATGTTGCAACTAAGTAACCCATGCACTGAGCCGAAAGGTTCTCACCCTAACTAAACCTAAAGGCAAAAAACGAAATCCCTCGGCCATTATATTACTTTTCAAAGCAAGAATTCGTATATGATTCTGGTGACTCTAGACCACTAACGAAACAAATCTAGTTTTCAAGTTGTCTTCTTTTTCTTGTATACGAGGATCATTCAATAAACATTGTGTGACTCAAGCTGTTATCTGTGATCTCTTGGACTGATCTCGTAACTGAAAACTCATTGGTCACTCCCACTCGAGCCGAACGGATCTTCCCCTAATACCTTACTTGTATATATGGAGCTCTAAATCCTCCCAACTTCCTAATGTGGACTACCTATAAAGCTGAACATAAAAATATTACCAAAAGACCATTGGCATAATGTTTAGAGTGTTCGCTAGTGGTGCGGGAAGGGTTCACTCCCTGGTCGAGTCAAACCAAAGACTCAAAAAATGGTACTTGATGCCACCTTACTTAACACTGAGCATTATAAGGTACGTATCATGGGTAAAGTGGAGCAATCCTTGGGAATGGAGTCGCACCCTCCTATACACCTCGATGTAGTAGTTATTGAAAATAAAGCTTTCAAGTCACCCTCTTGTACACAGTCGAAAAGTCACCCTCGACTTAGGTGTCTCAATAGGACACAGTCAAAAAGATGTTGATTGAACTTCAACTCTTTCAATTTGCGGCCTGAGCAGGTCTCCGTTTAATTTTCTCAGCCTTATGTGACCATATCACTGGTTATTCTCACTTCTCCCTGTTCATCTATTATTCTTCCGACATAACCACTCATGCATCCATGCACACAACCACACACTTGTCCAGTTCTTCATAGTTCCACATGCACACACACACACATGCGCATGGATATGTCCACTCTTACATAAAGTAAAGTTGTGGATGGTAGTCGAGGGCAACCCGAAAGCTCCCTTTTCAATAGCAACTACACCAAGGTGTAGGGGAGGGTGCTACTCCTTTCCCTGGATTGCTCTACTTTACTCTTGATCCCTACCTTATAATGCTGAGTGTTAAGCAAGAAGGTATCAAGTACCATTTTTTTTTAGTCTTTGGTATGACTCGACCTGGGATTGATCCCGAGTCTCCCGGTCTATTAACGAACACTCTACCACTAAGCCAATGGGCCGGTATGCCCACTTATATGTCTTCTCTTATATGGTCTTGTATACACCTACACCCATGTATATACACACGTGCATGCACACGTTTTTAACCATGTGTACTAGCGTTACAAAGAGTTCATAGAGTCACGTAGGGAATTTTTTTAAAAAAAAGCAACATTTTTTTTTCAGAATTTTTTCCGTAAATATGTCAATCAGAGCAAAGAAATGCGAACCATTTGAAAATTACAGAAGAATATGTGATGCGTACGGAGAAGCAGATTTTAGTCAAGAAAATATTTATAAATAGACTAAACTGCAAAATAATGTGAAATAGTATTCAAGATGAAGAGAGGACAAGCAAACCTATAATGATCAACACACCTGAAATGGTAGATTTAGTTAATACACTCATTTTGACTGATAAAAGAGTTAAGCAATATGTTTCCTCCAAGATTGTTAAAAATATATTTTTAACCAATTAGAATCATAAGTGAATCATCACTTTTTAAAATCTGATTTCGAGTCTAGCACAATCTTATAAAACGTGAAGAAACCATCAGTCAATTTGCTGCCACATCCTCCTTATGAGTCCAGATCTAGACCCCCTCTAATTTCTAATTAACTGCCTCAAAGAATTTCTGCATGAAACAAGTTTTCAAGCAATGATAAAATAAAGAGTACCATGAGCAAATGGTTAAAAACTCATTTCAAAGATCTTTATGCTGAGGGATTACAGGAACTTGTTTTTCGATAGAAAAATGTGCTTAAAAAATAGAGATTTTAGGAAAACATTCTTTTCTTGGGTAAAATATGAGCCATTATATTTCAAAATTCACCTTAATTATAGTATAAACTTCGTATATATATATATGTGTGTGTATGGGTATGTGTGTGTATATGTGTGCGCGTGTGTGTTATCATAAGTATTTTACTCCTTGGGAGTTTTTCACACCAGAACTTGTGCTATTTTTTATTTTTGTTTTTTTTTAGTTTTTTGTTTTTTCGCTGAATTCTACGTGACGGTGTGTCCGGTTCTATTATACGTTTAAATACAAAAGAAGTGATTATCTAAAATAAAACTTTACATATATATATATGTGTGTGTGTGTGTGTGTGTGTGTGTGTGCAAGAGAGAGAGAGAGAGATACAGATAGCCAGAGCTTCATATATGAATTTGTCTATTCATTTTTTTATCGTTCCATTTTCATTCATAGTAGAAACAGTTTGGCATTAATAGTTATTTTTTTCCATTATTATTCTATCAATTTTTTGCTTTGATTGTATAATGTAATTTAGTCTTGAATTACTTATTAGAACCTTGTAAGTTCTATGCGGTGACTAAAATTAAAGATGTTTTTTTCAGACACATAATCATTGCAGCGTTTCAACAACGGATATAAAACCTCAATTACTTGTGGCTGGTATTCTGACCTCCTGAGATGAGCTTGCGAAGGACAGAAACTGTTGGTGTGTATCATTTTAGTACTGGCAATGAGAATAATATTCTCTCTCTGACCCAATCTTTCATTATTTGTGTTTGGAACTATGATTGTATTTTCATTTGCCCAGGAAAATGATAATCGTTATTCACTCTACATGTTCACAGTGAATGAATTGATATTTATCTAACAAAAATGATGGATAAAATCCTTTTATCGATTTCTTGTGGACAGACTACTTGTTAAATTATCCTCTAATATAAATACTTGATAGACTTTAATAGATGAAGATCGATTGGCACTTAGATGAGCTGATATAAACACAATTCGATAGATATTGAAATCAATTGTTTGATTATGCGATACTTTAAGTCAAAAAGTAATTCAAGATTCCTATTAAATGGTGGTAAAATAAAAAGCATCGGAAATTAAGCGGTGAAAGAAGGACTACAGAACACCAGACTTGATTGGTTCAAGTCGTTAAAGGCAAATGCCCTTGGTGTAAGGGTTATCGTTATAGGAAATGGACACGGCGACTCGTGTTCAAATCCTGGACGAGAATGATTGCATTTCACATATCCTTGGGAAAGATATGAATCCAATTATTCTCCCTCCAGCTATAGGTAAATAGTAGGACAGGCTGATTTCTTCAGCCTTAGTGAGGCAACTATTCTAGTACAAGGAAAACTCTGATTTCAAACCTGTTAAACTCTGCTTGTGTCATATCCTGCTTGAGCGGAGGGGTTGGTAAATAGGTTAAAAGCAAATGAAAGACAAGCTACCCATCCCGAGATGCGGGATGCGAGTTCAAGTCTCGTTTAAAGCTCCTTTATTTCTATTTGAGCACTTCACCAGGCTAGCAGATCATTGTTAGGTACCCTATACTTCTAGCTTCATGCTAAGTTTTGTAAATGACTACGTATCTATATGTACTGTATTATACACATACTGCTCCTAGAAAAACATGGAATTAGCACACTAAGAGGATGTTCACTGTTTTTCTTTTTTTAATTATTAATTGGCAGTAAATAAACACGTAACAAATAAAACATGAAACATTTCTCTTTAATAGCAGAACATTATGGCACCATAAAATATTCCTTAACCATTATTCAGATTAAATTATTTAAGATAACTGGAATTTTTTTCCCTCGTCATGCAAAAGAAAATACGAAAAAATACAATGCCAAAGAAAAAATTATGGAATCATCATTTTATTTCCATTCCTAAAACAAATAGCAGCATAAGCCTTGATATTCATATCGGTCTACAGTTAAAAGACAATTATTGCAGACCTCAGCAAGCGGTTGGGCATATTTACTCGAAAGGTAAGATGTTTCCAACAAAAAAAAAAAACAAAAAAAAACTGTCAATTGAAATAATGGAAAGGACAATAAAACTCGTTTAAGAAGCCTATCCACATAGCTGCAAATATAAAAGAAATGGCTTTTTTAATGAACCGGTACCATTTGCTTGACCGGATATTGGCATGATGGTTAGAGTGTTCGCCAATGGCCCGGGAGATCTGAGTTCAATCCCTGGTCGTGTTATACCAAAGACTCAAAAAATTCTACTTGATGTCTCCTTGCTTAACACTCAGCATTACAAGGTACAGATCAAGGGTAAAATGGAGCAATCCAGGGAAAAGAGTTGCGCCCTCCCCTTCACATAGTGTATTAGCAATCGAAAAGAGAGCCTTCAGATCACCCTCGACTAAGCTCACCAACTTTATTTACCATTTAGTAATCATGACACTGTTGGAGAGAAATTTATTGTCACTTCACGTAGGATTTTGTTTGTTTTAATAATAACTTTAGTAAATGTCTAAAAATCCAGAAGTCGATATTATGAAATGACCACGGATTCAGTTAGTTATCACTGTAATTTATTATATATATACATATATATATATATCCCAACCCCTCCGCATGTAACAGTCAACCGAGTTTCGATCCCAGCTACGGGAAGATACTGTCTAGCCACACTGATGAGTTCTGATAGAACGAAGCAGATCTGTCTGTGGATGACTAAAGAGATATATTTATATATATATAGATATATATAATTACTTCCGGAGTTCTGGGCAGTGTCGAAGATCGATTCATTCCTATTATTCCTAGATCCACTCTGATCCGGAGTAGTAGAATCTATCAGAGTCCCATCGATGGGTCAAATAAATCTATTTGTATTCAATAGGACGTTGTGCAAAAAAAAAAAAAACCTTTTAAGAAACAACTGCTAAAAAATGTAAATATAAACGTACAATGAACACAATTCCCTTAAGATGTGTGTATAAAATAACCCACAATGATTTGACATGCCGTTAAAATTAATCACTCAATCAAACCAGATGTACTCCATTTTAAAATTGATGTTGTTTCATGTTCTGCTAGCGACGAATTGATTAGGTAAATTTACACATATCAATACAGCCACATTTTCGATCTGACAGATGTTTATATCTTTGTCTTGAACATCGACTACTGTCTTCTTACTTAGATGTTGGTTGGGCGGGATTTGAAAAAATCACAATATTTCATAGTTTATTTTCAGGACAGTCTCTGTAATAACAATTTGAACAATTTCTATTGTATCGCCGTTCCTGCCCAATCATCTCAGTTCCTTTCAAACCATTACATTGACTCATGTGATTTACACCTTCATCTCTGTTTTTACACGGGTGGTATTTGCTATGTTTTCTTTCACTTCTTTGCATGTAATTAATTCCTTTTTTTATAGAAATGATTGTTTTTGTCAATCGCAGACGATATTCTGTTTGACACAATAATCCTTGTGTAATCTTTCAATTCGTCATCTTTAAACCGTGAACAACTCATTTTCTACATTGTACTTTCTCTCTTTTTTATCTGACTTGACAGATGTAAGGGAAAACGAAAAAAACAGGAAATGTTTTCAACTATAAACCGATATGTTGTTAAAAACATCATGATTTCTCTCATACAATAGAAACCAAAACGTATTATGTTTTGTCACGACAAGACGACCATCTTTTCTATTACAGTACATTCTGTTATATTTACCGCGTATTATATAAAACTTATATTATAGGTCACTTTTCTGTCCTATAAAATAAAACGAGATTCCTTTCAAGATGCCTCCCTCCTCACAAACCATCCAAGTAAGACAAACAAGATATACAAGGCATTGCAAGAGAAGTAAAAAAAAAACTCATAAGTGACATTCTCAGTGAACTCCAACGCATGGACACACTAGTGTTCGCCCACCAGCACGAACTCATTGGCGACGTTCTCTTATGACATAGACACGCCAGAATTGGCCCATCAGTAAAGACTTACATACATTAATTTTGTGCGGACACTGGATACAGTCTAGAATACTCCTTATCGTCAGCATGATTAGATGATTATGATGATTGTATCTTATCGGGTTAACGATGGCTGCTATGTCGGTGATATCTATCTATCGGATGGGGAGTAACAAAACACAAAAACACAACTTGTTTTAGAATTAGGACCTTCCGTTATTTTATTCTCTCACTGTTCATTCTATGAGAAAGCAAGAAGAAACAGACAACGGATACCACTTGCTTGTTCCTTCTTCGAGAAACAGGACTCTTCTAGTATCTTTGTTTCGTTTCTTCTCCGTTTTCAGCAAATGTTTGTCTCCTCGCACCCCCAGCGGTAAGAGAGAAAAAGAAACCAAATCACAAAATCTATGATATATATATATATATATATATATATATATATATATATATATATATATAGTGGTTAACCGAACACGACAGTCCCAGTTCCGTCTCAAATGGGTGACCTCTGTAAAACCAATTACGGAGTGCTGAATCAAGTGTATCATGTTACAGAAGAGATATTGAACTAGCACCCAGGGGGCATTTGTTTACAATGCTACAATTCTCAAATTGACCCCTTCATTGCCATTATTCCCAGACCCACTCCGACCCGTAGTATCTGTTTGGATCCATCTGATGAGTCAAATAGATATATTGGCAGTAATGTTTGAAATGATTTTGAAATAAAATTTGCTCTTAAACATTCATATTACAGTCGGTGTTCAAAATGATTTTGAAGACTTTTTCACCAAATATGATTTTTAGTGGGGGGCATAACCGCTATATATGGTTCGCTGTTACCCACAGATTTTAAATCCGTAGTAGATTCGAAAAGACCTGTAACATTTAGGTTTGCACAAATTTTCAGCGCGTTTATTACGTGAACAAAGCAGTTTAAGCCGTGGGAAGTACCCAGTGTGGTTAGCAGTAGTGTGTTAGTTGGTGCGCTGACACGTTGTGCATTGGTTCATTCTATATGTTATTTAAAAGTGGCACAGATAACATGTGTCTATGTGTAGGAGGCCATAAGAGAACGTCCCTAATGAGTTCGTGCTGGTGGGCCAATACTATTACTTTACAAGTTTGAACTGAGCCTTAATAAAAAAAGATATTTGTTGTGCGAACGGTGAAGGTGCAATTGATCGCAGTACCATAATCAGATGGTTCAAGAAATTTTGCTCGGGTTGAAAGAAACTCTGCGATCGGACAAGGTCAGGTAGTCCTTAAACCGTGGATTTCGAAACCTAGCTCCAAGCCATAGAAGCAAAACTGGTGTGTTGTAATCAGAAATTAGCAGGCGAGCACGACATCTCAGAGTCTAGTGTGGTTCGGTACCATCACGTTACCAAAATATTACAAAACATTTGACTCACCATAGTATTTATCTTGGATAACGATGTCCTATAGCATTTATTAGACAATACCAAAGGAAGTGAGATAAGAAGAATGAAAGATTGTATTGCATCAATCTTTCACGCGTTGTTGTCTGTTCGAAAATATCCAGCTGTCAGGAATATTTCACGAACTTTATAAACACATTGATACCATCGGCCGGATGGGTTTGGATGATAGACTTCTTACTGTCCAACAGAGAACCAAATCCATAGGTATCAGTCCTGGTTTGATTCACACAGATTTATTTAACTGAGATATTGGGGATAAGCAAGCTGTCCAGAAGATAAGCACCAAGAATACTGATACACAAACTAAAAAGGTTGACATTTCCAGGACACTTCTGACTTGCTTGAGGCCTAGGAATTTCTACAGCAGATTAGTGGCTCAAGATAAAAGTTGGGTTCACCACTTCAAAACTGAATCAAAGGTTCAAGGCCAACCGTAAAAACACTAGTTCTCTACCTCTGAAGTTCAAGCAGGTAGTGTCTGTTGGCAAGATGATGGCTTCTGTTTCTTTCTATTTTTTAAAAGTCATAATCATGATAGACTGCTTAGAAAAGGAAAAAAAACTATTCATGGATTGTACTATGCATCAGAATTAAGACAACTGAAGAAAGAAATCAAGCTGAAACACAGAGGGAAGCTGAGGGTAAGTGTGTTCTTACTCCGGGATAATGGGCTCATTCATACTGCTTAAATTGCTGTAACTGAAGCAACCAGCTTTGGCTTTGAATTGTTACCCTATCCTTCTTACTTTGACTTAGCTTGATCTGACTTGTTCCTTTTTCCTAAATTCAAATCCAATCTTTATGAATTTCACATAAGTTGGAAAATAAACAAAAAGAGGTTTCCTATCTATCTATCTATCTATCTATCTATTTAGTCTGTTCTTATCTTTTATATCAGTCAGTTTTTTTTAATCTATTTACCCAGCACTTTCCCCACAAGAAGAGTCTGACGCAAAGTCAATTTGTTAAGCGGAGTGCAGTTGATTTGAATTCAGAGATTTTCTTTTCCTATACAGGTTGTCTAAAAGGAGACAAAAAAAAACTCAATCTGCCCAACTATTTACTCTAAATCGCCGATTCTACTTTCTACGACGATAACCGTTACGCTAGGCACGCCTCCATTGAAGTATGAAGTATTTACCTATTTGAAATTATTGTAAAGATATATATTTTGTATCATACATAATTAGCGACCATAATTGTCCAACTAACTTCATCATGAAATAATCCAGCAACTGTTGATTGCCGTAAAACCAACAAACTTAATCTAATTGCCTCTTTTTTCAGAAATGAATTTAGTTCAAAGTTAATAGAAACAGCTGTAATCGAAACTTGAACTCAGTTCACCGATGACTTTTTCCTTGTCGGTAACCGTCACGTCATTGCTCACCTGCACTCATTTAAGAATTACTTCTCACTTTTTTGTTGTTTCTATCCAATACATTTTTAGCAAATCTATTCTCAACCGTAACAGTTGAAAACGTTATGATAAAAAGTTAGAAAAAGTTGAAGAAACCAATCAAGACTAATCATGCAACATGTGCAATAATGAAAATATTTCATTTCAGAAGCTTACAACAGTTTTTTTTCTTAACAGAGACAGAGAGACAGGGAGAGAGGGGGATGGATGGAATCTGAGGTTCAATAGTAATTCATCATCCTCCAAGTTTCCACAGTAGCCGTTGTCGAGGAATATATAAATATCGTATTGACCTCATCAAATATCCGTAGTCTTTCACCAAAAAGAAATGAGCTTAGATTTACATCCGTCGATCCAAAGAGATCAAAGTAAACTAACAATATGGTGAGAAAAGGTAAAGAAAGTCATGATGGAATCTCTGAATTAGATCTCCCCTTTAAGGGATTCTCCATGGTGTAGTGGCTAACTTACTGGACGGACACATCAAGTCGCGCTTTTACATTCACTTTCAGATCTAGTAAAGGTATGAACCACGTAATTTCCTCCTATTGGTTAGATAGAACAGTTGCATAGTCACAACCATGATACATATGCATGCGGAAACAAAATCAACAATAATGACGAACGAACACACTTCTTTAGAAAAATATACCCCTCACACTTTATTCGTGTGGAAGGTGAGTTGGAGACTGAACAAACTGCAACATATTGACCGCAAGTTCCTTTGTCTTTTGCAGCACTGCATTCTCATTCTGCTGGGCTGCTTAACAGGGGGTCCTGAGTGCCTAGCCCTCTCTGGGAGTTGGTTCTCACTACAGCATCTTATCCCCCACCAACTGACTCCAACTAACTCAAACTGTCTGTGGCACCGTGTTATATAATTATTTGACGTCCGCCTGCTTCTTGTGGGCGTCGCATCTGCACCGAATTCAACCCGTCCACAGGTCAAGGCTATATCTTGATGTCTTCGACCGGATGCATCTGTTCCTTGATTGACGGCTGGGTCGAAGGTCAGTATGTTACAGAATTTCCCTCAACCAATATAGCTTTAGCCTTAAATATGCCATTAAAAGAAAGAAAGAAAGAAAGAAAGAAAGAAAGAAAGAACTCTTCTTGATCTTGCAAACTTTTGTAGCCTACTAGTTAAAACAACTTTCACGAAAGACGAGTTCTCAACAAATTTGAATTCAAATCTGGCTGGAAGCTAAAACTGTCTTCCAATTTCTACTGTTTACTTTAATTATTTTAGAAATTAAAAAAGTGCCTTAATTATTTTAAGAATTAATTTCATTTGCTAATTTAAAGAGGATGACTAGATCTGATATGATAAAAAGATAAAGATACTCGTCAAACGTAATAATAATATAGCAGTCAAAATCATGGAAAGGCTCTCTCCCTCGCTGTTTTTCACTATCTTTCTGTCTCTGTCTCTCGCTATCTATCACACACACACACACACACACACACACACACACACACACACACACACACACACACACTCACGCACGCACGAACACACACTCTAAAATTCATTGAATAAATCTAACTGATAAAATAAACAACTGAAAATATTTTACCCATCAATAAACAATATCTTTCCGAAAAGTAATTAATCTTATAATTCTTTTTTCAGTGTTTAATCTCCCTGTCGATAGGGCTTTGAATACGCCAAATATATTCCTTGCAGAAAGGTAATACTCCTCCCTAAAATGAGTGTTCTGGTTATAATACTAAACTGCACCTCTACAGGGGCACACTAAACGTTTTATTTGCACATAGTCAAATGATTCCTAGTATTGCTATTTGACACTAATTGTTCTATTTACTCACAGTTAAATTTTTTCAAGCATAGTAATTGAGTAAATAATACTATTTGACCCATAGATAGGGCCCAAATAGGTACTACCACACTGGGTCAGTGTGGACCTGAGAGTAATGGCAATTGAGAGGTTCTCTACTTTCCTCACAGTCTTAGGACTGGAATCTCACCATCAGTTGCAGCTTAGGACATTCGTTAGGGGAAAATCTTACCCCTCTGGAGAAGTGTAGTTAGTGCATTCTACAGTCCCGGCCGACTGGGCTAAAACAATGGATTATTATCAAATAGAATTAGTATCATTTGATAAGAATACTTGAAACAATTTAACTATGAAAAATTATTTGTATTAGATAGGATTACTTGACATCATATAACTGTGGACAAAGAAAAGATTATTGACAAATAAAAAAAATTCAATTTTTAAAAAAGGAAACATTGAATATGTAGTTATGATTATTATCAAGTATTTGAAACTACACAATTTCGGCATCACATAACCCATAAAGAGTTGATATGTCCTTAAAATAAACCAAAGTATTAATGTTGGATTGTACAACGTTAACATGAAAATTATTTTCAAATGATTTTTAGGATTAAACAATTGAAAATCTTGAGGACATGTTAATACAAGTTATATAGACTGTCACTAGTTTATCAGTAAAATACCAACTGAGAGCACTCGAGTAGAAAGAAAGAAAGATCATTTATGCTCGCTTAGCGTAACGTTTCTAATCACTAGACGTGGAATTGGTGACCCGAGTTCAAATCCTGGATAAGACTGCGTTTCACTTCGTGCTTATGCTCTTTGGAAAAGCATGAATCAATCTGTTCTTCCCCCAATAATGGGTAAATAGTTTGGCCGACAGGATTCTTTACCTCTAATTTGGTAATTAGTCTAGGAGAAGGAAAACTTTATATTCAATCCAACTATAAAGTAAGTAAAGTTGGCGACCTTAGTCGAGTGTGACTCGAAAGCTCCCTTTTCAATAGCTAACACACCGAAGTGTAGGGAGTTATTTGAATTGTATCGATTCATGACAATTAAAACAAATCAAACATTTACCCAATACTTCCCGCAGGAGCGGGATAGGACACAAGGTCAATTTTTCAGCGGAGTCTAACAGGTTTAAATTCAGAGTTTTCCATCTCGTAGGCTGGTTGCCATACCAAGATTAAAGAGCATCGTCTGTTCTACTATTTACTTATAGCTAGAGAGGAAATAGACTTACCTTTTCCAAGAGAATTAGTGCTATGTGAAATACAAACAGCCACGTCCAGGAGTTGGACTCGGGTCACCGTGTCTATTTCCTACGACGGTAAGCATTACACCACGAGCGCCTCTAAATAAATAAATAAATAAATAAATAAAAAGATATCGTACTCTGTCTGAAAGATTTTGTTAGGTTTGTAGCAAGTAATCGTTATACCTCTCATATAACAACTGATAATTCGACCAAATAATATTTATGAACCAGTAAGACTAGTGAACTTAAAATATATACTAATATCTAATATTTTAATGTTCAGATGTAATGTAATGGCAGCCTTCCACCACCAGTGAACCTGGTACCCGGCTGAGTGAACGACAGCAAGGGGTCAATCGCGGGAAATCACGCAGTGTGTTTGAGAAATGATCATACGAGAGTCGGCATTTTTAAAGTACCAATCAATTAATAACAAACAGAGCAACACTTTGCTTTTAAGACTCCTTCAGAGAGAAGTAGCATCACTGATAATAAAGGGAGTGATATTTTTTCTGTGACCACGTGTATGACTTTCTCTTTTTTCCTAATGTGAACCAATTGTCGTCTCATCATCTCGACTTTTTTTTCCGCCAAATTTCTTCGAGACACTAAAACGCAACACACATTTTCAATAACAATTGTAATTGAATTCAGACACGAGTATCTTTCGTTTTCAGCAAATCGCTTTTTCTTTATCAAAGTAATTATTTCCACAAATCATGGGTGTAGCCATTTGACATTCATTATTAAATTACTAAAACGTGGATGTACGTACTATGATACTTTGGATAAACTACCAAAGAAACCTCCACACACATATACAAGACGGAAATCTAATATCTGAAACCAATGAAATGTTTGTGAAGTCTCTATCAGGATTTATCATCTGTCAATCTTACATTTCTCGTTACGTCACATTGAAATTTGCAGTGATAACATCAAAAGCATGATTTTATTCGTTACTCTTTTTTTTTCTTTTCTTTTTTTTTTCTTTTTTTTTTTTTTTTTTGTTAGTCTGGCTTGTTCGTGCAATGACTGAAATAGAACTAATTTTCTTTCGTATCCTATCTATTCCGTCGATTCAGGTCCCAAATGCGACTAAGGAAAATATTTGAGAGAAAGTTGACTTTTTCGCAGATTTGGGTCCCAAATGCAACTAAAAGGGTTAAACAAATGAAGCAAACCATCAATGGTACCCTAACAGGTATTATTCCAGTCTACCTAAAGCCAAATCGGCTTTAGATTTGACCCCCGACAAATACAACATCCCATACACTGATTTAAAACCCAAAATCAACAACTTCCTTCATAAAAGATGGCAACAGCACTGGGATAAAAATATCCATAACAAACTTTTCCAGATTAAGGTAATTTTGGGATAATGGAGACCAGCTTTCAGAAAATCGAGATGAGAACACGTGGCAATAACAAGATTGCGTATTGGTCACACGAGACTTACGCATTCTTTTTGACTCAGGCAAGAACAGCAACCACAGTGTTCGACATGCCAAACGCCATGCACTATCAAACACGTTCTCCTTGAATGTAAAGCATTTAATACCACCAAAAATAAGAAATAAGAAACATGAAGGATTTATTTGAAAACGTCATTCTATATTTCTTGAAAGAGACAAGGTTATACAAAAAAAGAGACAGGGTTATACCAAAAAATATAAACTTGGGCACAATTCCGAAAACATAACCAACCAATCAACCTAGTGTAAATAAACTATTGTTGAATAGCAATACTTGAAACCATTAAATTTCTGCTTAAAAAATTATTAGTGTGAAATCATTACAACCATTTGGTTATGCAAAAGAATTATTTTATATTAAACTCATATTTGATTGAAACACTCGAAACCATTCACTCGTGTGTGAGTAAACCAGATGTGGCTTGTTAAGTATGCTATATATAAGATATGTTTACAAATCATATATATCTAATATATATATATATATATATATACATATATGTAAAATAGATTTGCCATTAAATAACCCATAGTGGTTAATATGTCATAAAAACCAACCAACCAACCATCCATCCATACTTCCTATTCGTTATACATCTCCTCATCATCATCAAGGCATGCTGACAGCTCGGATTGCTTTGATTCTCTCTCTCTTTTCCTTTCTCTCTCTCTCTCTCTCTCCACCCCCCACTATCGGCCAGCGCTCTTGTGAAGTCTTATAGAAGGCATCCTGTGTCTACACAGAGCTTTATGAATGTAAGTTTTTGTGAGCCGGCCAACACTTGTGTGTCCATATTTAGGAATTCACTGGTGAGCATCGCTTATGAGTTCCTCTTTACTTCCCCAGCAGTCACTCCGCGTGTCTTGTTTGTCTTATTGGACTGGTTTGTAAGATGGGACGTAAATGGCCTTGCAGTTGCTGTTTTGTAGGGTGCTGCATCCGTTCAAAACAGCTCGCAGCAATCTTGTGTAGTTCCTGTCTCGTATTTCTTTCAGGCGTTCAAGTCCAAGAGGTGCAACCAAACTATAGTACTGACACGACTTCCGCTAGGAAAAATTTCCATTTTTACCAAAGATCACATTTGCTTGTCGTCGTTAACATGTGAGCAACAGTCCATACTTTACCCATGCGTACGTGGACATCACTCTCAAAAGATGAGATATTGCTACCTGAACTGGTCAACTAATTTCAAAGCCTTGTCATTTAATGAGGAGATGCGCTAAGCGAAAGCCTAACTAAACCGAAAGGCAAGATATATAAAACGGAATCACTCCGCAATTATATTACATCAGTAATAGTTTCTGCGGGATATCGTCTGCATGTTGTCTTTCTTAATGTGAAACTATTTTCTTTTGTTAGATTTGTTTTCGTTCGTAACACTTAAGATGGACAAATTATGAATGGAAATGGTGCAAATGTATCTTCCAAGGACAATGTCAAAAAAGTTAGGGTCACAATCGGGTAAGCGATGAGTAGTTAAGATACAAATATATTTTACATAAAATAAATTCCAATATAATTAAATTTTGAATTAATAAAAGATACAAATCCACATTAGGTAAATATTTAGATATGCTAATTTTAAAAACTGTACCTTTGATGCGAGGTTTTCATTTTGTAAGTGTCAATTATTTGGTTCGTTTATTTCTAGTAACAGTTGAAGAATAAATTTTGATATGAATATGTCATTGCCAAATCATCGTCTGCCAGTGCTGACATTATTATGTTTCTCAAATGTTAAAACTAAACTGGTTTGGGGGCGCAAATATTGCTGTTGTTGTTTTAATGATTCTATTGCTTTACAACTAATCACAATGTAAAAGAGCTTAGCTTGTGAAAAGCCATCATTGTCATGAAAGAAATGTGGGTGGGTTGTTGAAAGAGACAAAGTCAAAGTCTCAAAGATAAAGAAAAAAGAAAATAAGAAGTTCATACTGGTAGAAGGGGAATGAAAAAGAATGTGTGGGAATCTCAGAGAGGGGGGGGCAGGAGCGAGTTAAATTCTAAGTTTCTGAATTTGCATCCTTTCGGAAGGGTTTAGAATATTCTGTTTGTATTTTCCGCATAGAATGAAGAACCTCTCCCTACAAAAAAAAAGAAGTATCCCTAATATGACACAAAACTCGATCTAATGCAGAGATTCGATTTCTGGAGATATGAAGATTGTGAATACTCCTTCATTACCATTACTTCCATCTTCACTAAGACCCGAAGTGGTTGTGCTTATTAGGATGCTATCTATAGATAGAATAGATTTGTTTAAAAACTATTCGTTTCTATAGAATTGAGGGCAAAAATACTCTTAAGAAGCAAGAGTACAGAAAATGTAAAAATAAACATAAAAAGGAACACGATTCCTTAACCTCTCTGCATAGAATAATTCCAAAAGTGGTGAGATGCCGTTAAAATTAATCAATTAATTTCGTGCTTTTTTCCTTGTTACTCTGAACATTACATATATCGCCTCTTCGCGATCATTGCAAAAATTCTTCCAGTTGACAAGGACAGATAATTCAACACTTAAAACAGTCGTTTCTACGGAATAGAAATTTGAAAAAAGGAAAGACCGGTTATTCGGGAATTATTACAATCAAATATTACAAAGTTGGAAATTTTCTGAATTATTTTTTGTCTATAATTAAATGCGTATTCATCTGCAAACAAGGGTGTGTAGCGTTCGGAGCAATAACCCCTCACTATTTACCATTGTCAATAAAACTAGCCAAATATGCAAAGCCGAACAGATCCATAAAAGTTTGCATCGAGATTCCCTTTTTATTTATTCATTTTTTTAAATTTTTACCCCTCGGTCACTTATTAACAAATATATATATATAGCAACACCTCTGTGAGGCACATTAAAAGCAAAACAGTGTGAACAAGACAATTTCGTCTCTTATCCGGGCGCTAAGTATTATGCTATAGTGATTAGGGTTTCCCACGGAAAAATATTTTTAAGGCCCTATGCCACATTTTACCTTAGTGAAAAGGTATATAAATTCCAAATCGATATCAGGCTTCTGCTACCAATACTGAAATAAATTATTAGATTAGTTCAGTGCCTGGTGTACTTAATACTTTATTACAAGATATTATAATTCGATTGAGGTGCGCGTGGTGTAATGGTTATCGTCGCAGGTTACAAACACGGTGACACGAGTTCAAATCCTGGACGAGACTGATTGCATTTCACATAGCATTAATACCCTTGGGAAAGGTATGAATCCAATTATTCTCCCTGCAGCTATGGGTAAATAGTAGGGCAGACTAGGTTCTTCAGCCTTGGTGAGGCAACTAGTCTAGGAGAAGGAAAACTCTGAATTCAAAACCTGTTAAACTCCGCTTAAAAAATTAACCTTGTGTCATATCCTGCCCGAGCGGAGGGGTTGGTAAATATGATAATTCGATTGAGTAACAACTAAGTAAGATTAAGTGTCATAATCGATTATATTAATTATTCATTATCTGTGTTATTATCATCATTATTCATTATCTGTTTATTATCATCTTCTAAGTTAGTTTTTAAAATTAATGTAAATTCAGGTTTCAGAGATATTAACACAAATCCATTTGTTTTACAACGCATACGTGAAGAAAATATCTAGATTTCAATTTACAATTTTTTTTACTAATCATTGTAAACACATACTCCGAATGACGAATATGAGAATTTCGTCAATACCCACTTAGAAGCGACAGCAGAATGCATACCAACAAAGAACTAAACCTAGAGTCCCATGGGAGATATTAGCGGGTAGAAAAAAGCGTGCAGATGTGAAAACTGCTTCCAAATGCAATAGGAAGAACCCAACCAATACCAATGCCCTGAAACTTAAAAAGGCACAAAATGAATTAGCTAACATACACCAAAAAGAACAAACAGAATACATACAAAATCAGATCCATAGGATTAGAGACTCAGTTGAATGGAGACAATCTAGGATAGCATGGCAAACAGTAAACGAAGTAAGCAGAAAGAAGAGCACTGCGAAAGCTAAACTGAAAACTACCAGCCAAGAAGAACGAATACAACTATGGAAACAACATTTCTAGAATTTACTCGGAAACCCTCCGAAAGTTACACATGAATCAGTCACGAAAATTACTTGTAAACGATTAGACATCAAACTAGGACAGTTTACGTAAGAAGAACTCGACTCAGTAATAAGAAAAATTAAAAACAGAAAAATAGCAAGGCTTGATGAAATACCCCCAGAAGTATGGAAGACCAGGGAATTCGATGACATACTGCTCCGACACTGCAATGCCGTATATAATCAAAACACAGTAGACAGATGGACAAAGGGATGCATCCTCCCATTCCCTAACAAGGGTGGTCTCGGATTAGCCAAGAACTACCGAGTATAACCCTTACATCCATAGCGGCCAAGATATGCCATGCTCTACTACGCAACCGCATAGAATCCAAAATTGAGAACATACTTCGGAAGAACAAAAATGGCTTTCGGAGAAATAGATCTACGACGTCATAAATTGTGACTATCCGTCGAATTCTAGAAGGTGTACGTGCAAAAAACCTAGAGGCAACACTATTATTTGTCGACTTTACCAAGGCCATACACAAAGGAAAGATGGAGCAAATACTACTCAAAGAAACTATCGCAGCCATAATGATGCTATATAAAAATACAAAAGTAAAGGCCCGCTCCCCAGATGGAGACACAGACTACTTCGACATTGTAGCAGGTGTGCTGCAAAGAGACACATTAGCCCCATACATCTTTATCAACTGTAAAGACTATATGCTTATAACGGCTATTGATAAAATGAAAGACAATGGTTTTAAGCTGACAAAAGAAAGAAAAGAAAAGAAGATACCCCGCAAAAACAATTACGGACGTAGACTACGCCGATGACATAGCGCTTCTGGCAAACACACCTGCCCAAGCCGAAACCCTGCTGCTGGAATGAGCCGCAGCAGGCATAGGCCTCCATATCAACGCACACAAGACGGAATACATGTGTTTTAATCAAAGAAGTGACATCTCCACACTAAACGGTAGTTCTCTGAAACTAGTAGACAAGTTCACCTACCTAGGAAGTAGTGTCTCATCAACCAAGACATACATCAACACGTGACTAGCAAAGGCATGGACAGCTATCGATAGCCTATCGGTCATATGGAAATCAGACCTGACCGATAAAATGAAATACAGTTTTATCCAAACAGCGGTCTTATCGATATTGCTGTACGGATGCACAACATGGACGCTAACTAAACGTATGGAGAAAAAGCTTGACGGCAACAACACAAGAATGCTGCGAGCAATATTGGAAAAGTCTTGGAGGCAGTACTCCACAAAGCAGCAGCTGTACGGCCACCTACCACCCATCTCTAAAACTATCCAAGTTAGACGAACGTGTCTGGTTCGTCTAACTTGGATAGTGGTGGAGAAGTTGGGACGAACTCCTAAGTGACATATTCCTATAAACCCCTTCACATGGACGAGCAAAGGCAGGACTACCAGCTAGAACTTACATAAAACTCTGTACCGATACAACATGTAGCCTTGAAAGAAGCGATGGACGATAGAGAAGGGCGGCGGGAGATAGTCAGGAGATCCGCGCTGGTGGCGCGACATGATGATGATGATGGTAATTAATCATTTGCAAATACTTGTTAATTTGAATAAATGTCCTGATTCGTCATCAGTTTTTGTATTAAAAAAAATAATATGGCTGTCACTACAAACTAGATAGATACAGACAGTTCGTTGTGCATTAGCTAAAATCAGTTTACTTAAATTACTTTTTTTGTAATAAACGTTTAGTATATGTTAGTTCTAATCGAATAACTTACAACAAATGTAGTTTTCTTTATGGAAATGTTATTATTATTATTATTATTATTACAACAGAGTCTTCATGGAAGGATAAAGACGAGAGCAAAGGGGAGTCCTTGATCCTTATGTGATATCATGGTTGGTATCATACAACTTTTACATTAAAACAAGAGTTATCTTCTCTTAACACAAGAAACGATTATAAAAAATGACCTGTTCATGTCTTTTTGTAATAACATTATGTTTTACTCTCTTTTCGATTCTAAATCAACTTTTGTCTCCGCTAAAAAAAAAAAGGGTACAAATTTCCGTACATTTTAAGAAAATTAAGTGACTTGAAGCTTGTTGCAAAGCACGTTAATCATTTAAACAATGCTATTGTTGAACTTCTTAGTAAATCTCAGTCAGCAGAGCTTATAATACGCCGGCTGTATCCTGCCGAGGGGTAAGACCCCTTCCCCAAAACAGGGGTGTCCTGAGTATGACACTAAACTCTATATGGTTGTGAGGTTCCAATTCTGGTGCTCTGGGTAGTAGGAAGTACTCCTTTATTGCCATTACTCCCTGATTCACTCTCATCCGAAGTGATGGTACTTTATAACCAGCCCAATATGTTGTTTAATGAATTTAATATAAAAAATTTAAAAGAATTATTTTAAATTTTTATTTAATAAACCAAACAGACTTCTTTGGTTGCCATCTGATGATGCTTCGTTAACGAGTTGCACTGGTTTAAAATAATTTCAAATTATGTCGTCTTGTGTTTATGACCAAGGAAGCAAACTGAGATCTCAGCAAGCTTATATTTTCAGCTGTCAACATTAGTCACAGGACACGGACCTGTCACCTGTCAAAAAATCAGGATGAGAAAGTAATGTAGTCCCAATTATGCAGAGCTGGAGTTTTTCCTTCTTGTTGATAAAGACAGATACACCCGAATCATATTTAAACTTCTACATAAGCACGTGAAAATAACGCAATAACTGATGGGCATTTAGCATTAAGTCAGAGCAATATCGCTTCTTCCTTAACATGTAGAATCGCAGGCTAAAAAGTTCGTTCAGTTTATTGAGTTAAAAAAACGTTTTCAAAAGATTTCTGACATCAACTTTATTGAACTACTTAGATTGATTGATTGATTTTAACGGTATCTTAACCCGTCTAGGGTTATTTTATGCTTAGAGGTTGGAGATTTCTATTCCTTCTACATCTATATTTACACATCTATATAGTTTCTTGAGGGGTTTTTTAAAGTTATATGATATGAAGTATTCCTTTTAACAAAAATAATTTGCATACAGTCGTATGATTTTAGTATTGCGATCTTATAGGAATAATAATAAGGTTTCAAGTGACTATTTCTTAATTATAGCTTCAAGTAAATATTCTTAATACGAGTGTGGGCTTAAAAGTTCATAAGCTGACCAAGATACTTTCACGGAATGTAACCAAATGAAGTTTTCTTTTTTCGACATAGTCACCTTTCGGTCCACATACTTGTTTGATCGATGCTGCATTCCTTGGATCCCATTGATAAAAAGTCTTCAACTCGGATATGACATCATTGTATAATTTTTCAGCCTATGAACTTTTCCGTGCAATTATACAGTTATATGACATCAAATATTCCTATCGAATTCGAATAATTTTTGAACAGAACTATTTGACCTATAGATTGTACCCTAAGAGTGAACCCTAAGTGAACTCCGAGTCGAACAAGGAGCAACAGCAATGAAAAGGTGCTCTACACTCTCTAGTTCTCCAGAATTACAGTCTCACCATCAGATGCAGTTTAGTATCATATCCAGGACATCTTTTTCTTGGGAGATCTTAATCCTCTGCAAGGAATACAAATAGCGTATTCTGTCTCACAAACAGTGGTTGAATTATTTTAAAAATGTCAATATATTTATACTTTTGCTTTCTTATCTTCAACAATATTTTAGTCAATTTCATAATTCCATCTAGCTTGAACTATTTATCTTCCAGGGCAAAAAAAACTGCACGAGGTACCTTTTACAGTCTTTCGAGAGAACTTTTCATTTCATTAAGAAAATTCTAAAAAAAAATTGTAATTTGAATATGTGGCCACTAAAGCAGATTTTGTGAAAACTGATCAGGTTTTCAAAGTATCATGCTGTTAAGCGGCATTATCATCATCATCAAGTCGCGGAGACAGTACGGATTTACTTGACTCTCTCTCTCTCTCTCTCTCTCTCTCTCTCTCTCAATCTATCAATCTATCTATCTATCTCTCCATCCGTCCCCAACATCCATCGCTCCCAGCAGAATCTCTAGATTACATCCAGTGTCCGCTCAGAGCTGACAAAAGTCCTTCCAGCTTGACCCACACTGTGTAGGAATTCATAGAAAAATGTCACTTATACATTCGATCTTGCTTCTCCAGCAGTGACCCGCTAGTCATGTTCGTCTAATTTAGATGTTTTTTTTTGTGATAGGAGGTAAGTGGCCGAACAGATTCTGTTTAGTAGGATTCTGCTTCCAGGTTTTGTCCCTAACAGCTCGTAGCATTCTTGTGTAAGTCCTATCCTGTTTTTTTTTTCGTTAGCATCCATGTGGTGCATCCATCGTATTGACACACCCACAACTTGGAAAAAATCCTTTTTATTTTATTGGAGGGATCAGATTTCCATACGATCGATAACCTGTCGATAGCAGTCCACATTTTTGCTAGGCAATTTTGACATCAATTTCAGTTGATGAGATATTGCTGCCGAGATATGCGAAATGGTCCACTAATTTTAAAGGCTTGCATAATTAAGAAATAGTCACTTGAAATTAGATGCCTCCTTCTCGTTTAAAACATGAACACTGTTGTTTTTTTTTTTTTGCGTTCACGTAGAGAACAATGCCTCCTGCAGATTTCTCCAGCAATGTTTTTGACAATTAAACTGTGTACTTACATTTTAACAGCGTACTGAATTGTTTTTGACATTGAAACTGTACTTAGGCGAAACTGAATTGTTTAATATAGAACTGTTTTGACATTTAACTGTTTGTAATCAAAATCTATACTTATACTAAACTGAATTAACTGAATGAGAACTGTTTGAATAAATTGAATTGCTTGAAATAGAAATGTTTTCGTCAATTAAACTGTGTACTCATACTAAACTGAATTGTTTGAAATAGAACTGATTATTTGTATAAAAATGGATTTGGCATTAAATGACCAACAAACCTAGTTTGGTTTTATGGTATATCAACCATTGTAGGTTATTTAGTGCCAAATCCATTTTATACATAAATACTAAATATGATTTCTAAATACAGTTTGTAGATAACATTTTTAAACGAGCTCAAGTTCTTTTTTCACTCAGTTGAATGCTTTCAATTATTTCTATCTAATACAAACAGTTCTATTAACTATTAATCATTTGTTTACACACGGTTTAATGGTTTCAAGTATTTTGCTATGTATCACTAACAATTCAATTAAACATAAGTAATTTGTTTACACACAGTTAAATGTAAAAAAACAAGTTTATTTCAAACAATTCAGTTTAAATGTTAAACTGCTCTATTTGACCCAAAGATAGAACCCTATCCGGTGCTGTCACTCCTGGTTAGAATGGACCTGGGAGCGATGGCAATGAAGGGGTACTCCGCATTCCCCAAGGCACCAGTATTACAGGAGCCTCACAACCAGATTTTTTAGTGTCATTGTTGGGGGAGTCTCACCTCTCTGCAGGGAAGCAGTCTGCCTATTGGCTTTTGGTACTGTTATTTTGCTTACTCAGCAGTTTCTTGTGTTCCACATTAACATAAAGTATCAACTTTTCACCACGCTTTTCGATTCGTTTCAAATACACAACATTGATATTCGATCTAGTAGTCATTATTTTTCATTGATGTCAAACATACTAACTTAATTCGTAAACCTAGATTTGTAATGTTTTATTTCAACTGTTTGAGTATGTTGTATATCTGCAACGTTGAATAGTCATGATTATTCTAAAAAACATATTTTTATTGATATCTGTTTCAGCTAGTCGTCTCGATAATAGAGCAAGAATCAGCAAAAAATCTCCTTTGAAAAACATTCCAAACCATATTTGATATATTTGATCATACACATTACCTTCTCCATAACCTGTTTATGCTGCATTTTAGCTTCCTAATATAAGAACATGGCTTATTTTCTTTTTAAGTTAAACGTTAGTATTAATAAACAAATAGAGTGACAATTTTTTTAAATGCCGATATGATGGATGGTTGGTTGGTTGGTTGGGTTTATGACATATTAACCTTTGTAGGTTATTTAATGCCAAATCCATTTTTATACAAACCAGTTCTATTTCAAACAATTCAGTTTAGCATGAGTACACTGTTTAATTGTAAAAAAAAAAAAATTTCCTATTTCAAGCTATTCAGTTTAGTCAAACAGTTCTAATTCAAACAATTCCGTTTTTAGCGTAACACATAGTTCAATGTCAAAACAGACCTATTTCAAGTAATTCAGTTTAACATAAGTACGCAGTTCAGTTCTATTTAACCCATAGATAGGACCCTTATCAGGTGCTACTACTACGGGACAGAGTGGACCTGGGAGAGATGGCAATGAAGGGGTACTCTGCATTCCCTAAAGCTCCAGCCTCACTGGAACCTCACCATTAGACTGTTTAGTGTCATATTCAGAATACTTACTCCCTGTAAAGAGAATCAGTCGGTGTATTCTACAACCCCAGCCGATCGGGCAAGCCGATATGATGGTTTTCAAAATAAAATCAAAAGTGATCTTTTCGAAGGAAGTTTGTTACAACGAAGTGATCAAATTACTATATAAGGATGAGCGTAAAACGAACGTTTTGCCCAACCCAATTTATTTGATACGATCATATTATTGCATTTTGATACGGTTTATATGACGGCGTTAGCTTATGTTACTTGCTAGTTCTGTCAGGATCTTCATTTTATAATCCCCAAGTGTGAGGGAAAAGATATTATGTTTCAGTAATTTCACCCAGAAATTTGTGGAAATATCGAATATTCTTTTACGCCTTTAAAAACATTCACTAATCTTAATTTAGAATGGCACCTGGCGACAAATTAAGGAACATCCAGCGAGGATCGAACTCACAGTTTAGAAATAATCTAACGCTTACTTTATGGCAAGATGGTAGTAGATAGATCAGCAGCTTGGCAGACGTTGATGTGAAGTCAAAAGGAAAAAAAGAACACTCTGATGATGAAACCCACTAAAAATCAAACAGATTAACAAGACTGGCTTGTTAAGGCTGGCACTCTTTTTATTGAGCTTGGATTTGTCGGATACAGTTAACTCGAAACAAAGGATTTTAGGATTTAATTTACTACTTAATACAATTGATTAGTGAGTATCATTTGTCATCACTCTCAATATCAAGTTTACTTATATGGCATCGATTTTTCCAAATTTATATGACTTATATACTTGTTCATGATTTGGTCAAATTTGGAAGATGCTGGTGTTAGACAAGAAAAGAACCCCAACCAATACATTAGTATGTATTTATCAAATTTCTCCGCCGCAGGCAGGATGTGACACAAGGTCAATTTTTAAACTTGGTAGAGCTGGTGTGAATTCAGAGTTTTCCTTCTCCTAGACTCAAGAAGCCAGTCTGTCCAACTATCTATTCAATTTTTAGGAAGAAGAAAAGGATCTTTGCCTTTCTCAGTGGCATTAAAACGAAATGAAACGTAAACAGCTCATGATTTGAATTCGAGTCGCAAGTTCCATTTCTTACAACGTTAAACATCACACTAAGTGCTCATCAGAGCGCTAATTAAGTATATGTACACGCTTCTTTCTGAACTTAGTTGGGAATATGAAAACTAGAAGCAGAACACCTTTTTTTAGAATTGAACTCACAATATATTGAACACATTAGATTACCAAGGTTGATTTGTTAACCAAGTCTTTATCAAGAACTCTTCTTTATATTCAAATTTCACAGAAGCAAAAACTACATAAATTTCCAATTTTATTGTAACATTATTAGCGAATGCTACCATGGGGCGAATAAATAAATCATTTAACGATACCAGCAACCGGAGGAAAAACGAGTAGACAAAGTTCAACATCTCGTCTAGTATGCTGGGTGTAACAAGTTATGCTTGATCTAGCAAACCAGATTAAAACCAGCAGTTAACCAGTATTTGCTGATCACCTATGTGGTGGTGGAGGCTGTCCGTATAATACTGCCCACGTGATCCAGAAGTGAGAGTTGGGTTTTCAGTGAAACCCAAATAGAAGACGATTGGTTTCTCAATTCTCTCTCCTCTCTCTCTCTCTCTCTCTCTCTCTCTCTCTCTCTCTCTCTCTCTCTCTCTCTTAGTGGCAAGGATCTGTGTGAACAGAAAACGAACGAACCTTTAAAAAATACGAGAAGAGTCGGTTCTTACGCAATCGAAGATGGTACTTTGCATGTTGGGAACCTTATCAATCATTACCCACATCCACGTCTCCAGAAAGGGAACAGAGAGAATAAAGCAACAGAGATCCTTACGTTTAAGACGAGTTGAATCATTGTGTTTCTTCTTCCCTTTTCTGACAATTAACAATCGCTGACGTAGCAGTCATCGATGACTACGCTACACATAATATTCGGAGAACTTAGAAATTTTAGAAATATTACAAGTCAATCACTAATTGGTGGATCACTTGCAAGAGTTATGAAGAATATTTTATATAGCTTATACAATCGTGTATAGTTCGAATTTTAAAGACATACTTGTTAAAAAAATACTGTCGTCCTATATATGAATTTATGACCATAAACTAAGGGTCGACTAATACACGGGAACAGATTTATCAATTAATGTACACAGCACTTATATGATTGACGATTTTTTGATTTATTCTAACAACACATTATTTACAATTCAGAGAAGAGTTTTCGATTTTTGGATTTCACTTTCTTTTTCATGAGTTTCTCTGAAGCCATAGATTTTATCCCGCAGTTCTAATCACTGGACTATGCTTGCAAGCACGTGTTTTCGTTTATATTGTAGATGTGCATTTTTATATAAGCAATATATTGATAGAAATAAATGCAGGCTGCATATAAGACGAAAATTGGAGAAGTCGTTTTAAGCGTCAAAAGCACAGATGACACTAAAGCGAATCAAGATGGCTCGAGATTTTGACGTCAGCAAACCTGAACGTTTTGATATAAATTCTAAAAAGGAAGATGCCATTTTCAATGGAATTATTTGCAAAACAGGAGAAATCAATATTGTGTGAATATCTTGCTTGATTAAGTCCTCGTCTCAAAAAAGAAAAAAAAAAGAAATATTCAAGATGAAAGTAATTGGAAAATATTCTCTAAAAATGAAAAGCGACAGAAATCGTTATATATTTCTAACAAGATTCAGGTCAGTCGGAAAAGCATGCAACTCAGCATAGTCTGACACTGACTAACATGGAAAGGAGAAAGATTATGTTGCTCAATTCAGGCTTAGTTTAATCCCTTTTTTTTTTTCATAATTTCGACGAGATTTTAGTTTTTACTGGGTAAACATGTGACAATAAATCATCGCGGCCAGCCCAATTTCGCCAACAATTCAACCCCTCGTTATTTTGTTATTAAGTAATGATTAATCGGTCGCAGGTCACAAAATCGAATTCCATGAATCCACTTGCAGTTCCTTTATTTACTTTTTGATCGATTATTTTATTGTTTGGTTGATTTTAACGGCATGTCAATTCGTTTGTGGTTATTTTATGCCTAAAGGTAAGGAATCGCATTCATTGTTTGTTCAAATTCACATTTTTGAGTGGTTGTTTCTTTAGAGGGCTTTTTTCTCATGGTCCGATCGAATACAAATATTTTTTTAACATATCTATTTGACCAACATATGGAGCCTCGGCAGGTACTTCAACTCCAGATCAAAATGAACCTGGGAGAAATGTCAATAATTAGGTACTACATTCTCCCCTCCCACACACATACTTACATACATATATATATATATATATATATATATATATATATATAATCTATTTTGTGGTTCGATCCTTTTTCTCTTTTAGTGACTGAGGTACGTGAAAACAAAAACACGCATGAGCAAAAGACGAGGAACGAATAAAAGATACGAGAAGAGTTCTGTTCCTAGAAGAACGAAAAGGCTAGCTCTTATTATCAATTTATTCCTACTTCCACGTCCTCAGAGACTGCACGGAGAGAACAAATCAACATAAGTCCTAACGCTTAAGACGAGCAGTTGTGATTTACCCTCCCCATCCGATGATAAGCCATCGCCGATATAACAGTCATTGGTGACTACACAGCGCATAACATTGGTAGAAACTAAGAAATATTAGGAATATAAAAATTTCGAGTCTATTCATAATTAGTGGATCACTTGCAAGAGTTATGAAGAATATATTATATATCTTAAAGAATCTTGTATCGGTCAAATTCTAAAGCCATGGTTGTTAGGCAAAAAATATCATCGACCAATACATAA
Source organism: Sepioteuthis lessoniana (assembly GCA_963585895.1). Classification (NCBI taxonomy): domain Eukaryota; kingdom Metazoa; phylum Mollusca; class Cephalopoda; order Myopsida; family Loliginidae; genus Sepioteuthis; species Sepioteuthis lessoniana. Next base: position 14,116,968 of record OY757911.1, read on the forward strand.
GTAATAATTTTATTAGGTTGAAATAAAAACATAATGAAAAGAACTTAGAGCAACACTTGGCTTCAAAAGGGAATTACATGAATTAATAATTTCATTATTGGCCTGTACCGAACATTGGCCTAGCGGTTAGAGTGTTCGCCAATGGCCCGGGAGATCTGGGTTCAATCCCAGGTCGAGTCATACCAAAGACTCAAAAAATGGTACTTGATGCCTCCTTGCTTAACACTCAGCATTATAAGGTACGGATCAAGGGTAAAGTAGGGCAATCCAGGGAAGGAGTAGCGCCCTCCCCTACACCTTGGTGTAGTAGCTATCGAAAAGGGAGCCTTCGGGTTACCCTCGACTATGGTCGCCAACTTTACTTACTTACTATAAACTAAGTGTCGACCTTTACACGTAATCGGCTTATCAATAATATATATACAACAGTTATCTGGAGAAAGAATTTTCTTATTTATTCTATCAGCATTTAACATTTCCTTTTCGAATGCAGATTCTTACTTTTTTTAATTTCTAACATTTCTTAATAATTCTCAGTTTGTTTCTCTAAATTTTGGAACTGCTTCTGTGTATACCGCAGAGTATGGGAAAATCGCCTCTGAAAGTAGGATTGAAAAAATTTTCAACGAAAAACCAATTTGTTTTCTGTATTCTAAAATCTACAACGGGTTATTTTAAACATAAACTAATTTATCTTTTGTGACTTTCATATCTTTAGAAACGTCACCAGCATTCAAAATATATTTAACTTTTTTAAAGAACTTTTATTGGTTTGATTTTCTATATTTGGAAAAAAAAGAACTAAAATAATAAAGTGCTAATTCGATTAACGTCGAAGAAAATATATTTTGCTTAGTTGATTTCTTATTTTGTTATCTGCACATGAATGAGACTTTCCTTTGACACTCTTTAAAGAGAGGAACACAGGTATACGTATTATGCCACTTGTAAAACGACATAATGAATATTATTTCAGCTGACCAGAGTTAATTTTTGACGGTAATCATTTCTATTTGCCAAATATATTAAATATGTAGATAATTTTACTTTACATACACGCTCACGCGCGTGCGCACACACATACACACACATAGATAGATAGAAAGAAAGATAGATAGATAGATAGATTTGGTTTGAATAACGTAGATAGGGACAACGATTCTTGATGACTGTCAGTTTTTCGCCTATGTGATCATCAAATCAAGAAGCGCCCACGCGGTTGGTATACCTTTATATACTGTTGCGTGGGGCCAGCTGGGAAGAGTGATCTAGTTTATTTATGCTCTTATATTCATTTAGAGATTTTTTTTATTTATTTGTGTACATAGACTTCACTTCAAGACTTAAGTCTGTAGCAGAAAGAATTTCGCATTTTTGTTTGGCGTGTAATTTAATTCGACCATTAGGGTCGACGCATAATTTCACCCAATCAGGATGACTTATCCTATTCATCCTGGACTATCTTTCCGGACAGCACAAAATGGGAGGCCGTCAAACACCCTCTTTGGCTGAACAACTTCGTTCAGTGCAGACGTCTTATTGTCTGCTCTTCAATAGCAGCAGCAGCATCGACACAATGAGAGAAGCAGTCTAATTTATGGACTCCTTGCGTCTATTTCTCTTAGACCAAGGGTTCCCAGTTGAATGTGAATTAGATGAATTCAATACGCCACACACAGGAACAACTTTACATCACCCCCCCAAAAAATTAGCTATGTCGACAACAATGCATAAATCCGCTCCAACACCTAGCTACTTCACATCTGGGCAACATTTTCTGGAGACATTCACGCTTCTCCCCGAAACAACTAGAACCACAAACTCACGGTGACTACAAACGTTTCTGTCCTCAAACAGCAAACACGACTTTTGCTACACTATGGCGAACATATCTCTCTCGCACGTCCAACAACACGCGCAGCTTTCTCCACTCCATAAAAACTTCATTTCGTTTCCTTACTTCTTTCCTTCCTACGAGACTTGCAGCATAAACGTAAATCCTTTATTCCATGTTGACATTAAAAACCTTCATATAAAAGCTAACGGCATCTTTGTCTTCTTCATTCTCCTTTATTTTGCAACAACACTTAGCGAGGAAATAACACACACACACACACGCAAGAACACATTTCTTCGCTAAAAATGGTAACAAACATTCCTATCGCTAAAAGTCATTTCAATAAATTTTCTTTAAGAGAGTTAACTAAATTTGCCCTTTCTACTTTAAAATCGAATGGAGAAATCATCCATTCGGAAATTTTCATGTTTAGAAGATGCTTGAACCCAACTTCAAAGACTTCTTTCAAATCCCTAATGTGGTCTATATACATAAACGGGTTCTTCTGGTTGAAGTATAGTGATTTATGAATGCAAACAAAAAATTTACCTCCCCCCGTGAATGCTTTCATTCACCCTGACAAAATTTTATTCATTTCCCAAGGGTTTATATAGACCACTTTGAGAAGCCCTGATTTAGACAGTTTGTCAACGAACATTATTGAATAGTAAGGATAGGAAATAAAAATGAGTTCTCGGTGAGACTTGAAGTCGTATCAATTTTGTTTCCGAAAAACTTGCATTACTACTGGAACTACCTGAGCCCTACATTTAGAAGATATATTATAAGCTTTTAAACTTATCTTTTACTCTTTTCTCGGTCGCTCTTTGCCATATGTGCTCATTTTTTTAAATAATCTACAAGTATTGTTTTGGAGTTCCGACACTACACTACGGCAATCTAAATTTTTGATAATATCCAAAGATAGGGGAAAGTACTCAAACTGCAACTGAAAAAACGATTTTGATAGTTTTTATAGAGACTAATTCCATATTTTTGTATCTTGTCGACGAGAAAACTCAATTTAAAAAATGAATAATTAATCCTTGTCAGTCAAGTTTAATGCCCAAAACAGAATTTGCTGTCTGATGAGCACAGGCCTCAAGTCGTTGTCAGACGGAGACCATATAAAATACGAGTTAGAAGAGAGTATGTATTGCCCAAACCTTCCCTCAGGGGCTGGATGTTGCACAAAGTCAATCTTTTAAGTGAAGTAAAACTGGTTTAAATTTATAGCTTTCCTGATCCTAAATTAGTTGCCTAACAAAGGCTAAAGAACCCAGTCTATTCTACTATTTACCCATAGCTGGAAGGATAGACTGATTCATACATTTATCAAGGGTGTTTGTACGAAGTAAAACCCAAGTAGCTTCGTCCAGGTTTTGAACTTGCGTCATCGATTCCATTTCCTTCTGTTGCATGTTAACATTTGACAGAGCCGTCATGTTCCAGATGTGTAAACAGGAAGACAGCCATGCGTGGGTGTTAGTTGCTAACGCGCGTTGACAACCGGAAGCGGGTCACGTGGGTTGACAACCGGAAAACCTGGGCGTTGGGAAATTATATATACACGGGCACCTACAATCAGTCTCGCTGTCACGTGTAGTCACCTACAGTTACTGTCAGACACATTCACGGAGTGCAGTAAACGAGAGCCCATACCGAGAAGCAGAGGTGCTAAGTGGGGCCCTGAATATGGCACAACGTAACTAAGAAGATAAAGATCAATACAGCAATCCTCTGTCTTCCTGTCTCTCTCACACTTCACACGCCAATTTCGACCCTTTAAGAGAAATAAAGTGAGAGTGATATATTTTTGAGAATTAATTTTTATTTATTGCGGACTTTTTGTCCTCATCTTGGTAGTTTTTGTGTTGTTTCTTCTTTCACTACGTTTCGGCCAAATTTCACCTCTGCCCTTCTTCAGGTAATTTACCGCGACCTCGGATAGGAATGCTGAGTCTTGTAACCGTATCCCCAGAAATTACTGCCTTCCATTGTTGTCCATCGCACCACGTTTTTGACCAAGTAAACCTCTGGCCGGCTTGGGTAGGATTTGAAACCGCTATCTTTCTGACAATGCTCACCTGGAACCGTAGAGACTCAACGCCTCTATCCGCTGCGCCACGGGCCCCGAAGGATGGATTTTTTGGTCTTATAAATCCTTATCTGGTCTTCCAGAGTCGGGTCCGTACCGAATTATTTTGTACTTGTCTTTAATCGGAATCATTTTGAGATGAGGCTTCTTAATCTGAGCATTAGTTTTTATTTATTGCGGACTTTTTGTCCTCATCTTGGTAGTTGGTATCCCCAGTAGTTACTGCCAAAAACGTGGTGCGATAGACAACAACTATGGAAGGCAGTAGTTACTGGGGATACGGTTACAAGACTCAACATTCCTATCCGAGGTCGCGGTAAATCACCTGAAGAAGGCCAGAGGTGAAATTTGGCCGAAACGTAGTGAAAGAAGAAACAACACAAAAACTACCAAGATGAGGACAAAAAGTCCGCAATAAATAAAAAAATAATTCTCAGATTAAGAAGCTTCATCTCAAAATGATTCCAATTAAAAACATGATATATTTTTGTAAAAGAAAGTTTTACGCCCCTTCATTATTGTACATCATCTATCATTCTTTCATTATGCCGTTATATCACACTATGACAATATCCTGTACGCTAAGCTAAGTAGAGAGAGGTGATATTTTGTCTTCGACAAGATATACCAGATAATCTGCAGCTCTGACTTATTCAGTTAACCGAAAGAGTGGAAGCCAAAGATTTCCTTTGACGTGTGAATGCACACACACACACAAGGATATGAGACTGGATATTTCCAAAGCCGCTATGTCTAATGAAACCAGAATAAGGGTTCCTTTTTAAAAGGGTTTTAAGGAAATTATGAAATATTCCCAAAAAAAAAATTTCCTGGAGAAAATATAGGAACTAAGAAGACACAATGCTTTTATTCCCATGGTCGTAAAATCTGTCAATTCTCTCGTTTCAAATGCCACTGCAGCAACACAGTACACATATATGTATTTATGAATTATATATATATATATATATATATATATATATATATATATGAGGTGCATACGATAAGTTTCCAGACTTTTTTCGTATGGGCAGTTTTATTGATATTATACACATGAAATTCGTCCCCTTCGAAGTAATCTCCTCAATGTACTTGTTGTACCGTTCCAACAACTTCTGGAAGGCCCCATCAAAGTCCTCTTGTGTGAGCGTGTTAATGATCTTCGTCACAGCCTCTTTCATCTCCTCAATTCTCTCATAACGACAGCCTCTGAGCTTAGGGAATAACCAAAAGTCACAGGGAGCAAGGTCTGGACTATAGGGAGGGTGAGAAACTGTCTTGATGATGTCCATCTTGGTCAAATAGTCTGTGACAAGGATGGAGTTGTAGACTGGTGCATTGTCCTAGTGGAAATGCCACTGACCCGATTTGAAGAGTGCTGGCCTCTTCCGACGGAATCTCTTCCTGAACTCCCTTAAAACCTCAACATAGTAACCCTAACCCTAACCCTTTGGCCGATCAACTCTGATCTATTGACTTTCTCACTCCTCCCTCACCTCTCATCATCCCTCACAGACTCCCTGCCTTCCTTGAATCTCTTATGCCACTCAAAAACTGATGCTTGATTCATGCAAGATGCTCCAAAAACAGTCTGAAGCATTTTTCCAAGTTTAAAACAGAATTTTTTGCATATTGTTCTTCTAAAGTGTCAGATTGCATTTTTGAAATTCACCAGCTGAGACAATCAGTGTAGGGTGTATTCCAATTCCTATTGTAACTGTTCATTTGAACCTGAAATCATAAAAATTGGTCAGTCATCTTATAAGATGTATAGCAATAACATACTGAATTTCTAAGAGTCAACAACAATTTTAAATTTTAAATATAAAGATTTTAAATTCCTGGATCCAGTCAAGGTTTTAGATTTATCATACAATCTCATTCGGTTTTTATTTATTTATCTTACCTAAATCAGTTTAATCAAATGGTGACTACTTTAGCGGGATTCGATAATTAATCTAATTTTATTAATGTTTACATGATTTCATTGTTTCCATAAAAGCCGCAATGGTAGATAATTAAACCAGCTATTTTCACCCAAAAAATAGAGTAATCGTGAATTTTAACTATGTCGTTCTATCGATCGAAAAAAGTTTTTTTTAATTAGATTAGCAACATTCGACTAATTTTTTTTAATTATTTTTGTTTATATAAGTTCATTGTCCCGTAACACCCGCAAATGTAGATGGGTACAACCCAATTTCACTTTGAAGATATATACTCAGAGGAATATTTCGTTTTTTAATCGGTTGAAAAAAAAATTATCTTATTTATTTATATTGCATTCTCGTTGGTTTGGCATAGAGATTAGCTTAAGTCTTAGTAGTTAAGGTTAAAAAAAAATAGGAAGGGAATTTAAAAAGGAGATGGGTGAAAAAGAAAAGTATCGCCTGTGTTGGTCTCGCGACAAATCAGTGTGAACCTCTGATTAAGTTATGAAGTCACCCGCGAGTTTAAATAATGTTTTACGCAGAGCAGTGTTTCATGTTAACCTCTGAATGTGGGCCGTAATGCTGATCTCATTACGGTCGGGTCACCCTTCGAAGAAGTATGTTGCACAGACCCGAAACTTCTAATGACTAGGGAGTAACAACACTGATGACACATCCGGAGGCAGCACCAGAAGGTATTAATTTACTAAGCTTTTTTGATTAGATGTGGCACAAGGCCATATGAATGGGGCACCCAATGAGACTCGAACTCACTCGTGTAAGTTTGAAAGTCTAGTTTGCTAACCATTACGCTACCCGAGGCGCCCAGTCAGCACCAGAAGGTGTATTATAACAAATCATAGACATACACACACACACTCACGTATATATATAATATAAAAGTATTTTAAAAGAAAGAATTAAACGAATGTATATATACGTACAACCAACTACCTACCCACCGACCTATATATATATATATATATATATACTTCACTTGGATTTTACCCATATTTGATTAATTCGGTCCTCTGATATATCATTCACATGGTATGTTTATATATACAGTGTAACCCGGATATAAGAGAGATTTTATCTGGTCCCAAATAAGAGCCTATGTTACCTAAACAAAATGGACAAAACTCGGATATAAGAGAAATCCGATATAAGAGACTATTCTCCTGTCCCGACAACTCTCGTATATCCGGGTTACACTGTATATATGGAGAAGGATTCCTTTAATTATCTTTTCTTATATATATATATATATATATATGCATATATATAGCATTCCCTCTGCACGAGCAGGATGTGACAAAAGTTTAATTTTTAAGTAGATTTTAACAGGTTCGAATCTATCGTTTGCCTTCTCCTAGAATCGGTTGCCTTACCAAGGTTAAATAGCCAAGTTTGCTGTACCTGGGCTCTTCTGGTGTAATAGTTATCGTCGAAGGAAATGAACACGGTGGCCTGAGTTCAAATCCTGGACGAGTCTTTTTGCATTTCACATAATGTTGCCAACTATTCTTCACCCCACTCTCCGAAGCTATGATTAAATAGTAGGGCAGACTGTTTTTAACTATAGTACGTCAACCCGTCTTGAAGAAGGAAAACCCGTAAAACATGTTAAATTCCGCTTCAAAAATTGACTTTGTGTTACATCTTCCCTGCAAAGGCGTTGGTAAATTCATATTCCATTGCCATAGTTAGTGGAAGAATATTTGTATCCGGATGATGTAAAATGCAATTAACCTTGTCCAGAACTTGAACTTGAATTGTTTTATCTATTTTCTACGGCAATAGATTGTGGGACACACTCACACACACACACACACACACACACACACACACACACACATATATATATATATATATATATATATATATATATATATATATATATATATTGTATTCTTAGGCAGCTAATCATTATCTAAACGGGTTTGGTGTAATACCGCGGATTGTTTCTTTTTTAAAATCTTCAAGTGAAGACGTTCAAGTCTTCTCGTTAGTCTTCTTAAATAAATATAAAACTCACTGCAACAAACGATCTAACACGACCTCTGAAGATGACCAGCGAAATAGTCGAAACCACTTGGGCTAATAGAGAGTTCTTTCTTTGCCATCTTGACCCTGAAGTAAGAAGACAAATGAGAAGACTTGAATGCCTGTACTTGAAGATTTTAAAAAAGAAATTATCCGCGGTATTCAACCAAACCTGTAGATAGATAGATAGATAGATACCTTTAAAATCTCTCATATTTTTTGTGATGATATTTATCTCAGCAGACTCTTTATTTTTAAATGTTAGATCGGCATCTTCAGACAAAGATATCTAAACATGCAGATCTAACATTTAAAAAATATAGGTTCTGCTGAAATAGATATTATTACATAAAATATAAGTGATTTTTAAAGGCTTTTCTTTTATATGGAAGTAGATGCTCTGTATTTTAATTTATTAGAAATTGTATTCCATAATAAATTTGTTTCGCTTATTCAAGGTAATTAGGTGGATTTCAAAACCTGATGACCTTGAATAAGTGAGATAAATCTATTATGAAATAATTTTCTTGCTTTTTAACCCAAAAATAAATATTTTGCTCTGCAGGTATATTTTCAATTAAATAGCCGTGCATTGAGCACTCATTCTTTGGATATTAACCGTCCTCATTTACTTTATATATATATATATATATATATATATATATATATATATATATATATATATATATATATTACTTAAACAGATATATTCGAAGACCGACTAAAACGAATATATATATATATATATATATATATATATATATATATATATATATATACATGAACATACATACATACATACATACCTCAGCAAACTAATATATCGTTATTGCTTCATATATATATATATATATATATATATATATATATATATATATATGAAACAATAACGATATATTAGTTTGCTAAGGTATGTATGTATGTATTCGTTTGATATATATATATAACGATAAACGATATATTAGAATGTTGTGGTATTCTGTATATGAATGATCGTCCAAATTTCTCTGCAATAATGAAAATCGGAAAGTTCACAGACTTCTAATCATGAGCAGAAATATTGAATAGCTCCTCTGAACTGTATATCCTTAAGCCCAGAAAAATTGCTGCATGACTTTTCTATTTGCTAAATTTACGATTGCCAAACCAGAATTACCAATTTTTATACGAATTTATACGAATGTCACTTGGAAAATAACCTAGTCACAAAACTTCCAATGATAAAAGAACTGCGAAGAAAAAGATTTTTTTAAAAATTATGATGGAAAAAGAAGAAAAAAAGATTGTTATATAAAGTGGTCTAACTTTTAGGCAAACATTTATGATGAAATAAGTGAACAAGTTAATAAAAATCTCACAGGTTTTTATCTTGCTTTTCAGAATTGGTTGAAGAAAAATATCTTTCAAAATTCAAAACAATCTTCACTGTCCATTTTAAATTAATTTATCATCTTACTGTTGCTTTTAAGGTTTAGATACTCACTGAGGGGCGCATAACTTAACAGTTATAGTTAGAAATTAGTGACCTGTGTTCAAATCCCAGATGAGGCTATTAATGTTTCTCTTCTCGTTAATGGTAATGAAAAAGGCATGGATTACCTCAGCAATGGGTAAATAGTAGGGTGGACTTGGTTCTGTTGCCTTGGTATTGAAAAATCATTGAAAAAGGCATGGATTACCTCAGCAATGGGTAAATAGTAGGGTGGACTTGGTTCTGTTGCCTTGGTATTGAAAAATCATTTAAAAAGGCATGGATTACCTCAGCAATGGGTAAATAGTAGGGTGGACTTGGTACTGTTGCCTTGGTATTGAAAAATCATTAAAAAAGGCATGGATTACCTCAGCAATGGGTAAATAGTAGGGTGGACTTGGTTCTGTTGCCTTGGTATTGAAAAATCATTGAAAAAGGCATGGATTACCTCAGCAATGGGTAAATAGTAGGGTGGACTTGGTTCTGTTGCCTTGGTATTGAAAAATCATTGAAAAAGGCATGGATTACCTCAGCAATGGGTAAATAGTAGGGTGGACTTGGTTCTGTTGCCTTGGTATTGAAAAATCATTAAAAAAGGCATGGATTACCTCAGCAATGGGTAAATAGTAGGGTGGACTTGGTTCTGTTGCCTTGGTATTGAAAAATCATTGAAAAAGGCATGGATTACCTCAGCAATGGGTAAATAGTAGGGTGGACTTGGTTCTGTTGCCTTGGTATTGAAAAATCATTTAAAAAGGCATGGATTACCTCAGCAATGGGTAAATAGTAGGGTGGACTTGGTTCTGTTGCCTTGGTATTGAAAAATCATTGAAAAAGGCATGGATTACCTCAGCAATGGGTAAATAGTAGGGTGGACTTGGTTCTGTTGCCTTGGTATTGAAAAATCATTGAAAAAGGCATGGATTACCTCAGCAATGGGTAAATAGTAGGGTGGACTTGGTTCTGTTGCCTTGGTATTGAAAAATCATTAAAAAAGGCATGGATTACCTCAGCAATGGGTAAATAGTAGGGTGGACTTGGTTCTGTTGCCTTGGTATTGAAAAATCATTGAAAAAGGCATGGATTACCTCAGCAATGGGTAAATAGTAGGGTGGACTTGGTTCTGTTGCCTTGGTATTGAAAAATCATTTAAAAAGGCATGGATTACCTCAGCAATGGGTAAATAGTAGGGTGGACTTGGTTCTGTTGCCTTGGTATTGAAAAATCATTGAAAAAGGCATGGATTACCTCAGCAATGGGTAAATAGTAGGGTGGACTTGGTTCTGTTGCCTTGGTATTGAAAAATCATTGAAAAAGGCATGGATTACCTCAGCAATGGGTAAATAGTAGGGTGGACTTGGTTCTGTTGCCTTGGTATTGAAAAATCATTGAAAAAGGCATGGATTACCTCAGCAATGGGTAAATAGTAGGGTGGACTTGGTTCTGTTGCCTTGGTATTGAAAAATCATTTAAAAAGGCATGGATTACCTCAGCAATGGGTAAATAGTAGGGTGGACTTGGTTCTGTTGCCTTGGTATTGAAAAATCATTGAAAAAGGCATGGATTACCTCAGCAATGGGTAAATAGTAGGGTGGACTTGGTTCTGTTGCCTTGGTATTGAAAAATCATTTAAAAAGGCATGGATTACCTCAGCAATGGGTAAATAGTAGGGTGGACTTGGTTCTGTTGCCTTGGTATTGAAAAATCATTGAAAAAGGCATGGATTACCTCAGCAATGGGTAAATAGTAGGGTGGACTTGGTTCTGTTGCCTTGGTATTGAAAAATCATTTAAAAAGGCATGGATTACCTCAGCAATGGGTAAATAGTAGGGTGGACTTGGTTCTGTTGCCTTGGTATTGAAAAATCATTGAAAAAGGCATGGATTACCTCAGCAATGGGTAAATAGTAGGGTGGACTTGGTTCTGTTGCCTTGGTATTGAAAAATCATTTAAAAAGGCATGGATTACCTCAGCAATGGGTAAATAGTAGGGTGGACTTGGTTCTGTTTCCTTGGTATTGAAAAATCATTGAAAAAGGCATGGATTACCTCAGCAATGGGTAAATAGTAGGGTGGACTTGGTTCTGTTGCCTTGGTATTGAAAAATCATTGAAAAAGGCATGGATTACCTCAGCAATGGGTAAATAGTAGGGTGGACTTGGTTCTGTTGCCTTGGTATTGAAAAATCATTTAAAAAGGCATGGATTACCTCAGCAATGGGTAAATAGTAGGGTGGACTTGGTTCTGTTGCCTTGGTATTGAAAAATCATTGAAAAAGGCATGGATTACCTCAGCAATGGGTAAATAGTAGGGTGGACTTGGTTCTGTTGCCTTGGTATTGAAAAATCATTGAAAAAGGCATGGATTACCTCAGCAATGGGCAAATAGTAGGGTGGACTTGGTTCTGTTGCCTTGGTATTGAAAAATCATTTAAAAAGGCATGGATTACCTCAGCAATGGGTAAATAGTAGGGTGGACTTGGTTCTGTTGCCTTGGTATTGAAAAATCATTGAAAAAGGCATGGATTACCTCAGCAATGGGTAAATAGTAGGGTGGACTTGGTTCTGTTGCCTTGGTATTGAAAAATCATTTAAAAAGGCATGGATTACCTCAGCAATGGGTAAATAGTAGGGTGGACTTGGTTCTGTTGCCTTGGTATTGAAAAATCATTGAAAAAGGCATGGATTACCTCAGCAATGGGTAAATAGTAGGGTGGACTTGGTTCTGTTGCCTTGGTATTGAAAAATCATTGAAAAAGGCATGGATTACCTCAGCAATGGGTAAATAGTAGGGTGGACTTGGTTCTGTTGCCTTGGTATTGAAAAATCATTGAAAAAGGCATGGATTACCTCAGCAATGGGTAAATAGTAGGGTGGACTTGGTTCTGTTGCCTTGGTATTGAAAAATCATTTAAAAAGGCATGGATTACCTCAGCAATGGGTAAATAGTAGGGTGGACTTGGTTCTGTTGCCTTGGTATTGAAAAATCATTAAAAAAGGCATGGATTACCTCAGCAATGGGTAAATAGTAGGGTGGACTTGGTTCTGTTGCCTTGGTATTGAAAAATCATTTAAAAAGGCATGGATTACCTCAGCAATGGGTAAATAGTAGGGTGGACTTGGTTCTGTTGCCTTGGTATTGAAAAATCATTGAAAAAGGCATGGATTACCTCAGCAATGGGTAAATAGTAGGGTGGACTTGGTTCTGTTGCCTTGGTATTGAAAGATCATTGAAAAAGGCATGGATTACCTCAGCAATGGGTAAATAGTAGGGTGGACTTGGTTCTGTTGCCTTGGTATTGAAAAATCATTGAAAAAGGCATGGATTACCTCAGCAATGGGTAAATAGTAGGGTGGACTTGGTACTGTTGCCTTGGTATTGAAAAATCATTAAAAAAGGCATGGATTACCTCAGCAATGGGTAAATAGTAGGGTGGACTTGGTTCTGTTGCCTTGGTATTGAAAAATCATTGAAAAAGGCATGGATTACCTCAGCAATGGGTAAATAGTAGGGTGGACTTGGTTCTGTTGCCTTGGTATTGAAAAATCATTGAAAAAGGCATGGATTACCTCAGCAATGGGTAAATAGTAGGGTGGACTTGGTTCTGTTGCCTTGGTATTGAAAAATCATTGAAAAAGGCATGGATTACCTCAGCAATGGGTAAATAGTAGGGTGGACTTGGTTCTGTTGCCTTGGTATTGAAAAATCATTTAAAAAGGCATGGATTACCTCAGCAATGGGCAAATAGTAGGGTGGACTTGGTTCTGTTGCCTTGGTATTGAAAAATCATTGAAAAAGGCATGGATTACCTCAGCAATGGGTAAATAGTAGGGTGGACTTGGTTCTGTTGCCTTGGTATTGAAAAATCATTGAAAAAGGCATGGATTACCTCAGCAATGGGTAAATAGTAGGGTGGACTTGGTTCTGTTGCCTTGGTATTGAAAAATCATTTAAAAAGGCATGGATTACCTCAGCAATGGGTAAATAGTAGGGTGGACTTGGTTCTGTTGCCTTGGTATTGAAAAATCATTGAAAAAGGCATGGATTACCTCAGCAATGGGTAAATAGTAGGGTGGACTTGGTTCTGTTGCCTTGGTATTGAAAAATCATTAAAAAAGGCATGGATTACCTCAGCAATGGGTAAATAGTAGGGTGGACTTGGTTCTGTTGCCTTGGTATTGAAAAATCATTGAAAAAGGCATGGATTACCTCAGCAATGGGTAAATAGTAGGGTGGACTTGGTTCTGTTGCCTTGGTATTGAAAAATCATTAAAAAAGGCATGGATTACCTCAGCAATGGGTAAATAGTAGGGTGGACTTGATTCTGTTGCCTTGGTATTGAAAAATCATCGAAAAAGGCATGGATTACCTCAGCAATGGGTAAATAGTAGGGTGGACTTGGTTCTGTTGCCTTGGTATTGAAAAATCATTGAAAAAGGCATGGATTACCTCAGCAATGGGTAAATAGTAGGGTGGACTTGGTTCTGTTGCCTTGGTATTGAAAAATCATTGAAAAAGGCATGGATTACCTCAGCAATGGGTAAATAGTAGGGTGGACTTGGTTCTGTTGCCTTGGTATTGAAAAATCATTGAAAAAGGCATGGATTACCTCAGCAATGGGTAAATAGTAGGGTGGACTTGGTTCTGTTGCCTTGGTATTGAAAAATCATTAAAAAAGGCATGGATTACCTCAGCAATGGGTAAATAGTAGGGTGGACTTGGTTCTGTTGCCTTGGTATTGAAAAATCATTGAAAAAGGCATGGATTACCTCAGCAATGGGTAAATAGTAGGGTGGACTTGGTTCTGTTGCCTTGGTATTGAAAAATCATTGAAAAAGGCATGGATTACCTCAGCAATGGGTAAATAGTAGGGTGGACTTGGTTCTGTTGCCTTGGTATTGAAAAATCATTGAAAAAGGCATGGATTACCTCAGCAATGGGTAAATAGTAGGGTGGACTTGGTTCTGTTCCCTTGGTATTGAAAAATCATTGAAAAAGGCATGGATTACCTCAGCAATGGGTAAATAGTAGGGTGGACTTGGTTCTGTTGCCTTGGTATTGAAAAATCATTGAAAAAGGCATGGATTACCTCAGCAATAGGTAAATAGTAGGGTGGACTTGGTTCTGTTGCCTTGGTATTGAAAAATCATTGAAAAAGGCATGGATTACCTCAGCAATGGGTAAATAGTAGGGTGGACTTGGTTCTGTTTCCTTGGTATTGAAAAATCATTGAAAAAGGCATGGATTACCTCAGCAATGGGTAAATAGTAGGGTGGACTTGGTTCTGTTGCCTTGGTATTGAAAAATCATTGAAAAAGGCATGGATTACCTCAGCAATGGGTAAATAGTAGGGTGGACTTGGTTCTGTTGCCTTGGTATTGAAAAATCATTGAAAAAGGCATGGATTACCTCAGCAATAGGTAAATAGTAGGGTGGACTTGGTACTGTTGCCTTGGTATTGAAAAATCATTTAAAAAGGCATGGATTACCTCAGCAATGGGTAAATAGTAGGGTGGACTTGGTACTGTTGCCTTGGTATTGAAAAATCATTAAAAAAGGCATGGATTACCTCAGCAATGGGTAAATAGTAGGGTGGACTTGGTACTGTTGCCTTGGTACTGAAAAATCATTTAAAAAGGCATGGATTACCTCAGCAATGGGTAAATAGTAGGGTGGACTTGGTACTGTTGCCTTGGTATTGAAAGATCATTGAAAAAGGCATGGATTACCTCAGCAATGGGTAAATAGTAGGGTGGACTTGGTACTGTTGCCTTGGTATTGAAAGATCATTGAAAAAGGCATGGATTACCTCAGCAATGGGTAAATAGTAGGGTGGACTTGGTACTGTTGCCTTGGTATTGAAAAATCATTGAAAAAGGCGTGGATCACCTCAGCAATGGGTAAATAGTAGGGTGGACTTGGTTCTGTTGCCTTGGTATGACAACCAGTCTAGGAGAAGGAAAATTCTGAAGTTGTACTTCGCTTAAAAATTGATTTCGTGTCGCTTCCCTCGTGGAGGAGGGATTGGTTACCTTTAGAAGAAATTTTAGGAAATTTAAATAAAGAAGTAGTCTAAGATAAGACTTGAACTAGCATCCTTTATCTCGGCAGCTCTTTATATGGATGAATTTCATATTTTTGCTTTCATAGAAGATCAAATCAAATTGACACTTTTTTCTTTTGATTACTTTCTATCATATTTCTTTACTATAGAGAAATAACAGGATGGCATCAACTATGTCAGCTCTACGATGTATGCATTTCTTCCAGTTGATGTTTATCTTCTTCTTTCAGTGGTAGGAAAGGTGAAATATGAGATGACTGTATGAAATTTCATATTTCGGAGACGTAGTTCGAGGAAAGCGAACGTTTGGTTTATAAGCTTGCGTGTTCGCTTCTTCGGTCTCTCTCTCTCTCTCTCTCTCTCTCTCTCTCTCTCTCTCTCTCTCTCTCTCTCTCTCTCACACACACACACACACACACACACAAATGCACACACAAACCCTTCACTCCCCCCCCAACTACCTGACTTCTTCCGATAGTTGCCTGATCCTCTCTGCTCCTTCGATACTTGACTCCTCCTAATCCTCTTATTTGCCCTTAAATTTTCAAATTTGCGGGTATATATATATATATATATATATATATATATAATGATTACAGTCACATTTTGACGGATGAAAGCCGTCTTTACAACCAAAATTACAACTCAAACATGCCGGTTAATAACTAATTGACTCTAAAGCCAAACTGTTGACTTTACAAGTATTAAGACAAATATTTAAAAAGAAATTGGCTTGAATTTTATGCAGGGTAAATGGGATCTACTAGTGGAATATCATTTCTATGATTCTTCGTGTCTTTTTAGTCCAGGACTTGATTTTCACACTTTACAAAGAATTAGAAAGGAAATACAAACAGGACGAAATGGTAACGAAAATTTATAACTTTCTTGACTTTTAAATTACAATAGGATTTGGATGATGGTAAAATTTGCTTTTCCAGTTCTTAAAACCACCAGTCAGATTCACTTTTGTAAAACACACTTCATGTTGTATTATCTTCTATTTATTTTAAAGCAAAACTTCTCTTAATGATTCGGCGCCAATTATTTCTATCTAATATTTTTCCTTCCCATTCATTGACATCTATTTTCCCAGATTTCAAATTTCCATTAAGACAATCCCTAGATCTTTTTCTGGGTTTATGTCGAGGACGTTTTCCATTAGTGAGGCGACCATAAAAGAAGAATACTCTGCTCAATGCATTAGATTCTTGATTATCAGACATTCTACACTCAAACAACTAGATTTCAGTATCAGGTAAAAAATTCTGCCAGTTTCTTCTCAAAGGTTTCTCCCTAAATTTTTTTCTCAAGCATTTCTGTTAAAAATCTCCTGAGCATTTTAATATGCCTCCGATATGTCGCCCATGTTTCCAGGGAGTACAGAAAGGTTTTCAAGACAAATGTTTGGTAAATATCAAACCTTGTATGTTCTGCCTGAATAAACCCTTATCTACAACTTATCAGATGGTGTACTAATTTTTTGGATTCTCCAAAGACTATCACTGTCTAAGATGGTATCCCCAGATATAATACTTTGCTAATAGACGTGGGCAGGGGCTGAAGAATACACCGACTGCTTCTCTGCAGAGGAGCAAGACACCCACTAATGAGTATTCTGGATATGGTAGTCAGGCTGGAGCTTTGGGGAATGCGGAGTACCCCTTCATTGTCATTACTCACAGGTCCACTCTGGTCCGGAGTTGTAGTACCTGATAGGGTTAAATAGAACGAACTGCATACTTATGCTAAACTGAATTACTTGAAATCGAACATTTTGATATTTAAACTGCGTACCTATGCAAAACTGAATTGTTTGAAATAGAACTGTTTTGACATTTAACTATTGGTGGACAAAACTGTACTTATACTAAACTGAGCTGTTTGAATTAGAACTGTTTGACTAAACTAAATAGCTTGAAATAGAAATGTTTTTGACAATTAAACGGTGTACTTACATTTAAACTGTGTACTTATGCTTAACTGAATTGTTTGAATTAGAACAGTTCAACTAAACTGAATTGCTTGAAATAGAGATGTTTTGAACAATTGAACTGAGTACTCATGCTAACTGAATTGTATGAAATAGAACTGATTATTTGTATAAAAATGGATTTGACATTAAATAACCTACAAGTACTATGAAACTACCAACCAACCAACCTTGTTCCATCTACAAATATATCTAGCTCAAAATATGGTTTACTGGGAGATATAGTATAAGTTACATTAGTTTTCTACTAACTTATTGTCAACCTGAAAACCTATCCATG
The DNA here is from genome assembly GCA_963585895.1 of Sepioteuthis lessoniana. Classification (NCBI taxonomy): domain Eukaryota; kingdom Metazoa; phylum Mollusca; class Cephalopoda; order Myopsida; family Loliginidae; genus Sepioteuthis; species Sepioteuthis lessoniana. Next base: position 14,134,687 of record OY757911.1, read on the forward strand.
ACATCCTGCTCATCTTTCAAGGAGTAAACCGAAATGTTGTGTACCATCAGCGTATAACACTTCTCTGATGAATGCACTGAAGGTTTGGCATTAATAATTACAGCGAGTAAAATTAAAGAATCTTCCTGATGTTCCAAATCTTAAATTTACACCCTTATCAAAGTTATGAAAGATACACGCAAGGATTTGAGCAAAATTCACTGTAAATAGGCTTGGTGTTGATATATCACCCAACTTAACTCCATTATTGACCGGTGTCGCTTCTGAGAGTTCTCCATTGAAAGCTAGACCGATTCGACAAACAATTTTACTTATAGATATGAAAGCAACTAGTTTTTGGATGAGCTGATAACAGAAGAGTGTTGCAACGGTGTACCATAAATACTCCGAACAACACTCCTCAGGTTTTGAATAGAGAGTTTTTTCTTGTTCTAGATCGGTTTCTTTACTAAGGCTAAAGAACCCAGTCTGCCCGACGTATCTGCCGTATCTTATAAGAGTGTTTCAGAATCACAAGCAGTATGTTCAGTAGAAAGTGTGTATACATATGTGTATCATTTGTCCACACTCGACTCAATGTTGTTTTTTTTCTCTTTCCCATTCCGAATCAGTAAAATGGTAAATGAGATTGGTCAGTGCTTTTGGGTGTATTGGAAAATAAAGTTCAAAGGTTGATGGCGCATGCTCAGAAGTGGCCTATTAAAATAATGTAAGGATTTGTTTGCGATTCTCTTCATTTTCCTCTATCATTTTGCCCAGGGTATGGTAGACTGCAGAATCATCATAGAAAATGTTTGAAATAGTAAATGGATATGAATAACCTCAAATGGGTATTCTATAATTATCTGATAATGTCTCTGTTTCTGTCTCTCTCTGTCTCTGTCTCTGTCTCTCTCTGTCTGTCTGTCTCTCATTCATTCAAGCCAAGAGAAAAATTTGCTATTACTTAGTAAAGGCTTACGATAATACGGCAATGAGATGAAGTTTATTGAATAAAAAACTGATTGATTTTGACGACATGCCAAACAGTCTAGGGTTAACTTATACCTAGATATTTGGGAATCGTGTTCATACATTTCTGAGTAACTGATTCAAAAGAGTTTGTTGTTCTTTGTTTTTTTGTACACGGTCTGATTGAATGTGAATAATTTTCAGATAGATGGCGGGACTATAACAAAAACTACCACTTCGAGTTAGAGGCGTACTCCGTTCTCCCATAATCTCTAGAAATGAAACCTCACCATCAGATGAAGTTTAGTGTCATACCCAGGACAACTATTTTGGTGGGAGTCTTAGCCCTCTGCCAGGGATACAGCCAGCATATTATAAACGCCTCCAACAGATAGGTATTCTGGTATAGTTTCTCAAATCTAGTAGTTCTCTCTCTTTCTCTCTCTCTCTCTCTCTCTCTCTCTCTCTCTCTCTCTCTCTTGATTCATTCAAAGCAAGATCAAATTTGCTAAGACGACATGAATGAATTTGGTTTCTTTGTTTTTAATGGCATATCAACCTTCGTAGATTATTTAATGTTAAAGCCATCCTTGTAGAAGGACAGTAGTGGTACTATTTAACCCATGATACAGGGATTCATGCCTTTCCTAAGGATATTAGTCTGAAAATGAATGTAATAGAGAAACTGGATTTCGAACTCACTTCAAGGCCACAGTCCAGCACTTTAACCACTAAGCGACGGAGACTCCCTCGTAGGAAGGAGTAATATGAAACTTATTGAACTTAGACTTAAATAGATCAACGTCATATGCCGTTTCATGACATTCACGGGCTATTTTGTCCATATTACAGTTGTTTATATAAAATTGGCGTCGAGACCGAAAAATATCTGGAAAATATGAATGAAATTCGCAATAAGGTATCGATTTGATCTTTCCCTCTTAATTTTTCTTGAGTTTTATTCTTTCTTTGTTTTATTTTATTTTATTTTATTTTCAACTGTTTCTTTGTTTTAACTGTTTTGTCAACAACCCTTCTATATTTTTCTTCTCTTTTCTTTCTACTTTTTCTTTCTTTCTTTCGATTTTTTGTTTTTCCTTTTTTTTTTTTTTCTTCTTTCGACCTTTCGACATCATTTACACAATGGAAAATTCATGTGGAATATCTTTCTGCCTTTCTGACAATGGGCGTCATTCATTTGTGTGTGGGGGGTGTTTTCTTCTTTGATAGTCTTGTTTTTTTTTGTGTGTTTATTCTTGTTGGATTGCATTAAAATCTGTCTTATCAATTCTTCCTCTGAAAGAAGAAGAGAGCGACTTTCTTATGTATTTACCCAACCACGGTCAGAATGTGACTCAAGGTCAATTTTAAGCGGAGTAAAGCTGGTTTGAATTCAGACTTCCTCTTCTCTTAGACTGGTTACCTAACCAAGGTCAAAGAACCTAGTTTGCCTCACTATTTTGTGAAGAAGTTTTTTGTATGGAATGAATTGATGTATTCATAGATTACCGAATAGTATTGGCACGAAGTGAAATACAAACAGCCTCATCCAGGATTTGAACTCTGGTTGCCGATTCCATTTCCAACGATGATAATTTCCAAATGGTGTAGCCATGAAGTAGTACTGTCGTGGCTACAGCTTGGAAGAATTATCTTTTTTTTTTTACCACGTAGCTCTGGAAATAAACACTCCAACAGATTTCTCTATAATTTTTAACATGAAATTTTAGAAGCATGCTTTATGCATTTTGTGTTCGTGACTAAAGAATTTTGTAATACAAGACTTTTCAATTTCATTTCTCAAGTACCCTGTTGATCTATCAGTGCACACACACACATACACACACAAACATATATATATATATATATATAATCAGTTGATTTCAGTACTAAAGAATATCGATTTTTGAGAAAAAATACATAAGGAGTATATATCATCATCATCATCATCATGTCGTGCCGCCAGCAAGGATAACCCTGACCCTCTCTCGCCACTTCTCCCTATCATTCATCGCTTTTGGCAGGTCTTCAGGGTTACATCCCGTATCCTCACATAGCTGCTGTGTGTATGTTCGGGCTGGTCGTCCTGCTTTTGCTTGGCCATATGCGGGGATACAAAGGAGTACATCACTGATGAGTTCGTCCTTGCTTCTCCAGCAGTGTCCTGCGTGTCTGGTTCGTCTCACTTGTATAGTTTTCGTGATGGGAGGCAAGTGGCCGTATAGTTGGTGTCTTGTGGGGTGTTGTCGCCAGGACTTGTTCAATATTCCTCTCAACATTCTTGTGTAATTGCCGTCAAGTTTCTTCTTCAGCCATTTAGTTAGCGTCCAAGTAGTGCATCCATATAGCAGTATCGATACGATCGCTGCCTGGAAGAGATTTCCACATGATTAAGTGTATATATATATATATATATATATATATATATGTGTGTGTGTGTGTGTGTGTGTGTGTGTTTAAAGCATCACGCGCATCTAGTCACGTTGATGAATTGGGATACAACAAAACAGTCTATCTGTGGATGACTATATATATATTCCTCCTCAGGGAGTTAAGCACTCTCGCGAAGGAATTAGTGGTTGCTACTCGCGTAATGCCAAGCTCTTCTAATGAATTGGGCACTCAGTATATAAGTAAATAAAAGAAAAGTGATATATATATATATATACGTTAAAATCCTCTTGCTTAGTGCTGATGACTGCACGGTAAAGATATCCGACCCGACTAGTCAACTAAGGGTCGATCTCCGCTTGAAGCATCTGGTGTGTCTAGACACACTGCTGAGTTGTGGTACAACGAAACAGTCTGTCTGTGTATGACAACATACATATATATATATATATATATAACCCCACAAAAATACACAGAACACACCCTTGGAAAAGGAAAAAGAAGAAGAAAAAGAAAAAGAGAAAGAGAGAACCAACACCTGCAGATAATCTATCTCTGAATTGAAACGAACCAGCAACCTCATCAAAGCGGTCAGCACTATGTTAATCAAAAACGACACAACGCAAATCATTAAAGACTCTCTGACGAAAGCAAGAAGATAGAAACACGTGTAAGACCAAAATAAATAACTAGAAAAATAGATCTTTTTCGGAACAATCTATTTAAGATATTTACTTTTTTCTCTCTTTGAAAGAAAAAAATTATATACATGGAAAATCAAATGGTTTCCTTACGAAGAACATGTTAATTTTTATGTAAAAATAGGCTCGAAACTCCGAAATTTTTGTATTTGTTCTTTAGCATTTATGGACCAATCGGCACTGACGCTCTCGTTTAAAATCTTCTTTGAGATTTTCACACAACGATAATTGCTTTGTCGCGAAAGATTTGAAGAATCAATCCCAAAACAATTTCAGAAATCTTTTCCCACCATGATTATTTTAAAAATCATGGATCAATCATCAACTTTTTTATCTGATTTCGAGCCGACCTCAATCTAAAAAATCTCAGGTCGGTTTTATAGATTTATTCTATAACCTACTAAAAACATTCGGCTTTATTTCTTTTGGTGAAAAATCTAACATTCTTTTCCTTCAAGAATATATTTCATTTGAACATCGCTAAATTATCTTTAATTGGACGCAAAGATCATTTAGACACAAGATACATAAACTAGATTAAGGCTAAAAAAAACTTTTACATTTCAGGAATGAGACTTTCCTTTCTCTTATAAAATATTTACGCTCTAATATCAATTTTTCTTACTAGAAAAAACTTTGAAACTTCTATTTTTCAATAAACTTTTCACTTAATTTAAAGAAATAAACGTGTAGATCGGTGTTTTATTCAATCATTTACACACTTGTCTGATATATATATATATATTTCAAATCCTACCCGATATATATATATATATATATATATAAGTCAATGTCAAAGAAATAATCAAAATAAAAAATTTGAACAATATCAAGTCGACAATAGAAAATCACAAAGATAAATGAATAAAACGTCCTCAAAACACTGACCCCTAATGGTTTTAACATAAAACTAAACCATCCGCAAAACACCCCTTTGAAAGAAGATGTACTGGTATGATTTATGAATGAACATGTAAAAAAACGAATGAGTTAGATATCTGTCCAAAATAGTCGATGGTTAATTTGAAGTACACACTCTGCCTATGCTCAGCAAATATCTTCCGAATGGAGGCTCGCTGACAGGTGTCTACGATAGCAGATATTTTATAATGGTTAGTTGAAGACACTTGAAAACCAAATATTCAACGAATAAAACGCTACGTAGTCAATTCATTTTTGTCGCTTCTTTTGTTACACATTAACTCTTTCAAAAACCTTTCTAAAAAAATTTTAAAACTTTCTTCACAAAAACTTTTCTCCTTGCGGTATCCTGAGGCCGAAACTAATTGAAAACAATTAAAGATTAAATAACTACGTAAAATATTCCTACTTTTCTTAGCACTTTTGTTGAACCAAAAATATTGGTCCCGAATTTCATGACGATAACCAAGTTTTAACCTCAAAGAAATTCATGACTGACACACAAATAACCAACTAAAAAAGAATAATAAAAAAAAAACATACACTACTACACATACGAAAATTGATATTCACACAAAAACATCAAATTATCGCTTATTGCCAAAAATAATACATAAAAATAACGACTTTTTCAAATCCGCCTCTTGTTATTTGTTTTACTCTTTGCCTTCTTTATTCATTATTCCTTTCAACATAAAGTTTTTTATCACAGTTTTTAGAAAACCCTTTCGCTTCAATATAAAACTACATTTTGCCATTTACTCATTACACGATTCGCAACAGCATCCACGCTTCCCTCGTACAAAATGAATCAATGCATTACAGTTAAAAAATCTTTAGCACTTAGAATCTTTGTTATTCATTTGATATAGTCTGCTATATGATCAACTATGTAACCGTGAAGACCTGCTGGAGGCGATGAATGATAGGGAGAAGTGGCGAGAGAGGGTCAGGGATATCCGTGCTGGCGGCACGACATGATGATGATGATGATATGATCATCACCAAAGTAGGCCAATCCTCTTGGTAGGTTTTTGTAGATAGTGTCCACAAAAAGCTAATAAGTGTAAGTTTTTGCTGATCAGCCAGCACTGGTGTGTTCTTGAGTAGGAGTAAGAGAACGTCTCTTTGTTACATACCTATATTATACGGATGTGTGAAATAGACGTAGGGAATCTAAAAACACGAAACTTTACGAAATTGGTTCAGGTACGAAACTTTTTATTACCTTTGAGTTAAAAGGTTTTTCGACATGAGGAGAGAGAGAGACACAATCTTTCTATGCTGACTGCTTTTACATCGTCAGCTCTCAACCCATCCAACGCGCGGCGCCCGTAGCGCACAAAGTCGTCTGCCCTCACCCAGCTCTGAAAGTCAACCTTCTTCTCCGAGGCGAGAACTCAACTCACTGCTTTTTCTCAAATCTCAGCCCACGCTTCCGGTGCGTGACGTCACCCAAATACCATGGTCCGAATTCTTATCTGGGATTTTCATTTTGACATCTCTGAATGACACATCCTCTCCGCGCTCGCGCGTTAACACCTGCGTTAATGTTGCACCTAACTAACCCATGCGCTAAGCAAAAGGTTCTCAGCCTAACTAAACCGAAAGGCAAGATATATAAAACGAAATCCCTCCGTAATTATATTACATCTTATGGTCTTGTCCTTACTTCTTCAGCAGGGCCCAGCTTGTCTTGTTCTTCTTATTTGGATGGTTTGTGTGATGGAAGGTAAGTGGCCGTACAGTAACTAAGTAACTGCTTAGCAACACCCAAATATAGGCTCTGTTCAAAACAGTATTTAGCATCCTAGTGTAGTTCCCATCTTGCTTTTTCTCCGAGCACGCCGAGTCGAAATGGTGCAGCCATGCAGCAGTGCTGTCGTGGCTACAGCTTGGAAGAATTCTTTTTTTTTTACCACGTAGCTCTGGAAATAAACACTCCAACAGATTTCTCAATAATTTTTAACATGAAATTTTAGAAGCAAATATCTTATCAAGATTGTTGTCAAGATTACAGTGGGATGGATTAAGGAGACCCTGAGGCATTTTGCCCAGGAGTCCAGGACAATGTCAGTCTGCCCGTGATGTAAGGTACATTTCAGGATTATGTAATGCACACTGAAAATCGTGCCGCGTCTCAAAAGAGGCGAGACGACATGCTCGGGAAATTGTGATTAAGACTAAAAAGCATTGGTAAAAGTGAGTGTTAATGAACTTTCAATCAAACTGAGTAGGTGTGACGTCACAACACTGCAGGCGAAACTCTCGTTTTCAATTTCCGATGATTCTATCTCAGTTGGTTGAAAAAAAATGTTTGGTTTTGATTGATGAATAAAGTTTCAATAGAAATGGTGGAACAGGCGAGAAAAAGAAAGAAAGAAAAAACGAAAAAGTTAACTCAACACGCCTTCAATTTTTTTTTTTTTTTTTTCAGCTTTTCTTTCATGGAGAGCTTTTCGGTACAGAACCAGATTCGTTTCTACAAAATCCGACACTCAAGTCTTGAAGTCTAAACATATCAGATTGTTCATAAAGTAATGTCGTTTTATAAAACAGAATTAGAACCCGTTCAAAAATAACTTCGATGTCTCAAGAACATCGGTATGATTACTTGGCTAAGTCAAAAGTATAGCTATAGTTTGGTAACGTGAGAGAACAATTCGGTAGCTTCGGATGCTTTTGCCGAGATCGTGAAAGTGACGTAACACACTGGACAGTGAGATGCCGAGCTCGTCTGATACTCTCCGAGTGTTACTCGCCGAATCTGCCGCGATCGTGAAAGTGACGTAACTCACTGGACTGTGAGATGCCGAGCTCGCCTGTTACTCTCCGAGTGCTACTCGCCGAATCTGTCGAGGTCGTGAAAGTGATGTAACACACTGGACTGTGAGATGCTGAGCTCGCCTGATACTCTCTAAATGTTACTCGCTGAATCTGACGAGATCGTGAAAGTGACGTAACTCACATGCCGAGGTCGTTTGATACTGAGAGGCCAACCTCATATGCCTGATCGTCGAGGTTCTGACAAATCGACCGAAATCTTTTGAACCACTTAATTACAGTACTGTGATCAACTGGGCCTTTACCTTTCGCACAAACAATGCGCTTGGTTGCTTCTGCAGCATTATGACCTCAGTTCGAACTCCTAAAGCATAATTTCCCCAATTAGACTACGTTGCACGTTCATCTGTGCGACTTTCAAGTCACCCATAAAGTGAAGCAATGCACAACGTCTCAGCGCACTAACTACCACGATACTACTAACGACAGCGGATACCAACCACAGACCACAGCTTGAACAGGTTCGGTCATGTGATATACGCACTTCAAACTTGCACGTACCAAAATATTGGAAAACCTTTGACCCTCCTAATAGCAATGACAAAAGAATACTGTGAAATTGAGCCTTTTGTTCCTGGTTGAAAAGATTTGAGATGCAGAGATAAAAATTTGTCAACATTTTAACTAAACCTTCACTTCCATAACGTCTTCGTGAGAAGGCCATATTTTGGTTCCTTATACCAAAAGATAATCACAGGAAAATGGTATTGTCTGAAACAAATGAAGACTTGCTAAAAATCCCCTCATTTGGCTGTCAGAAAAATAGTGTAGATATCACGATGACACTTCCGGTGCCACATCATTTTAATCATCTCATTTCTATTGATTTCCATCACATCTCCAAGATTGTTATTTGAGATTATATATATATATATATATATATAGCCATATTGATAATTTGAATTATGTCAAATGCAATCATCAAATGAAACAGATACATACGTATGTAATGTATGTGTGTGTGTGTGTGTGTGTGTGTGTGTGTGTGTGTGTGTGTGTGTGTGTGTGTGTGTGTTTGCGCGTGCGTGCGTGCGTGCGTGCGTGCGTGTGTATATGTATGTATACATACTATAATATATGTCACCGTCTAGGAATCATAGAGGATAGTACTACTACTAATATTACTACTACTACCACACACACACACACACACACACACACACACACACATATATATATATATATATATATAGTAAGAGGAAGACATTGCGTAGGGGATCTCACCTTAGAAACATGAATAAAGTAGAACTGATTGATGGTTAGATGTGGGCACGTCAAAACAAATAACTAGAAAGTTGTGGACATGCTAAGACAAAGAATCTAAGAGAATAGGGTTGATTGAAGCTGATTTTAATCACATGTCTCGAGTCACTTAAGTAAGAAGTTAAAATCCATAAAGCGATTTTGATGATATCGCTCAAATTCCCGCTGGAATGCAATTGTTATTTAATGGTGGCACTGGCTCAAATTCAGATCACTTTACGCTGAATCTATGACTTTGCCCAATGACAATTCCTGGAATAAATCAAATTCTTCGAGTGAAAAATAAGCCTAGTCTTTATCAACCCGGGATATATGCGCGCAAAAGTTTTTAAATAGTGCATAACAACTATAAAAATTGTAAAATCTTTCTTACTGATGGTCAGGAATAAGGAAACAACCTGCCTAGATTCACAGAAAGAAATTGTTGTATTTTGAAATCATAAACACATCTGTCCCGATTGATTGAATGATTCTAACGTCATGTCAACCCGTTTAAGGGTATATCATGCCTCGATGTTAGGGAATCGTGTTTATTGTTGGTTCATATTTCAAATTGTTGTATAGTTGTTTTTTGAGAGTTTTTGGTTTAGTTTGGTTTCTTTGTTTAATGGCATATCAACCTATTCTCCAAGAGGAACAGTAGTGGTACTATTTAACCAATAGCTGGGAGGATATGGGGGTTCATACCTTTCCAAGTGGTATTTGTCCGAAAGTGAACGTAATAGCGCGACTGGAGCACGAACTCGCTTACTACGATTCCACAGTCCATCGCTTTAACCATTACACCACGAGTTTTTGGTTTTCGTTTGAGTTTGAGTTTTTGCATACAGGTGATATCAAGTGATATCAAATCTAAATAATTTGCACACAGTTGTATGGTTTCAATTAGTTTTATCTTCGACAAATAACACTGGTTTACAAAGAAATTGAGGCAAGCACAAAAATACCCATTTTTACCTAATTTGAGGGTGCTGAATTCAAATTTGAAATCTGTTTTTACTCATCACTTCTAGTTTCTTAGAGATGCATAGTGTACATTTTGTGCATATACGGTACATAAAGGCGTATATGAATTCAGGGTTAATTCTAATAGTGTGAGACTTATGGTTTATTTTTTAGTTATTATGCACTAAATGTAAGTGATAGCATTACATTATATATATATATATATATATATATATATATATATATATATATATATATATATATATATTCAATAAAGGACGTTGTTCGAAGTTCCGCGAAGGTTCTCGAGTTCGACAAACACTTGAAGAAGGCTGGAGGACATATCGGTCGAAATTTGTGGAAATAACAATAAAGATGAAGACAGTAGTCCGAAAACTCTTAATGATAAAAATTAACAAGCTTCGTCTCAGAAATTTAGACAACTAAATTGTTTCTAATATTATAAATTAATTCTATTCATTTGTTTGCGCGAAGTTACACAGTTTTACGTATTCTTATCCAATATAAATTAATTTTCAAATATATCTATTTGATAGAACTCTAACAGGTACTGCCACTTCGGATTAGAGTGGACCTGAGAGTAATTGCAATGAAGAGATATACCACACTTACCAGATGTCCACACTGATGGTGAGACTCCATCTCACCATCAGATGAATTTAGTATCATACCCCGGATACCACTTTAGGTGTGTCTTATCCCTCTGCAGAATATACAATCATCATATTTTAAGCCCCTCCCTCAAGACGATCGATCCCGAGAAGATATTTTACAGAATCATTAAAAATTATAATGTGAAACGCTGTCATTTAAAAAGTTATACCAATACATTATCTTATTAAATAATGTAATTAAATCATAGCATCCTAAAAGAGAAACCCATAAAACAATGGTCTAATTTAGTACCTTAAAAGAGAAACCTCCAAAGCAATTTAAAATCTCTTCCGACAACAACATCCATGTCCCCAACTGGTTCTTGACAATGGCAATTGAATGATCAAAAAAAGACTAAGGAGGGTTGTTACACTACCTTAATACCTATATACGTTCCCTTGTAAAGAGACAAGAAAAGTTGGTCACCCTGTCGACGGGGCTAACAGTATCACCAGTTGAGGGGTAAGACCCACCAAAAACTATTTGATCAAAGACTCCAGTGGCGAATGAGACAGGCATCTAACCGAGATTAAAGACAATTGTTTTGAATAATACAACGGATAAAAGGAAGTATCGTTTTGTCTTTTGTAGAATGGTAAGTAGACAAGTATCAGCAGCTCAAGCCAGCATAAGCAGAAATTTGATAAATTGTATTCATGGACAAATGTATTTGGACACTAAAATCTTTATATATATATATATATATAAGTCATTCAATAAATAAAAGGAATTTTTCCGGTAAAAAAGGAAAGTAATTTTTAATGTCAGAATGTTTTCCGTAAATGCATTATTTGAAATTGGTTTATAGCA
>OY757911.1:14151187-14298687 GCA_963585895.1 Sepioteuthis lessoniana
CGGAAACGTATGGAATGCTTCAGACAGCTTTTGGAGCATCTTGCATGAATAAAGCATCAGTTTTTGAGTGGCATAAGAGATTCAAGGAAGACAGGGAGTCTGTGAGGGATGGTAAGAGGTGTGGGAGGAGTAAGGAAGTCAATACATCAGAGTTGTTTGGCCAAAGGGTTAGGGTTAGGGTTACTATGTTGAGGTTTTAAAGGAGTTCAGGAAGAGATTCCGTCGGAAGAGGCCTGCACTCTTCAAATCGGGCTAGTGGCATTTCCACCAGGACAATGCACCAGTCCACAACTCCATCCTTGTCACACACTATTTAACCAAGATGGGCATCAAGACAGTTCCTCAGCCTCCCTATAATCCAGACCTTGCTCCCTGTGACTTTTGCTTATTCCCTAAGCTCAGAGGCTGTCATTATGAGACAATGGAGGAGATGAAAGAGGCTGTGAAGAAGGTCATTGACACGCTCACACAAGAGGATTCCCATGGGGCCTTCCAGAAGTTGTTGAAACGGTACAACAAGTGCATTGCAGCCGGAGGAGAGTACTTCGAAAGGGACTTGAGTTTCATGTGTGTACTATTAATAAAAGTGCCCATACGAAAAAGTCTGGAAATTTATTTTATGATCCTCGTGTATATATATATATATATATATATATATATATATATATATATATAAGACGTTGAAATATAAATAATAAAGCTCTGTTACTTGTGTCAAATTTATAAATAGGTTAGATATAAAGTAAATAAATTTTATAACAAGATAAGCTTATTTAACGTACATTTTTTAAATAAATCAATTTATTCCAACTTGATATTGTAAATAAACAAAAAGTAAGTAGGGACGAGCTCGTAAGTGATGTATTCCTGTGGACCCTTTCACATGGACGAGCAAAGGCAGGACGTCCAGCTCGAACCTACATACAGCAGCTCTGTGCCGATACTGGATGTAGCCCTGAGTACCAGCCAAAGGCGATGGACGATTGGAAGGGGTGGCGAGAGATGGTCAGAAATATCCATGCTGATAGCGTGACATGATGATGATGATGATGATGACGAAATATAAATTTGTACTTGATTCAAACATATATAATCTATAAATGATATAAGAATAAGTAGATGAACAAATACATAAGTGTGTGTGTATTATGTTTACCTCCGTTTGCTACAAATCTTTACCTATTCATGATCTTCTCACTACGCCTGTTTCTACGATATATATATATATATATATATATATATATATATATATATATATATATATATATATATATATATGAACCTATTTATTTGTGGGATATTAGCTCACCTGGGGATCAAAATTGGGAAATTCTGCGTCGTGGATTTTTATCCTGCTTTATGTTATGTATTTTTACACTTAAAATCAACTGTGACCTTGCTGTATGTTTTCGTGCATTGAATACTGTAAATATTTACGGATTAAAAACGCTTTTGGTGTTAGATATTACTCATTACACCTACTTATATAAGTGCTTCTATTTTTATGTAGTGCCATCTGTTTATATGTTGCTGATACGTTATCATTTTATATCTTTTTTTCAATCTCTTGCTTTTTTTGCCTAGAAAGACAAATACTCATTTTTAACCATTTTGTTTTCCGTATGAGCCAAGAAGAATTGCTGATGACAAAATAGACAGTTCAATAGAAAGTAGTGCCTCTAGTTGTTGGTCATAAGTCACAAAATCAGAGCCTGGAAGCAAGATTTACATATGACATTTTATGAAAGCCTTCCAATCTTAGTTTACTGAGAAATTCTCGGGTTTGAAACTCCCACGCTAATTCGAAATGCCAATGATTAGTAAGTCTCAAGGTCTTTTTACGGATATTTGGTAAACACACACACATACACTCACACACATATATACAAGTAAACGGAGAAAGATATTGGATCCAATAAGAAATGGTCCACCCATTTAATATTAGCGATGAAATGACTTTGAGGTGGTGCGCTTAGTATAATGGTTACCGTCACAGGAAATGGAATCGGCGACCAGAGTTCGAATCTCAATGAGAAAGTTTGTGTTTCATTTTATGTTAATTCAATTGAGAAAGATATGAATGCATATTTTCCGTCCCCCAGGCATGAGTAAATAGTAGGGCAGACTTGGTTCATTAACTTTGGTTAGGCAACTAATCTAAGAGAAAGAAAACTCTGAATTCAAACCAGTTTTATTCCGCTTAAAAATTTACCTAGAATCACATCTTTATAGAGGCGGAAGGGTTGGATAAATACATACCTAAAGAAATAACGCCTTAGTCCTCTTCAAAATACCCTCTTTAAGATATTTGCACGGAACCTCGCATGGTATAATAGTTTGTTGGGCAGGTAAGTAAACCATAGATAGTGAGTTTGATTCTCATTGGGTGCCCTATACGTCTGACTTAGTGCTAAACTAGGCTCAGTTTTGTGAATGGCAACTTATTTTCTCTTTATTTTATTTGTTCTCATAAATTTTTTGTTTGCTTTGTTTACCCTAGGAATTTGAAGCCCAGTTGGCTGGGACATCTCTATAGAGAATTAAGACCTACTTATCAAGCGATTTTCCGGGAATTGACACTAAATTATCAAATGGTGAGGCTCCAGCCCTAGAGCTTTAAGGGATGTGGAGTACTTCTTCATTCCCATAACTCTCAAGCTCACTCTGACCAAGAGTATAAGTACTATATGTATGTAATATATATATATATATATATATATATATATATGTGTGTGTGTGTGTGTGTGTGTGTGTAATAAAATATATGATCTTTTACTAAGGTTTGTTATTAATGTTGAATTGAAATAGTTGTGTTAAATAGTTCTATGTAAAACCATTTAGCTATATACAAAAAATAAATTGCAATACTTGAAACCCTTTAACTGTGTGCAAACAAATGATTAATATTCAATAGAATTATTTGTATTGGATAGCAATACTTGAAACAGTTTAACTGTGTGCAAACAAATGATTAATATCAAAGAGATTAGTAATGGATAACAATAATTGAAACCATTTAACTGTATGCAAACAAAGGAGCTCAGATCCATTTGAAAATTACGTTACCTTCACATTACTCGCTAACAAATAATATATATATATATATATATATATATATATATATATATATATATATATATATAATAGGATCAATAATTGAATAGCCCACAAGGGTTGATATGCCATAAACACAACCAAACTAAACAAGTGATTTGATTAATGAATATTTGTTTACTCAAATTATTTGATAAATAAGAGCCACACTGTGAAGATTGGCACGAGAACAACCGACTATCAACTGTTTTGAAAAGCTTTCAATCGACCAAAACCAATGTGCCAGGTTTGAAACATGTTATTCACTGAAATAGAAATAAGGCAGATTTACTTGCTGCCCACTTTCTTTATGAATAAGTCGAAACGTTTCTACATGCCCCTATACCCGCCTTCCTCAATCGCTTGCGGCTCCACTTCGTTGACTGTGTCCCCGGGCGGCACGATCGATCTGCCTATCTGCCCACGTTGTGTTTTCGACCCAGACAGCTGATCAAGTCACCAGACGATGAATAGACCGATGAAACCTCACAATTAAGAAAGTAAAAAAAATTCGAATCCCAACAGAGAACAGGATACCAGTTTGTGATAAAAAAATAATATTTAGTTTCGTAAAAAAAAATACATACATTAATCTGCCCTTGTGGTTAGTGGTCGAGCCCACGAATTAACTCTCGGTCTATTTCTCGGCATTCAGAGTCAGGCTCAAGGCTTCTCAAATTATTCTATTAGTTTTGGCTTTTTCTGCTTCTTGCTTTCTATGTCTGGTATCAGGCAATTGCAAGTAGCGTACTATATTCGTTCTTCTCGGTTTCTCTGCATTAGCTTCTCTCTGCCTTTCTACCTCTTAGTAATCTGGTTTAAGGTGATCTCATGTAACGTATTATATTTGTTCTTTTTGGTTTCTCTGCGTTAGGGAGTCTAGTAAAAAGTCGGAAAGAGTGACATGGAGTCTCTTTGCTGTTCAGAGCTGGTTTCTGGCAATGATCGAAAAAACAAGCTTATATGCATCTTCTCTCCACTGTTGGGTAGTGGTTTGAGGAGCTATTGATAATATCAGGTCTCTTCTACTTTGGATTTCCATAATTAATTCCACCTTTCTCTTCCGCCTCCATTTTTAGAGGTTGATATCCTCTTACCTTTACCCAAAAGGGCAAGTATTTCTTAATTTGGATTCTACTGATTAATTATACTCCTTTTATCCCATTTTCTACCTTCAGTGTTCGGTTCCCTTCCACCTTTACCCAAAAGGGACAGGCTTTTTCTCCCACTCCTTCAATATTTCACCTTAACCCATTCCTCATAGTAGACAGTTAATCTTGCCGCGAGATAATGACGTCAACGACCGTTTAAATTCATAATGGTCAAAACGAAAGACTCTTCACACGGCTTGCAAATTAGGAAAAATTATTTAAAAATTTTATCGTTTCCCAAACAATAACTGCACTCGACTCACCTGCCTGTCATCATTGTCACGCTTTGATTTCTGAGTGAACCCGCATGTCGGCTCGCCACAATCAAAATAATATTTACCTAAACAAATTTCGCCTTGACAATTTCTCCGGGTTAAATCAAAATAATTCGCCAATCTTTCTTTCTGCTTTTCTTTCAGAAAAAAATAAAGCAAGAAAAAACAACGTGTTCAACTCATTCTATCTCACTTTTGGTGATGTATTGATTCATTTTTCCATTCTTTCATTCTTTTTAGTTTATCTTCACTTTTCTGGTTAATAAACTCATTCAGCGTAGGCTTTCCTTCCATGTCACATTTATGTTCTTACGAAAAATTGAAGCTGTTCAAGATTTGTCAAATATTCATGTTGTCATAGTTATTTTGGGGTAAAAACGAAGATCTACCTGCTGGCAAGACTGATATCCTCCTCAAGAATTACACAGTTCAACATGTAAATAAAATGAAGCTGTTTCTATGAGTGACTTTTTGATAATCATTGTTGTTTTCTTATGCCAATTTGACCTCCTTGTAAATAATGAATTTCACCATAAATTTTCAGAGATATTGTCAAAATAGCTAAGTTTCAACGGGTTAATGGTAATATTGTTTTCAAACTGATTTAACATGAAGTGGAATTGGGTGGTTTATATGAAATATTATCATTCTTTTCAAAGAAAATTAAGAAATTTTCCTAAAATCCCTGCGGGCGATGATATACCACAAACGCATCCCAATTATTTATTACACAAAACAAAGAAATGTCTGATTTCCCTGATGCCCTTTGGGGTAAAGTTTGCAAACAATGGTTTGCGTTTTGCGACGACCGCTTTCTATTTTCACTTCATGGAAGGATATCAATTTGTTGCGAATTGCCGCTATTGAAATCACGTTTTGATATTAATTCTAAATAACTATTGCTCCCTCAAGGGATATGGACTTCATTTCGAAGTAATAAAACTTATCGAATTTTATAAGTGTACAAAAGAAGACAAGAAATATTCATAAAAGAACCGAACATGTCCAGCATGGCTAGACGGTCTTGAGATATGTTAGAAAAAATCTAGCTAAGTATTCCAAATAGGAAGTGTCTGCCCACCAGAAAATAAGCATTTTCATAACATTTTTTTTTTTACCTGGATTAGAACATAGATTTCATGAAGTCATACATCTCAGAGCCCAACATTTTATGAGTAAATCGCCCCTAAAAATTCTAAAAGAAATTTTCGTATTGATTTAAACTCTTGATGCTAGGAGAAAAAGTAGAGAAAAAGAGGTGTAGATAGTATGCAAGAGCGGAAACAAGTGAATTATGGGTAGTAGTGAGAGAAGATAAAAGAGACGAGTAAAAAAAGCACGGCATTATTGTTCTTAGTGGGGCACTACATGTAGTATAATAGTCATCAAGTTAACAGTTACTTCAATTTTCACTGCTTGCCCCATACTTGTTGACTTGTGCCACAACTAAGCTAAGCGAAGTGAAAAAAAAGAAGGTCAACTCTCGTAGAGAAATATTTGGCAAGCTATATTCATAGACAATTATTAGTGAGTTTGATTCAATCTTGATGCCCCATACTTCCGGTTTTAGGCCACATCTAAGCTAAGCTTTGTAAATACCAACTGCTTTTGGTGGGCCACCTTGCGTAGTATAATATTAACAAGTTAGACTAGCAATTGATTTCTTGTGAGTTCTGTTATCCCCGAGTGCTCTATACTTCCGGCCTGGTGCAACAAAACTAATCTTAGAAAATGACTATTGTTTTGTTTTATCAGAGTCATTTTAGCATCATGCCCAGGACAGGAGCCTCACCATGAGATTCATTTTAGCATCACGCCCAGAACAGGAGCCTCACTATTAAATGAAGTTTAGTATTATCCCTAGGACAAGAGTCTCACTATTAGATGCAACTGTATCTGATGGTGAGTATCATCCCCAGGACACTTGAACATTTGAGTACTACGTTATATATAATGTGTTTTTGCTTCACTAGAAGACGAAGATATTCATATTTTTTTTTACTACTCCGTTTTCTTTCATAATTTCAATTAAAGTTTACAGTAAAAACTCGATATGAAGACGTTGGCTTTTTGAGATACAGAATTTTAAAATCGCGAAAATAATAATGTCATAAAAGCAAAATGTGATCCACCGACCTTTCATGAAATGACCCACGCCTCCACTTCAGTATTTGAGATCTATAGGCGTTGCCGTTAACTATAACGGAAGATTATTTTTCATATCTCAACACCATGTATGAATCAATCCGCCCTCTCCATCAAGAGTAAGATACGAGATGTGGTCGATGTTTAAGTGGAGAACAGCTAGATTGAATTCAGGGTTGACCTTCTCCTAGAATGGGTACAAGGGACCAGTCTGACCCACTATTTATCCATAGCTGGTGAGGAGTGAAGAGATGGGCTATGCCTTTCTCCAGAGCAATTGTGTAAACTGAAATGTAAAGAACCTCATCCTGGAGTGCCCAGTCGGTGGGGCTTAAAATATGTTGACTATCTCCCCTGCAGAGAAGTAAGACCCCTTTCTCGGAAAAAAGGTGTCCTGGTTATGACACTTAACTGCAAAGAGTAATGATAATAATAATCCTTACTAAATGATTGAACAGTTTAATTTGACTCATAAATGGGACCCTGATAGGTACAACTCCAGGTCAGGGTAGACCTGAGAGCAAAGGTAATGATAGGGTGCTTCACATTCTTTCAACTCCTTAGAACGGGAGCCTCATCATGAAATGCAGTTTTAATGTCATAACTCGGGACACGGTTTCAAGTATGACTATCTAACTCTAAATTCTATTTCATTTAAACATTTGCGTGCACACAGTTAAATAGTTTCAAGTATTGGTATTCAACATAAATAATTTTATCTCATATCAATCATTTGTTTGTACGCAGTTTAAATGCCTTCAAGTATTGCTATTTTAGCACAACTGACCCTCAGCCGCTGCCTCCTCGCACTTTTAAGATAAAATGGGATTAGACACTTGTTTGCTACAAAATTAATTGAAGAATACAGTCGAGACAATCACATAGGTGCTTGATTTGACGAGTCGATTGATCTGATCGAGTCTCATCTGATCACCCATCTAGCCCAATAAGAGCCTAAGTCGAGTGTCGTAAGCCACGTGACTACTTTGGTTGCCGGGTCACCAACAGTTCAGCTACCAGGGTCCTATTCTCAAGCATAACGGGTTGCCACCCACGGCTAAAAGGTGGCTTCATTAGTGGGGGAGGGTCATACCCCTCTAAAGAGGTGCAATCAGTAAATTCTATAGCTCCAACCGATAGAGTGGACTTGCATCTGGTAGTGAAGCTCCACTTCTAGAGATCTAGAAGTGAGGAGTACTCCTTCTTTGACTTTACTCTTAGATTCACTCTGACTCGGAATGGTAGTACCTGTTAAGGTCCTCTCAATTGGTCAAATAGATATGTTTGAAAATTATTTGATAGGAATACTTGGTACCATGTAACTGTAAATTATTTGTATTAAAAATAGTTACTTGAAGTTATAATTGTTTTCTAATGATTATTATTATTAGTTACTTGAAACCATTTAACAGTATGAAAACAAATGATTATTATTAAATAGGAATTACTTGAAACCATGTAATTATTACTATTGAATAAGAATACTTGAAACCATACAGTTGTGTTCAAATTATTTGTATTAAATAGCAATACTTGATATCATATATTTTTCTTAAGAAATAACAACGCAAAAATTACATATAAATGTACAAGATATGCGATTCCCTAACCTCTTGTCATAAAATTGCCCCAGGCCAGTTGAGATGCCGTAAATCAATCGGGCAGGATTTGAACTAGGCTTGCTGAATCTATTTCCCTTGACGATACACCCCATGTATGTGAGAGTGAGTGACAAACAGAGAGAGAAACCGGTCGTGAATTTCGTTTTTAATTGAAAGAATGATTTCATCTCACGATTTCAGTGAACATAGAAAATTCTTATCGTCATTTCTGATTGAATATTGGACACTCAAATTCTGAAGCTGAACACATTTGTTTAAATCCGATCAAGAAAGTTTAAGGGTTTGATGGAGAGTAACATTATCGATACGAGAATCGAAATTCATCGACAATTCTCATCATGTGACTATGGCGTGATTCATAAGATATGCCTCGAAAACGTAGAATTTGTGGAAATATAGATTTATAATACCATCGTTTCTGGAGTTGCACGACTTTTGAAGTCGATCTATTATGTAGCCAACACGTCTCGGTTTTGTCTTGCTTATCAACACTAACACCTTGCGCCCACCTCTTTTGAACAGAGCTCAATAGTATACAAAGCTCTGTCAGTGGGGCTTTGATTACACGGGGTGTAACTCCCGCAGAAGTGGGAGGTAAGACCCTACCAAAAAGGAAATGTCTAAACTGCATCTGGAAGTTCTGGACATCTGGGTAGTGTGGAGTACTTCATCATTAACATTTCTCCCAGTGGTTAACATTACTCTGAGTCGTTAGGGTTCCATCTATGGGTCAGATAGAACTGTTTAAAAATTATTCGTATTTGATCAGACTGTGGGCAAAAAAAAATCTTTAGAAACAACAACACAAAAGATGTACACATGAAGGTAGAATGAACACGAATCCCTAATCTCTAGTAATAAAATAACCCAAGGTAGGTTGACATGCCGTTAACATCAACCAATGAATAATATAAGAGAATATTTGGCGGAAAATGTCAGGAAGGAAGAAGAATATGTTTCGTCAGTCTTTCACATAAAAGAAGTTCGCTTGTTAAAAAAATAAGCTTTCAAAATCCTGAGTTTTCCCTAATTGTGAACACAGATCTCTAGCATTGCTAAAAAAATACATAACCAATTGTGAAGCTAGTTTCTGTACCTAGTCTATTTCCAAAGTTTTCTTGTAAGAGAAAGCAAATAATGGTATTTTTTTTATTACATGATATCTGACTGGATGAAAAACGGAGAGTTGACTTCAAACTTTAGTCCCGCCTACAGAAGTTAGTTCAGAGCAAATACTTGAAGAAAAGCTTTAATCGAATTTATCACCCATCCTTTTAACGATTGACTCATCACGTGTCGATAAACATAGCAAAGTAAATAGACACTCCTGTTTTTAAACAAGACCCGTCATTCAGCGAACTAAACAAAACGGAAGTATTTTATCCACAGTAGTTTTTAATTTTTTCAGGGTGATTTTACAGACACTTTTCGTAACCTCCTGCTGAAAATTCGTCCCTTACGAGCAAAGTAAAGGGAGTAATTGTAGCATTGTTATCAAATGGTACCGGGAAGCAAATAAATAAGTTATCATAAAGAGCTATAGCCGAAGGCAGGACAAGTTAAGAAAGGTCATCATCTCAATCTGACCTGCTGAGGTGACCATCATCCACCACAGAGAGGTTTTGTAAACCCTGATATATATATATATATATATATATATATATATATATATATATATATATATATATATATATATATTAGGGTTTACGTACATTATTTACATATATATATATATATATATATATTTCTTCAAGAAAAAACAAAAATCGGTCACATTAGGATTATAAATTTATTTTCATCCTGTTATGCGTTTTGATATAAATCAAAAACACCAAAAAAACTCACAGGACTTCTTCAGATTTTTATCCATAAGATCTGAAGAAGTCTTGTTTGTTTGTTTGTTTTTTTTTTTTTGTTTTTTTTTTGCTGCTTTTGATTTATATTAAAACCCATGACAGGGTGGAAATAAATTTATAATCCTAATGTGACCGGTTTTTGTTTTTTCTTAAAGAAATTATAGCTCTGTAATGTCAGTTACATTGAGCTCTTTACCAGGAAAATTTAAATGTTCACTGTTGAATGTTTTTTCTTTTTTTTGTCTTGATGGAATTACTCACTACTCCGATTTAACTGGACCGAATAATACTATATATATATATATATATATATATATATATATATATATATATATTCGTGGTTCGATCTCTTTTTCTCTTTTGGTGGTTGTTAGGGTACGAGGAGACTAGCGTTTGCATGAACCGAGAGCGAGGAGCGAATCAAAGATACGAGAAGAATCCTGTTTCTAAAAGAACCAAGAAGCATGTAGTGTTCGTTTCTTCCTAATACCACAGCGGTAGAAAGTTAACGAAAACTGAATAGAACAACGAAAGCTCTTAACGCCAAAACAAATTGCTTTTTGTGTTTTCTATTCGCCTTTCGACCATTAGCGCTCACCGACATAGCAGTCCATGGTGACGATGCTGCAAAATATATGTATAATATTTCATGTATGTATTTACCCAACCAACTAGTCTTACCTACTATGTACTGAGTGGAGAATGGATGGATTCCTATGTTTACCTCGGGTATTAGCGCAAAGTAAAACGCAAAAAGCCTCGTCTAGGATTTGAACTAGAGTCACCGATTTCATTTCTTACGACTATAGCTATTACGCTTCGTCATCATCATCATATCGCGCTGGTAGCACGGATATCCCTGACCCTCTCTCGCCACTCCTCCCTATCGTTCATCGCCCTAGGTAGGTCTTCAGGACAACATCCTGTATCCTCACATAGCTGCTGAATGTACGTTCGAGCTGGTCGTCCTGCTTTTGCGCGGCCATGTGTGGGGATCCATAAGAGTACATCTCTTATGAGTTCATCTCTGCTTCTCCAGCAGTGTCCTGCATGTCTGGTTCGTCTAACTTGAATAGTTTTCGTGATAGGGGGCAGGTGGCCGTACAGTTGGTGTCTTGTGGGGTGCTGCTGCCAGGACTTGTTCAGGATTGCACGCAGCATTCTTGTGTAATTGCCATCTAGTTTCTTCTCCAGCCGAAGGAAGGAACCAGCCGATTTGTGTCAGTCAAATTCGAAGAATATAGAAAAAAACCGATTCAAAGGCGAAATAAAAACTTTTGATATAGTAGATCATATAAGAAGAAAAAAGGACCCTGTTACCATGTTTGAGATGAATGATGAAATTTATAAAGAAAAAGGTTTCACCAGTAGACGAATTCAAAACCCATCCTAATGTAAATTTCAGTGTGGTGTTAATGTTTTTACTTGACAAAGAAAGGATTAGCGAGCAATCCCGACTTAAGATATAGAATCACCTTCATTACACGTGTTACCTTAAATAGGTTAGTTATATCAGTATATTTACCAACAATGATTTTCTACTTCCTCTTATTCTCAAGTTTAGGTATAATGGTTTGCAAGCTGGATTCGTAGATCATTGTTAATAACTTTGATCCTCACAACCTACCACATATTTCCGACCTTGTGCCACAACAAACCTGTCCTAGGTAGTTACAATTTTTGTAATTGTACCAGAAAGATACTCATTGATACTTATAGGAATTGGTCCATTTTCTGTTGTTCCTTCCCATAAAATTAGAGAATGTTAAAAAAAATTGAATAGAAAACTTGAACAACGATTTAATTTTTTTGAAAACAAACACAAAACCATAACCAGAATTTTTCTTTCCAAACTGAGTTTGATTTTAGAAATCAATTGAAAAGAAAGTAAAGGCTTTTTATTGACCAAAATAGATCTATTCTCCTCCCAAAATATATAAATGAATTATGGTAAATATTGATCAAATATGCAAAGTAATATTCTTCTTTATCATTCAACAATTCCAGTCATTCATGCCTTTCAGTAAATTGCTTTTCAAAATGCTTATAAATGATTGGAAGTTGCAAATGCAAAAAAATGAGACAAAATGTAATAATCAGATAAGATAGATTTGGGATTATTTATAATAAATATGAAAAAGGCAGCTCATTTGGATGAGAATTGTTTTGAAGAAGCAAGCTTTTCCAATTTTTTCTGGGATATTATTTTTAATGAAATAATTTAATCTCTTAGAATATATGTTAAACCCTTTGGAAATAAAGTTTTTTCAAATAAAGAAATCAACACAAATAATACAATTATGATATAACCAAATCAGTTCAGATTCTAATATTGAGAATAGTTGTCTTATATATATATATATATATATATATATATAGAGAGAGAGAGAGAGAGAGGAGAGAGATATATACATTTTAGTGTTCCTTTTATAAGATATCACTGAAAAGAAGCAAATAGGAATTAAGAAAATAAAATTATTCTTAGTATTTCATGGTTGCTAATTAAATCAGACAGAGTTAATGAATAAATTAAAAAAACATTTTTAATAATCACAGTATGAAAAAGGTTTTCCATTTCGTTACATAATAATGTCGGTCCTAGGTTGTTACAGTTTTGCTGGTTTAAGTTTGAGTTGCACAAAGCCCAGAGACAGCGCTACAAAGGAAAAAGAAAAGACAAACACTTCGAAGGACATAACTTACTCAAAGGAGTTGTCATGTGTAACACTCTTCTATCTGCCTCTAACTTTACTCTTTTTTTCGGTGGACAACGGGAGGCACTTCATTGTCTTCTAGCGTGCGTTTAACTCCAACTAGCCTGAACTGCTATCCGGTCACAGCCAACTAACTGGTTGGTCTTGATTGATCTTACATTGCTCTCGGCCTCAACTTTTGCTGGTTACTCAACCTCCATCCGAGCATGTATGGAGTAATCTCCACCTCTCCCATGCTCACAAAACTCCAGTGTTAGGTACTTAAAATGGCTTATCTCTTTCATCTACTGGTTAGCGCCAATAAGTCGTGTCTAATAAAAGAAATAAAAATGAATCTTCTTTGTCTCGGATTGAACTTTGGACTGGCATTCATTCTCCTGATATCATTGCTCACATGCATGCACACACACACAAATACGTACGTCCATCCCTCTCCCCGGCGTAAGTAGGTCCATCTCTACACAGATGTATGCCTACCATACTTACACAACTGCACAGATATATTTGTATACGCCCATTCATATGCCTACCCTTACAAGGACAATTATATAACATTGGTGGTGTAATGGTTAGCAAACCTACACGAGTGAGATCGAGTCTCTTTCGGTGCCCCATTCATTTGGCCTTGTGCCTCATCGAAGCAAAGGGCTTCGTAAATTACTATAACGTGATCTACCCACAATACACCATAGAATCTCAATTAGTTCTTCAAAAACAGATGGCTTTGAAATTTTCTAATATGTAGATTGGTTTTATCTTATTTTATGGAATATCAACCATTATAGGTTATCTAATGCCATATCCTGTTTATAGATATATATTAGATATATATGATTTATAAACATTTTGTTAATAACACTATTCATTCATTTGCACATAGTTAAATGATTGCAAGTATTCCTGTGAAATACGAATAAATCAATTTAGGCACACAGTTTTTCAAGTATTACTATTTAATTCTATTCAACATTATTCATTCGTTTGTAGACAGTTAGATGGTTACAAGGATTGCAATGTATCACCAACTCTTCAAGTAGACAGTTATTTGGTTACACACGATCAAATCGTCAAAGAGTTCTATTTCTAACAATTCAATTTAATTCAAGTTATTTTTGAACACAGTTTAAATGCCAAGCAGTTCTTTTTTACCCATCGATAGGATCCTATCAGGTGCTATCACTCTGGGTCGGAGTGGACCTGGGAGCAATGGAAATTCCTCATAACTTTAGGTTCGAGCCTCACCATCAGATGATTTAATGTCATTTCAGAACACTCGTTAGGAGAGTTTTACCACTCCGCAGAGATGCAATCAGTGTATTTTACAGCCCAAGCCAACTGAACTACTAATACATAGAGTTAATTACAAGATAAATACATTATATGTTTGAAACAATTATTTTACTATAAGGTTTGTTTTGTATTTTTAAATAGCAGACGATTTTACCTGATATAAAATCAGATTAATTAAACCAACATTCTAACTCTTCTAGCGAAAAAAAAATAATTATTTGAGCACTAAATAAATGTAAAGAAAAAATTTTCCCCATCCATCAGATGAGAATTGTTTAGAAGAAATTATTCTTCATTAATATTTAGTAATAATAATAGTTGATGTTTTGCAATAATAATAGTTGTTAATGATTAAAGATGATTAAAGAACAGCAGTCATAAGAAAATATACATGAAATGGTATATATGTTTTCCTCAATCACAATTTGAAGATTGTTGGATATCACCCACCTTAATGAGCCAGTTCCATCTGCTATATATAGCAGTAGCTTATAATACCAGCGTGTCTGGTAAAGTCTGGATTGAACCGGTCCAAATCATTTTGGTGACATTGATTTCGGGCTGGACCTCTCCAGGTGCTGGGTAGTACTTTGGCCGGCTGTGTTGTCGGGACGCGGATCTGGCCGAGTGTGTCTCGGTGCCTGGATATTTCCCTCAGCCTCAGGGGGCCTTCCCCCCAGGCTTTTACACCCTTCGGGGAAGTTGGATTAATCGCCCAGCGCCTGAGACGCCCCTAATAAGGGGAATGCTGACGGGGCCGTAGGCCTTTTTGGGAAATGCCGGGCGCGTGTGAGCTACGGCCCTGCGCCCGGACCCACCGAAAAAAGGCCTTGTGCCACACTTGCCCGTAAGGTGGGGCGCGCAACAAATACCCTGGTAAAGTCTGGATAAGTCTTGAAGGTGATCAGCCGCTTCTGATAACAGAAGCCAATAACTATTGTTGAACTATATTCTTATTCTAGCCACTAATCCTATGTTCTTATTACTAACAGCCTCTCTCTTGTAAATACTTGTTCCTGTATATATAACCCTGTAGTATCACCTCCCTTACTAAGGTCAGTAAATGGGGCAGTCAATACACCTCAACAGAAATCTTGGTCCTTACTTCCACCTCGGCCAAGGAATGCTATCCCAGAATCCATCGCCTCTCACTCTTCTCTCTTTCCTTCTCTCTCCTTTTCTCTCTCGCTCTCCCTCTTCCTCTGGCCAATCAGCGGAGATAGTAGCAGTTGCCGAAGACGACCCAAGAACAGAAGAGGAGGCAGTTGCTGAAGAGATTTCATATACAAAACACGTGTGTTGACCGCCGGACATTTTTCTATCCAACACGTGGCGTTGTATACGAAGAATAAAATTCCTCTTTTAAAGTTAATATTTGTACTTCTCATTTATTATCTCAAATAACCTAACTCAAGTACATATATTACAACCCTTTTTCCTCGTATCTTGTGATTTATCTTTTTATTACTACTACCTGCGTTCATTAACCAGAACGCAACAAAGATGATTACAATATGGAAACCAATAATCTAAAAGGTTAGATGAAAAAAAATCGTAATATGAGCTCAGGTAAAAAATTATACATAATAGTAGTAAATCATAGTGATGAAAGAACATTAAGTTTATAAATCCCAAAAATTCTCTCTGAAATGTCCAGCGGGACACATAGCGTAACGGTTATAGGCGTTGGTTCTCTAAGCTTCTAAGTGACAACCCTTATTTACCCGGTTATGGTTAACGGAATCGGAGCCAGCGACCCAGTGGAGGCTGTCGAGTTCGACAAAAAATACTTGAAGACGACCGGGGAACATATCGACCGAAAATAGCAATAAAGATGGTCCGAAAACCCAGAATGATAAAAAAATAATAATAATAGTGCTATTACATGGATAATGTAAATCAAATAGAAAATATTTGCTGGGGGAACTACTGCAAGTGACAGAACACAAAATCCTCACAACAATGGTTAGAGTATTCAGCAATGGTCTGGTAGACCGGGGTTCGATCCCAGGTCGTGTCATACCAAAGACTCAAAAATTGGTATAAGATCCCTCTTTGCTTAACACTTAGCATTATAAGGTAGGGATCAGGGAGTAGCGCTTGGAGGTGCCCGTGGTGTAGTCGTTATCGTCGTAGGAAATGGATTCGGCGACACGAGTTCAAATCCTGGACGAGACTGATTGCATTTCACATAGCACTAATACCCTTGGGGAAGGTATGAATCCAATTATTCTCCCGCCAGCTATGGGTAAATAGTAGGACAGACTAGGTTCTTCAGCCTTGGTTAGGCAACTAGTCTAGGAGAAGGAAAACTCTGAATTCAAAACTCCGCTTAAAAATTGACCTTGTCTCACATCCTGCCCGAGCGGAGGGGTTGGTAAATAGTATCAGGGAGTAGCGCTTTCTATTGTGGCTGTTAAGAAAGGAGCTTTCGGTTCACCCTCGTCTACGGTCGGCTAAAATGTAAATAGTCATCCAAAGACTGTTTTGTTGTATCACAACTCTTCAGTGTGGCTAGACACGCGAGATTCACGGAGCTGAAATCGAAGCCCGGCTGACTCATACGACAACCGAGGAAACTAACGTAAGCGAAAGAATTTTAAATGTTAACGTATCACTTTTTGTTTTGTTTACATATATCCGCTTAACGGCTACCATGGGCTCAATTCATTCGAAGAGCCTGGACTTACGCGAGTGGCAACCGTTACTCCCTTCGCTTGAGATCTGAACCCCATGGAGGTGGGGAAGCATATATATGTAATACTATATTAAATGAAATAGCCAAACTATTGAAGATCGTTTAATACATAGATTCTTCACCGCCTCATTTCAAAGTAATGAGACTGATCCTGTCTGCGACTGTGGTTTTAAAATACATAAAAGTATATATTCATATAACATAAAGATCTACTAAAAATTTGCATCCTGCGTGAGTTTTCAAGAACTTGTTTCATGGATTTATTTAAACTTATCCATCTTCCGATCCCAATTTTTTTTTTTTTTTTTTTTTTTTTGTTGTTGTTGAATGATTTTGATTCCAAGCTAGAATATTCCAGACTCGTCTTTACAAAAAGTCCAAGACACCTGCACCTGCGGGAGAGAGAGATATGACTCCTGCTCCTCCTCCTCCTCCTCCTCCTCTTCATCCTCCTTCTCTTCATCCTCCTCTCACGGATATAATTTTATTTAGTTTGTGGACGACCTATCCTAAATAACTTAAAACCAAAATCTGTCAAACTAATCCTCTGCGCAAATATCTTTGAAACACTTCTTGAAATGAAAGTAGTTCACATCCATGTTTCATTAAGATTATCCAAATAGCCGAGAAGATAAAAAGTAGCATAAAAGATAGAAAACTATGTATACTAAAACTAATATTTTTTAGTCTAATAAAGAAAAAATCTAAACAGAAAAGGAATGAAAGAAACCTTCAAATCTAAATGTTGTTTTTTTCAATATAACATATCAGTGAAATTAATTAGAATTGTTTAAAATACATAATTTTTGGTATAACTTCCTAATTGTTAATTACATTAAAAGAACACATGAATAAAAAAAGGTTTTGCTGGGTACAGTATAAAGCACGGTTAGCATTTCAGATTTCAATTCATTCAGAGAAAAATTTAAAGTATTTAATATATTTGTCTGAAGAGATGGTTCAGTACTATTAAGTTCAATGATGTACATTATTTTATAGCAACATTTTGAAATTCTCTCTCTGTTTGCGACCGTAGGCAAGGGCAACCAGAAGGCTCCCTTTTCAATAGCTACTACACCAAGGTGTAGGGGAGAGTGTTACTCATTTCCCTGGATTGTTCCACTTTATACGTACCTTGTATTGCTGAGTGTTAAACAAGGAGGCATCAAGTACCATTTTTAAAGTCTTTGCTATGACTCGACCTGGGATTGAACCCAGGTCTTCCGGACCATTGGCGAACTTTCTATCCACTAGTATCAAATATCTCTCTCTCTCTCTCTCTATATATATATATATATATGTGTGTGTGTGTGTGTGTGTATTGACTTAAATGAAATCAAATAAAATGAAACATTTAACGTCTCCCCCCACCAAGAAAATAAGTTTTCATCACACAAAATACTTAAGACTAACAAATGAATATTTGTTAACAGAGTGCAGCAAAAAAAAAAAAAAAAAAAAACTGGGGACATTTTCAGGTGAAATAAAATTACTTTACTATTTTCTATTTCATTTCATTGTTTGTGAACTAGTATTGGATATATATATGTTTGAACGGACAACGCCGAAGTTTTAGAATTCTAGGTTTCTGTTCGTTTCTAAAAATAAATAGGACAAATAGTTGTGGAGGCGTGTCTGTGTCGTCCAATGGTAATGACGATGGTGACAATCTAAAGTGATATTTTTATCACTGAATAATGTTCCAGTGTGAACTATATCTCACATGTTTTTCCCCTCTGCCGACAGATCAATTTTCAGCCACAAAATTATTACTTTTATTATAGGATATGTGTATACGGGTGTGAACGTACAGGTGCTTTCAACAAAATATTAAATTCCGAAAAAGAAATTTAGTCTCAAGAGTCTGATCGACCAAAAATGCTTCATTGGTTTCATTTGAAAAGATTTCCAATATGCCACTCAGGAACTTTTGTAAAATTGTGTATTTCAACCTACTTTGCATACAGGTTCTTCTTCTTCTTCTTCTTCTTCTTCTTCTTCTACAACCAAGATATAGGAAAATAATTTTGGATTGAAAAAATGTCATGTTTTTAACGGAAAAAAGAAAAAGAGAAATAATGGGAAGAATAGAATTGCCCAATAAGGAATGGATTAGAACGAGTAAAAAATGCAGCCATGACATCGATAGATCTAATTATAAATTTTATCTCGAGATCTATAGAAAACTAAAGGGTGGAACTAATAGCGAGGTGGGGAAGAACTCTAGCATTGGTAAAAATCCAAAGGGGCATTTTTCTAGGAGACTCACTCTCACAATTACTATTATTAATTGCAATGATGATGATTGTATACTCATGATGATGATTGTATACTCATGATGATGATTGTATACTCATGATGATGATTGTATACTCATGATGATGATTGTATGCTTATAAAATGCAAACGAGGTTACAAATTTACAGTCACAGAGACAGATTAACCACCTATGTGGTTATTAAAAGATATTTGCCATGAATTAAAAAAGAACCAGAAACATTTATACAAACTATAAGAATCTACAGCCAAGATATAGGAATGGAATTTTGAAATGAAAAATGTTCCTTGCATATAATGAAATAAAAGAAAAGAGGAACAACGGAAATAATAGAATTGTCCAATAAGGAAAGAATCAGGATATTTGGTGAAAAAGAAAATCAAAAATACCTGAGAATATTTGAAGTTGACACCATCAAGTAAACTGAAGAAAGAACAATTAAGAAAAAAGTACCTTTGAAGAACAAGAAAACTTCTTGAAACCAAACTAAACAGCAGAAATCTAATCAAAGGAATAAGTACCTGGATACTTCTTAAAATGGACAAGAGAGGAAATCAGACAGATGAACTAAAACTTAAGGACTATCCGCAAGGGGTTACACCGGAAGTACAAAATAGACAGACTCTATGGCAGGGGGGGACCGAGGTTTGATCCCAGGTCGAGTCATACAAAAGACTCAAAAAATGCTACTTAATGCTTCCTAGCTTAACATTCAGCATTATAAGGTATGGATGAAGGGAAAAGAGTAACGCCCTCCCCAACACCTCAGTATTGTAGCAATTGAAAAGGGAGCCTTCGGGTCGCCCTCGTCGACTACGGTCGCCAATTTCATGTGTCAAGAAGTAGAGGACTTGTCAGCATCAAGGATTGCGTAGATGCAACAATTCACGGACTCGAAGAATACACAAAAAAGAGCGAACAAAGACTAATTACAATCGCCAGCAACATAATTAACAACATAAATAACTTATGGTTTGGTTTGGTTGGTTTGGGGTTTATGCCACATCAACTATTGTAGGTTATTTAATGCCAAATCCAAAACATATATTAAATATATGATTTGTAAACACATTTTGTTGATAACATTTTAAACGAGTCAGAGCTAATCCTTTGCACACAGTTAAATGGTTCCAAACATTGCTATGTATCACCAACAATTCAAGTAGAAATCAGTGATTTTTTTACTCACAATAAGGGATCAAGAAGTTCTATAGCTACCAATGTAATATAACGGCCGAGGGATTTCGGTTCATGCCTTTGGGTTAAGTTTCGGTTCAGCACATGGGTTAGTTAGGTGCAAACTTGATGCAGGTGTTGACGCGGGCACTCGCGGGCGGACGTGTCACTCAGAGATGTCACAATAGCCCGAGACGAAATATGGGTGACAGGGTGCGAATGACGTCACGCACCGGAAGCGCGCGGAGGTTTTTGGGAGAATTGAATGAAAATTAGAAGAGTTGAAACTAGACGCCAAACGAGGAGGTTCAACTTTTGGGGTTCGCTGAGGCGAGACGAATTTGTGCGCCATGGGTGCCGCACGAGATAGGGGCTAGATGAAGAAGCTAGCATAAAAAGATTGTGTCTCTCTCCTTATGTCGAAACTTTTAACTCAAAAGTAATAAAAAGGTTTCATACCTGAACAAAGAAGTCGTTACGTGTTTTCGAATTTCGAGATTCCTGTGTTCTACGTCTATGTAAATATGTTACCAACGTTCGATGTCCATTTCGCACATAGCCATATCTGATATGGTACAACAATTCAATTTAACATAAGTCATTTGTTTACATTCAGTTTAAATGTCAATCTATTTGGCCCATAGATAGGACCCTATCAGTTGCTACCACTCCAGACCAGAGTGGACCTGTGAAGGGGTATCATGCATTTCTGGAGCCTTATCATTAGATTGTTTGGTGTCATATCCAGGACACTCTGCAGAGATCATTTTAAATAACTTCAGGACAAATAAAAAACAGTCCAAAAAAATGGAAAGAAAAACAACTGTATAAATACTTCAAGCGATAAACTAAGGAAAATCAAAGTTGATGAGTTTGAAATGACTTGGAGAAATCTTAAAAAGAGAAACCGAATCTCTTAAATATCAGCATAAAGTAACAATGAATCTCTTTAACATCTGCCTAAAATAAAGGTCATAAGAACCAATTACGTCAAAATAAAAACTGCAAAATTCGAATAGCAAATTTACGTTACGATATGACAGAGATGAAACGAGTATTTTTGTTATAAGCGAATAACCTGAGACAAAAGGGACACAAGACAATGCTTAACTGGGTGGGTAATGTGATCTACAGGAAATTGTGCAAGAGATTGATATTTTACCTTGCAGACAAATGTCATATGCACAAATAAAAATCTGCCCAAGAAAATGAGACAAAGTTTTCTGGGATCTTGCACTACAAACAGATCATCCAAATCCAACTGAAAACCAGACCTTGAAATCTAGGGGATTTTGCCGTCCTGATGGATCACAGAGTAAAAATGAAAGGAAGCAAAAGATTGACAAATACTTCGATTTTGCCAGAGACCTGAAAAGATTTTGAAATATGAAGATGACGCTGATACCAGTTGTTGGTGCGCTTGGAACGTTCCCTAAAGGCTGGGAAAAGGGACTGAGGGAAATATAGAAAGAATTGAGATCATCCAGTCTACAAGGGGTTTTCAAATAAACTAAAATACTTTGAAGAGTCCTGAAGAACTGAGTAGACTTGTGGTCTCTCAGATTTCAGTGAAAAACCACCAGTTAAAACTGGCGAAAAAAACTTGCATAAATTAAAATAATAATATACACGTCAATAATTCTGTTGCCTTGAGTAGCTTTGTAGGTAGATAACAAAAAGTTGTCGAAAAAAAGTGGACGAAACGAAGAAGTTTTCACTTGATATCGGTGACACAAGAGCAAACAAACACGTTATTAAATTTTGATTGTCACGTTTATTAATAATGTTAATGATTCCAGCCGTTTCTGAACCATCTTTCATCGGGAAGAGGAAACTACCCGCATCATGTTAAGAAAATACTGAAGCCCATGGGAAGGGGTAGCTAAAACGGTTAAACTAAAAACACACGTCTTCACAGACGCACATCAGAAAATATTACTCAAACACAAACTTCCTCATCGATCGTTACACTTTTAGTTACGTTGAATACCCACCTG
Source organism: Sepioteuthis lessoniana (assembly GCA_963585895.1). Lineage (NCBI taxonomy): Eukaryota > Metazoa > Mollusca > Cephalopoda > Myopsida > Loliginidae > Sepioteuthis > Sepioteuthis lessoniana. The sequence continues at coordinate 14,173,483 of OY757911.1, forward strand.
TTTGCCAAACCTCCATCTATCCGTTTGGATTAGTTTGGTTTCTTTGTATATCAACCTTATTGGGTCATTTAATACCAAAGCCATCCTTGTAGAAGAACATCAATGATACCATTTAACACTTTGCTGGGGGAGGGATGAGGGTGATCATACCTTTCTTAAGAATATTAGTTAGAAACTAAATGTAATAGTACAACTGAAGTTCGAATTCGCTTACTTCTAGACCGCAATCAAGCGTTTTAGCCATTACGCCATTATGTAGTTGGTTATTACATAATATTAGTGATAAAAAGGTATTTATGTTACTTAACAAATTCATATTTTTCCTTATATAACCGCTGTAATAAAAAATTAAAATCGTATAATATATATAAGGAGTGTATTTATTTTTGGACTGCTACATATTCATATTTTTGGTGAGAGGTTTTTAAAAGCTGTAGAGTTTGGTAATAAATAATACCTAATAATATATGTAACAGGTGTACTTATTTTTGGACTGCTATATATATTCATATTTTTGGTTACAGAGTTTCAATGTTGTAGAGTTTGGTAATAAATAATACCTAATAATATATGTAAGAGGTGTACTTATTTATGGACAGCTACATATTCATATTTTTGGTGACAGAGTTTCAATGTTGTAGAGTTTGGTAATAAATAATACCTAATAATATATGTAAGAGGTGTACTTATTTATAGACGGCTACATATTCATATTTCTGATGACAGAGTTTCAATGTTGTAGAGTTTGGTAATAAATAATACCTAATAATATATGTAAGAGGTGTACTTATTTTTTGACTGCTACATATTCATATTTTTGGTGACAGGTTTTTAAAAGCTGTAGAGTTTGGTAATAAATTATATCTTGTAATATATATTTTTATTGTATCATATCTATTGTATTTTTAAAATTAATAAAATCCTGGTATCTTTGGCTTTGAAGAAAATTATATTTTTATCAAAAAATTCCTCAGGATTCTTCTTATTTATCATATTTACCCAACCCCTCTGCTCGGGCAGGATATGACACAAGGTCATTTTTTAAGCGGAGTTTAACAGGTTTGAATTCAGAGTTTTCCTTCTCCTAGACTAGTTGCCTCACCAAGGCTGAAGAACCTAGTCTGCCCTACTATTTACCCATAGCTGGCGGGAGAATAATTGGATTCATACCTTTCCCAAGGGTATTAGTGCTATGTGAAATCCAATCAGTCGCCGTGTCCAATTCCTGCGACGATAACCATTACACCACGGGCACCTCCATTCTTCTTTTTTATTGGCAATACAATATTTTCACTATCTTGAATTTTGAAAAATTAAAATATGTTAAACTACTTAGTACATGTAAACTGGTTTTTCTGACTCTTAATATTCAAAAATCTTTTATGCCGAAATCTTGGAGAGATAAAAGAAAAAAGGTCACCAAACGAATTATACACCTCAGGTAGGCTGAAGAATGCAGCGGCTAAATTGTCATAATAAAAGCAGAAAGAAAGAGAATATAAGCATGTATAATGTGTATAACAATTAGAATAACCCATTTTAGAATTCAGAAAATATTTAAAATGTTACTAATATTTTAATGTCATTTTCTTTTATGTTATAACTCTTGATATCCCGAGGATAAAGGAGCAAAATTGAATTTCACCGGAGGCTTTTCCATTATTTTTTCTCCGCGCTGCTTACTAATTACAGAGAGTAACAATTAAAATCAAAAGAAATATGATAAAAGAAGTGCTATTAAAAATCATTTATAATTGACAATACTTCATCTAATAATTAAATTCAAGGTAACATCACTACTAATATGATACGGAGGAAACATCAAACAAAAATGGCGGTGTGTTCAAGGAAAATGAAAAACGAAGGATCACGAATGTTCAGATTTGAGCTCTTGCAGATGACAGTTTTCGTGACTAAATCAATAAGGCAGCCTCTGAGGTCAGGAAGATTTCCGAAAAAAATGACACAAGTTTCAATCTAGAGTCTTATCTTAATTTACTAATGACCATAGAATGCAATAAATAAGAATAAATAGTAGTATAAACTTAATGATTATTCCTAATGCTTCATCTAAGAAGTCTGAATAGTACAAAAAATTAAACCACTAGTGCAATAAAAAGCAGCTGAAATTATGATGACAACAATTTGCTAAAAAAAAAGAATCATAAATAATTTATACTGCTTCATCTAAGAAATACAAATAATTTTACAAGTAAGTTATGTTGCCAAAAAATCAAAATTAATAAAGAAAAAATACCATTTTACTTAGTTTTTACAATTTCAAAACAAGGGTTTTGAGTGTAGGTGTAATTAAAAGCGTGGTTTAGATTGTAAGTGTAATAAAAATCTTGGTTTTGATTGTAAGTGTAATTCAAAGCTTGTTTAAATTGTAAGTGTAATGAAAAGCAGTTTTTAAAAAAATATATAACTGCAATAAAATTGTTACTTTTGATTTGAAGCGCGATTAAAAGCTTGATTTCTATTGAAAGTGTAATAAAAAGCTTGGTTTTGATTGTAAGTATACCTAAATGCTTGCTTTCGATGTTAAGTTCAATTAAACGCTTGACTTTTATTGCAAGTGTAATAAAAAAAAACTTGGTTATGATAATAAGTGTAATTAAAAGCTTGGTTTTGCTTGTAAGTGTAATTTGATATTTGGTTTTGGTTGTAAGTTTTAAAAAAGCTTTTTTTGTAATAAAAAGGATGTCATTTATTATAAGTCGAATAAAAAGTTTGTAATTGAAATATTTGTTTTGACTGTTAGTACGATAAAAGTATATTTTTATTGTAAGCGTAATAAAGATCTTTGCTTTGATTGTGAGTGTAATAAAAAGCATGTTTTCTTATAATATAACTGTAATAAAATTCTGGGTTTTTAGTTCAACTGTAATAAAAAGCTAGGTGTAATTAAGAGCTTGGTTTTCGTTGCGTTATTAAAAAGCTTTTCTTTTCATTCTAAGTGTATATAAAAGCATATTTTTATCATAAATATAATAAAAACGACCAATTAATTAAAAGCCTGGTTTTGCTAGTAAATGTAATAAAACGCATGTTTTTCAAATACAAGTCTAATAAAAGGATTGGTTTGATTGTAAATGTAATAAAAAGCTGGTTGTAAGTTTTATAAAAAGCGTATGTGTAATTAAAAATATACTTTTTTTTATAGTAAGTGTAATTAAAAATATACTTTTTTTATAGTAAGTGTAATTAAAAATTGGTTTTGATTGCAAGTGCAATAAAAAGCGTACTTTTGATAAGAAATGTTTTAAAAACTCGATTTTGATTGTGTTTTTTTTTAAATTCTAAGTGTAATAAAAAGCTTGGTTTTTATTGTAAGAGTAATAAAAATCATTTTATAAGCGTAATAAAAAAACCTTGCTTTTGAACTCATTTGTAATAAAAAGATTGGTTTTGATTTTAGTGTAAGAAAGAGCAAGATTCTGATTGTAAATATAATAAAAAGTTTAATTTTAATCGTAAATGTAATAAAAAGTTAAGATTTGATTGTAAGTTTTCTTAAAGCACTTTCTATTTTAAGTCTAAATAAGAGCTTGGTTTTCATTGTAAGTATAAGTAAAAGGCTAATTTTGATTGAAAGTGTAATAAAAAGCTTGCTTTTGAATTCTGATAATAAAAAATCTTTTTTTTTTATAATAAATGTAATAAAAAGCTTGTTTTTGTTTGAAAGAAATAAAAATATCAATTTTGATTGTAGATGTAATAAAGAATTGGCTTTCATTATTAGTGTAATTAAATTAGATTTTGACTTATATAATTATTCAGAGTTGTTAACGAACAATTAACGAATCATACCCTTACAATCAAAACCGAGCTTTTGAAATACCAAAAGTGAAATATGAACGTAATTCTATTTTCATTTTTAGATGAAACATTTTCAACCATTAATTTTGACTAGTTTTCTTTCGTCTTAAGTTTTGCATATTTTATACAAATCACTCGGACCATCAATTTATAATAAATCGGAAATAAAGAATAAACTCTTAGGGTGGTTCGAATTCATGTCTCTTTTGAATCTCACAAAGAGTTCATCCTTTAAGAATTACGACCTGCAATGTTCCTCGTTGTCATAGATGAACATTGAATCAGTTCAGCTTTTTCATATCGATACTAAGAGTTTTTAGCCTTTTTGACATGTGCCCATGCTATTTGATATATATGCTCTATGACTGATATGAGTGAAATTTAATTTACTGCCTCCCAAATGAAAAGTGAAATGAATTGGGTCACGCAAGTGAAACAGAATACTGACAACCGACAGCAAAATACGAAAAGAAATGTTTGTTTGTTTTTTAAACATTTAACACGTTCACGTTTCAAAAAATTCGTCCGAGTAATTTAAAATGTGAATATGTCAGAATAAATTGATTGCTTGATTTTAACGGTGACCTGTCTAGGGTTATTTTATGCCGATAGGTGAGAGAATCGCCTTCATTGTACATTCATATTTACATTTTTTGTGAAACAAATCAATCTCACCACAGATAGGACCCTAACAAATATTACCACTCCAGGTAACAGGGACTAATAATACTTCACACTCCTCAGAGTTCCAGAACGGGAGCCTCACCACCAGATGCAGTTTAATGTCATACTCAAGATACCCCCTTTGGTCAAGGAGTCTTATCACTCTCCAAGAGATACAGCGTATTATAAGCCCAGCCGAGAGGACAGACTGAAGAATGGAGACAATTTGGAAAATTGTTTAAGTATTAAACAACTTTCCAAATAGATAAATAAATAAATATTTATTTATTCATTTCTTAAATTAGAAACTGTTTAAAAAAATCTTTCTTTCACTCTACCCTGACATTTTTCGGCTGTATTGAATCACCTGATTTCTGGCTCTAAGGTCAATCATATTATTGTATACTTAAACAATTGTTAACATTAAGCAAAAGAAAAAGAAAGTATCAGGAGAAATATTATTTACGGGATCATTTTCGGATGAGTCAGCACTCTTGGCAAGAATTTAAGTGTAATACCTGTACACACTACTGAAATATATTAACATATAATTCAATGAGAATTAAAGTATATTAACATATACTTCAATGAGAATATAAAACTTCCCTTATCGCCTGATGACCGATAAAACTTGAAAGTAGCGTCTCATCAACCGAAAAAGACATCGACACACGACTGACGAAGGCATGGACAGCTATCGATAGGCTCTCGATCCTAAGTCGGACCTAACCTAAGTCGGACCTAACCGATAAAATGAAACGCAGTTTCTTCCAGGCAGCGGTTGTGTCGATACTGCTATATTGATACTGCTATATGGACGCTAACTAAGCGGCTGGAGAGGAAACTAGACGGAAATTACACAAGAATGTTGAGAGCAGTATTGAACAAGTCCTGGCGACAACACCCCACAAGACACCAACTATACGGACACTTGCCCCCCATCACGAAAACTATACAAGTTAGACGAACCAGACACGCGGAACACTGCTGGAGAAGCAAGGACGAGCTCATAAGCGATGTACTCCTGTGGACCCCCACATATGGATGTGCAAAAGCAGGACGACCAGCACGAACCTACATACACCAACTCTGTGAGGACACAGGATGTAACCCTGAAGACCTGCCGGAGGCGATGAATGATAGGGAGAAGTGGCGAGAGAGGGTCAGGGATATCCGTTCTAGCGGCGCGACATGATGATGATGACTGTTGCAATCATCAAACTTGTATTATCATCAAACATTATTTAGTACACACACACACACACACACACACACACATATATATATATATATATATATATATATATTGTTTGCAATATTTCTAAGAAAAAGAGTGCTCAATATATTTTATCGATATGTGTGCTTTGTCACTGATATTGCGCACTCTTTATTTATAAATATAGCACGCAACAATGTATTATTAATATCAATATAGTAAGTAAGGTTGGCGACCGTAGTCGAGGGTAACCCGAAGGCTCCCTTTTCAATAGCTACTACACCGAGGTGTAGGGGGGGGCGCTACTCCTTTCCCTGGGTTGCTCCACTTTACCCTTGATACGTACCTTATATCGCTGAGTGTTAAGCAAGGAGGCACCAAGTACCATTTTTAAAGTCTTTGGTATGACTCGACCTGGGATTGAACCCAGGTCTCCCGGACCATTGGCGAACACTCTACCCACTAGTCCAATGAGCTGGTCTGAAGATCAATATACCACTTCTCGAAAACTCATTAAGTACTCACACATTATTTGTTTTATCACAAGCATTTAATATTATACTGCTCAAAATTCGAAATATAGATCAAGAAAAATATTTCCATTTGAAAATTGTGAAAGATAACTAAATAGATAAATTGAATAATACCAGATTAATTATTATTTTCTTCCTTCCCTGAGAGTATCGAGTCTCTCTAGTTCCTATTATATGGTACCGAATACTTATGACACTCAGCTTCCGGTTGTGAGATATTCTTCCCTCCTTCAACTCATTTATAGTTGTTTTTCAAGGATATTTACACTCTAATGACATGGTGATCACTTACAGGTCACTATACCACACACCTGCAAGATAATACCCGTACTGCGACATTACAGAACGAAACAAAGACAGAAAGCCAAAAAGGACAAGTAAATAGAGGGGAAAAAAAAGAAAGGGAATTGATATAGGCAGTGTTCGAGTTCAGGTAAAAAGCCAATATTTCGAATACTATTTTTTTTAAGTAAAGCATAGAAATTTGGCGCAGCATCGTCTACTCTCATCATTTGGTCTTGTATAAAACAAAGTTATTTTTTCAAGTGTCTATATAATGACGTATAAGCATCATCATCATCATATCGCGCTGGTAGCACGGATATCCCTGACCCTCTCTCACCACTCCTCCCTAGGTAGGTCTTCAGGACAACATCCTGTATCCTCACATAGCTGCTGAATGTACGTTCGAGCTGGTCGTCCTGCTTTTGCGCGGCCATGTGTGGGGATCCATAAGAGTACATCTCTTATGAGTTCATCTCTGCTTCTCCAGCAGTGTCCTGCATGTCTGGTTCGTCTAACTTGAATAGTTTTCGTGATAGGTGGCCATACAGTTGGTGTCTTGTGGGGTGCTGCTGCCAGGACTTGTTCAGGATTGCACGCAGCATTCTTGTGAAATTGCCATCCAGTTTCTTCTCCAGCCGTTTTGTTAGCGTCTATGTAGTGCATCCATATAGCAGTATCGATGTGACCGCTGCCTGGAAGAAACTGCGTTTCATTTTATCGGTTAGGTCTGATTTCCATATAATCGATAGCCTATTGATAGCTGTCCATGCTTTCGTTAGCATCGTTTCGATGTCCTTTTCGGTTGATTCGACGGTGCTTCCTAGGTACGTGAATTTGTCTACTAGTTTAAGTGGGGTTCCTTCTAGAGTGGAGATGTCCCCCGTTTGGTTATAGCACATATATTCCGTTTTGTGTGCATTAACATAGAGGCCTATGCTTGCTGCTGCTCGTTCCAAACTATGCAGAAGATTTTCGGCTTGGTCAGGTGTATTTGCCAGTATCGCTATGTCATCGGCGTAGTCGGCGTCGGTAATTGTTGTTGCGGGGTATCTTCTGCTTCTTTTCTTCGTCAGTTCGAAGCCATTCTCTTTGATTTTGTCAATCGATGTTCTAAGTACGTAGTCTAGACAAATGATAAAGAGGTACGGGGCCAGCGTGTCCCCTTGTAGTACTCCTGCTACAATGTCAAAGTATTCTGTGTCTCCATCCGGTGATCGTACTTTTGCTTTAGTGTTTCTATAGAGAATCGTTATTGCCGCTACGGTTTCTTTAGGTATGCCGTACGCTAGTAGGATTTGTTCCATCTTTCCTCTGTGAATGGAGTCGAAAGCCTTGGTAAAGTCGACAAATATTAATGTCGCTTGTAGGTTCTTTGCCCGTACACCTTCAAGGATTCTGCGGATGGTTAATATTTGTGAGGTCGTGGATCTATTTCTTCGGAAGCCATTTTGGTTTTTTCTAAGTATGATGTCGATTTTGGGTTCTATTCGGTTTCGTAGTTGGGCATTGTAGATTTTGGCAGCTATGGATGTAAGTGTTATGCCTCGGTAGTTTTTGGCTAATCCGAGGTCCCCCTTTTTAGGGAAGGTGAGTATGCATCCCTTCATCCATCTATCTATCGGATTTTGATTGTATACTGCGTTGCAGTGTCGGAGCAGTATGTCGTCGAATTGTCTGGTCTTCCATACTTCCGGGGGAATTTCGTCCAGCCCTGCAGCTTTCCTATTTTTAATTTTTCTGAGAACCGAGTCGAGTTCTTCTTGTGTGAACGGTCCTAGTTTAATGTCTAATTGTTTGCTAATTATTCTGGTGATTGGTTCATGCGTTATTTTTGGTGGGTTTCCAAGTAAGTTTTCGAAGTGCTGTTTCCACAGTTTTATTCTTTCTTGTTGGTTTGCTGCTTTAAGTTTTGCTTTGGCTGTGTTCTTTCTTCTACTCACTTCATTTATTGTTTGCCAGGCTATCCTAGATTGTCTATCTTCCACTGAGTCTCTAATCTTATCTATCTGATTTTGAATGTATTCTGTCTGTTCCTTTACATATACACCTGCTAATTGATATTGTGCCGTTTTTAGTTTTAAGGCATTTGTGTTTGTTGGGTTTTTCGATAGTTTTTGGAGGCTGTTTTCACTAGTGCACGTTTTTCTCTCACAGCTAAAGTTTCCCATGTGACTCTATATTTAGTTTTAAGTTTTGTTGGAATGTATTTTGCTGCTGCCTCGAGGTGTGCATTGACGAAGTTTTTTTAGTCTATACTCGCTTTACAAGACGATCCTTCAAATAGTGATCATTTTTCAGGTTACAGTAGTGTTTTTGGTCCAACATTACCGAAAAATGGAGGCGTGATATTATCAATTAACAACCACCATCTACACTTACAGTTTTTTTTCTATTTCACACCTACCCAGTAAAGATAACACGACCATCTTCTATAAGACATCATTCAGGAGTCAGTTATTATACTAGAACTAAGCTCCGAACAGAAAAATGTTTAGCCTTAAATAACTGAACCTTTACTAACGTTATATATTTGTATGAATTAAATGTGTTTGAAAGCTTGGTATTTGTATATGATCGTATTGACTTCTTCAATTTTTGAATGCTATATTTGTTTTAAAGGTATTACAAACTGCCCAAAATTGGAACTGTGCTGATGACTTAGTTCGTATTGGTTACATCTATCCTCTACATAGTATCAATATGAGTCATCATATTACAGTGAATTATTTGTTTCCTTAAGGATATGTGTGAAAAGAAAGTATATACTTATTGAAAATATTTAATAAGTTCATTACAATATATTTTACCATGAGTTTATACGCAATATGTATAAAAATATATAAAGAGTAATGTTTTATGAACAATTTATTTGTGGTAAAACATTTTAAAATAGTTTAACGTAGAACGCACAAATGGTGAGTAGTTGCTTACTTACAGAACGTCTGATCAGATTTTTCAAATGGCGATGTGATGATGTTTAAAGAGTTCTCTCGTGACGAATATGTAAAGCATTGTCATGTAATCAAATTACATATTATCTAAAGTAAGATACTACACTTTTAATATTTGATTATAATAATATGAATTTTGTTGTTTCAGTAGAAAGTATTTGAGTCATTAGTTACCGAGGTTGGGGTTAGCCTACAGTGATCTGTACTAGCACCACAGGATTTACGGTTCACATTTTATACTTAGTGTATAAGAAGACCCTTGATTTTTTAAAGGTTAAAAGATCTTCTTATACGCTAGTATATTTGCTATTTACCTGGCTTTATATTCGGAAAATGAACATTATGTGTACGAGATCTGTTCAGAACTTATTCAACCATTTTAAATATCTCGAGAACGAAGTATGTGGCTTTGATGAAATTTGGCAATCCATCAGTGGGGATAAATACACTCGCGTGGAGTCACATAGCCAACAGTGAGAAGCCGCTGAGTTGGCTGTACTCTGTGACCGTTTCATTCACAATGAATGAGGATGTAGATTTTTCAAGTCTTGGGCATTTTTTTGTTGTTGATAAAATACAGCATCACCCAGGTATTTCAGCAACTTGCTGTCTGTATTAATTTTTCCAGAGCTAATATTACCGTTGAAAGACCACAAATGAGATTGAGGAAATGGCAAGTAAAGTGATTCTCGAAGATGTTTTTGCAGACAGTTCTGAAAAAGTGAAAGTGATGTTAGAATAAGAGATGTGCTTTGAAGGGGACTATGATACCAGTTCCCCCAGTAAAGCTAATTTTTTGTTCATATTAAATATCTAGATACTTTCCGGTTAGATCTTGTACTCATTTAATAGATTCAGCTTAGTTTAGCAGAACGATAGAAATATGAGACTCCCATTGAGAATTGAGTTAACAATGCTAGGCTATTTTCTAATCATTTCTCCTGGAAGAGCGCCATTGCACAAGTGATTATTAACTGTGCGAAAAAGTTTAGAGAAAAACTGGTTTTTAACCATGCTACCTCGTCGACTGTCGACGGGGCTTAGAATACATTGAGTTTATCCCCTGCAGAGAGCAAGACACTTCCCACTCATGAAATATCTTGAGCATGACACTAAACTGCGTCTGATGATTAAGCTCCACTTCTGGAGATTTGGGGAGTGTGGAGAAACCCTTTATTACCGTTACTCTCAATTCCTCACGGACTGAGAGCCGCTGTACCTGTTAGGGTCTTATCTATGGATCAAATAAAACTGTTTAAAAACTATTTATATTCTGTGTTCAAAAATAAAATACTTAAGAAAAACTACACAAAAAATGTAAATATGAACGTACTAAGAACCTCTACGCATAACATAACCCAAGACGAATTGACATGCCATTAAAACTAATCGTTCAACCAAATAATAATACATTCAGTCTTTAGTTTTCACAAAACAGAACTGGGAATTTTTTGCAGATACCTTATAAAACGAGCCGACAGAACCCGGTTAACTAGTTTCACACGCAATTCTGGTTTCTTTTTTAGCTGTCATAAGATTCTCGAGAATTTTCACTAATTTTTCAAATAATATTTCCAAGAATTTTATGGGATTATCCGTGTTTTCTTTGAGAGGCATTGATTTTGCTCTGCGGCGATTTCTTTTATATCAACAATGTTTTCTTTATATTTCTTTTTATCATTGCATGTCTCGCTCTGTAATTAAATTAAAACTGGTGCAGACTTCCTCCAGTTGTTTGCCAGCTCGAAATCTACCAGGTGTCGCTCGCCTAGTCGTTTTGAGATTAATATATTCACAGAATTAAAACTGTTCAGACATTTTCTTCTTGTTTTTCCCTCTTTACTCGTTTTATGTTTATGAAAATCTGTTTTGTTTTATTTTTTTTATTAACATTTTTAATTCGAATTTTGCGAAGCATCAGATTAATGAATTCTGGAACCCCAGCCCAGATGTAACTGAACTTGCCAACAAACAAGCGTTAATTTTTGTGTTATTTGATTTAGAAAGCTTGGCGTCTTATCAAACCAAATAAACAGAATGCAATCAAACTCAACCTAGAATTTAAAATAGAGAGAGCCAGAGAGAGAGGGTGAGGGGGGAGCGGTTTGTTTTATTCCAGACACAGAAAATATATCTTTTATCTAATAAAGCTGTCGTTTCCAAACTATGTGTCTAGGCACACTTGTGCACTGTGAGATGTAGGTAACATGAAAAAGCATACATGGAACCCGCAAAAAACAAATGTTACTCCTGCGGTAGCGCATTTAACAATTTTGAAACAGAAATTAAACTTCTTCTTACCGTCTTTAAACATAGAAGAATATAACTGATTTTAACAACACATCAACCCGTCTAGGATTATTTTATGTTTAGCAGTTAGGGAATCGCATACATTATGCGTTCATATTTTTGTGTAGTCTTTTTCTTGATTTAGTTATTTTGTAGGTTATTTAATGCCGAAGCCATTCTCCTAGAAGAACAGTATTGGTACTATTTAACCCATAGCTGGGAGGATAAGGGGGTTCATACCTTTCCCAAGGATATTTGCCCGAAAGTGAACGTAATAGCGCGACTGGAGTTCGAACTCGTTCCGCAGTCCATTGCTTTAACCATTATACCACGAGGACACCCCAGTCTTTTTCTTTAAAGTTTTTTTGTTTGTACTCTTGTTTTTTTTTTTTGTTTGTTTTTTTGTTTTGTTTTTTTGCACATGATCCTATCAAATACGAATTAGTCTTAAACAGATCTACTTGACTCTTAGATGGGCCACTAACAGGTGCTATGATACGCTGTCAGTGAGGAGTGGGAGTAATAGCAATGAAGGGGTCTCCACACTTCTCTGAGCTTCGGAACTGGAGCCCCAGTGTAACATACCCATAATAAACAGATGTGTGAAATAGACATAGGGAATCCGAAATACACGACATTCATAAAATTGGTTCAGGTACGAAACTTTATTACCTTTGAGTTAAAGGTTTTTCGACATGAGGAGAGAGAGACACAATCTTTCTATGCAGACAGCTTTTACATCTGCCCCAAACCACGTGCGGCACCCCATCTGCAAACTACTGGCCTGGCCTCGGCGGGCCCCGAAAGTCAACCTTCCCGTTCGGACACAGGAACTCGACTAACTGACTGTTTCCAAATCTCAAAATTCTCAGCCCACACTTCCGGGCATGACGTCATTCACCCCCCTAGTCCTATCTGGGGTTTTTATTTTGACATCTGTGAACGACACATCCTCCCCGCGCGCGCGTGAACACCTGCACTCAATGTGTGCACCTAACTAACCCATGCACTGAGCTGAAAGGTTCTCATCCTAACTAAACCGAAAGGTAAGATATACAAAAACGCAAAATGATCATATAAAAAAAATCCCTCCGCAATTATATAACACCAGTACCAAATGCAGTTTAATGCGATACCTAGAACAAGTCTTTTTAGGAATTCTTACTCATCTGCAGTGGATACAGTCAGCAAATTCTAAGCCCCGCCTACAGGCGGTATTATGAAAAGACATTATGTTGAAAAATGAATATTTGTTTTGTAAAATTTACGATTTTTTCATTATTACGTTATTTGATTCATTACTTGTGTCAAAATGACACAATAACAATTCACTTATTTTTGATAAACATTTATATTCACAAATAGGCATCCATGTTGCATGTATTAGAATTTGTTAGATTTGTATGAAACATTTAGAACACTGAATAAAGATTGAACTTGATACAATTGTAATGGTATGAAACAGTAAGTGGACATCAAGTGCAAATCAAGCTCACAACATTGCAAACTGGTTTACATGATGAGCTTGTTAACCATTACATTATAATAGGCACTAAACACCAATACTTTGATTAACAAGATATATTCTACAAGGTGTGTAGAAAGATGTAGATATGAACCTCATAAAAAAAAACTATACACAAAACCAATATAAAAGCAAGGACTCCAATTGCAATTGAGTCCTTGACAAACTTGGTATAAAAATTACATATATATATATATATATATTTCCTCATTGAACACAAAAGATTATTGAGCCCAAAACTCTTTCAAAAGATGTTCATCTGATATTGGTTTAAAATCATCTGAAGAAGATTTGGTTTCGAAATCCAGTGATCATGGATTTAAAATCCAGCATGAAGTCTTACTATTACTTCTATTACAGTCGCTTAAAAACTATTTGTATCAAGTATTTCACATGTTATTTATACAAATTGGGGTTCTCTTCTCTTACTAACATTAAATGTCAAATTGGTCTAGTGGGCAGAGTGTTCGCCAATGATCCGGGAGACCTGGGTTCAATCCCAGGTCGCGTCATACCAATGACTTTAAAAATGGTACTTAATACCTCCTTGCTTATCACTCAGCAACATAAGGTACGTATCAAGGGTAAAGTGGAGCAATCCAGGGAAAGGAGTAGCGCCCTTCCCTACACCTCGGTGTAGTAGCTATTGAAAAGGGAGCCTTTGGGTTGCCCTCGACAAAGGTCGCCAACTTTACTTACTTTACTTTATATTGAAGGAGTAATGAGTGAGATTTTAACATTCTAAGATTGAAAATGAAGCTAAGAAACATAAATTCTATGTTTCTCATTGATAATTGTCTCTAATTTGCTGAAGTAATTGATGACAATGCTTTACATTTTAAATCAATTTATAAGGTCCGAAACTCCAGCCTCACCATCGGATGCAGTAAGCTGTCATACCTCATCTCTTTTGTGTTGGAGGTTTAACCCTCTGCCGAGTATGCAATCGACGTATTTTAAGTTGATTTAACCGCGCTGAAATCTGAGATTTATAGAATGCAGACTCGTCACACTTGGTAAACTGAAATAAGTTCTCTTACTGACATTTTTTCTTAGCATACTTTTTTGTGAGCCAGAACATTTGTTCACAAGAGGCCTACTTCGAAGGAGACGGTGATATCTAGATGTCAGGATAAGTAATTTTTTTCATAGTCAAAATTTAATGAAACAATTCAGCTATTTACTAAGTTTACTTCTGTCTGGCACAAGACCCTGTTATTAAAGCACTCAGTAGGATATTTATGGCCTAATCTATGGCTAAGATCGTTACATTGTTTATGCCAGTATTTATACTTGATTGATTGATTGATTCTATTTCCTGCCAACAAGTTATGGAAGTACATTGGACATTTATATTTACATTACTGTCGAGTTGTTTCTTAAAAGTTTTTTTGCACACATTTATGTGATATCAAAACTCCCCATCAAATACAAATAATTTGCTCATAGTTGTATGGTTTCAGATATTCTTATCTGATACAAATAATTTTCAACTAGATCCATTCAATTCATAGATGGGACCCTAACAAGTGGTACCAGAGAGTTATGGCAATGAACGATTATATTCTAGAGAATTAGAAATGCAGTTTCATCATCAGATGCACGCAGGATACTCTTTTTTGTGTGGGTCTTACCTCTCTTCAGGGCTACAGTGGGTGTATTGTGAGCCCTAACAACATGGGCTGTATTTATGCTTGATGTTCGAGCCCAACTAAAATCCAGAATTGAGAATGCTGATTTTCATTTTCTTTTTCGCTTGTCAGTCTGCCGTGAAATACGTTTCTTAATCGCATCCTTTTTCTTTTTTGGATTTGTGTTGTAATAATTAAGTAATCATCAAATGAATCTCTGTCTTGTTATGTAAGAATGACAGAAATAAACAAAAAATGTAAATATAAGAAACTGAGTACCTTTTTAGAGAAACGAACGTAATGCCCAAGGATATCATTTTGATCACTGGTTGTATCTGTACCATCATCTCAGTTGCTCTAATATAATTAGTAAAAGTTACTTCTGTATCAATTAATTCGACCGTGTATAATTAATTTAAGACGTTCTTTAATTGCAATGCCTTTCATGTCGGCTTTGATCATTAAGAAAGATTATCAAAAAGGTTGTGGTGTGAAATTCTTCACATATGCTTCAGTTGAAAGCATGAACAACTTCACACAACTAGTTGTTCAGCCTATTAACCTGATTCTTTTTGTTGTTACCGCAGCGTTTCTGCAGACTCATTCTACGGCTTTCTTTAGGTGTAAAGTTAATCAAGTAGGTATCTGTCTTTTTCGGTATTAACAAACTGAATTCAGTGCTGAGAATCAAGAATAAAAGAAATTTCATTGAAGTGATAAGTCAAACCAAGTTGCATCGAGTAATTCTTTCTATTACTATAAAAATAGAATTTCACCTAATTCAGTACACAATAGTATGACCAAGTTTATCGTGGTAGGAAATGGGCACGACGAACCAAGCTCAAATCCTAGACAAGGCTGTTTGCATTTCACATAACAGTAATATCTTGGGGAGACCTGTGCCTCCATTTATTCTCTCTCCAGGTAGGAATAGATAGTAGGGCAAACTAAATTCTTTAACCTTAGTATAGCAACTTGTCTAGGAGAAGGAAAACTCTAAATTCAAATCCTTTAGATTACGCTTAAAATTAACTTTGTTTTATATTCTGCTCTTTCGGAAGGCCTGGGAAAATACATGTGTGTGTGTATGTCTGTGTGTTGATTTGTATGTGTTGCCAACAGGAAAGTCGTGTTAACCTGCGTAACTGAGCAAAAAGTGCTCAGCATCAAGAGACAGAACAACTATATAAGTAGAATAGTTTTTTAGAACACAAATAATAATTACTAAACGTTTCATGTAATGTTTAGACTATAGTAAAATTGTAAATAATCCCCTCACGGTGGAACATAGCTTATTTAAATGATTAGTCGCATAATACTTCATTTATATATTATGCATGATCACGGCCAGATAGGGTTTTTTTTATTCTTTTACACATTTGCCACCGTCTGAAGATCTTTATGATTCGTGAGAAACGTTTCATCACGACTGTTCATATACTTAAAAAAATCACCGATTATATATATATAAATTTTCATTCACCGAATGGATACGTTGCGTTACCAACTCATTTCCCGTCGTTTCTTTTCTCACATATCAATTATTTCAAATCTTTCTAAAAAAAATTCTTCACAAAACCATTTCTCCATTACCTAAGGTCAAGTCTCGTTGAGAATAATCCAAAAATAAACAACAAAGAAATATCCCTATTTGTCTACTCAGTTCCCCCCATCTCTCTCCCTCTCTCTCTCTCTCTCTCTCTCTCTCTCTCTCTCTCTCTCTGTGTATATATATATATATATATAATGTTTTTAGAAATTGCAGTCATACCACTTGTAGTTTCATGACACTGATCCCCAATTGAAAATCATTGAAACACTACGACAGAAGAAAAAAAAAGAATTTACTGTACTCTTATATTGGGAGGTATAAAATGAAGTTATGTGATCCTATTTAGCGCTAAATTACATTGAAAGGAAATAAAATGTCAATATCTTGAATACGTGCTTCAATTTACTCAATATTAAATGTACAGATTATATAGGTGGGTTACATTAAATGATCACATATACAGATCAATGCGTGCAAAAGTTCTAATATAAGAGTATATCAACAGTACTCAATCTTCATAATGGTACACTACCATTCTGTTACGCTAATGGTTGCAGAACGGGTAGAAGAATGTTAGCGACGTATCAGGCACTAATCCATGTTTCCTTCATAAACACCAAAGGAGAGCGAGAGTTGTAACTCCAGAAGTTACTTGTTAAATACACTCTGGAAGATATGGCTCCCCAGATCTAAGTCGTACATGCACCCGAACATTAGTTGCATGAACGTAAAAACTGCTCGGATTACTGAACCATATCGGCAGGATGTAGAATACGCTGACTTTATACTCTGCAGAGGGATAATCAACCAAATGGAGAGATGTCCGAAATATTGAACCATATCGGCAGGAATACGCTGACTTTATACTCTGCAGAGGGATAACCAACCAAATGGAGAGATGTCCGAAATATTGCACTAAATTGCATATGATGAAGAGGTTCCAGTCTTTGCAATCTCAGGAGTGTGAAGTACCCCTTCATTGCCATTACTCCCAGGTTCACTCTGACTCGGAGTAATAGTACCTGTCAGTGTCCCATCTATGGGTCAAATAGATCTGTTTAAAAATATTCCTATTCGATTGGAACACTTGATGTCATATAAGTGTAAATTGCTTGTATATAAGGGAGATTCTTAAAAGCTATGATTGTTTTCTAAAGACTATTATAAGTTACTAAGAATCATATAACTTTAGGCAAACAAATGACTATTATTAAATAGAAATATTTACTTGAAACTAAATGATTATTAGTATTAGATAGGAACTCTTGAGACAATTGAGTTGTTGTTGTTAGCGACCGTAGTCAACGGCGACCAGAAGGCTCCCTTTTCAATAGCTACTACACCGAGGTGTAGTGGGGAGCGCTACTCCTTTCCCTGGCTTGCTCCATTTTACCCTTGATATGTACCTTATATTGCTGAATGTTAAACCAGGAGGCATCAAGTACCATTTTTAAAGTCTTTGGAATTGAACCCAGGTCTCCTGGCGAACACTCTACCCGTAAGAGTTTTTTACGAAAAATTCGTAAGAGTATTTCGTAAGAGTTTTTTACGAAATAGCTACACAAACATGTGAATATAAGCGTAAATAAGGGCCATGATTCCCTAACCTCTAGATAAAAATAACCCTTGACGAGTTGACATGCCGTTAAAAATAATCCATGAGGCTTTCGTCAAGCAATCCTAGAAAGTGTTGTTTGATCCTTCTGGTGACTTTCTTGTGACACCACTCAAAACAAGCTTGTTGATGTTATAGTGCTCGTGGTCATGCTGGCAGTATATAATTCTTAACGGGGATATTGTTGAAATTCCTGTGGCCACATTTTCTCTAATTTGTAAGGTAGTTGGTGTGTAGTCAGGCACTTCCACCTTTATAAAGCGTCCATCTTGGTGAACCTTTGTAATACACGGCTGTTCAAAACTTGGTTGACAAGTTTTAGTAATATTAATTTGTCTACTGTTGCCAGTACCATGTCTAATATGCACAGTAATTTTCCTAATCGACTATTCATCCACTCGAAGCTCCACAAACTGTCCTCACTCAAAACGCCTCTAATTAAACAAAAAACATACGTGTACCTTTCCGTGGTTTGCCTTGAATCTTATTCTACACAATCTTATTAAAACATGCGCCACCATCTAAAGCTAGAGCAAATATGATGTACTAGTGTGAGAGTTACTACATTACAATATTGCTAAAATCTTTTAAAATTATAAGAATATCGACTAATACCCAGGAATCAGCCTACTTTAAAGATGTTCACTTTGGTTCTTTTTTATTCAGCAGTAAATTAACTAATAAAAAATAAAATGCAAAGCATTTTTATTCAATAGCTTAATATTCTGGCTTCATAAAATATTCCTTTAACAAACTTATTTAAATTTATTTGAATTAATGTTTTTTCTAAGCTATGCAGATGAAAATATGGAATAATCTTATATTAAGGAAGATTATGGAATTCATTGACAAAAGATTAGGATTAGTACTTAGTTTCCCCTCTTCGAGCTTTTATAACAGCCTTAAATCTTTCAAGCTTGGATTTCACTCACCCAACCAAGCCGAAACACTACTGAATAGTTTGGAACGAGCCGCCGCAGCCATTGGCCTCCATGTTAAACTCCGCTTAAAAACTGACCTTGTGTCATATCCTGCCCGAGCGAAGGAGTTGGTAAAAATTATAGAGGTGCCCGTGGTGTAATGGTTATCGTCGTAGGAAATGGACACGACGATACGAGTTCAAATCCTGGACCAGGCTAATTGCATTTCACATAGCACTAATACCCTTGGGAAAGGTATGAATCCAATTATTCTCCCTCCAGCTATGGGTAAATAGTAGGGAAGACTAGGTTCTACAGCCTTGGTGAAGCAACTAGTCTAGGAGAAGGAAAACTCTGAATTCAAACCTGTTAAACTCCGCTTAAAAATTGACCTTGTGTCATATCCTGCCCGAGCGCAGGGGTTGGTAAATATGCATTGGCCTCCATGTCAATGCATACAAAACGGAATATATGTGCTATAATCAAAATGGTGACATCACCACACACGACGGAACCCCTCTGAAACTAGTAGACAAATTCACCTACCTAGGAAGCAGCGTCTCATCAACCGAAAAGGACATTGACACGCGTCTAACGAAGGCATGGACAGCTATTGATAGGCTATCGATCATATGGAAATCAGACCTGACAGATAAAATGAAACGCAGTTTTTTCCAGGCAGCGGTCGTATCGATACTGCTGTATGGATGCACTACTTGGATGCTAACTAAACGGCTAGAGAAGAAGCTAGACGGCAATTACACAAGAATACTGCGAGCAATATTGAACATGTCCTGGCGGCAACACCCAACAAGGCACCAACTATACGGCCACCTGCCTCCCATCACGAAAACTATCCAAGTTAGACGAACCAGACATGCAGGACACTGCTGGAAAAGCAGGGACGAACTCATAAGTGATGTACTCCTATGGAACCCCACATATGGCCGGGCAAAAGCTCGAACATACATTCAGCAGCTATGTGAGAATACGAGATGTGGCCCTGAAGACCTACCAGAGGCGATGAACGATAAGGAGAAGTGGCGAGAGAGGGTCAGGGATATCCGTGCCTGCAGCACGACATGATGATGATGATGATGATAATGAAACCAATATTCTTTATTAAAGTGGTTCCAACTTTCCTGAATGACAGTTAATAGATCTTCGGTGAATGGAACCCTCTCATGGATCATCTTTTTAATGTTCGCCGTAGATTTTTTATTGGATTCAAATCCGGACTGTGTGCTGGCCATGTCATTGATCCTGAAAAAAAGCCTTTATCTTCTTTTCTTTATGATAGACATGGATTTCACTAATTTAAAGTATTTTTATCAAAGTGGTTCCAACTTTCCCAATGACAATAGATCTTCGATGAATGGAAACTTATCGTGGATCTTGTCATATTTGTAAGTTTATTTATTGATAAATAAAAAAGCCAAAATGAGCATTTTCTGCGTGTGCTAATTCCATGATTTTTGCCAGGGGTAGTATCTTCAAGCACGCACATACTGTATCCAGTCAAAATCGATATCGTCCATCAGAGAAGTTGCGATTTTATTTCTCGACAGCGGAAAGATTTAAATACAACAAAGCCACTGATAACGATCCCAAAAAAGAACTTCACATGTTGAAAGGGTACAGAAATAGATGCGTGAAGTTCCCAGTTGATTTTTTTAAGAGGAATAAGGCGTCATTGTCCTCGATAGACTAGTTTTTCGTAAAGATTAGATTATTTTTGGATTACCCCTTTATTTTAATGAATTATATATTTAAGATTATGCTCTCCTTTCTGACTTAACATTTGACCAATTGGTAGGACCCTAACAGTTACAATCACTTCGGGTCTAAGTGGACCGGGTAGTAATGGCAATGAACGGGTATTCAATACTCCGCAGATCTCTAGAACTGGTGTCTCAGTATTAGATGCTGTTTAGTATCATACCCAGGATACCCCTTTTGGGGTGGGGGTATTATTCCTCTTGGAGGTGCCCGTGGTGTAATGGTTATCGTCGCAGGATAAGGACACGACGACACGAGTTCAAATCCTGGAACTGACTGATTGCATTTCACATAGCACTAATTCTCTTGGGAAAGGTATGAATCCAAATATTCTCCCTCCAGCTATGGGTAAATAGTAGGGCAGACTAGGTTCTTCAGCCTTGGTGAGGCAACTAGTCTAGGAGAAGGAAAACTCTGAATTCAAACCTGTTAAACTCCGCTTAAAAATTGACCTTGTGTCATATCCTGCCCGAGCGGAGGGGTTGGTAAATATGATTATTCCTCTGCAGGGTATAGAGTCAGTGTATAAACCTACCGACAGGGCGGTAAAAAAAGTAAACTAAGAATCGATAACGATATCTTTGAGAATTGAACACTTGTATAACACAAAAGATCTGTTCTTTCTCTCCCAATTGTTTCTTTACTTTCTTTAGATTTCATTTGTTATCGTCATTCTAGAGACACAATATAAACTTTCTTCAGTTATTACTTTTACTTTCTCTTTCTCTTTATTCTTCGTACTTTTACAGTTTTCGATTTTCATAATTTCTTTTAATCTATCTATCTGTTAATACTAGATCCATTCAAAGAAGACCAAACCCATAAACTCTACCTTTAGAAAAGATTCTCCCCAGACACCATTCTCATCACATTTAAAAGTTCTATCTATCTATCGATCTATCTATCTCACTTGCCTAACTTTTTAACTAGTTTGTTCGTGTTTTTCTCTTTCTATGTCTCTTTATTGCTTCCCTCTGTCTTTTTCACTTTTTCCATTTCACATTCCCAAGCAGAGCGATCACCCCACTCCGACAACCCACAACATATTCACCGTCATTGTCTCTTTTGTCTTTTACCAATCGATCAGTTGATCGATACCATATACATTTCACTGAGGGGATTAGAACTACCTCACTCTCTCCACTTCCTGAAAACCGAGAGGTAGTAGGGGGAGAGAATTTATTGTTTGATGAGGCGTATCATTGTTTGCTGTCTTCGCTCGACATCCAAGTACAGCTGACGAGAGTGTTGAAAACACGAAACTCGTTTATCTATCAACACCCCTGGACGAAAACGTAAGATCTCGGGGTGGACAATGACAAACAATCAATTTATTCACAATAAAAATGCATACACGTCAAATAAAGCCACATAGATGAACAGAAACGTTTACCAATGAATGTTAGCAACTTTACAAACAAAAAATATGCATATAATAGCATTGTTCTGCGAGTAACACTTGCCTTAATCTCTGACAAATGGTAATCATATTTTGTTCATTTACAATAAATATCTTTTGTAAAACATTTAACAAGTAATTAATTCTACATATATTTGCCGTATTCTCGCAAAAATGCTTGCAGTCATTGTTGACCACTGAAAAGTCCTCTTCCTCCTTTGCAATGTACTTTAAGATAAAATACGACAGAATAATAATAATAATAATAATAATAATAAGAAGAAGAAGAAGAAGAAGAAGAAGAAGAGGAAGAAGAAGAAGAATTATATATATATATATATATATATATATGCATATATATATATATATATTTCAAATCCTACACGAGATTCTTTTGGTCTCAATTCGTGCCAACGCCCTTGAGAAAGGCATGAATCTATCAAATGATTCCTCCCTAAGAGTAAATTGTAGAGCGGACTGGGCACATTTGTCATGGTTATGCAACCAGCCTATGAGAAAGAAATCCCTAAATTGAAAGCAATTCTACTCCACTTAAAAATTCAATCTGCCTGTGGTGAAGAGGTTTGGCAATATATATATATATATATATATATATATTGATGCGATGCGAAGAACGTAATTCTCCTGCCGGAGAATGTAAATCGATTGATGGGCCTATGAGTCAGGTTTACCCCCACAGTATTCACAAGCCCATTGCTGACCATCAGCGTCCTGGAGACATTTTTTGCAAGCCAAGAATTTAGTGGCCCAAGGGTAATCAGATAGCTACCTGGACTAACTTAGACCAGGAGCTTTCTTTTTACTCACCACCGATCTTGAGGGCCCATTGATCAACAAATAAAATCTTTTAGCGGAATTATATATAACGTTTGTCTCGAGTGCTTTTGGGCAGTAACGCATAAATGAAAGAAAACGAATCGAAAAGATAACGGATATAGAAAGGATTTCAACACGAATGTTATACACGTGTAACCACCATTCTCGTGTAATTACGCAAAATCAAGAAACGGTTGCTATGACATCTAACGGCCGTAAGTAAACGCTTTTTTAAATCACAAACTGCACCAAAATGAAGATGAACGAACGTCTAATGTAATGTTCGCTTTTAGTTGATCTTATGTATACATAGATTTTTTTTTAAATACCCTATCCGGTGGCAAAAGCTGCTCGGTAGCGCCAGGAGTAGCAGTACCGCCTTGAGCTACCGAAACTGTTATCACCCTGGATGGCGGCTGATGAGGCTAGGGTATCGCACGTGCTTCCACACGTTGTATGATGAAAATATATATATATATATATATATATATATATATATATATATATATATATATATATATGTATGTATTGTTCAGTCAAGTTAAACTGGGGTTGTGAATAATTCCGTCAAGACAAAAAAATCATTCAACTATGAACATTTAAATATTCATGGTAAAGAGCTCAATGTAACTGACATCACAGAGCAATAATTTCTTTAAGAAAAACAAAAACCGGTTACATTAGGATTATAAATTTACTTCCATCCTGTTATGGGTATTGATATGAATCAATAATAACAAAAATAACAGGACTTCATCTGAAGAAGTCCTGTTATTTTTGTTGTTATTGATCCATATCAATCCTAATGTGACCGGTTAACATGGTTAATTTTTTGTTCTAAAGGGAGGAGGGTTATTTGTGCGGATATGTGCTCTATAATTATATATATATATATGTATATATATATATATGTTTATATACATATATATATGTGTGTGTGTGTGTGTGTGTGTGTGTGTGTGTGTGTGTGTGTGTGTGTGTGTGTGTGTGTGTGTGCACGCGCCTGAGTTTGTGTGCTTTTGAATGTTCGTGTTTTTGTGTCTGTGCTGGCTGTTGCACACGCGTACATATATACATATATTTGCTTATATATTGGCATGCATCTTTACATATGTACACATATTTCTACTGCAATGGGATAATATGAAGTAAGAGAGATTGAGAAGAGAAGAGTAGATAAGGAGGGGGTGGGGAAATGAGTTGTTGCAATCAGAATGATTTCTTTTTCTCTCAATTCTACGTAACTTCATGATAGCCAAAGGTTTATTTGATGTGAATATGAAATGTCTATTTTGTGGTGTGATGATTAAAATTAAAATCGTCATCACATTACTTTTTTGTGAAAGTTTTTTTCTAATACATATAATGATTGTGTCGTTAAGGATTATGTGGTATAGTATTTATGGGCAGGTAGTAAAATAATATTAAGTTTTGGGTAGCTTTTGTAATAATAATAATAATAATAATAATGATACTCGGCCAGAAGACCAGTCCTAATAATAATCAACAAAAAAAGAGAATATGCAGAAGAGTCGACTTTGCTGTCTCGGTTGACCATAGAATAAAACTGAAAGAATGTGAAAAGAAGGATAAGTACCTCGACCTTGTAGGGAACTGAAAAAACTATGGAACATGAAGGTGACAACTATACCATTTGTAATTGGTGCTTTTGGAATAGTAACTAAAGGGATTGGAGGACTTGGAGGACGAGTGGAGACCATCCAAACTACTACATTATTGAGAACGGCCAGAATACTGAGAAGAGTCACTCAAACTCCAGTAAAAGACCATCAGCAAAGGCTGATGTGAAAAACTCTAATGAATCGAACTATTAGGGCAGATGAACGAATCTTTGCTGTGTGGTGTTCGAATCGGGTCTGTATAATTTCTTTGGTTTAAAAAACATTGATTTTCTGTTACTTGAAAAATCTTTTGGTGAACTTTTGTATTTTAAATAAAGATTTTTTAATTCCCAAAATTATTTTCAGCTAAACTATTTCGAAATCAAGAAATAGATTTGTTTAAATTTACCGCACTAAACTCTATATGGCTCATCTATGACTTCTACTAATCGGTGAAAAATACGTAACTGATATAGTTTGAAAACGCTAAGTAAGAACAATTACCGTCCACAATGCAACTGGAAAGACATCAGGAGCTTCATCTTTATTTCCGCTGAGGCTGTTCATATTTTGATATAGTCTCAAAATAGGGCAGTAAACATAAACATAGAGGTAATAGAGGAAAATCTGAAACTAGTTCTGGTTAATTCGAGAAATAAGGCAAAAATAGCAAAAATAGACTGTAGCTTTGTTTGTGAAATAATGCTTAAACTATGCGTTTTAAATGTAAAGGCACGCTTACTCTCCTCTAAAGCCAATTTGATATTAAGCCTATCCACATGTCAGCGAACAAGGCAGAATGTTTTTGAATATCTTCTATCGAATAATTTAAAAATTCGTAAAGAAAACCCTAACAGTAGTTTAGAAGAAAAAGCCTAGAATGCTACCACAGGCCCCCCCCCCCGAAAGGGAAAAAGGAAAAAAAAAAAAAAAAAAAAAACCAAAAAAAAACCCCCAAAAAAAAAACGAATTCTCCCCTTCACCCCAGTAGACCGCCCCCAAAGCTACCTAAAATATCAGTAGTAAATAAAAGTCCAAACGAAGAAGAAGCATTTGAACTCAGGAGCCAAGTGGCACTGACTCTTCGTTATTCACGCCGTTACTTTGATTCGTGCAAGAATAAGCCTACTCGTTATTCACGCCGTTACTTTGATTATTACGATTTGGATTACTAAAAGTTAAAACATTGTTATTATCTCGGTAAGACTTGTTTTTTTTTTCCGTTGGACTTGATTTTTTCTTTTTTCAAGCTTACCTGAGAAGTTGTTACTTGTGACAATTTTGGTTTAATTTGGATTTGTCACTTGCTTTCGTTATCCGACGTTTGTTTCTCTTGTGGTCGGACTTGTTTTCCTTTCTTAAGTGTTTTGTCTTGAGTGTTTTTTAATTTTTCAGGGGGTATCTACGTGTTCTAATCTTTTTGTATTTATTCCGGCGTGTTGTACTATTGTCTAATTTTATAATTTTTACTTTTTTGAACAGTAGAACCCCCCCACACACACACTTGCAACAGGTGTGGGCCTTAGTTTACCCTCCTGGCTGCAAGCCCTACTGCAGTCATGGAGGGTTCCACTTCCAAAAAAAATGAAGACAACATTGAACCCTCAAAGGAACCCTCACAAGAGAGTTTAATTGGAGAGAATTGGCCATCACTACCGATCCCTGCTGATTCTCCAAGAACAATAGTGGACACATCACAGGACAGTCCAATACAGCCGGCCCAAAAGAGCCCCACACCTTGGAAGGGCCAGCAGAGGGGACCTGCCGACTATGAAAGGGATAGGGTAGAGAAGTACGCAAAGTACTTCAAAGGCAATGAAATTCTGCCCATCCCTGAATTAGTTGAAAAATTCACACCTAGGATCCTCTCGCTGGTCGTTTCGGATCTCAAAACCAAAAGGCTAGTGGGGCTCAAGAAAGAGACGTTTGAGGAGCTGTTGAGGAAGGCGGGCATCCCATGCCAGTACTTCTGTCGCAAGAGTTTTGCGACATGGGATGTCCTCCTTCCTACGGAAGAACAAGCCGCCAAGTTGGCGGCTAATAATATAACGACGAAGTATTTCAGGTTACAGCCGGAATATAGGGGCACCCGTAGGCTCCGAGTAACCATCTGTAACGTCCCGCCCCTCATTTCTGGGGAGGTTTTGGCCGCTTATTTAAGCTCGTACGGCCAAGTGGAGGAGTATAACCTCCTCAGATCCCCAGCCGGGACAGCCTACGGGGATTATGCCTTCCGGCTGTGCCTGACGAGGGATGGCTTCAAAGCCATCCCCGAGATTCTAATCAGCGGAGACCGGGAGATGATCGTGATGGTGGAGGGGCGGAGACCGAGGTGTTGGTCCTGCAAAAAGATTGGCCACATCTCGAAGTTCTGCCCCGAGAAGCCAGAGAATGCAGCAACAGCAGCAACAGCAGCAGCAGCAGCAGCAACAACAACAGCAACAACAACAGCAGCAACAGCTTCAACAGCCACCATCAGCAAAACAGCGGAGACCCAGGATCCGAGTCAGGACCAGCCCAAAACAAATGACAAAGAGGGCTGGTCCGAGGTGACCCGGAGGAGGAGGGGTTCCCCCAAACAAGGGGAAAAAGGCTTAATTTCACCCTCACCTCAAAAGCAGACCAAGCCACCGGAACCAGTAGCAGCAGCAGCAACAGCGGAACAAGCAACAACGCCAACAACTAAGAAAGGGCCACAGACCCCAACAACAACAACAACAAAGACAACAGCAACATCAACAACACCAGTATCACCAACATTGGCTAAAAAGAAAAAGAAAAAAAAAACCAAGGAAGACCATGAAAACATGGAAACAACAACCAACTTGAAAAGAAGAAGAGACAGCGGGGAGGGGGCTGCCAAAAAAGTGCGTGCAGGACCTTCCGACACCGAAGACCCTTTAGAAGGCCCTTCAAATGCACATCACCAAAAGCAGCCCCTCCCCCAACAAGTTCCAATGCAGATACCACTGCTGGCTCCTTTTCCGCCACTCTCCTTACCACCACCTCCCCTACCACTTCCGCCAATGTTCCCTCCTCAATATTGCATTCCTCAGAATGCTCCCTCTGAGTCGCTACAACCCCCACAATTTTTACAACCCCCATTACCACCACCACAACCACCACAACCTCCCCTACCAACAGAAACACCCCCACTTCATCCCCGCCGACATCAAATTGTGCATATAAGGCGAGCACAATCCCTGGAAAGGCCGTCCCCCCCAAAATTACCCAGGTCACTATCGTTACCATCCCTGAGTCCAATGTCTTCTCCAGAACTCTTCCCAAAATGGACTCCCATCCAAACAAACCCCCAGACTACATCATCCCAAAATCCAAAAGAGGCGGCAAACGATGCCGAGAAAGACAAACAACAAAAGGCAAAACATTTTTGCACCGTTGGTGCAGAAGCAGTAACGGACCATCTATTGAAAAAGATGTTAAAGCCGTTACTGCAACTGGAAAAAGTGGAAAAGAAAAAAGTTAACAACCCTTTTAATTTTAAGAGTGCAGCCATGGTGACCACTTTCATCCGTTCGGCTGGTGACCGTACCAAGGGCGTATGGAAGTTCTTGGATACGGTCCGCCAGACCGACACGGGTGTAAAGCTGGCGGAATTGGAGCACTCTTCCTTGAAAAGATGCTTGCCGTTTTGCTCAGGGAGGGTCCCTATCTTAGTTCACCCCTCCTTTTATAGAGCCCTAAAAGTACGGTTCCCGCTGGATGTTGGCGGAGTGTCTAGGGATGGCCGAGTGAACACTGAGCTCGGCACCGGCTCTCTAAGACAGGCCGTTGGCATCCTCACCCCTGGGGATTTCCGGCCCATAGTCGACACTGAATAAGGTAAGTCGGATTGATGACTTTAAACGTTGCCAGTTTGAATGTGAGGGGACTGAGGGATTCAAGCAAGTGTGCGCGCTTGCTTGGTGAACTCAAGAACCTCTGCGTAGATGTTGCTGCAGTGCAGGAGACCCACTTCACTTGCGAGGCTGACTGTCGGGTGCTGGAAAGCGACTTTAACGTTTTCTCAGCATACGGCAGCAACTTCAGCGCTGGGGTCTCCTTGCTAGTTGGACGCAGCCTTGATGCTGATGTTGACGTTGTTTTTGCAGGTGACGGGGGCCGGTTGGTTGTGGCCGATGTTGCCGTGAAAAGTTTCAAGTTTCGTCTGGTTGCGGTTTATGCGCCCAATATCGTTGCGGAGAGGGTTTCCTTTTTTCGTCGGTTGGCGCCGTTCCTGGACGATACGAAGCGGCTAGTCTTAATGGGTGATTGGAATGCGATCCTTGATCCCAAGATAGATAAGGTCGGGCGGGGAGCTAGGCGTGCGGGAAGGTGTGATAGCAGCCTTGTCGGCTTCGTGACTCGTCACGGTCTCGTCGACAGGTTTCGTCTTGATCACCCAGGGCGGGAGATGTGGACGTGGCTAGATAGCTCGCCCTCTGCCAAAGTAGGCTCCTACTTGGACAGAGTGTTAGTGAGAAGAGCTGACATTGATTTTGTTAGTTGTCCCACGTTCCACTTGATAGCGTGGACTGACCATAAACTCATTAGAGTCAGTCTGCGGTTAGCAAATAGGCCTAGTCTAGCCGGCTACTGGAAGTTCAATACCTCCTTACTGGAGATACGGGACTTCCGGGATCGGCTAGAATCCCTAATTCAGCGGGCGTTAGTGGGGGCGGTTACCGGGAATAGGTGGTGGGTTTCTCTTAAGCACAGGATTAGAGATTTCGCCACCAAATACGGTCGACGGCTCAACTTAGATAGGACCGCGGAGGCGAAATCTATAGATGATAGACTCTCCCGGGCGGTGGCTGGGGGGGACTCCCTAGGTGTAGAGCTAGCTAGGAGGGACCTTGAGCGTGAGAGTAGCGAGCGCTACAAGGGATCAGTAGTTAGATCTAGGCTAAAAAGAGTTCTCAACGAAGCTGTGAAATCGAACGCGACTGCGCGTGAAGAAGAAGTGCGAAGGTTCCCCGATCGGTACATCGCATCTGTGAAGACCCCGGACGGGCGTCTGCTGCGATCGGGTCGTGAGATACGTGACGCCTTTCGGGCGCACTTTCGGGATCGCTTTGCCCGCTGCACTGATCTCCCGCTCCGGGAGTTTCGTAGCTATCTGGCCGACTTCCCCCGCCTTGGGGCGGCTGAAGCGGCTAGCTGCGAGGGTGTGGTTACTGAATGCGAAGTCCGTGACGCGTTGAAGCAGGTCGGCCTGAACAAGTCGCCGGGACTAGATGGTTTGCCCTACGAAGTGTACTTGAGGATGTCGCACATGTTTGTGCCTATTCTGACGGATATGTTCAACCATTGGTTCACCCAGGGAGCCATCCCTGGTAGCGTTACCAAGGGCGTGATCACATTGCTGAAGAAAGGTGGCAGGCATGTTTGGGAGGGTTTAGACGATTACAGGCCCATAACTCTGCTTAACACAGAGTTAAAGATTTTGGCCCGGGTCTTAGCGAATCGTTTACAGCTTGTCATTAGCGATCTGATCGGCCCCGAGCAGACCTTTGCTGTGAAGGGAAGATCGATCCAGGACAACCTGCACTTGATTCGCGAGGTCCTAGAGGGGATAAAAGACGACACCGAATCCGCGCTGATCAGTTTAGATCAGTCCAAGGCCTTCGATAGGGTTGACCATCGGTTCTTGGCGTCTGTTTTGGAGACTGCCGGATTCGAACCGGAGTTCCGCAGATGGATTAGCATGATGTACCACAACCCTCAGGCAGTGGTGCAGGTGAACGGAAGGCGTTCAGGGGTGATCGCGATCGAGCGTTCGGTCCGGCAAGGCTGCCCTCTGTCTCCTCTTCTCTATGTCCTCGCGTTGGAGCCCCTCCTGCGCAGGCTTAGGGATGAGGGGACAAGTCCGGCACTGCGCGGTATCCCATTCGTTGGCCGCCTTGCGGCTAGGGTTTCCGCGTTCGCTGATGACGTCACAGTGTTTGTATCCCGCCGCAAGGATATAGAGGCTGTGAAAGAGGCGGTTGTCGAGTATGAGCGGATTGCAGGGGCCAAGGTCAATTTTGACAAAAGCGAAGGTTTGCGGCTTGGTGCTTGGAGGGGTAGCAATACTCTTCCAGGGCCCTTCCGCTGGAGTGACGGACCCATCCGCATCCTTGGGGTGTGGTTTGGGCCCGACCTCCAACTGGAGCGAAATTGGTCGGAAGTACAAGCTAAGGTGAATGCTCAGGTGGGAATCTGGCTTTCAAGGAGGTTGTCCTTAAAGGGCAGGGCTGAGGCGTGCGCCACGTACGTCTTTCCCCTGATCCTTTACCGATTGGCTGTACTTCCTCTGCCTAAGGCACGTCGGTTGGCACTGCAACAATCCCTCTCCAGATTGCTCTGGGGAGGTGCAAGGCCGATGGTCCGTAGGCAGGTCTGTATCCAACGTACTCGCAACGGGGGTCTGGGTATGCCTGATCTGGAGAGCCACTGGCTTGCTGAAAGACTTGCATATCTGGGCCGTGTCTTGACGGGGGACTCAGTGTGGAGACGAAAGGCGAGTCGGACTTTTCCTCGCCTCAAGTCAGACCCAAAGGCTGAAGGTCGACGTAAGCCTTTGGGCGAAGCACTGTTTGTCCGCGAGTGCCGAAAGGCCCTTCGTAACCTTCTTGGGTCCAGTGACCTTTCATGGCCTCGGAAGGAGCTGTATCGGGAATTAGTGGTGGGTTCCGCTTCTGATCCTCTCAGCGGGCGGCACGGCTGGACGGCGGAGGAGATCCGCTCTCACTGGAATTGGGCGCCAGGATCGAGCTTCTTGAACAACTCCGAGTTCTCGCTCACCTGGCGACTTGTTCGGAATGCGTTATCCCTTCGCGGCTTGAACTTCAAGGCGGGCCTGGCAGACATGCCTGATTGCACTCGCTGCGGCAGTGGCTTGGAAGAAACGGCTGAGCACGCCTTCTACTACTGCGAGCGAGTCCGTCCGTTTTGGGATCACGTCGGGGAGTGGACGGCTCGCATCGAACCCAAACAGCTCGTGCTGCTCGACGTTGGTTACGTCGTAGACAACGTTCTTCCTCCGTTTCACGGTGAGAAGCGTGTGGTGTTTCTCGCGATCCTAGCTGTAGCTAGAATGGTGATTTGGACGACGCGAAACAAGGGATTGTATGACGATGCAAACTTTTCTCATCGTGATCTGGTTTTGTATTTTCGGCATCAGCTGAGGGTCAAAATCAGATGCGATAGAAAACGCTTGGATCGCATAACATTCAGCAAAAGGTGGGTGACTGCAGCGAGCCTGGTCGTACGAAAGGGGGCAACGTTGGAGTCATCCTTCCCTCCTCTGCCGGCCCATGGCGTCTATGGTACGGGTCCTTAGGGACCCCATCCCTGGTAAGTAGAATTGTTTTTTTCCCCTTGTAACCTAGTTAGCAGTATGTTGTGTGTCATTGTCCCCGTCATCTAGTCGGTAGTTTCTCAAGATCTTCCCCCTCCCAATTATTTTTGTACCTCAACCCGAAGCCCAGCCCGCTTTTATTGAAGATCTTGAAAATTCATATGTAAAAAATCATATTATCTGCTTGTATCGACCCATACCGCGCCCGACCCTTTATTTCTTTTATCTCTGTAGATTAGGATTCCCGCCCTACCTAGGGTAGGTCCGGCTTGTTTCCGGTTTCTTTCGACCCGGAAAACAGTCGGCCTCCAATTTTCTAGACGGGGGGGATGGGAGGGAAACCAAACGGGGGATTTTTTCCTTGTTTTCGTGTATATATGTTTTTCGGGTTTTTTTCTCCCATTCCCATCATATCCATTGTAAAAAAATCATACATTGTAAATAAAAATCATGCATCACTTTCGGGTTTTAAGTAGGACTTTTTCATAGAGCAAATGCGGTATTTTGGTGGTCGCTGCGTGCAAGGAGATGGACGAGTGATTATATATTGTATTGTTGAATGGGTCGGCGAATGTGGCTAGCTAGGTTCCCCATAGAAAATATAGTTAAAGCATGACCGCTCCCTTCCCCTCCCCCAAAACCAAAAGGCCTCGTGCCTTCTTGTATTCTTTTACAAGGAATAAAGAACTCAGGAGCCAAGTGGCACTGACTCTTCGTTATTCACGCCGTTACTTTGATTATTACGATTTGGATTACTAAAAGTTAAAAATTGTTATTATCTCGGTAAGACTTGTTTTTTTTTCCGTTGGACTTGATTTTTTCTTTTTTCAAGCTTACCTGAGAAGTTGTTACTTGTGACAATTTTGGTTTAATTTGGATTTGTCACTTGCTTTCGTTATCCGACGTTTGTTTCTCTTGTGGTCGGACTTGTTTTCCTTTCTTAAGTGTTTTGTCTTGAGTGTTTTTTAATTTTTCAGGGGGTATCTACGTGTTCTAATCTTTTTGTATTTATTCCGGCGTGTTGTACTATTGTCTAATTTTGTTTTTACTTTTTGAACAGTAGAACCCCCCACACACACTTGCAACAGGTGGGGGCCTTAGTTTTACCCTCCTGGCTGCGAGCACTACTGCAGTCATGGAGGGTTCCACTTCCAAAAAAAATGAAGACAAAACTGAACCCTCAAATGAACCCTCACAAGAGAGTTTAATTGGAGAGAATTGGCCATCACTGCCGATCCCCGCTGATTCTCCAAGAACAATAGTGGACACATCACAGGACAGTCCAATACAGCCGGCCCAAAAGAGCCCCACACCTTGGAAGGGCCAGCAGAGGGGACCTGCCGACTATGAAAGGGATAGGGTAGAGAAGTACGCAAAGTACTTCAAAGGCAATGAAATTCTGCCCATCCCTGAATTAGTTGAAAAATTCACACCTAGGATCCTCTCGCTGGTCGTTTCGGATCTCAAAACCAAAAGGCTAGTGGGGCTCAAGAAAGAGACGTTTGAGGAGCTGTTGAGGAAGGCGGGCATCCCATGCCAGTACTTCTGTCGCAAGAGTTTTGCGACATGGGATGTCCTCCTTCCTACGGAAGAACAAGCCGCCAAGTTGGCGGCTAATAATATAACGACGAAGTATTTCAGGTTACAGCCGGAATATAGGGGCACCCGTAGGCTCCGAGTAACCATCTGTAACGTCCCGCCCCTCATTTCTGGGGAGGTTTTGGCCGCTTATTTAAGCTCGTACGGCCAAGTGGAGGAGTATAACCTCCTCAGATCCCCAGCCGGGACAGCCTACGGGGATTATGCCTTCCGGCTGTGCCTGACGAGGGATGGCTTCAAAGCCATCCCCGAGATTCTAATCAGCGGGGACCGGGAGATGATCGTGATGGTGGAGGGGCGGAGACCGAGGTGTTGGTCCTGCAAAAAGATTGGCCACATCTCGAAGTTCTGCCCCGAGAAGCCAGAGAATGCAGCAACAGCAGCAGCAGCAACAGCAGCAGCAGCAACAACAACAGCAACAACAACAGCAGCAACAGCTTCAACAGCCACCATCAGCAAAACAGCGGAGACCCAGGATCCGAGTCAGGACCAGCCCAAAACAAATGACAAAGAGGGCTGGTCCGAGGTGACCCGGAGGAGGAGGGGTTCCCCCAAACAAGGGGAAAAAGGCTTAATTTCACCCTCACCTCAAAAGCAGACCAAGCCACCGGAACCAGTAGCAGCAGCAGCAACAGCGGAACAAGCAACAACGCCAACAACTAAGAAAGGGCCACAGACCCCAACAACAACAACAACAAAGACAACAGCAACATCAACAACACCAGTATCACCAACATTGGCCAAAAAGAAAAAGAAAAAAAAACCCAAGGAAGACCATGAAAACATGGAAACAACAACAAACTTGAAAAGAAGAAGAGACAGCGGGGAGGGGGCTGCCAAAAAAGTGCGTGCAGGACCTTCCGACACCGAAGACCCTTTAGAAGGCCCTTCAAATGCACATCACCAAAAGCAGCCCCTCCCCCAACAAGTTCCAATGCAGATACCACTGCTGGCTCCTTTTCCGCCACTCTCCTTACCACCACCTCCCCTACCACTTCCGCCAATGTTCCCTCCTCAATATTGCATTCCTCAGAATGCTCCCTCTGAGTCGCTACAACCCCCACAATTTTTACAACCCCCATTACCACCACCACAACCACCACAACCTCCCCTACCAACAGAAACACCCCCACTTCATCCCCGCCGACATCAAATTGTGCATATAAGGCGAGCACAATCCCTGGAAAGGCCGTCCCCCCCAAAATTACCCAGGTCACTATCGTTACCATCCCTGAGTCCAATGTCTTCTCCAGAACTCTTCCCAAAATGGACTCCCATCCAAACAAACCCCCAGACTACATCATCTCCACATCCAAAAGAGGCGGCAAACGATGCCGAGAAAGACAAACAACAAAAGGCAAAACATTTTTGCACCGTTGGTGCAGAAGCAGTAACGGACCATCTATTGAAAAAGATGTTAAAGCCGTTACTGCAACTGGAAAAAGTGGAAAAGAAAAAAGTTAACAACCCTTTTAATTTTAAGAGTGCAGCCATGGTGACCACTTTCATCCGTTCGGCTGGTGACCGTACCAAGGGCGTATGGAAGTTCTTGGATACGGTCCGCCAGACCGACACGGGTGTAAAGCTGGCGGAATTGGAGCACTCTTCCTTGAAAAGATGCTTGCCTTTTTGCTCAGGGAGGGTCCCTATCTTAGTTCACCCCTCCTTTTATAGAGCCCTAAAAGTACGGTTCCCGCTGGATGTCGGCGGAGTGTCTAGGGATGGCCGAGTGAACACTGAGCTCGGCACCGGCTCTCTGAGACAGGCCGTTGGCATCCTCACCCCTGGGGATTTCCGGCCCATAGTCGACACTGAATAAGGTAAGTCGGATTGATGACTTTAAACGTTGCCAGTTTGAATGTGAGGGGACTGAGGGATTCAAGCAAGTGTGCGCGCTTGCTTGGTGAACTCAAGAACCTCTGCGTAGATGTTGCTGCAGTGCAGGAGACCCACTTCACTTGCGAGGCTGACTGTCGGGTGCTGGAAAGCGACTTTAACGTTTTCTCAGCATACGGCAGCAACTTCAGCGCTGGGGTCTCCTTGCTAGTTGGACGCAGCCTTGATGCTGATGTTGACGTTGTTTTTGCAGGTGACGGGGGCCGGCTGGTTGTGGCCGATGTTGCCGTGAAAAGTTTCAAGTTTCGTCTGGTTGCGGTTTATGCGCCCAATATCGTTGTGGAGAGGGTTTCCTTTTTTCGTCGGTTGGCGCCGTTCCTGGACGATACGAAGCGGCTAGTCTTAATGGGTGATTGGAATGCGATCCTTGATCCCAAGATAGATAAGGTCGGGCGGGGAGCTAGGCGTGCGGGAAGGTGTGATAGCAGCCTTGTCGGCTTCGTGACTCGTCACGGTCTCGTCGACAGGTTTCGTCTTGATCACCCAGGGCGGGAGATGTGGACGTGGCTAGATAGCTCGCCCTCTGCCAAAGTAGGCTCCTACTTGGACAGAGTGTTAGTGAGAAGAGCTGACATTGATTTTGTTAGTTGTCCCACGTTCCACTTGATAGCGTGGACTGACCATAAACTCATTAGAGTCAGTCTGCGGTTAGCAAATAGGCCTAGTCTAGCCGGCTACTGGAAGTTCAATACCTCCTTACTGGAGATACGGGACTTCCGGGATCGGCTAGAATCCCTAATTCAGCGGGCGTTAGTGGGGGCGGTTACCGGCAATAGGTGGTGGGTTTCTCTTAAGCACAGGATTAGAGATTTCGCCACCAAATACGGTCGACGGCTCAACTTAGATAGGACCGCGGAGGCGAAATCTATAGATGATAGACTCTCCCGGGCGGTGGCTGGGGGGGACTCCCTAGGTGTAGAGCTAGCTAGGAGGGACCTTGAGCGTGAGAGTAGCGAGCGCTACAAGGGATCAGTAGTTAGATCTAGGCTAAAAAGAGTTCTCAACGAAGCTGTGAAATCGAACGCGACTGCGCGTGAAGAAGAAGTGCGAAGGTTCCCCGATCGGTACATCGCATCTGTGAAGACCCCGGACGGGCGTCTGCTGCGATCGGGTCGTGAGATACGTGACGCCTTTCGGGCGCACTTTCGGGATCGCTTTGCCCGCTGCACTGATCTCCCGCTCCGGGAGTTTCGTAGCTATCTGGCCGACTTCCCCCGTCTTGGGGCGGCTGAAGCGGCTAGCTGCGAGGGTGTGGTTACTGAATGCGAAGTCCGTGACGCGTTGAAGCAGGTCGGCCTGAACAAGTCGCCGGGACTAGATGGTTTGCCCTACGAAGTGTACTTGAGGATGTCGCACATGTTTGTGCCTATTCTGACGGATATGTTCAACCATTGGTTCGCCCAGGGAGCCATCCCTGGTAGCGTTACCAAGGGCGTGATCACATTGCTGAAGAAAGGTGGCAGGCATGTTTGGGAGGGTTTAGACGATTACA
Organism: Sepioteuthis lessoniana; assembly: GCA_963585895.1. Taxonomy (NCBI): domain Eukaryota; kingdom Metazoa; phylum Mollusca; class Cephalopoda; order Myopsida; family Loliginidae; genus Sepioteuthis; species Sepioteuthis lessoniana. Next base: position 14,210,451 of record OY757911.1, read on the forward strand.
GGCCCATAACTCTGCTTAACACAGAGTTAAAGATTTTGGCCCGGGTCTTGGCGAATCGTTTACAGCTTGTCATTAGCGATCTGATCGGCCCCGAGCAGACCTTTGCTGTGAAGGGAAGATCGATCCAGGACAACCTGCACTTGATTCGCGAGGTCCTAGAGGGGATAAAAGACGACACCGAATCCGCGCTGATCAGTTTAGATCAGTCCAAGGCCTTCGACAGGGTTGACCATCGGTTCTTGGCGTCTGTTTTGGAGACTGCCGGATTCGAACCGGAGTTCCGCAGATGGATTAGCATGATGTACCACAACCCTCAGGCAGTGGTGCAGGTGAACGGAAGGCGTTCGGGGGTGATCGCGATCGAGCGTTCGGTCCGGCAAGGCTGCCCTCTGTCTCCTCTTCTCTATGTCCTCGCGTTGGAGCCCCTCCTGCGCAGACTTAGGGATGAGGGGACAAGTCCGGCACTGCGCGGTATCCCATTCGTTGGCCGCATTGCGGCTAGGGTTTCCGCGTTCGCTGATGACGTCACAGTGTTTGTATCCCGCCGCAAGGATATAGAGGCTGTGAAAGAGGCGGTTGTCGAGTATGAGCGGATTGCAGGGGCCAAGGTCAATTTTGACAAAAGCGAAGGTTTGCGGCTTGGTGCTTGGAGGGGTAGCAATACTCTTCCAGGGCCCTTCCGCTGGAGTGACGGACCCATCCGCATCCTTGGGGTGTGGTTTGGGCCCGACCTCCAACTGGAGCGAAATTGGTCGGAAGTACAAGCTAAGGTGAATGCTCAGGTGGGAATCTGGCTTTCAAGGAGGTTGTCCTTAAAGGGCAGGGCTGAGGCGTGCGCCACGTACGTCTTCCCCCTGATCCTTTACCGATTGGCTGTACTTCCTCTGCCTAAGGCACGTCGGTTGGCACTGCAACAATCCCTCTCCAGATTGCTCTGGGGAGGTGCAAGGCCGATGGTCCGTAGGCAGGTCTGTATCCAACGTACTCGCAACGGGGGTCTGGGTATGCCTGATCTGGAGAGCCACTGGCTTGCTGAAAGACTTGCATATCTGGGCCGTGTCTTGACGGGGGACTCAGTGTGGAGACGAAAGGCGAGTCGGACTTTTCCTCGCCTCAAGTCAGACCCAAAGGCTGAAGGTCGACGTAAGCCTTTGGGCGAAGCACTGTTTGTCCGCGAGTGCCGAAAGGCCCTTCGTAACCTTCTTGGGTCCAGTGACCTTTCATGGCCTCGGAAGGAGCTGTATCGGGAATTAGTGGTGGGTTCCGCTTCTGATCCTCTCAGCGAGCGGCACGGCTGGACGGCGGAGGAGATCCGCTCTCACTGGAATTGGGCGCCAGGATCGAGCTTCTTGAACAACTCCGAGTTCTCGCTCACCTGGCGACTTGTTCGGAATGCGTTATCCCTTCGCGGCTTGAACTTCAAGGCGGGCCTGGCAGACATGCCTGATTGCACTCGCTGCGGCAGTGGCTTGGAAGAAACGGCTGAGCACGCCTTCTACTACTGCGAGCGAGTCCGTCCGTTTTGGGATCACGTCGGGGAGTGGACGGCTCGCATCGAACCCAAACAGCTCGTGCTGCTCGACGTTGGTTACGTCGTAGACAACGTTCTTCCTCCGTTTCACGGTGAGAAGCGTGTGGTGTTTCTCGCGATCCTAGCTGTAGCTAGAATGGTGATTTGGACGACGCGAAACAAGGGATTGTATGACGATGCAAACTTTTCTCATCGTGATCTGGTTTTGTATTTTCGGCATCAGCTGAGGGTCAAAATCAGATGCGATAGAAAACGCTTGGATCGCATAACATTCAGCAAAAGGTGGGTGACTGCAGCGAGCCTGGTCGTACGAAAGGGGGCAACGTTGGAGTCATCCTTCCCTCCTCTGCCGGCCCATGGCGTCTATGGTACGGGTCCTTAGGGACCCCATCCCTGGTAAGTAGAATTGTTTTTTTTCCCCTTGTAACCTAGTTAGCAGTATGTTGTGTGTCATTGTCCCCGTCATCTAGTCGGTAGTTTCTCAAGATCTTCCCCCTCCCAATTATTTTTGTACCTCAACCCGAATCCCAGCCCGCTTTTATTGAAGATCTTGAAAATTCATATGTAAAAAATCATATTATCTGCTTGTATCGACCCATACCGCGCCCGACCCTTTATTTCTTTTATCTCTGTAGATTAGGATTCCCGCCCTACCTAGGGTAGGTCCGGCTTGTTTCCGGTTTCTTTCGACCCGGAAAACAGTCGGCCTCCAATTTTCTAGACGGGGGGGATGGGAGGGAAACCAAACGGGGGATTTTTTCCTTGTTTTCGTGTATATATGTTTTTCGGGTTTTTTTCTCCCATTCCCATCATATCCATTGTAAAAAAATCATACATTGTAAATAAAAATCATGCATCACTTTCGGGTTTTAAGTAGGACTTTTTCATAGAGCAAATGCGGTATTTTGGTGGTCGCTGCGTGCAAGGAGATGGACGAGTGATTATATATTGTATTGTTGAATGGGTCGGCGAATGTGGCTAGCTAGGTTCCCCATAGAAAATATAGTTAAAGCATGACCGCTCCCTTCCCCTCCCCCAAAACCAAAAGGCCTCGTGCCTTCTTGTATTCTTTTACAAGGAATAAAGAACTCAGGAGCCAAGGAAGAAGCCTGCTCCTCAGGTCATTCTGCTAAAGTTATTTTCAGATTGAATTGTTGAACATCGTTATACCTGTTATTCGTTAAGTAAGACTTGTTTTGTTTTGTCCAAGTTAATTTATTTTGTGCAAGTGACGGTTTTTTTTATTTTGACTTGTTTTGACATATTTAATTTTTTGTCATTTACTTGTCTTTCGTCACTTGTTCTTCGTTCAACCTTTGTTATACGTTCGACTTGTTTTTCTGTTAAATTTTATTTCAGGGGTTCTACTTATTTTTGGTATTTTTTTCAGTGTCTTTTCTTTACAAGTGTTTTTGTATTGATTGTTTTCACTGTATTATTTGCCTTCTCGTCCTAAAGTAGAACCCCCCTCCATTCTTGCAACAGACGGAGGCTAAATTTTACCCTCCTGGCTGAGAATTTTTCTGCAGCCATGGAGGGGTCCACGACTTCTGATACCCCCCCAAAAAAAGACTCAACACAGGAAAGCCTTATAGGGGCAAACTGGCCTTCATTGCCGGTCCCCGCTGAGACACAGGAAATCATCAACAGTCAAGACAGCCCGATACAGCCGGCCCAAAAGAGCCCCACAGCTTGGAAGGGCCAGCAGAGGGGACCTGCTGATTTCGAGAGAGACAGGGTGGGCAGATACGCCAAGTATTTCAAGGGGAATGAGATACTGCCCATCCCTGAGTTGGTCGAAAAGTTAACACCCAGGATCCTCTCGCTGGTCGTTTCTGACCTCAAAACGAAAAAGCTTGTGGGGCTCAACAAAGACATCTTCGAAGAGCTAGTGAGGAAGGCAGGCATCCCATGCCAATACTTTTGCCGTAAAAGTTTTGCGACATGGGATGTCCTGTTGCCCACTGAAGAACAGGCAGCGAAGGCGGCAGCAAACAACATTGTCACCAAACACTTCAGGCTACAGCCGGAGTATAGGGGGACCCGTAGGCTGCGCGTCACGGTATCAAACGTCCCGGCCGTCATCACTGGGGAGGTTTTGGCCGCCTATCTAAGCGCATTTGGCCAGGTAGAGGAATTTAACCTCCTCAGATCCCCGGCCGGGACAGCCTACGGGGAGTACGCCTTCCGGCTGTGTCTGACGAGGGATGGCTTCAAGGCCATCCCCGAGACTATAATCAGCGGGGACCGGCAAATGATGGTGATGGTGGAAGGGCGTAGACCAAGATGCTGGGCTTGTAGACAAATTGGGCACATTGCCAGATTTTGTCCACAGAAAAATGAAAACACAGCAGCCACAACAACAACAACAGATTCAGCAACCGCCAGCAGCACCACCACCACCATAAGCAAACAAACGGAGGCCCAGGGCACGAGTCAGGTCCAGCCCAAAACAAACGAACAGGAGGGCTGGACCGAGGTAAACCAGAAGAAAAAGGGGCCCCCTAAACAGGGAGAAAAAAATCAAAATGCATCCCCTTCTCAGAGACAAGACAAGGCCCAACCACCAGCAGCGCCGGAATCGCCAAAAACACCGGCAACAACTACGTCAAAAGTATCAGCAACACCGGCACCCAAAACCACACCAAAGTCATCAGCAACACCAGCAACCCCAACGACATCAACAGCACCAGTACCATTAGCAACCACAGCATCTCCAGCATCCAAAAAGATGAAAAAAAAAAAAACAACAAACCATACAGAAGAAATGGAGACCTACACCAATTTGAAACGGAGGAGGGACAGTGGAGAAGGGGCCGCAAAAAAAATGTGCCCGGAAAACCCCCAGCCCGAGGCAGGCCCTTCCTCCCAAAAACAACCACAACCACAGTCACCCCCTCCATCTCTACCATCACCATCGCCTTCAACACTACCTCCACCACTTTTCCCCCCTCCAAAAATATCACTACAGTCTCCTCCCCAACAAATGGACCCTCCTTCACCTCTCTCACCACAACAAGAACACTTTCTGCACAAATACCATCGCCCTTATAGAATCCCCCTGCCTAGATCCCAATCGGCAGAAAGGGCACAACCCTCGAGCCTAGCTCGAACCCCATCCCTTCCCACACTTAGCCCCAGAGACATATCATCCCAGGAACTATTCCCCGCGATTCCCTCACCTAAAAGAAAACCTGACCCCCCTGCCGGAAAAAAGAAACCAAATCGGCAGGAGGAGAAACTTTCAATTGGACAGATACAGCGGTCAGCGGCTTTGTGTTCGGTGGAGCTGGAAGCAGTTGGGGACTTCCAGCTCCGGAAGGCACTAAAGCCGCTGCTCAGCTTGGAAAAGATAAATGATTTAAACATTACAAACCCTTCGAACTTTAGGAGTGCAGCCATGGTGACCACTTTTGTCCGGTCAGCTGGCGACCGTACCAGGGGCGTATGGAAGTACCTGAGTACGGTCTGTCAGACTGATACGGGCATAAAGCTGGCGGAGTTGGAGCACTCCTCCCTTAAAAAATGTATTCCTTTTTGTTCGGGCAGGGTCCCAATTTTGGTTCACCCGTCCCTTTACAGGTCCCTAAAGCTGCGGTTCCCGATAGATGTCGGCGGAATCACCAGGGACAACCGGGTTACAACTGAACTTGATGCTGATGTTGACGTTGTTTTTGCAGGTGACGGGGGCCGGTTGGTTGTGGCCGATGTTGCCGTGAAAAGTTTCAAGTTTCGTCTGGTTGCGGTTTATGCGCCCAATATCGTTGCGGAGAGGGTTTCCTTTTTTCGTCGGTTGGCGCCGTTCCTGGACGATACGAAGCGGCTAGTCTTAATGGGTGATTGGAATGCGATCCTTGATCCCAAGATAGATAAAGTCGGGCGGGGAGCTAGGCGTGCGGGAAGGTGTGATAGCAGCCTTGTCGGCTTCGTGACTCGTCACGGTCTCGTCGACAGGTTTCGTCTTGATCACCCAGGGCGGGAGATGTGGACGTGGCTAGATAGCTCGCCCTCTGCCAAAGTAGGCTCCTACTTGGACAGAGTGTTAGTGAGAAGAGCTGACATTGATTTTGTTAGTTGTCCCACGTTCCACTTGATAGCGTGGACTGACCATAAACTCATTAGAGTCAGTCTGCGGTTAGCAAATAGGCCTTGTCTGGCCGGCTACTGGAAGTTCAATACCTCCTTACTGGAGATACGGGACTTCCGGGATCGGCTAGAATCCCTAATTCAGCGGGCGTTAGTGGGGGCGGTTACCGGCAATAGGTGGTGGGTTTCTCTTAAGCATAGGATTAGAGACTTCGCCACCAAGTACGGTCGACAGCTCAACTTAGACAGGACCACGGAGGCGAAATCTATAGATGATAGACTTTCCCGGGCGGTGGCTGGGGGGGACTCCCTAGGTGTAGAGCTAGCTAGGAGGGACCTTGAGCGTGAGAGTAGCGAGCGCTACAAGGGATCAGTAGTTAGATCTAGGCTAAAAAGAGTTCTCAACGAAGCTGTGAAATCGAACGCGACTGCGCGTGAAGAAGAAGTGCGAAGGTTCCCCGATCGGTACATCGCATCTGTGAAGACCCCGGACGGGTGTCTGCTGCGATCTGGTCGTGAGATACGTGACGCCTTTCGGGCGCACTTTCGGGATCGCTTTGCCCGCTGCACTGATCTCCCGCTCCGGGAGTTTCGTAGCTATCTGGCCGACTTCCCCCGCCTTGGGGCGGCTGAAGCGGCTAGCTGCGAGGGTGTGGTTACTGAATGCGAAGTCCGTGACGCGTTGAAGCAGGTCGGCCTGAACAAGTCGCCGGGACTAGATGGTTTGCCCTACGAAGTGTACTTGAGGATGTCGCACATGTTTGTGCCTATTCTGACGGATATGTTCAACCATTGGTTCGTCCAGGGAGCCATCCCTGGTAGCGTTACCAAGGGCGTGATCACATTGCTGAAGAAAGGTGGCAGGCATGTTTGGGAGGGTTTAGACGATTACAGGCCCATAACTCTGCTTAACACAGAGTTAAAGATTTTGGCCCGGGTCTTAGCGAATCGTTTACAGCTTGTCATTAGCGATCTGATCGGCCCCGAGCAGACCTTTGCTGTGAAGGGAAGATCGATCCAGGACAACCTGCACTTGATTCGCGAGGTCCTAGAGGGGATAAAAGACGACACCGAATCCGCGCTGATCAGTTTAGATCAGTCCAAGGCCTTCGATAGGGTTGACCATCGGTTCTTGGCGTCTGTTTTGGAGACTGCCGGATTCGAACCGGAGTTCCGCAGATGGATTAGCATGATGTACCACAACCCTCAGGCAGTGGTGCAGGTAAACGGAAGGCGTTCGGGGGTGATCGCGATCGAGCGTTCGGTCCGGCAAGGCTGCCCTCTGTCTCCTCTTCTCTATGTCCTCGCGTTGGAGCCCCTCCTGCGTAGGCTTAGGGATGAGGGGACAAGTCCGGCACTGCGCGGTATCCCATTCGTTGGCCGCCTTGCGGCTAGGGTTTCCGCGTTCGCTGATGACGTCACAGTCTTTGTATCCCGCCTCAAGGATATAAAGGCTGTGAAAGAGGCGGTTGTCGAGTATGAGCGGATTGCAGGGGCCAAGGTCAATTTTGACAAAAGCGAAGGTTTGCGGCTTGGTGCTTGGAGGGGTAGCAATACTCTTCCAGGGCCCTTCCGCTGGAGTGACGGACCCATCCGCATCCTTGGGGTGTGGTTTGGGCCCGACCTCCAACTGGAGCGAAATTGGTCGGAGGTACAAGCTAAGGTGAATGCTCAGGTGGGAATCTGGCTTTCAAGGAGGTTGTCCTTAAAGGGCAGGGCTGAGGCGTGCGCCACGTACGTCTTCCCCCTGATCCTTTACCGATTGGCTGTACTTCCTCTGCCTAAGGCACGTCGGTTGGCACTGCAACAATCCCTCTCCAGATTGCTCTGGGGAGGTGCAAGGCCGATGGTCCGTAGGCAGGTCTGTATCCAACGTACTCGCAACGGGGGTCTGGGTATGCCTGATCTGGAGAGCCACTGGCTTGCTGAAAGACTTGCATATCTGGGCCGTGTCTTGACGGGGGACTCAGTGTGGAGACGAAAGGCGAGTCGGACTTTTCCTCGCCTCAAGTCAGACCCAAAGGCTGGAGGTAGACGTAGGCCTTTGGGCGAAGCACTGTTTGTCCGCGAGTGCCGAAAGGCCCTTCGTAACCTTCTTGGGTCCAGTGACCTTTCATGGCCTCGGAAGGAGCTGTATCGGGAATTAGTGGTGGGTTCCGCTTCTGATCCTCTCAGCGAGCGGCACGGCTGGACGGCGGAGGAGATCCGCTCTCACTGGAATTGGGCGCCAGGATCGAGCTTCTTGAACAACTCCGAGTTCTCGCTCACCTGGCGACTTGTTCGGAATGCGTTATCCCTTCGCGGCTTGAACTTCAAGGCGGGCCTGGCAGACATGCCTGATTGCACTCGCTGCGGCAGTGGCTTGGAAGAAACGGCTGAGCACGCCTTCTACTACTGCGAGCGAGTCCGTCCGTTTTGGGATCACGTCGGGGAGTGGACGGCTCGCATCGAACCCAAACAGCTCGTGCTGCTCGACGTTGGTTACGTCGTAGACAACGTTCTTCCTCCGTTTCACAGTGAGAAGCGTGTGGTGTTTCTCGCGATCCTAGCTGTAGCCCGAATGGTGATTTGGACGACGCGAAACAAGGGATTGTATGACGATGCAAACTTTTCTCATCGTGATCTGGTTTTGTATTTTCGGCATCAGCTGAGGGTCAAAATCAGATGCGATAGAAAACGCTTGGATCGCATAACATTCAGCAAAAGGTGGGTGACTGCAGCGAGCCTGGTCGTACGAAAGGGGGCAACGTTGGAGTCATCCTTCCCTCCTCTGCCGGCCCATGGCGTCTATGGTACGGGTCCTTAGGGACCCCATCCCTGGTAAGTAGAATTGTTTTTTCCCCCTTGTAACCTAGTTAGCAGTATGTTGTGTGTCATTGTCCCCGTCATCTAGTCGGTAGTTTCTCAAGATCTTCCCCCTCCCAATTATTTTTGTACCTCAACCCGAATCCCAGCCCGCTTTTATTGAAGATCTTGAAAATTCATATGTAAAAAATCATATTATCTGCTTGTATCGACCCATACCGCGCCCGACCCTTTATTTATTTTATCTCTGTAGATTAGGATTCCCGCCCTACCTAGGGTAGGTCCGGCTTGTTTCCGGTTTCTTTCGACCCGGAAAACAGTCGGCCTCCAATTTTCTAGACGGGGGGATGGGAGGGAAACCAAACGGGGGATTTTTTCCTTGTTTTCGTGTATATATGTTTTTCGGGGTTTTTTCTCCCATTCCCATCATATCCATTGTAAAAAAATCATACATTGTAAATAAAAATCATGCATCACTTTCGGGTTTTAAGTAAGACTTTTTCATAGAGCAAATGCGGTATTTTGGTGGTTGCTGCGTGCAAGGAGATGGACGAGTGATTATATATTGTATTGTTGAATGGGTCGGCGAATGTGGCTAGCTAGGTTCCCCATAGAAAATATAGTTAAAGCATGACCGCTCCCTTCCCCTCCCCCAAAACCAAAAGGCCTCGTGCCTTCTTGTATTTTTTTACAAGGAATAAAGAACTCAGGAGCCAAGTGGCACCGATTCTTCGTGCAAGAATAAGCCTACTTGTTATTCACGCCGTTTATTTGGATTGCTAAAAGTTAAAAATTGTTATTATCTCGGTAAGACTTGTTTTTTTTTTTTCCGTTGGACTTTATTATTTTTTCTTTTTTCAAGCTTACCTGAGAAGTTGTTACCTGTGACAATTTTGGTTTATTTTGGTTTAATTTGGATTTGTCACTTGTTTTCGTTATCCGACGTTTGTTTCTCTTGTGGTCGGACTTGTTTTCCTTTCTTAAGTGTTTTGTCTTGAGTGTTTTTTAATTTTTCAGGGGGTATCTACGTGTTCTAATCTTTTTGTATTTATTCCGGCGTGTTGTACTATTGTCTAATTTTAATTTTACTTTTTCTTTGTTGAACAGTAGAACCCCCCCACACACACTTGCAACAGGTGGGGGCCTTAGTTTTACCCTCCTGGCTGCAAGCCCTACTGCAGTCATGGAGGGTTCTACCTCTAAAACTGACAAAACCGAACCCTCGAAGGAACTCTCACAAGAGAGTTTAATAGGAGAGAATTGGCCATCACTGCCGATCCCCGCTGATTCTCCAAGAACAATAGTGGACATATCACAGGACAGTCCAATACAGCCGGCCCAAAAGAGCCCCACACCTTGGAAGGGCCAGCAGAGGGGACCTGCCGACTATGAAAGGGATAGGGTAGAGAAGTACGCGAAGTACTTCAAAGGCAATGAGATTCTGCCCATCCCTGAATTAGTTGAAAAACTTACACCCAGGATCCTCTCGCTGGTCGTTTCGGATCTTAAGACGAAAAGGCTAGTGGGGCTCAAGAAAGAGACATTTGAGGAGCTGTTGAGGAAGGCGGGCATCCCATGCCAGTACTTCTGTCGCAAGAGTTTTGCGACGTGGGATGTCCTCCTTCCTACGGAAGAACAAGCCGCCAAGTTGGCGGCTAATAATATAACGACAAAATACTTCAGGTTACAGCCGGAATATAGGGGCACCCGTAGGCTCCGAGTCACCATCTGTAACGTCCCGGCCCACATTACTGGGGAGGTTTTGGCGGCTTATTTAAGCTCCTACGGCCAAGAGGAGGAGTATAACCTCCTCAGATCCCCGGCCGGGACAGCCTACGGGGATTATGCCTTCCGGCTGTGCCTGACGAGGGATGGCTTCAAAGCCATCCCCGAGACTCTAATCAGCGGGGACCGGCAAATGATTGTGATGGTGGAGGGGCAGAGACCGAGGTGTTGGTCCTGCAAAAATATTGGCCACATCTCGAAGTTCTGCCCCGAGAAGCCAGAGAATGCAGCAACAGCAGCAGCAGCAGCAGCAGCAGCAACCACAGCAACAACAACAACAGCAGCAGCTTCAACGGCCACCATCAGCAAAACAGCGGAGACCCAGGATCCGAGTCAGGGCCAGCCCAAAACAAATGACAAAGAGGGCTGGTCCGAGGTGACCCGGAGGAAGCGGGGTTCCCCCAAACAAGGGGAAAAAAGTTTAACTTCATCCTCACCTCAAAAGAAAAGCAAGGCGCCTGAACCAGTAGCAGCAGCAGCAACAGCGGAACAAGCAACAACGCCAACAACTAAGAAAGGGCCACAGACCCCAACAACAACAACAAAGACAACAGCAACATCAACAACACCAGTATCACCCACAATGGCCAAAAGGAAAAAGAAAAAAACCAAGGAAGACCATGAAAACATGGAAACAACCACAAACTTGAAAAGAAGAAGAGACAGCGGGGAGGGGGCTGCCAAAAAAGTGCGTGCAGGACCTTCCGACACCGAAGACCCATTGGAAGGCCCTTCAAATGCACATCCCCAAAAGCAGCCTCTCCCCCAACAAGTTCCAATGCAGATACCACTGCTGGCTCCTTTTCCGCCACTCTCTTTACCACCACCTCCCCTACCACTTCCGCCAATGTTCCCTCCTCAATATTGCATTCCCCAGAATGCTCCCTCTGAGTCGCTACAACCCCCACAATTTTTACAACCCCCATTACCACCACCACAACCACCACAACCTCCCCTACCAACAGAAACACCCCCACTTCATCCCCGCCAACATCAAATTGTGCATATAAGGCGAGCACAATCCCTTGAAAGGCCATCCCCCCCAAAATTACTCAGGTCACTCTCATTACCATCCCTGAGTCCAATGTCTTCCCCAGAACTCTTTCCAGAACTGACTCCCATCCAAACAAACCCCCAGACCACATCATCTCAACATCAAAAAGAGAAAGAACAACAACTAAAAGCAAAACATTTATGCACCGTTGGTGCAGAAGCAGTAACGGACCATCTATTAAAAAAGATGTTAAAGCCGTTACTGCAACTGGAAAAAGTGGAAAAGAAAAAAGTTAACAACCCTTTTAATTTTAAGAGTGCAGCCATGGTGACCACTTTCATCCGTTCGGCTGGTGACCGTACCAAGGGCGTATGGAAGTTCTTGGATACGGTCCGCCAGACCGACACGGGTGTAAAGCTGGCGGAATTGGAGCACTCTTCCTTGAAAAGATGCTTGCCTTTTTGCTCAGGGAGGGTCCCTATCTTAGTTCACCCCTCCTTTTATAGAGCCCTAAAAGTACGGTTCCCGCTGGATGTCGGCGGAGTGTCGAGGGATGGCCGAGTGAACACTGAGCTCGGCACTGGCTCTCTGAGACAGGCCGTTGGCATCCTCACCCCTGGGGATTTCCGGCCCATAGTCGACACTGAATAAGGTAAGTCGGATTGATGGCTTTAAACGTTGCCAGTTTGAATGTGAGGGGACTGTGGGATTCAAGCAAGTGTGCGCGCTTGCTTGGTGAACTCAGGAACCTCTGCGTGGATGTTTCTGCAGTGCAGGAGACTCACTTCACTTGCGAGGCTGACTGTCGGGTGCTGGAAAGCGACTTTAACGTTTTCTCAGCATACGGCAGCAACTTCAGCGCTGGGGTCTCCTTGCTAGTTGGACGCAGCCTTGATGCTGATGTTGACGTTGTTTTTGCAGGTGACGGGGGCCGGTTGGTTGTGGCCGATGTTGCCGTGAAAAGTTTCAAGTTTCGTCTGGTTGCGGTTTATGCGCCCAATATCGCTGCGGAGAGGGTTTCCTTTTTTCGTCGGTTGGCGCCGTTCCTGGACGATACGAAGCGGCTAGTCTTAATGGGTGATTGGAATGCGATCCTTGATCCCAAGATAGATAAAGTCGGGCGGGGAGCTAGGCGTGCGGGAAGGTGTGATAGCAGCCTTGTCGGCTTCGTGACTCGTCACGGTCTCGTCGACAGGTTTCGTCTTGATCACCCAGGGCGGGAGATGTGGACGTGGCTAGATAGCTCGCCCTCTGCCAAAGTAGGCTCCTACTTGGACAGAGTGTTAGTGAGAAGAGCTGACATTGATTTTGTTAGTTGTCCCACGTTCCACTTGATAGCGTGGACTGACCATAAACTCATTAGAGTCAGTCTGCGGTTAGCAAATAGGCCTAGTCTGGCCGGCTACTGGAAGTTCAATACCTCCTTACTGGAGATACGGGACTTCCGGGATCGGCTAGAATCCCTAATTCAGCGGGCGTTAGTGGGGGCGGTTACCGGGAATAGGTGGTGGGTTTCTCTTAAGCACAGGATTAGAGATTTCGCCACCAAATACGGTCGACGGCTCAACTTAGATAGGACCGCGGAGGCGAAATCTATAGATGATAGACTCTCCCGGGCGGTGGCTGGGGGGGACTCCCTAGGTGTAGAGCTAGCTAGGAGGGACCTTGAGCGTGAGAGTAGCGAGCGCTACAAGGGATCAGTAGTTAGATCTAGGCTAAAAAGAGTTCTCAACGAAGCTGTGAAATCGAACGCGACTGCGCGTGAAGAAGAAGTGCGAAGGTTCCCCGATCGGTACATCGCATCTGTGAAGACCCCGGACGGGCGTCTGCTGCGATCGGGTCGTGAGATACGTGACGCCTTTCGGGCGCACTTTCGGGATCGCTTTGCCCGCTGCACTGATCTCCCGCTCCGGGAGTTTCGTAGCTATCTGGCCGACTTCCCCCGCCTTGGGGCGGCTGAAGCGGCTAGCTGCGAGGGTGTGGTTACTGAATGCGAAGTCCGTGACGCGTTGAAGCAGGTCGGCCTCAACAAGTCGCCGGGACTAGATGGTTTGCCCTACGAAGTGTACTTGAGGGTGTCGCACATGTTTGTGCCTATTCTGACGGATATGTTCAACCATTGGTTCGTCCAGGGAGCCATCCCTGGTAGCGTTACCAAGGGCGTGATCACATTGCTGAAGAAAGGTGGCAGGCATGTTTGGGAGGGTTTAGACGATTACAGGCCCATAACTCTGCTTAACACAGAGTTAAAGATTTTGGCCCGGGTCTTAGCGAATCGTTTACAGCTTGTCATTAGCGATCTGATCGGCCCCGAGCAGACCTTTGCTGTGAAGGGAAGATCGATCCAGGACAACCTGCACTTGATTCGCGAGGTCCTAGAGGGGATAAAAGACGACACCGAATCCGCGCTGATCAGTTTAGATCAGTCCAAGGCCTTCGATAGGGTTGACCATCGGTTCTTGGCGTCTGTTTTGGAGACTGCCGGATTCGAACCGGAGTTCCGCAGATGGATTAGCATGATGTACCACAACCCTCAGGCAGTGGTGCAGGTAAACGGAAGGCGTTCGGGGGTGATCGCGATCGAGCGTTCGGTCCGGCAAGGCTGCCCTCTGTCTCCTCTTCTCTATGTCCTCGCGTTGGAGCCCCTCCTGCGTAGGCTTAGGGATGAGGGGACAAGTCCGGCACTGCGCGGTATCCCATTCGTTGGCCGCCTTGCGGCTAGGGTTTCCGCGTTCGCTGATGACGTCACAGTCTTTGTATCCCGCCTCAAGGATATAAAGGCTGTGAAAGAGGCGGTTGTCGAGTATGAGCGGATTGCAGGGGCCAAGGTCAATTTTGACAAAAGCGAAGGTTTGCGGCTTGGTGCTTGGAGGGGTAGCAATACTCTTCCAGGGCCCTTCCGCTGGAGTGACGGACCCATCCGCATCCTTGGGGTGTGGTTTGGGCCCGACCTCCAACTGGAGCGAAATTGGTCGGAGGTACAAGCTAAGGTGAATGCTCAGGTGGGAATCTGGCTTTCAAGGAGGTTGTCCTTAAAGGGCAGGGCTGAGGCGTGCGCCACGTACGTCTTCCCCCTGATCCTTTACCGATTGGCTGTACTTCCTCTGCCTAAGGCACGTCGGTTGGCACTGCAACAATCCCTCTCCAGATTGCTCTGGGGAGGTGCAAGGCCGATGGTCCGTAGGCAGGTCTGTATCCAACGTACTCGCAACGGGGGTCTGGGTATGCCTGATCTGGAGAGCCACTGGCTTGCTGAAAGACTTGCATATCTGGGCCGTGTCTTGACGGGGGACTCAGTGTGGAGACGAAAGGCGAGTCGGACTTTTCCTCGCCTCAAGTCAGACCCAAAGGCTGGAGGTAGACGTAGGCCTTTGGGCGAAGCACTGTTTGTCCGCGAGTGCCGAAAGGCCCTTCGTAACCTTCTTGGGTCCAGTGACCTTTCATGGCCTCGGAAGGAGCTGTATCGGGAATTAGTGGTGGGTTCCGCTTCTGATCCTCTCAGCGAGCGGCACGGCTGGACGGCGGAGGAGATCCGCTCTCACTGGAATTGGGCGCCAGGATCGAGCTTCTTGAACAACTCCGAGTTCTCGCTCACCTGGCGACTTGTTCGGAATGCGTTATCCCTTCGCGGCTTGAACTTCAAGGCGGGCCTGGCAGACATGCCTGATTGCACTCGCTGCGGCAGTGGCTTGGAAGAAACGGCTGAGCACGCCTTCTACTACTGCGAGCGAGTCCGTCCGTTTTGGGATCACGTCGGGGAGTGGACGGCTCGCATCGAACCCAAACAGCTCGTGCTGCTCGACGTTGGTTACGTCGTAGACAACGTTCTTCCTCCGTTTCACGGTGAGAAGCGTGTGGTGTTTCTCGCGATCCTAGCTGTAGCCCGAATGGTGATTTGGACGACGCGAAACAAGGGATTGTATGACGATGCAAACTTTTCTCATCGTGATCTGGTTTTGTATTTTCGGCATCAGCTGAGGGTCAAAATCAGATGCGATAGAAAACGCTTGGATCGCATAACATTCAGCAAAAGGTGGGTGACTGCAGCGAGCCTGGTTGTACGAAAGGGGGCAACGTTGGAGTCATCCTTCCCTCCTCTGCCGGCCCATGGCGTCTATGGTACGGGTCCTTAGGGACCCCATCCCTGGTAAGTAGAATTGTTTTTTCCCCCTTGTAACCTAGTTAGCAGTATGTTTTGTGTCATTGTCCCCGTCATCTAGTCGGTAGTTTCTCAAGATCTTCCCCCTCCCTATTATTTTTGTACCTCAACCCGAATCCCAGCCCGCTTTTATTGAAGATCTTGAAAATTCATATGTAAAAAATCATATTATCTGCTTGTATCGATCCATACCGCGCCCGACCCTTTATTTATTTTATCTCTGTAGATTAGGATTCCCGCCCTACCTAGGGTAGGTCCGGCTTGTTTCCGCTTTCTTTCGACCCGGAAAACAGTCGGCCTCCAATTTTATAGACGGGGGGATGGGAGGGAAACCAAACGGGGGATTTTTTCCTTGTTTTCCTGTATATATGTTTTTCAGGGTTTTTTCTCCCATTCCCATCATATCCATTGTAAAAAATCATACATTGTAAATAAAATCATGCATCACATTCGGGTTTTAAGTAGGACTTTTTCATAGAGCAAATGCGGTATTTTGGTGGTTGCTGCGTGCAAGGAGATGGACGAGTGATTATATATTGTATTGTTGAATGGGTCGGCGAATGTGGCTAGCTAGGTTCCCCATAGAAAATATAGTTAAAGCATGACCGCTCCCTTCCCCTCCCCCAAAACCACAAGGCCTCGTGCCTACTTGTATTAACTACAAGAAATAAAGAACTCAGGAGCCAAGTGGAAGAAGAGGCGAAACTTCCTGACGAGGTCCACGTTGTTCTCCGAGTTAGGCTTGTTTTTCTTTTTCCAGATAGCTACGTGTTTTCTATGCAATTTTTAAAAAAAAGACAAATCGTGGTAAGACTTGTTTTGACCTAATTTCAATTGAATTTTAGTGTTGTCTTACCAATCTTTTTCTTTTTTACTGGACTGACTTAAATTTCGGCACTCTTTAGTTCAGCTTTTGCCACTCTTTTAGTTTGACTTTTTATTTTTTATTTTTTACTGCTCGGTCATTTTTTGTTTAAATCACTTCTTACACCGCATTCTACGTTGGCCCTCCTGATTGCTATTTTTTTTTGGCAATCATGGAGGGGTCTTCTTCTTCCTCCTCGTCATCTGATAAACAGCTTATTGACCCGACCAACCACAATGTCCCAACTACGGATAATCAAGGAAAAGAAGCCCTCCCGAGGCAGTCGGAAGAGTCGCAACCTTTGAGCTTGATCGGCTCAAACTGGCCATCCCTTCCTTCTGAATCAGGAAGCCCTATACCACCAGGGCAAAAGAGCCAGCATGAAAATCCGTCACCATGGAAAATCATTCAGAAAAGGCCTGACGAATACGAGAAGGACCGGGTGGGCAAATATGCCAACTATTTTAAGGGCAATGAGATTTTGCCCATCCCGGAACTCGTCGAGAAACTAGAGCCAAGGATCGTCTCTCTGGTGGTGACGGATCAAAAAACTAGGCGGCTCGTTGGCCTAAAGAAGGAAGGGTTTGAGGACCTTCTGAGAAAAGCGGGCGTCCCATGCCAATACTTCTGCAGAAGGAGTTTTGCGACATGGGATGTCCTGCTCCCTCCCAGCGACCAGGCGGCCAAGGTTGCTTCGTCCAATATTATGACAAAATTCTTCCGGCTGCAGCCGGAATACCTAGGCACCCGTAGGATTCGGGTTACCATCTGTAACGTCACGGCTTTTCTAACTGGAGAAGTACTGGCCGCGTTCCTCAGTTCGTACGGGAACGTAGAGGAAATAACCCTCCTCAGGTCAGCAGCCGGGACCGCCTACGGGGACTACGTGTTCCGGATGTGCCTAGCTCGGGAGGGTTTTCAGTCGATCCCGGAAACCATTGTAAGCAGAGGGAGGCAGATGATGGTAATTGTGGAAGGAAGACGCCCGCGCTGTTGGAGCTGTAAGCAGTTGGGGCATATTGCGAAGTTCTGTCCTAAAAAGGATCCACCACAAGCCCCAGCTGCTGCAGCCGCCACAGCAGCCACAGAAACCACAGCAACAGCAGTTCCCACAGTCCCAACAAGGGAGAAAGAACAAGACATTCCTACACCCAAAACAGTGGAGGAGTGGATTGAAGTCAATCGGAGGAAAAAAAAGAAATCCCCTCAAAAATCCGAGGGCAAGCCATCATCTGCCTCTCCTGTAAAGGAAGTGGAACCAGCAACAAAGAAGACAGTGTCCCCAATAGAAACTGATATTTATACATCAGTGACAGCGCCAATCCCAGCACATATCACGGAGCATCCTCCTTTGTCAAAAACGAGGAAGAAAGCAAAAAACAAACAAAGTTCCCCCGCACCGAAATCTGTAGATACACCAATGGAGACGGCTACGAACTTGAAGAGGAGAAGGAGCAGCGGAGAGGGTGCAGCTAAGAAAGTCTGCTCTGGGCCAACCTGCCCTGAGGACCCCCTTGAAGGCCCCTCTCATGCCTTCCTTCCTAAAGCTAAACCTCTCCCTCAACCTGCTCCAGCGAATTCGCAAATCCCGCCTCCTTTGCTATCACTTCCTCCACCTATTCTTCCTCTACCACCTCCTCCTCCACTAATACTTCCACCATGTCCACCACCACCTCCCCCTCAATACCCCACTCAACAACATGCCCCGCCTGAACCAAAATGTTCTCAACCCTCACAACCCCCTGAACTGTCACACCGCCCTCCCCAGCCAACAAAGACTCGCCCCCATCAAATTGTAAGGTCCCAGTCCCATAATAGACTGTCCCAAAAAAGTCTGCTGAGGACCTTTTCCCTTCCCTCCCTTAGCCCATGCTCCTCTCCGGAACTGTTTCCAGCAGCATTGGAGAAAGATCCAGCACCTGCAGCAGAACCAGCTACAACGTCGGCAGATCCCGTACAAAGGAAATCCCGGCGGCATACCAAAAAGAAAGAGCTAACCAAAGAACAATGCAGCAAGGCAGTGGCTCTGTGTACTGTCGGGCTGGAATCCGTGACGGACTACCAGCTCCGGAAGACACTGAAGCCACTGCTGGACCTGGAGAAAATTCAGGGAAAAAACATTTGTGATCCAACGAACTTTAGGAGTGCACCCATGGTGACCACCTTCGTCCGTTCGTCTGGCGACCGTTCCAAGGGCGTGTGGAAGTTCTTGGATGCGGTCCGTCAGACGGACACGGGCGTTGTGCTGGCGGAGTTGGAGCACTCCTCTCTGAAGCGATTCTTGCCATTTTGTACGGGGAGGACCCCCATTTTAGTTCATCCCTCTTTATATAGGTGTCTAAAGGTGCGGTTCCCGCTGGATGTCGGTGGAGTGTCCAAAGGTGCCGAATTACGACTGAGCTCGGCACCGGCTCCTTGAGACAGGCTGTTGGCATCCTCACCCCCGAGTACTTCCGGCCCATCGTCGACACTGACTAGGTAAGTGTGCCAGGATGGCTTTAAACATTGCTAGTTTAAATGCGAGGGGACTGAGGGACGCAAGCAGGTGTGCGCATTTGCTTTCGGACCTCTCGAACCTGTGCGTGGATGTCGCTGCGGTGCAGGAGACTCACTTCATTTGCAAGGCGGACTGTCGGGTGCTGGAGAACGACTTTGTCGTTTATTCAGCATTCGGCAGCCGCCTCAGCGCTGGTGTCTCTCTGCTAGTTGGACGCAGCCTTGATGCGATTGTTGATGTCTTTGCAGGTGACGGGGGCCGGCTGCTGGTGGCTGATGTTGCCGTGAAGACCTTCAAGTTCCGAATAGCTGCGGTTCATGTGCCCAATAGCATTGCGGAGAGACGCTCCTTCCTTCGGCGGTTGGGGTCGTTCCTGGATGCTTCGAAGCGGACAGTTCTAGTGGGGGATTGGAATGCGATCCTTGACCCCAATCTAGATAGGGCCGGTCGGGGTGCTAGCTGTGTGGCAAGGTGTGACAGCGCCCTGTTGGACTTTTTGACTGAGTTCGAATTGGTCGACAGGTTCCGTCTCGATCACCCAGGGAGGGAGATGTGGACGTGGATAGGAAATTCGCCCTCTGGCCAGGTCCGGTCTTACC
Organism: Sepioteuthis lessoniana; assembly: GCA_963585895.1. Lineage (NCBI taxonomy): Eukaryota > Metazoa > Mollusca > Cephalopoda > Myopsida > Loliginidae > Sepioteuthis > Sepioteuthis lessoniana. The sequence goes on from OY757911.1 coordinate 14,229,772, forward strand.
TGGACAGAGTGTTAGAGAGTAGAGCTGACAGTGACCTAGTTGCTTGTCCCACGTTCCACTGGTTAGGGCGGTCTGACCATAAACTTGTTAGGGTCAGCCTGCGGTTAGTCAATAGGCCTAGTCTGGCCAGCTACTGGAAGTTCAATACCTCCTTACTGGAGATATGGGACTTCCGGAAGCGGCTGGAAAACCTAATTCAGCGGGCGTTAGTGGGGGCGGTTATTGGGAATAGGTGGTGGGTATCCCTTAAGTATAGGATTAGGGATTTCGCCATCAAATACAGCCAGCAGCTCGCTCTAGATAGGGCTAAGAAGGCGAAATCCTTAGAAGATAGACTTTCCCGGGCGGTGGAAGGGGGGGACTCCGTAGCCATAGATCTAGCTAAGGGGGACCTTGAGCGCGAGGCTAGCGAGCGTTACAAGGGTTTCGTAGTTAGAAATAGGCTAAAAAGAGTTTCGAACGAAGACGTGAAATGCAGCGCGTTAATGCGTAGGGAAGAGTTGAGAAGGTTCCCTTGTCGGTATATCGAGTACGTTAACGCCCCGGACGGGCGCGTGCTGAGATCGAGCCGTGAGATTCGTGAGGCTTTCCGGGCACACTTTCGAGATCGCTTTGCCCGCTGTCCTGACCTCCAGGCTCAGGAGTTTCGTGACTATTTAGCCGACTTCCCCCGCCTTGGGGAGGCGGAAGCGGCTAGTTGCGAGGGTGCGGTTACAGAGTGCGAAGTCCGTAGTGCGATGAAGCAGGTCGGCCTTAACAAGTCGCCTGGACTGGACGGTTTACCCTACGAAGTGTACTTGAGGATGTCGCACATGTTTGCCCCTATTCTGACGAATGTGTTCAACCATTGGCTTGCCCAGGGAGCCATCCCTGGTAGCATCACCAAAGGTGTGATCACATTGCTGAAGAAAGGTGGCAGGCATGTTCGGGGGGATCTAGATGATTACAGGCCCATAACTCTGCTTAACACAGAGTTAAAGATTTTGGCCCGGGTCCTGGCGAACCGTTTGCAGCTTGTCATCAGTGATCTGATCGGCCCTGAGCAGAACTACGCTGTGAAGGGAAGATCGATCCGGGACAACTTGCACTTGGTGCGCCAGATCCTAGAGGGGATAAAAGACGACACGAGAGCCGCGCTGATCAATTTGGATCAGTCCAAGGCCTTCGATAGGGTGGACCACCGGTTCTTGGCGGCGGTTTTGGAGACCGCCGGATTCCAACCGGAGTTCCGCAAATGGATTAGCATTCTGTACCATAACCCACAGGCGGTGGTGCAGGTGAACGGGAGGTGTTCGGGGGCTTTTGCGATCGAGCGATCGGTCCGGCAAGGCTGCCCCTTGTCCCCCTTCTCTATGTCCTTGCTCTGGAGCCCCTGCTCCGAAGGCTTAGGGATGGAGGGGCTCGTCCGGCCCTGCGCGGAATCTTGCTAAGCGGCAGCGTCCGAGCCAAGATTTCCACGTTCGCTGATGATATCACGGTCTTTGTGTCTGGGCGTCGGGACATAGAGGCTGTGAAGGAGGCGGTTGCGAGATACGAAAAGGTAGCAGGTGCCAAGGTCAACTTTGACAAGAGCGAAGGCTTGCGGTTGGGTGCCTGGAGGGGCAGCGTTCCCCTGCCAGGGCCCTTCCGCTGGAGTGACGGTCCCGTCCGCATCCTCGGGGTGTGGTTCGGGCCGGGCCTCCAGCTGGAGCGTAATTGGTTGGAGGTACGGGCCAAGGTAGAAGCGCAGGTGGCTACCTGGCTTCGAAGGCGGTTGTCCTTAAAGGGCAGGGCGGAGGTGTGTGCCGTGCACATCTTCCCCTTGATCCTTTACCGTTTGTCCGTACTTCCTCTGCCTAAGGATCATCGGGCGGCGCTGATACAATCCCTTTTCAAGCTTCTTTGGAAAGGTGGAAGCCCGTTGGTGCGTAGGCAGGTCTGCTATCAACGTCCTTGCAATGGGGGTCTGGGGATGCCGGATCTCGAGAGCCACCGGCTCGCTGAGAGACTGGCTTACCTGGGCCGGTCGTTGACGTCGGACGCGGTGTGGAGCCTCAAGGTTGGAGTTGCCTTCCCCGACCTGAGGTTGTGTCCCGAGGCTGAAGGCCGTCGTAGGCCAAGGGACGAGCCACCATTCGTCATCGAGTGCCGCAGGGCCCTTCGAAATCTTCCTCGGTCCAGTGACCTCTCATGGACTCGTAAGGAGCTGTATAGGGGATTAGTGGTGGGTTCCGCCTCGGATCCTCTGGTGGAGCGGCTCGGCTGGTCGGCGGAGGAGATTCGCTCCGAGTGGAATTGGGCGCCAGGTTCGGGCTTCTTGAGCAACAAGAGTTCTCGCTCACCTGGCGGCTAGCTCGAAACGCGTTGGCCCTCAACGACTGGGCTTACAGAGCGTGCATAGCAGATATGCCTGACTGCCTCCGCTGCGCCAGTGGTCTAGAGGAAACGGCTTTGCACGCCTTCTACTACTGGAGCCACGTCGAGGAGTGGACGGCTCGCATCAGCCCTAGAGAGCTCGTGCTGCTCGACGTTGGTTACGTCGTGGATAACGTTAACCCTCCGTATCGAGGTGAGAAGCGTATGGTGTTTTTCGTGATCCTAGCCGTGGCTAGAATGGTGATTTGGCTGACGCGAAACAAGGGATTGTATGAGGGTGCAAACTTTTCTTATCGTGATCTGATCTTGTTCTTTAGGCATCTGCTTAGGGTCAAGATTAGATGCGATAGAAGATGCTTGGACCGCATAACATTCAGCAAAAGGTGGGTGCATGCAGCGAGCTTGGTCGTATGCAAGGGAGCAACGTTGGAGTCATCCTTCCCTCCTCTGCCTGCGCATGGCGACGATGGTCCGGGTCCTTCGGGACCCCACCCCGGGTAAGTAGGCACTTTGTGAATTCCTTAGGGTATCTAGACCCCCTAGCTAGTGGAGTGAGGTGTGTCATTGTCCCCACCACTTAGATGTTAGTTTCCCTCAAGATCCTCCCCATTCCCAGTTTCTTTTTTTTTACCCTTCTACCACTTCTTGAGTCCCGGCCCCCCTTTGAGGATCTTGATCACACATTTCTGTTTTCCATGTTCATTTCCCTTTCCTGACCGATGCCTTTTTCCGTTTGTTATTTTATCCCGTATAACCTAAGGATCCCCCACCCCATAGGGAAAGCTTCGGCTTATTTTTGGGTCCTGCCCAGATACCAGAAAACAGTCGACTCTCCAGAACATAGAAGGGGGGATGGGAGGGAAACCAACCGGGTTTATGTTTTGTTTACTCTGGGGCTTTTTTCTCCAATCCCCCATCATCCTTTCACTCGCTGTACATACGTCATTAAATTTTGTCGGGTTTTAAGTAGGGTTTCATGGAGCAAATGAGGTATTTTGGTGGTTGTGGCGTGGTTGGGTGGATGAAGAAATTTATTGTATGGAATGAATGGAAAGAATGATTGGGGACGATGAGAGGGACTAGCTAGGGCTACATAGAATAATACAGTTTTCGTCCCTTTCCCTTTACCCCCCAAAAATTCTTGGGCCTTGTGCCCACCGAAAAGTAAACTCTGTATACTTTGTCGGAAATAAAGCCAAGTGGAAGAAATATGTCAATATTGGTCAGTATGTCTTTAAGTCCAATTTAAAATGCTGAATTTTACAAAATGTTATGCTGTATTTTGTTTGTGAAATAATGCTTAAACTATGCGTTTTAAATGTAAAGGCACGCTTACTCTACTATAAAGCCAATTTGATATTAAGCCTATCCACATGTCAGCGAACAAGGCAGAATGTTTTTGAATATCTTCTATCGAATAATTTAAAAATTCGTAAAGAAAACCCTAACAGTAGTTTAGAAGAAAAAGCCTAGAACGCCTAATGCTACCACAGGCACCCCCTAAGAGAAAAAGAAAAAAAAAAAAAAAAGCTCTATAATTCCTGAAGCCTGCTAGGTCCCCAACTGTAGGAAGAAAAAAAAAAAAAAAAAAAAATGAAAATCCCAGGAAAAGTCCCAATACAGCAAAAAAAAAAAAAAAGAGTATAAGTCAGTACTAGTGAAAGTCATACGAAAGTACCTTAATGTTGGACTTTAACTCAGTTAAAACTTAAAACAAATCCCCCCCCTTTTTTATTTTTTTATTTTTTTATTACTATTATTATGTACACATGGGAAGCAGCATGATGTACGTAAAGGTATTTGAATAAACCCATGGACGACCAAACTCAATACCCAAATGGGTCCTGGACGTGAGCTTGACTTTTCGCTCAGGATCGCCAGTTCGATCGGGGAACTACTGCTGCTCCTCTATAAGAGTGGCTTCTATAGAAGAGAATAAAACAGCCATCGAAAGATAACCATGACCCACACTCAAACCACTTACACAAACCGCATCGCTCTTCGCGCGGGTAAAAAAGGGGCGCGTCCTGCTGAGGTTGGAGCCCTGGCCTCGGTGTTCGAAAAATCAGCTACAGAGCTCAAACAATCAAAACTACTAAAATGCAAGCAAACACTACAAATAGCCACATTTAACGTAAGAACCTTAAATAGAATAGGACAACTCCCAGAGCTAATCGCATCGGCCGAAGAACATAAAATAGACATAATATGCATACAAGAACACAGATACACGCACACAGAAGATATCAAATATCACGAAACTGGCAATGGATGGTCGCTCGCCACTGTATCCGCATGGAAAAACTCTGTCAACGCCGCAATAGGAGGGGTAGGATTGCTTATAGGACCTAGAGCACTAAAAACGCTTAATAGCGTTGAGAAAATACAGCCTAGAATGATGGCAGCTACATTCAACGGAAACCCCAGAGCAACAATCATCTCATGCTACAGCCCCACCAATGTTAGTGAAGAAAATGAAATAGTCACCTTCTACGATGAGTTATCCTCATTAGTGCGTAGCATCCCGAAACACAACATGCTAGTCATTGGCGGAGACATGAATGCACAAATCGGGAAAAACGGAAACAACAAATACAGCCTCCACAACACGTCGAATAGAAATGGGCAACATCTAACAGATTTCATGATAGAAAATAGATTAGCATGCCTCAATACAAACTACCAAAAAAGAGAGGGCAAACTATGGACATACACGTACGCAAACAATACTAAAGCTCAGATAGACTACGTCCTTATAAACAAGAAATGGAAGAATAGTGCATTGAATTGCGAGGCATACTCCTCTTTTGAGGGTGTGTCCACCGATCACCGAATAGTCACAGCGAAAATACGGTTAAGCCTACGAAAAAACGACAAACGAACAGCGACCACCAAACACTATGACTGGGCCCTATTAAACAACAAAGATGTAAGAGATAAATACGTATTAGAATTAAGAAACAGATTCGAAACACTACAAGAAAAGACGGAAAAAAGTACACCAAACGACGAATACGAAAATTTCGTCAATGCACACCTCGAGGCAGCAGCAAAATACATTCCAACAAAAATTAAAACTAAATATAGAGTCCCATGGGAAACTTTAGCGGTGAGAGAAAAACGTGCACTAGTGAAAACAGCCTCCAAAAACTATCGAAAAAACCCAACAAACACAAATGCCTTAAAACTAAAAACGGCACAATATCAATTAGCAGGCATATATATAAAGGAGCAGACAGAATACATTCAAAATCAGATAGATAAGATTAGAGACTCGGTGGAAGATAGACAATCTAGAATTGCCTGGCAAACAATAAACGAAGTGAGCAGAAGAAAGAACACAGCCAAAGCAAAACTTAAAGCAGCAAACCAACAAGAAAGAATAAAACTGTGGAAACAGCACTTCGAAAACTTACTTGGAAACCCACCAAAAATAACACATGAACCAATCACCAGAATAATTAGCAAACAATTAGACATTAAACTTGGACCGTTCACACAAGAAGAACTCGACTCGGTTCTCAGAAAAATTAAAAATAGGAAAGCTGCAGGGCTGGACGAAATTCCCCCGGAAGTATGGAAGACCAGACAATTCGACGACATACTGCTCCGACACTGCAACGCAGTATACAATCAAAATCCGATAGATAGATGGACGAAGGGATGCATACTCCCCTTCCCTAAAAAGGGGGACCTCGGATTAGCCAAAAACTACCGAGGCATAACACTTACATCCATAGCTGCCAAAATCTACAATGCCCTACTGCGAAACCGAATAGAACCCAAAATCGACAACATACTTAGAAAAAACCAAAATGGCTTCCGAAGAAATAGATCCACGACCTCACAAATATTAACCATCCGCAGAATCCTTGAAGGTGTACGGGCAAAGAACCTACAAGCGACATTAATATTTGTCGACTTTACCAAGGCTTTCGACTCCATTCACAGAGGAAAGATGGAACAAATCCTACTAGCGTACGGCATACCTAAAGAAACCGTAGCGGCAATAACGATTCTCTATAGAAACACTAAAGTAAAAGTACGATCACCAGATGGAGACACAGAATACTTCGACATTGTAGCAGGAGTACTACAAGGGGACACGCTGGCTCCGTATCTCTTTATCATTTGTCTAGACTACGTACTTAGAACATCGATTGACAAAATCAAAGAGAATGGCTTCGAACTGACGAAGAAAAGAAGCAGAAGATACCCCGCAACAACAATTACCGACGCCGACTACGCCGATGACATAGCGATACTGGCAAATACACCTGACCAAGCCGAAACACTTCTGCATAGTTTGGAACGAGCAGCAGCAAGCATAGGCCTCCATGTTAATGCACACAAAACGGAATATATGTGCTATAACCAAACGGGGGACATCTCCACTCTAAAAGGAACCCCTCTTGAACTAGTAGACAAATTCACGTACCTAGGAAGCAGCGTCGAATCAACCGAAAAGGACATCGAAACGAGGTTAACGAAAGCATGGACAGCTATCAATAGGCTATCGACTATATGGAAATCAGACCTAACCGATAAAATGAAACGCAGTTTCTTCCAGGCAGCGGTCACATCGATACTGCTATATGGATGCACTACATGGACGCTAACAAAACGGCTGGAGAAGAAACTAGATGGCAATTACACAAGAATGCTGCGTGCAATCCTGAACAAGTCCTGGCAGCAACACCCCACAAGACACCAACTGTACGGCCACCTGCCCCCTATCACGAAAACTATTCAAGTTAGGCGAACCAGACATGCAGGACATTGCTGGAGAAGCAGAGATGAACTCATAAGAGATGTACTCTTATGGATCCCCACACATGGCCGCGCAAAAGCAGGACGACCAGCACGAACGTACATTCAGCAGCTATGTGAGGATACAGGTTGCTGTCCTGAAGACCTACCTAGGGCGATGAACGATAGGGAGGAGTGGCGAGAGAGGGTCAGGGATATCCGTGCTGCCAGCACGATATGATGATGATGATGAAGTTTAAAAATTAGGGTGTTCTTTTTTTTCTTTTTTGTGACCTGCTGTTCATGAACAGTCACATTAGTGTCACGCGCGCAGATAATAAACAACTAATGGGTCTAGTATAGCCACAATATGCCACTCGTGATAAACATGTTGAATCAAAATATGACGCAACGTGGGACCGAGGCAACAAGATTGGGTGTCATGATCAGCAGGTGCTCTTCTGATAGCCAATATTGGAGACTCGTTCGTCATCCTGCGAATGTTGGCTGTTCTTTTTTCAGGTACTCGAAGGACGACTTAAGGAACCACTTCTATTTTAGGAGCAATCCTTCACAAAGAGGATATAGAAAAAGAATGATAGAGATCTGGCTAGAATGTGCTAGTTTTCAGACAACATGCCAAAGACTTGCTGACCAAGCTAGAAGAAAGAAAGGTTACTTAAGTAATGTTTTTATTATTACTTACTTAAGTAAATACCGCTTAGACATATGATGGATAGATATTAGTTGACTCATAAACACCTAAATTACAAATGCTGAAGTCAAATATCTTACAGAAGCAATGAAAGATAATTTGAAACATGACTCACCCATGTTTTAACAAGTATCTTCCAAGTGCTGAGATTTGGCAGGAAAAATTATAAAACGGTCTGTACAAAATTTTTGGAAACCAAAAAGTAATTTTCATTCAACAAATGGGTATGCTACGTTACCAGTTAATTTTCGTCGCTTCTTTTGTAGCATATCAATTCTTTCAGTATTATCATCTTTATTTATTTTCACAAAAACTTGACGATATCTTAAACTAGTCGAGAACAACTAAAAAATAAATAACTATAAGAAATGCTCCACTTTGTCTTATCACTTTTGTTCATCTCTCTCTCTCTCTCTCTCTCTCTCCATACACAGCGATATATATATATATATATATATATATATGAGGGTCAGTTGAAAATTCCAAAGGCTGATCAAGTTACACTAATGAAACGTGACCAAAAAAGTTTATTTTTCAATATAATGCACCTTTCTGTCCACATACTTATTTCATCGGTGTTGCTTCGGAGCTTGGATCTCATTGGTGAAAAATAATAATCAACAATAGATATGGACTTATCATTTGATTTTTTTCAAACCATTCTCGTTATATATATATATATATATAACCTAAAATAGATAAATACACTCACCCCTTTGTGGTAGCCTCATTACAGTCAGATTCTTGTGTTTTTCCCAAATAATCCTCAAATGAGACTATCCTAAAGCTCCAAATATTACAATTCATCTGTTTGAGCACTATCTTTCCAATAAATCTTAATATACACTCTTTTTACTCTAAAAAGGTCTAGTCTCAACATAGGACTTTTTTCAATCCATGAAACTAGCAGCAATGAGACTGCTGTAGAGCGGTGAGTAAACATGTATTTATCTTAGGTGTTTTTCACGCTCTCTTGCTCGGTATTTGATCACTTCTTGATTTTTGAAAAAAACATTTTTAAACAATTTAAACCACTATATATATATATATATATATATATATATATATATATATATATTTATTTAAACCACAATATATATATATTTAAATCACAATATATATATATATATATATATATATATATATATATTGTCCTGGTCACCATTATTCGTACTATATGATTTTTTGCAATATCTTGAAATAAACAAATAACTAAATATAGACATTTTTTAAATCATTTTCTGTTCTTTATCAACCATAAGTTGTCAATATGCCAAGGCTATTTCATGAGATTCATTTTTTTTTATCAAGATGTATTTTACATTATTTACTGAAATTTTTGGGTACCAATAATTGCGACCAGGAGTATATATATATATATATATATATACTCCTGGTCACAGTTATACGTATGTATGTATGTGTGAGTGTATTTGTGTGTTTATATATATCATAATTATATAAGTTATGCTAACATGGCTGATAAACCACAGTCTCTTTTTTCTAATTTTCACTCCTAAATTTTCTCTCCTTGATTAGTTATAATTATTCAGATAACACTCCTGTTATGTTTGTAACACTCATTAATTCGTGACAGCTGAAAATCCTCTCTTTTTTTTTCGAGTTTTCAATGCATGAAGATTAAAAGCCAAAAATTGCTAAAGCAATATTCAGAGAAAACATGATAAAATTTAATTATTTTTTACCAGAGCTAAAAATACTGCATTTATTAGCACAGATAATATCAAGAGTTCAAATGAGATGTGCTGGAATAGCAGTAAAATTATTGGGCAGTGATAAAATACGAAATGGTGTTTGTTTAATGATTCAAACCCATGATATATAACCATTCACAAGGTTATATAATGAAATTTTATTGTAACCCCTTATAACAACTACCTTCAGTTTCGTATAGGGCATTTCTTTTATATAAATAACTGAAGAGAAGGGTGTTGTGAATCTACTACTTAGGGTTCAAGGTAAATTCATCGTGGTAAATTCATAGTCTATAGACGTCTTGGGTGGTTTAATGGTTAGCAGGCTAGACAACCAGGCCTTCACGAGTGAATTTAGAGTCTCATTTGATGACCCATTCATAAGGTCTTGTACTACCTCTAAGTAAGAAGCCTCGTAGGTTATCAACTTTATTTTGTTATTTAATCAACGGTTTCGTTTAGGTTTAGTGTCGGTTTGGTTTCTTTTTTAATGGCTTATCAATCTTTGTGGGTTATATTATGCAAAATCCATCCTTAATTGACATGTCTTTATTTTAGTTCAACTCGAAAGTTCACTGTATGCTGTATCAGAAAACATGACAGTTAAATCAATTACTACTTTTCAAGAACAGAAAATGATTTTTTAAAAAGTTTATATTTAGTTATTTTCCGTTTATTTCAAAAGATATTGCAGAAAATCAATAAGTACGAATAATGGTGACCTGGACAATATATATATATATATATATATATATATATATATATATATATATATATATATACATATATATATATATATTGTTGATAGTTTTCAACTGGGGGTAAGGAAGTTTATACCTTTATCTAGGGTTTAGTTCGAAAGTAAACATTATAACATGACTGGAGTTTGAACTAAGAGGTGGCATTCAGGCACATTAGCTACTATACCCCAGAGACTCTTATCCACTTAGCCAATGGGATTAAATGTTGGAGAAATTGCTTTTATCGTAGGATGTAAAACGACCCAAGCTTTGCGATAAAAAAGGTAACACAAATAGGATAAAAGATAAACATGTCCTGGGTTGCTGGATTTTCATGAAAGCACATATCCACATTGGCGATTATCTTCTGAAAAGATTTACTCACGCATCCATACAATCTTTTAGCAAGTAAATTAACAGTTTTACGATATTCACATTTTCCAAAATATTTCATGAAAACAGAAAACTCTCTTCAAAAACTCTACTTTATCAATTAATATTTTCCTATTAACACCTTACTTTGGAATTCATAAAACTGAGATGTTAGGACCTTCTTTGGAATTGCCCAGTCGGCTGGGGCTGTAGAATACACCGGTGTATTCTTAACCCTACCCCCCCTACATTACCATTGCTCCCAGGTCCACTCTGGCCCGGCGTGGTAGCACCTGATAGGGCCCTATCTATAGGTTAAATAGAACTAATGGCATACTTATGCTAAACTTAATTGTTTGACTAAAATGAATAGATTGAAACAGAAATGATTTTTACAATTAAACCGTACTTACATTTAAACTGTGTGCTTATTCTAAACTGAATTGTTTGAAATGAAACTGTTTTTGACATTGAGACTGTACTTACACTAAACTGATTTGTTTAATATAGAACTGTTTTGACATTTAACTGTGTGTAAACAAAATCTGTACATATACTAAACTGAATTAGCTAAATTAGAACTGTTTGAATAAACTGAATAGCTTTAAAAATGTTTTTGACGATTAAACTGTGTACTTATTCTAAACTCAATTGTTTGAAATAGAACTGACTATTTGCATACAAGTGTTTGATTACTTTAAGATGCAATTTGGGTTATACACAGGATATACCTATTGTGGGGGATCTTACCCCGCTGCAGAGGGGTAAGATCAATGAATTCTAAGTCCTATTGACATGGCGGGAACTTTAATTTTTAATTCGTGAATAAGTTTACAGGATGAGTATAAAATCCTTCCCCAGGATGTAAAGTCATATATTGAAAATTGTGTTTGCTAGAAACACAAAATTTGTGGCAATATTTGGACCAATTTATGCTTTTTGTCGTCGTCAAAATTATCAACATGGTGTCTCTATGTTTTAAATGAAACCATAGAAATACTGTATGCCGACACACACACACACACACACACACACACACACACACACACACACACACACACACACACACACACATATTTATATATATATATATATTCTATTTTGATAATTGTGACAGCAGAAAAAGCATTAATTGGTCTACATTAGTCGTGGGCAAACTGTGCCTCGCGGTGCTTCCATTGTTTGCAGAAAAGATATTTCTACCAAAGAGAAAAAATGCAGTTTTTCCCTATTCCTAAGAAAGATGCATATGCGTATGGCCTTCTGTAGTGAAATTATTTGAGGTACCTTCAGCGTAAAATTAGCTTGAATATTTTTAATAGTGCAGCCCGCCGTATGATGAGCTATGTCTCATAGACCCGTCCCCAAAAAGGTTGCCCACGCCTGGTCTACATATTGCTACAAGTTTTGTGTTTCTAACTTAGTTTTAAATATACGATTCTACATTACCAGGAAAGCATTTTATGCTCACTCTGCAGATGAAGTTACAAAACACCATTATAATATTTCTGGATTGAAGAACATCATCGTTATTAGCATAATTCTGAGCTACTTATTTACATTTCATCTTAGAATACCAATTTAAAAACTGCTTTGACTTAGTGAGATCAAACCAGTGTGTTGACTGATATATAAATTATTATCATCGTTGTCCTCTTATTTGCCGATAGCTTTTGGTATCTTTATTGACTGGGTCTCCATGGATTTAGAGGGTTTCACTTATCAGGCTTATTCCAGCATGTAGTAATTGATTTAACTATGTCATGTTTTCTGATACATCATACAGTGAACTTTCGAGTTGAACTAAAGTAACGACATGTCAATATCGAGAGTCAGTTAAAACCGAGTTTTTCTTAGGACTCTTATGCTACCATTTCTTTAATTTTTTATGTAAAAAAAGTGTTAATGATTAAATTATAATCCTATTTACCAACCCCTCCGCTCGGGCAGGATATGACTCAAGGTCAATTTTTAAGCGGAGTTTAACAGGTTTTAATTCAGAGTTTTCCTTCTCCTAGACTAGTTGCCTCACCAAGGCTGAAGAACCCAGTCCGTCCTACTATTTACCCATAGCTGGAGGGAGAATAATTGGATTCATGATTAAATTATAATAGGGGATACTGAAAAGTTCTCCATCCAAACAAGAGAGGATCTAGAGCCTAAAATCCACTTGCTATTTCACATATTCATTCTGCAGTTCACACATCGTGGAGGCACGCTTGGTGTAACGGTTATCGTCGTAGGACTTGGAATTGACAACTCGAGTTCGAATCCTGGATGTGTCTGCGTTTTACTTTACGTTGATGTTCTTAGCAAAGGTGTGAATTCATCTGTTCTGCCCCACCCTGCTATGGGTAAATAGTAGAGTGGATAGTCTAAGATAAGGAAAACTCAGGATTCAAACTAACCATACTCTATTTAAGATTTGACCTTGGGTCACATCCTCTTCATGGCAGAGGGGTTGGGTAAATACATACTTGTCATATTGCTTCTCAAGTTTTATTAACTCGTCCAAAAAATTCAATGATATTTTTTAATGTTCATTCCCTTGGTGAGAAATTTTCTGCATCCCTCATTAATAAGTTTATAATATTTAATATTTATGCACTTTTTTTAAACAATTGTACTGACCAAAAATCTATTTAAAATCATGGAGGTCTATTCTCCCATATAGAAGAGTTATAATTGGCATAGATAAAAATAATGTTCATTATAAAAGATAAAAAAAGTTAGTAAAAAACATTTAAAAATCAATGATTAATTCCAATAAAATTAATGACAGATGTACAGATGAAATAAAATTAATGACAGATGTACAGATGAAATAAAATTAATGACAGATGTATTGATGAAATAAAATTAATGACAGATGTACAGATGAAATAAAATTAATGACAGATGTATTGATGAAAAACAAAATATTCAAATAAAACTGAAAATGAAAAGACTACTGTCGTGCACCTATCCGTTAAATCCAACCTCTAAGAACGTTAAATCGAGAATTTGTTGTATTGCAATAAGTTATCGGTAATCTCGAGATGAAATTGTATCACTGCCAAAGTGTTAGCAATTATAGTTTTTCATTTATTACATCTAATTCTTTTATCAGCGCTTTTTGCAAATACACCTTCTCGAGCCAAATCTCTGATGCATAGCTTGAAGCGGGCAGCCAGAGGCATTGGTCTCTACATAAACTCATATGAAACAGAGTTGATGTGTTTTTATGTGTCTTAATGTAAATGACGCTCATTAAATAGCAACCCTCAGAAATTAGTCGACCAGTTCATATACCTCGTTAGGAATATCTCATCAAGTGAATGCGATGTCAACATACGCATAGGTAAGGTATAAATCGCTGTTGAGAGTTAGACGACTATATGGAACTCTGATCACTCGCATAAAATAAAACGAGAATTCTTCCAAGCTGTAGCCGTATCAGTACTATAGTATGGTTGCACCAATTAGACTTTAGCGGAACGATCGGAGAAAAAACTAGATGGGAACCACACAAGGAAGCGACGTGTTTTTTTTCAACAAATCCTGGAAGTAGCATCCTAAAAAAAACAGCCGCTGTACGGCAACTTACCTTCCATTTCACAAATCCTTACAACTGGGCACTGTAGATGAAATAGGGACAAACCCATGAGCAACGTTCTCCAACAACGACTTCAAACAGCAAAAACTTACATTCATTACTTCTGTGCGTACACTTGATGCCGTCTGGAAGACTTGCCAAGAATGATGGCACAAAAGGACGGATGACGAGTGAGAAAAGTTAAAATGCTGGACAATATATGCCTACTTTACCAAAGATAGGAAAAAATGAATGGAAATTCAGAACTAACAGTTTTGGGATTCATGGAGCAGTCTCAAAGAAACCATATGATTTGGGTCACAATATGAAGGCATCACGTAATCGATATTATATGTATATATATATATATATATATATATATATATATATATATATATAGTACTTATAATGAATATTCGCAACGGCGAAATCACAAAAATAGGAAATAAATAAAGATTCGGCAAGACAATAACTGGATCATGAAGAACACACGTTACTAATAAAGGCCAGTAGGTCTCAATGCATCCAACGACACAAATATATTACTTGTGTGCCTCTCTCTCTCTCTCTCTCCCTCTCTCTCTCTCTCTCTGAGTGTGTCTACTTGATCTCCTCCAGATATTAAAAGGACGGTTTTGGGGTGGGGTTAAGAAACCTGTTATGTTTTTCCCCTTGCAATAGAAAATCTGTGCGCGTGGAATCTGTGCAAGTTAACGACGCACATCCAGAGGAACTGATTTTAATGAAGAATATAAGCCAAAAATCAAGACAAACATCTTGTTCTATTGTCCACGAGTTGACAGAGAACTGAAACGATCCACATGTGACTAAAATGCCCAAGCACGCCAGAAGAGTGTTGAAGTTCAGAAAGAAACTTGTCAGTTTCTTGCAAGTGAGAGGCACGTGATACATTTGGTTTGGAAACTGAAGTAGTAGTTGTGGTAGTAATGAAGAATAGTAAGTTATGTGGGGACGAAAAAGAAACAGTTTATGGGATTATAAACGAACGTATCAAACTGGAATAGAAAGGAAAACAAGATGAGGTACGACAAAATGAGAAAGGTGATTCCCAAATAATTGTGCAAAAGACCTATAAGTGGCGCTGCGAGCCACTTACAGGTAGAAATTTCTGGTGGATCTGCTTGTCCAGATTTCCGGGTCCACGTTGCGTTGTTCGACCCACAGGAAAGTTAAGGAAAAGCTGATACGGACGTCTCTTGGTTCAGGCTGGGTCGGAAGACAGTCAACTTTACCGGTGCTGTTAGCGGGTCAACTAATTCAATACGTCAGGTAACAATTGTAAATAACATTTATTTATTATACAATGATAAAAAAAAAGAATCATGTACAACAATAACAACCAGGGCCTTTAGTTCGGTGATAAGTTGAATAGTGATAACAGCTAACCCCAAGTCCGTTTTGAGGAAACTAATGTTGCCAGGGACGGTCATGTTGAGGACTCTGGGTAAAAAGGCAGTGGTGGTGAAATTAGAATCAACTCTTGAAAATGAGATGCATCCAATTCTCTGGGACTTTGAGATACAAACGGATCACCCAATCACGGCCAAAAGACCAAACCCAGTATTAATTAACAAGAAGAAAAGAACTTACTATCTCGTGGTTGTTGCCATTCCAACGAACCACAGAGTAAAAATCAAAGATAACGAAAAGATACACAAATATCTAGATCCAGCCAGAGAGCTAAAAAAAAGGGTGATATTGTTGCTGTCAGTACACATGGAACTGTCCCCAAAAGTCTGGAAAAGAGACTTTGGGAGGTGGGGATAAGAGGAAGAATAGAGATCACAGCTCTGTTAAAATCAGCAAGAATACTTAGAAGAGTCCTAGAGAAGAGACCTGAAGAGTCTCTCTGTTACTCATTCAGGGAAAAATGACCAGTTAAAACTGATGTGAAACACTCGCATAATCCCGGCCAGAAGACCAGACCTCATAATACTCAACAAAAGAAAGAGAATCTGCAAAATTGTTGACTTTGCTGTCCCGGCGGACCACAGAATAAATCTGAAGGAAGGTGAAAAGAAGGATAAGTACCTCGACCTTGCTAGAGAATTGAAAAAAACTGTGGAACATGAAAGTAACGATTGTGCCAATTGTGGTTGGTACGTTAGGCACAGTAACTAAAAGATTATTAAAAGGCCTGGAGGACTTGGAAGTTGGCGGACGGGGAGAGACTATCCAAACGACAGCATTGCAGAGGACGGCAAACTCCAGTGAAAAACCATCAGCTAACACTGATGTGAAAAACTCTAGAGGAGTAAATGATAAAAATTAACCTCTGTGACTTTGACATAAAAATGGATCACCTAATCTGGACCAGAAAACCAGACCTGGTTTCAATAAAGAAGAAGCGAAAATGTCAGCTGGTGGACTTTACTGTTTCCACAGATTTATGTAGTAAAAGTAAAACGAAAAACTCTAGAAATATGCGGACATTGCCATTGAATTTTAAAAAAAATGCTTTCGAATATGAAGGTGACAGTTGTACCAATCATAGTCAAAGCACTAGGAACAATCAGCAAAAACCTCGAAAAGAGAATATTGGAAATAGAAATCCAAGGAAGAATCGACACTCTCCGGACTACAACACTACTGAGATCATCTAGAGTATTTCGAAGTGTTCTGGAAACCTGAGGAGACTTGCTGTCACTCAGACTCCTGTAAAAACCACCAGTTACTACTGGTATGAAAAACTCGCAAAAGATAAAATGATAACAAGAACAGAAGAATTATGCAGATTTTAGGATTCATGTTCCCTCTAATATGAGCTTTTAACTAGTATATTTTTTATAACAATTCCAAATGGTTTTCATAGTAACTACGGAGACCATTCTTACTACAGCTGTAAGTAAACAGTATAGGTCGTAAAAAGAATGCGCTCAGTGAGACTCGATCTCATATCTCTTTTTCTCGAGAAACCTATCATACCATGTATAGTGCTTTACTATAACAACCTGGGCCAACAGTACAGAAGATCAAATATAACTATGTAGACATCATCATCATCATCATCATCAAGGCGTGCCAACAGCACGGATTCACTTGATTCTCTCTCTCTCTCTCTCTCTCTCTCTCTCTCCATCAGTCCTCATCGGTCATTACCCTTGTCAACTCCTCTAGACGGCATCCAGTGTCCAAACAGAGTTGATGAATATAAGTTTTTGCTGGTTGACCAACACTGGTGTGTCCATGTGTAAGAGTCCATTGGAGAACGTTGTTTATGAGTTTGTCCTTATTTCAACAACAGTGCTCAGTTTGTCTTCGTCTTCCCTGAATGATTTGTGAAATAGTAGTACAGCTGCTGTTTTGTGAGGTGTTGATTCCAGGATCTGGTCAAAACAGCACGATGTAGCTTCCATCTAGCTTTATCTCCCTGTGTTTTGCTGAAGTTCAATTGCAGCAACAATACTGAATTTCGATGAAATACCAATGAGGTATTTACTAAGTTTAGTCTAATCTGGGATACGAAGCACCCAGTAAAGATTGAAATTACTATCATCCTAATATTAAAAAATTAAAGTAACTCTAAAAATGCGCCTTATCCCTCCAACAATGAGTTAAATATGTTGTTCTTCTATTAGGATGACTTTGGAATTAAATAATTCACTAAGACTGATATGCCATTAAACAAAGAAGCCAAGCCAAATCATCTAAAAATGTTTGCAGGCAACCAGTACTTGGTTTACAAACACAACAAGTATGTAATTGCAATAATAACTGTATGTCTATTCATATCGATCGATATAGTTTCATATCATTCTCATTGTGAAGAGTGTGATATAAAAAAAATTTAGAAATTTTATCAACTCCAAGAAAACTTTTTTCATTTATATATTATTGCCTATCGTTACGCACGTGTTTCAAGATGAATTTTATTGCATATGTTTTAAAATTAGTTTATAAACAAGGTTTCTGGAGAAAAATATTCTCATAAATATCAGTTGAAAATTGCCATCGACTTAAATGAGAGACAAATACAGACAAAGAAAAAATGCTGGCTAACTATTAGGGAAATTATTTTTAAAGAATGGCAGAAGTGGAGAAAATACTTACCAGACATAAAAAATATGTTTGTAAGAAAAAATAAATAAATATAACATTACTAAAATTTTGAATTTTACTACAGCAACTTTTTTCGTTATATTGGTTCGCTTGGAGCTAAGGACGATATTTATTCGAGTCCCCATACACTAAGGACCAATATTGGCCAAGTGGGTAGTGTGTTCACCAATGGTTCGCAGACTTGTGTTCAATCCCAGGTCGCGTCATACCAAAGACTTTAAAAATGTTACTTGATATCTCCTTACTTAACACTAAGCAATATAAGGTACATATCAAGGGTAAAATGGAGCAATCCTGGTAGAGAAGATGCGCCCTACCCTACGCCTTGGTGTAGTAGCAATTGAAAAGGGAGCCTTCTGGTCACCCTCGACTACGGTCGCCTACTTATACTTATACTAACACTAAAGACAACGAAAGAAAAGTTAAACGCATTGTATGGCCTAGTGGGTAAAGTGTTCGCCAATGGTCCGGGAGACCTGGGTTCAATCCCAGGTCGCGTCATACCAAAACTTTAAAATTGTACTTGATACCGCCTTGCTTAACACTCAGCAATATAAGGTACGTATCAAGGGTAAAGTGGAGAAATCCAGGGAAAGGAGTCGTGCCCTCCCCTAAACTTCGGTGTGTTAGCTATTGAAAAGGGAGCCTTCGGGTCGCCCTTGACAACGGTTGCCAACTTTACTTCACTTATACATATATCGATAGTATTAAGAAATAACAATACATAAACGTGTCCCAGTAGCTAGAAATATGCATATATAGTTCCATGAACAATCAGTATGTAGAAGGGGTACAACAATGAAATAAAGGGGGTTAATATCGCCATGTTGCTTCACAACTTCCTGATAGCATAAGAGACAGCGTCTCCACTGTGCAAAGAAAAGAGGTAAAAGATCTCGAGAATAGATTTCTGGACTGTCATATGACACCCCACCAGGCACCAACGGACATACCTATTCTCTAGGGGAGAACATTATTTATTTTTTCCAACTCCATGTTAGAAACTGAGGGCAGGGTTGCCAAGTAACGAGTTGGGATATATTTGAAAGCCTAGTGCCACTAAATTATGAATTTTGCTTCTTGCTATTTTTTTTTTTTTTTGTTACCGTAAATTACGGTGTAAAAATCGATCAGGCAATTGAATCGACCACAAGATTTTTAGCTCAAAATTCTGGGTTAGCCCTCTACCTGTTATATAGGTCGACCCCTTAACATACAACAGTCTACTGATAACCCTAAACTTACTAAGTAGCTCTAAATGAGTATAGGCTATGATAATCTGTTCCAAAAGCATATAATACCTTTATTAAATGTGATATACGGCCAATATATTTAGATGCATAGAAATCCGAAAAACACGAAACACTGACGACTCTCTAAGTACAGGTACGAAACTTTTATTACCTTCTTTAAGTTTAGGTTTTCAACACGAGGAGAGAAAGACACAATTTTTCTATGCTGACTGTTCGTCCATCGTCAGCTTTCAACTCCCTGACTCAACAAACGCGCATGCGCACCCCGCAGCAAACAACTGTACTGGTCTCGCCCAGACTCGAATCCCAACTCGTTTCGTCTCAGTCCAAATCTCAACTCACTGCTTTTATTCAAAATCAAAAAGAATCCCAGCCTATCACTTCCGGGCATGACGTCATTCACATCCCCAGTCCTATTTTCTATCTGAGGTTTTTATTGTAACATCTGTGATTGTCACATCCTCCCTGCGTGCGCGTGAATACCTGCACTCAATGTGTGCACTTAACTAACCCATGCACTAAGCCGAAAGGTTCTAAGCCTAACTAATCCGAAAGATAAGATATATAAAACGAAAAATGATAATATTAAAAAAATCCTTCTGTAATTATATAACATAAAGTTTAACTTAATTAATGAGTATGAGCCAATATTTTGAAAATTACAGTTATAATCAATGTTTTAAATGTCAATAAAATAACCTTCAAGTAACCTTTATTTAAGATATTGAGCATGATAAATAGAGTTATAATGTGAATGTTTGTATAGTCAATAAACTACAATTAAGTCTCATTAAGCTAAAAAAAATTACTCCAGTAGTGTATAGTGTACGTAATTTTTCTCTGAAATGAGAATTACATCCCCCAAATAGAAAACCTGTAACTTTTATATATTAGAGCTTATATTCATATAAATTCATAATCTATGGTACGATCAGGAAATCGGGCAGATAAACAACACATCGTAGTTGTCTGACTGGCTGATTCAGTGCTGCGTTGTTCTGGTCATTGTTTACAGTCAGTGTTGGAAACGGCGCATGATATAACGTTAATATAATACGTAATTTTATTATTTTATATTTATATATGAGTTGTTTGATATGTTCACCGAACATGAGTTTAAATTGGAAATTTTTGTACCAGTTTGCTGAAGTTACGATAAGTCGTGTAAATCGATCGTTAAATGTACTGTTCTACCGGTTAAGCACTCACTGGTAAAAGTTCGGATTTTAACCATGCTGTATAAGTCGACCATTAGTTTTGTAGAGAATTTTTCAAGCTTTAAAGGTCGACTTGTGCGCTGCAATTTACGTTACTATAAAAATAATCAAGGATCACTTTGATTATTAATGAGTTAAGGTCCAGATATTTCTACAGTTATTCGTTTTCCTATATTTCAACTCTCCAATCTCCTGGGGCGATAAAGTCAACTAGGTGACACGTTCGTTTCTTCTTCTTTATTGTAATTAGGTGTGGCCTTCTCACCCAGATTAAGTGAACCGTTTTTATCTCAAATTTCCAGAGAATTTTTATGATTAGTTTTTCACACCACTTTTAACTGGTGGTTTTTCTCTGATGTCTGAATGACATCAAGATCTACGGACTCTTCTAAGTATTCGAGCTGATTTTAACAGTGCCGTGGTCTGGAAAATCTTGATTTTTTTTCTCTGATATCCAGTTCTTAAACTGCCTTTTCAAAGCCCGAGGGGACTGTTCCAAGTGCACCAATTACAGTTGGTATTACCGCCAGCTTCATATTCAACAGCTTTTCAGCTCTCTGGCAAGTATGAGTCTATTTTTTCGATTTCACTTCACTCTTTTTGCAGGAATGGCAAAATCCACAAGATGACATGTTCTTTTCTCATTTGTTAGCATGCTCGAATTTTAATCTATTACATAATTCCCTGCAGATCAAAATCCCTACCCAGTCATACCTAATCTTGTATTCCTTTTCTACCAATTTGCATTCGCTTATTATGTGATTAACTGTTTCTACTTTGTCACCACATAACATACACTTGCTATTCTTCTGTGGATTATCAGTTTTTGTCAGGATAAAATTGGTTCTTATGGCATTATGTTAAGCTTCTTTAAAAGGGCTTCATTTTCTCTTTTGAGGTTTTTTTTTCTTACCCTCGTTAAGGTCATCTCATAGGCAATTTCCTTTGTCATGTGAAGTATCCATACAGTTTCTTTTCTTCTCATTTTTATTTTCAACACCAAATGTCTGCTGATTTCCTTATGGGATTGAGTGATTCTAAGTCTTCCAAAATCTGCTAATTTAATTTATAACTTTATACTAAATGTCTCGTAGTTGTCGCTAAATATTGGGTGGTAACAAATTTCTTCAAATCCTCAACAATCAACTTCGGTATTTTTGTGATTCCTGAATTTTTATTGTGTAGACAGTCTTAGTTGTTTCTCGAAATTCCAATTCTTCCAGTTTCATTTTTAATGTCTTTGATACGATTTCAAGTATGCCAATACTTATGAATATGACGTAATAGTGATTCTGTTTGGCCATTCAGATTTCCTTTGTGTAACCCTCTTCCAGTTGTTTCTATAACATTCTTCTTTAATTTATCTATTGTCAGTCTTTTGTTAGAGTTTTTGTTATTAATCTCCATAACAACACACTAAACATGACATCCCTGTATTATTTCAAACAATACGTTAGAAATTAGTTTACGTCAATAACCGAGAAGAAACTGTTTGTCAAGTTAGAGAATCCGCTTGACCTTTGTCTTTCTTTAAAACTGTCGTGTCTGTCCTCCAATGCAGAACACGTTTAGGTAAATTGTTGCATATTGTTCATAGCTGTGAAGTCATATTTTACGTAGCGATGTCACGAAATGCTGTGCAAACACTGTTTATCATTAAACATTTTGTGTCGTCAGACAACTTCTCTCTTTTTCTCTCATTTTCTCTCTCTCTCTCTCTCTCACTCTCTCTCTCTCTCTCTCTCTCTATATATATATATATATATATATATATATATATTGGCATCGAATCATTTAGAGAAGTATCTCAAGTTTTTCTCGTCTTGTGCGTCATCACAGCAGAAAAAAAACGGCATTTTTTCAATTTCTGTTTCTAGCTCTTTGTTAGTAAGATAAAGTCTCCTCAGATGTCCAGGACTCTTCTCACTATTCTAGTCTATCTTAAAAAGCATTGGTCTGTATGGTCTCGATTCTTCTTCAGACTTCCAATGCTCCAAGTCTGTTTTCCAACCCTTTGGGAACCAACTACAATTCGTATGACTATCACCTTCACATTCCTAAGCTTTTTCAGCTCCCTAGCAAGTATTATTATTATACACTGACACGTATATATATATATATTCTTCCTGAAAATCCAGTATGTGAGACCTTGGTAGATTGGTCTGACACTGTAGGCTTTTATAGAGGCGTTGAGTCTCCACAGTTCGAAGATAGCGGTTTCAAATCCTACACAAGCCGGCCAGAGGTTTACTTGGTCAAAAACGTGGTGCGATAGACAACTACGGAAGGCAGTAATTACTGGGGATACGGTTACAAGACTCAGCATTCCTATCCGAGGTCGCGGTAAATCACCTGAAGAAGGCCAGTGGTGAAATTTGGCCGAAACGTAGTGAAAGAAGAAACAACACAAAAACTACCAAGATGAGGACAAAAAGTCCGCAATAAATAAAAATTAATTCTCAGATTAAGAAGCCTCATCTCAAAATGATTCCAATTAAAGACAAGTACAAAAGTCTTGAGATCTTTAATAAATCCTTCCTCCTTTGATGAGATAACCAGATACAAAACCCGCAACATCTGATCCTCAATTAATGACCGAATTCCATCCCAACGACTGAATTGTTATCAAATATCCGGATATAGAATGTTATGTATTTATATGAATGTTATGTACTTATATAAATGTTATGTACTTATATCAGTTATATTCTCATCTTTGACCCAATTACCATATTCTTGATCGACATTTTGTTGGTACTAGTACAAGTATTTTCCTATGATTCAAAGTTGCCGACGTTCATCAACAGACCAACTCGTAGAAATACTTACTTGAAACCTTATAATTGTTTTATGAATGTGTAAATTATTTGTATTAGACTTGATGCTTAACTCTATATTTTACTCTTGATATTTAACTCTAAATTATTTATGTGAAGAATAGTTACTTGAAGCAATTTTTTACCCAGTATTTTTAGTTGAAACCATATGTGTGCAAACAAATGATTACTTTTAAATAGAAATAATTACTTGAAACCATATAATTGAGTATGAATTATTAGTATGCCAATAATTTGTATTTGATAGAAATACTTGATATCATATAACTGTGTAAAAAAGCTATTAAGAAAGAACTACTCAAAATGTAGATATAAACGTATAATGTATTAATGATTCCTTGACTTTTAAATGGTTTGACATGCTGTTAAAATCAGTCAATCAATCAATCAAATATTTATTTATGTTAATCTCTCTTGCTCATGACCACAGTGATTCGCTTTTCAGTAAAAACTTAAATCACTTCATTTGAATATTTATCTGCGAGACAAACCCGCCATCCAGCACAGACAAAAGAATTTCGATATTCTATTTTAAGATCATAATTAGAATTTTTAATCATTCTTTAGATTTTTAAAGATTGTAACTAGAATTCCAATTTTTTTCTTAAAAAAACAAAGTTACTTATAACCTAGAATACGGTTGTTTGAAAATCAATATTTACATTTAAAATCTTTATATCGACAAAACTTTAATCATTATGCTATATTTGATGACAGCGTGATTAAAGTGTGTAGCCTACTCTTCACTTTTTGGGTTGTACAGAGATGTGATTAAAAAAGAAATAATATACAATGTTTTTAAGCCATCTGTTAGTTTTCCAAATTTTCTTTTTTAAAACAACATTTATTTGGAGGTCTGAAACTCTCTGGGTTGATCATGATAGGAAGGTAGCAATTTTCCTTGAATCGTATTAATTTTTTATGCTAATTAATTTAAGCAGACAACCAACATCAATGGAATTTAAACTAAAATTAAATATAGAAAAAAATAGCACTGCTCAAAGACTCTCCAAATAACTTATGATAGGTAATTCCGTGTTATAAGGTACCAATCGCAAGGAATAATCTCTAACCTGACTAAACGCGTAAAATTATTCTACTACTTTGATAGGGGATTTAAATTCAGAATTTTCTTTCTCCTCGACTGGTTTATCTACCAACAAGACTAGATTCCCGTTTGTTCTGCTATTTCCCCATATCTGGAGGAATACTTTCCTGGCATTGCAGGGCTCGTTTGGCATTCGCGCCGGGTGGATGATTTATAGTTAACTAGATGGTCCGAGGGGGTGAAATAATTATTCGGCGCCTAAAGCACTCCTGAAGGGCGATGCCAAGAGGACCAAGCATTATTTTTGGAAATAGCTACGCACAAGTCTTGATTCGTGTTTGCATCCACCTATAAAATGACTTCATATCAAATTTGACTTGGTGGGAAGTCAGATAAATCCATAGCCATAACATGGACGCCTTTTTTTATGAAATTAACCGTTATGCCACGTGTTCCTAAACGATACATAAACTACTAACTGATGACAATTATATCTCATTCTATTTGTACTGTGAAGGATGTGACATGTAGC
The DNA here is from genome assembly GCA_963585895.1 of Sepioteuthis lessoniana. Lineage (NCBI taxonomy): Eukaryota > Metazoa > Mollusca > Cephalopoda > Myopsida > Loliginidae > Sepioteuthis > Sepioteuthis lessoniana. The sequence goes on from OY757911.1 coordinate 14,254,959, forward strand.
TGAAATAGCTTTAGATAGCACGCGTGAAGTATTCGAATCCATGTACTTTAACCAAGAATTCAGACACTGACTTTCTAATCAGTAATTGGAAGATCTTCCGACCATCCATCTTTTTCTTATTCGTCTGTGTACCTGATTAGTATTAATAATTATTTTCCTCAACATAGAAGATGCTAGCCTAGTTTCTCATTTGACAGTAAATATTTCATTGCCTTTAAAACACGGACAGACATTTTATTTCTTTAGCTTTTCAATGACAATTCCCTTTCTCCACTATCAGACAACGTTCTCTATTATTGACTCTTCAAACAAACCCACTAACCCAACCGGCACACTGCAAATTCAAAAAAATCACAAAAGATATTTGATGCATAACACTCTCGTCTCCATGAAACGCTTCAAAGCACATAAGCCTCACTTTTCAAATATTTCTTATCATTTTCTTGGTACATTTGCATCCTCACATAAGAAATATATGCGGAAAGTCTCCCCATATCTCCAACATCCTCTCCAAGACTATCGCTAAATCCAACTGTACGAAATTTATGATGAACATGAGTAATTTATTGATAGCACGTTCCAAGACTTCTTCATTTCTAGAGTAAGGTCTAAGCAGTTTTTTTTTCTTTTCTTTTTTTCTGTAGCTAATTATTTTCCTTATTCGTTTTTTTTTTTCTGGATGTGGAATTTCCAGGGTGTTTTTACTCTTCGCTTTTTGGCTTATGCTCATGCTACTTGTTTACGTGGTCGAACCAAAACTGTTTGCACTATTCTCGGTCATTATTATTATTATTATTATTATTAGAAGAAGAAGAAGAAGAAGAAGAAGAAGAAGAAGAAGAAGAAGAAGAAGAAGAAGAAGAAGAAGAAGAAGAAGAAGAAATTTTTCACAACAGTTTTAGCTGATTGTTTTTTTTTTCTCGGTCATTATATTATTATTATTATTATTATTATTATTATTATTATTATATAATAATAATAATAATAATAATAATAATAATAATAATAATAATAATAATAATAATAAGAAGAAGAAGAAGAAGAAGAAGAAGAAGAAGAAGAAGAAGAAATTTTTCACAACAGTTTAAGCTGATTGTTTTTTTTTATTCTCGGTCATTATTATTATTATTATTATTATTATTATTATTATATAATTATTATTATTATTATTGTTATTATATAATAATAATAATAATAATAATAATAATAATAATAATAAGAAGAAGAAGAAGAAGAAGAAAAAGAAGAAGAAGAAGAAGAAGAAGAAGAAATTTTTCACAACAGTTTTAGCTGATTGTTTTTCACTGGAGTTTGAGTGACAGCAAGTCTCCTCAAGTCTTCAGGACTCTTCTCAGTATTCTGGCCGTTCTCCATAATATAGTAGTTTGGATGGTCTCCACTCGTCCACCAACTTCAAAGTCCTCCAGTCTCTTTAGTAATCCTTTAGTTACTGTTCCAAACGCACCAATTACAATTGGTATAACTGTCACCTGCATGTTCCATAGTTTTTTCAATTCCCTAGCAAGGTCAAGGTACGCGGATCATTAAATAAGTTTCCAGACTTTTTTCGTATGGGCACTTTTATTGAGAGTACTCTTGTCCACTTCGAAGTAATCTCCTCCGGCTGCAATGCACTTGTACCGTTCCAACAACTTCTGGAACGCTCCATGGAAGTCCTCTCGTCTGAGCGTGTCAATAACCTTCGTCATAGCCTCTTTCATCTCCTCAATTCTCTCATAACGACAGCCTGTGAGCTTAGGGAATAAGCAAAAGTCACAGAGAGTAAGGTCTGGACTATAGAGAGGCTGAGGAACTCTCTTGAACTCCCTTAAAGCCTCAACATAGTAACCCTCACCCTTTGGCCAATCAACTCTGGTGTATTGACTTCCTTACTCCCCCACACTTTTCATCATCCCTCACAGACTCCCTGCCTTCCTTGAATCTCTTATGCCACTCAAAAACTCATGCTCGATTCATGCAAGATGGTCGAAAAGCAGTCTGAAATATTCCATACGCTTCTGTGGCATTTTTTCCAAGTTTAAAACAGAATTTTATTGCATATCGTTCTTATAAAGTGTCCCCACGTCCAGATTGCATTTTTGAAATTCACCAGCTGTGACAATCAGGCTTTAGTAGGGTGTATTCCAATTGCTGCTGTAGCTGTTCATTTGAACGTGAAATCATAAAAATTGGTCAGTCATCTCATAAGATATATAGCAATAACTGAAATTCCAAGAGTCTACGACAATTTTAAATACCTGTACAAAAAAAGTATGGAAACTTATTGAAGGCACCACATACTTATCCTTCTTTTCTCATTCTTTCAGTTTTATTCTGTGGTTAGGCTAACCACAGCAAAGTCGACAATTTTGCGAATTCTCCTTTTTTTGTTGATTATTATTAGGTCTGGTCTTCTGGTCGTCCAGTAGGAGTTTATGTGTGTTATTTTCTATGACAGGTGCTGGGTTGAGCATATACCATTTGTTTGTATGGTCAAATTTCAATTCCTTACACATCTCCCAGCTGATCACCTTGCTGACCCAGTCGTTTCTAATCTTATATCCTTCTGCGCTAATTTGCTGCATTCGCTTATTATGTGATTGATGGTTTCATCTCTGTCACCGCATAGCCAACATTATTATCATTTTTACTCTTTGAGAGATATCTGATGGTTTTTCACTGGAGTTTGAGTGACAGCACGTCTCCAGGACTCTTCTTAGTATTCTGGCCGATCTTAGTAATGTTGTAGTCGGGATGGCCTCAACTTGTCCTCTGATTTTTTTATTATTTTCAGTCTATGCAACTTTTTCTCAGCAGTTTTAACTGGTGGATTTTTACTGGAGTCTAGGTGACTGCAAGTCTTCTGGACTCCTCTAAGTGTTCTAGCTGACCATAACAATTCCGATCTCAGCAATGCTGTAGTTTGGATGGTCTCAATTCTTCCACTGATTTCCAGTTCCCCCACCCAGTCCCTTCTACAAGCCAATGGAGACCGTTCCGAGTGCACCAACTACAATTGGTACCACCATTACCTCCATGTTCCACAGTTTTTTTTTAACTCTCTGGAAAAATCTAAGCATTTGTCAATATTTTCGCTTCTTTTCATTTTCGCTCCGTAGGCCGCTGGAACAGCAAAATCCGCTAAATAGCATTTACTTTTCTTCTTATTAATTATCAAGTCTCGTCCCAGAGAATCAAGTCTAAATCAAGTCTAGTCCCAGAGAATTTTATGCGTCTCATTTTCGAGGACAGATTCTGGTTTGTGCATATAGCATTAATTAGCGCGGTCAAATTTTAAACTCTTGCATAATTCCAAACGGATCATCTTTCCCCACCTATTATGCCTTGTACTGTATTTTTTTGACCCGTTTGCAGCATTTCTTTCATCACATAACCTACTTCTGTATATAATCAATTTTTTCTTTCGAGATTTTCACATCAGCCTAGGTTGATGGTTTTCACTGGAGTTTGAGTGACAGCGTCTTGTTAAGTCTCCAGGACTCTTCTCAGTATTCTGGCTGATCTTAGTAATGATGCAGTTTGGATAGTCTCCACATGTCCTCCGATTTCTAGTTCTTCCAGTCTCTTTATCAAGCCTTTGGGGACCGTTCCCTGCGCATCAGTTATAATTGATATTAACGTCATTTTCATGTTCCATAACTTTTTTATTTCTTGGACAAGGTCCAAGTATTTGTTTCTCTTTTCATTTTCTTTAAAAGGACCAAAGGTGTCGGGCATGTCGAATTTACTATAAAAGTATTGATCTGTTGAAATGGCTTGCAAGCCATTATTTAACAAGGAGACAACTTCACTAATTAAACTTAGCTTAATCTGTAACAAGCCCAAAAATATGTGCTCCCTAATATAGAGTCGTAACTTCAGTGTAAAACACCAGACACAATAATTGTCAAAACTTAACATGTCCAATGAAATAATTTGAAGAGCGGTACTGTATACACTAAACTTATGATCTAGGTACCCTATTTTTCATAAACATTTTTTTATTCTTGTAAATATTCATTTTGCAATTTTTTTTGGTGGGGGGGTCTTTTTAATTTTTTATTTTGTTATTATGTATGCTTTTTCCCCCCAATTCAATAATTTTTTTGTAGGTGTTTCTGTTTATTTTAGTTCAATGTGTTTGTTTTTTTTTATTTGTTTTTGTCGTTGTATTTTTATTTTACTTTTGTATTTTTTGATGGAGTTTTTGCCTTGAAGGGTTTCCTTTTTTTCTTTCTTTTTTTGCTTTGTCTTTCTTTTCCGAATTCTCAGACAGAAATTTCTTGTGCTTCCGTTCAGAATTCATAAACAAAATTCTGTTTGCAAACAAATTTCGATTTTATTTTCATGAAAAACTTGAGAGTAATGATGATAACGGCAGAGATTCTGAAAGATTTGGTAACAGATGAAATGATAAATCACATCATAAGCGATGTAGCAAACTGGAACAAATCCAAGATACGACAAGGTGGTGAAAGTGATCCACTTAGAATATTGAAAAAGATTAAAATCTGACAATACTGACAAAAATGGTATATACACAAACCAGAATCTGTCCTAGAAAATGAGACTCATAAAATACTCTTGGATACAAACGGATCACCCAATCTCGGCCAGAAGACCAAACCTAGAATTAATTAACAAAAAGAAAAGAACTTGTTTTATAGTGGATCCGTTCTAGTGAATCATTGAGTAAAGAGAAGAGAATGCGAAAATATTGAAAAATATATGATATTTATGTAACTGTTAATCACATTATAAGTGAATGTTGCAATCTGACACGGAAGAAGATATGACTGGGTGGGAAAGATGATTTACTTAGAACTGTGCACGCAACTAAAATTTGACCAAACTGACAAATGCTATATGCACAAACCGAGAATATGAGCCATATAAAATTCTGTGAGATTTTGTGATACAAATGGCTCCCCCAATCCCAGCTTTAGTTTTAATTAATATGAAGAAATAGCTTTTATAAGATGAGCAATGTATACCTGAGATTTCAATGACATATGTGATCATGATACCAGAAAGAATAAATCCATTTAACACACGGCGTGTTGAATTCTCGATTATTCCTGATTGGATGGTATCAAAAAGAATGTATGTATGTATGTATGTATGTATGTATTGTACTATTTGCTTTATTATATCTATTTGTCTATTTTACTGTTAAATACATGCATTGAATATTCGAAAAATCGTGATTTGAGACTATGAAGATAAGTTTAAGTAGATGTGTATTATATATCTTTTATAATAAAAGACTTGTTCACAGTTGTTCATTTCCACAGTTGTATTTGACTGCCTTGCTTTTCAACACATATACAAGGGTCATTCAATAAAAATAGGGAGAGTACCGGTGGTGTAACAGCTAACGGACTTCAGTATCTAAATAAGCGAGTTCGATCTCTTTTGAACTAATACCGTTGGGCAAACGTATGAACTCCCTTAATGCTATATGCACAAACCAGAATCTGTCCTCGAAAAGGAGACGCATAAAATTCTCTGGGACTAGACTTGATTTAGACTTGATTCTCTGGGACGAGACCCTGCAATGAGTTGAATAACACCACTACTGTTCAACTAGGTCGGTTTTAGCATATCAACTGACCATTAAACAAAAAAATAAAAATAAATAAATAAAATAAACCAAACCCATTAATGTAGTACCTTTTTAAAACTCAATAATTCATTTTAGAATTTAGAGGGCACCAAACTTGAACAGCGGTCAGTCATCAAATTTCTGGTGGCTGAGAAATTAAAACCATGTGAAATTTACAAGAGAATATGTCCTGTGTACGGAAAAGCATGTTTTAGTCGAAAAATGTTTACTTTATGAGCTAGATTAATTAAAAAAGGTTGATATATTATTCGAGATGAAGACGGGCCAGGCAGACCCTCAATGGCCAGGACACTTGGAATGCCGGATTCAGTTAAAGTGCTCATGTTGATTGACAGAAGAGTTACAATTTCTAAACAACTGGGAATGTCTGTGGGTATTGCACACAAAATTGTCCATGATGACCTTGCATTTTCTAAGGTCAGTTGTTGTTGGGTTTTACCTAGACAATGCAAAACCTCATCCTGCAGTAAGGACAGCGGAAACTATCAGACAATTTAATTGGATACAGCTGTTACATCCTCCTTACAATTCAGATCTGGCTCCTTCTGATTTCCACTTGTTTGGCTTCCTCAAATAATTTTTGTGTGGAACAAAGTTTTCAAACAATGATGGTTTGGAAGACACAGTGAGCAAATGACTAAAAACTCAGTCCAAAAATTTCTGTACTGAAAGAATGCAAAAGTTTATTTTTCGATGGGAAAATATATTTTAAAGGACAGTTATATTGAAAAAAATGAACAATCTTTTTTGCCTGGGTGAAATGCAAAAAAATATTTATGGAGTAACTCTCATATTTACTAAAAAAAACTGATTGGACGAAAATACTTTTTATCAAAAAATATCACGGCTTTCAAGTCTTTTAACTCTTAATTCAGTTGTCGAAACTGCAATTTTTTTTCTTGTAATTTTATTTTTGCAGAGGTGTTGCAATTTTATTCTTGGTCACCAAGTTTTATGCAATAATTTTTGTAATAAATGATACCAAATGCATTCCTATCTACGGTCGTGGTTAATCACCTGAAGACGGCCAAAGGTGAAATTTGTCCGAAACGTACTGAGAAAAACAAAAAAAAAAACTACCAAGAATGACCTTGCATTCAAAAGTCCGCAATAAAATTAATACTCAGAAACTCGTTTTGATAGCATAATGTTTGGCAAGAAATATTATATTTATGATATCTTTGGTTTAGAAAAAAATTACTATTTTATTTAAAAAATTGTTAGGGATGTATCAATTCATAGGTGATATAGGCGTTAGTTTTAGGGTTGTTTTTTTTTTAAGTTATACTTGATTTCTTACAGAAAGAGGAACTCATGGTGTAATGGTTTTCGCCGCTGGAAATGGCCATGGTGAACTGTTTGCATTTCACATTGCACCAATACTCTTAGGAAAGGTAGATTCCAATTATTCTCCATCTAGCTATGGATAAACAGTAGGTCTGACTGAGCTCTTTAACCTTGGATCCCCTAATCCCTGCTTTAGTTTTAATTGATATGAAGAAAAAGCTTTTATAAGATGAGCAATGTATACCTAAGATTTTATACATTTCAATGACGTATGTGATCATGATACCAGAAAGAATAAATCCATTTAACACACGAAGTGTTGAATTCTCGATTATTCCTGATTGGATGGTATCAAAAAGAATTTACATATGTAACCGATCTAAGAGAAGGACACTCCAAATTCAAACAAGTTAAACTCCACTTAAAATTTGACTTTATGTAATTTACAAAGCGCTTTGCTTTGATGTGGCACAAGGCCGAATAATTGGGGCGCCCAATGAGACTCGAACTCACTCGTGTAGGTCTGCCAGTCTAGCTTGCTAACCGTTACACCACCAGAGGTGCCCTTAAAACTTGACTTTATGTAGAATCCTGCTTGCGTGGAGGGGTTGGGAAAATATATATTTTCTCCTCACGGAAGTGCGCATAGCGTAATAATTATCATCATAGGAAAGTGAATCGATGACATGCGTTCAGATCCTGGCTGTAGGTTGGGAAAGGCATGAACCCATCTTTTCTTCCTCTCTCCGAGCTTTGGAAAAATAGGTTAACTAGGTTCTTAGGCCTTGGTTTAGGGAACCAGTCTAGAGAAAAGGAAAAACTCAAGATTAAAACCAACTTTACTCCGCTTAAAAATTGACCTTGTGTTATATGCTCGTGGCAGAACAGTTAGATATAAAGATTAAGATACGTAATTTCTCATAGAAAATTATCAAGATTTCAATTTCGAAGTTTGCTTTTTCAAACAAATGGATTACAGTTCATTCCTTTAACCGAAACCTGAAAAAATATTCTTCTGCATAAAGAGTGAACTTTAAATCAAAGAGAATGATTTTTAGTAAATACTGATTTTGTGTTTCATCGGTTAATCAGGACATTTCATCTGCTTTGAACCAAATTTTGAAAAAGCAAAAGCAGTACACATAGCGTAACGGTTAGGGTTCCCTAAGCCTCTAAAGTGACAATCATCACGAGGTTGCAGGTTCAACCCTGACTGCAGGTGAGTAACAATACAGGAATACTTAGCACTTATACCCGGTTATGGTTAACGGAATCAGAACATTGCTTCAAAGTTCCATGTTGGCTCCCGAGTTCGACAAACACCTGAAGAAGGCTGGAGGACATATCGGCCGAAAAGTTCTGAATATAAAGATTAAGATAATTGTCCGAAAACCCTAAATGATAAAAAAACGGGGTATATTTGTTATGATTTTCTTCTTAGCCATCAATACTTTCATTTGATAATTCATAAACAAACCAAGGTAAAAGATTTTGGTTGATAATTACAGACTCATTCAACAGTGGAGTACAATTCAGCATCTTTGGACGGTTTTGCTGAGGTTGTGAAGGTAACAAACGGCCCTGGATTTTGAGATTACAAGCTCACCTGATACTCTTCGACTGCTACTCGCCAGATTTGCCTCAGTGGCTCTGTGACTCAGAATCCATGGTTTTAGGCCTATCTGACCTTCCTTGATTTGTCGAGATTCTTGCAATCAGAGCAAAATTTCTCCAACCATCTGGTTACTGTACTGTGATCAGCTGCGCGTTTACATTGCGCCCAACAAATGGTTTTTGGTTGCTTCTACGGAGTTATGACCCAGTTTGATTTCGTACAGAATAGACATTGCCGGTTCATCCGCGAGGCTTTTAAGTAATGCACAAGGTGTCAGCGCACTAACTACCACGATACTACCTACCACGACTTGAACTGCTTCGGTCACGTGATGTACGTGTCGCAAACTAATACGTACCAAAATATTGCAAAACTTTTGACTCACCATTGTTGCAGCTTTCTTGGTATTGTGAAGCACCTCGTATCCTATATGTATCCTATAAGTAGAATTATATGTATCATTTAATGAATATAAAATTCTAAATTTCAATAAATGCAATATGACTAACAACAAAGCAATGAAACATGTAGTTGAATGTCATTGCTATTTTATGAACGAAAGTAATGGAGGCAGTCCGTGTTATATTTGCAGTTCTGACTTGGTTTGTATGTAGCCAAATAGATATACTGTAGTTCGATACTTTCTTCCAATGTAAGTAAGTTTAAGGATTATAGTATTTACCCAACTCCTCCGCCACAAGCAGGGTGTAACACAATATCAACGTTTAAGCTGAGTATGGATGGTTTGAATACAAATTTTTTCCATCTTCTACATTGGTTGCCTACCCAAGGCTAAAGAACTCAGTCTACCCTACTATTTACCCATAATTGGGGTAGAACAGATGGATTCATGATTTTCTGAAGGATATTAGAATTAAGTGAATCACTAAAAGCTTCATCGAAGATTTGAACACGAGCCACCGACACCATTTCTTCTGACGATAACGTCTACGATAAGCGCACCTCCAAAATTAAGGATTATCGTAGTTCGGTAAACATATCGAACTACGATAATCTATAGTATGAAAAAGAATTAGATGTTGCAAAGATATTTTATTCTTAGTAATATAATTTTTTCTTTGAGTAAACGTGTAAGTTTGTTGAGATTTTTATGGGTGGGGTTTCAGATATTAATTATAGTAATATTAAAAATGTGGATATTTAAATTGTTTATAGGTTAAGGCATGGACTACTTACTATTGATAGGTTATCGGCCTCTGATTTCTCTAATAAATGAAAACGGAAATTCTTTCAAGCTGTAGCCGTATCAGTAGTAGAGTATAGTAGCACCACTTGAACACTTAGGAAACTCTTAAAGAAAAAACTAGATGGAATCTACATAAGAATGCTGCGCGCTGTTTAGAACAAATTCTGAAAGCAACACCTTGAAAAACAGCTGCTGTATGACCTCTTATTCCTTATACAAACCATTCAAGAAAGGCAAGCAAGTTATGGTAGGTATTGTTGGAGAATCAAGGACGAGTTCATAAGTGTTACACGACCGGCAAAAGCTTAAATTCATCAGCTCTGTGGAGACACTGATTGCCACGTAGAGGACTTACTTCGGGACGAATAACGGGAGTCAAAGGAATCCCTTCTGTCGGCACTTAGATTAAATTTCCTTTCAATTATTATTCCATTTTGCAGGGAATAAAAAAGAGTGAGGATTCTTATCAAGCTAGTAATACTTTTTAAAAAAATAATTGCCGTCATATTTCATTGAATTTGTTGTATATGCAATATACGAATATGTAAAATGTTCATATACGTAGAAATCCCGAAACACGGACGACTTTCTTTAGTTCTGGTACAAAACGTTTATTAACTTCTTGAGTTTTAGTTTTTGACACGAGGAGAGAGAGACACAATTTTTACTATGTTGACTGTCCCTACATCGCCCACAGTCAACTCTCCAGTTGGACTGCCCAGCTCAGAGTCAAAATCTCAACTCGCCTCGCCCAGAGTCAAATCTCAACTAACCGCTTTTTTCAAAAATCACGAAAATTCCCAGCCTATCGCTTCCGGGCATGACGTCATTCACACCCCAGTCCCATTTGCTATCTGGGGCTTCTATTATGACATTTTTGATTGTCACATCCTCCGCGTGCGAGCGTGAACACCTGCACTAAGAGCCGAATAGTTCAAAGCCTAACCAAACCGAATAATAAGATATAATTAACGAAAATGATTAAATAAAAAAGAATCATTCCGTAATTATATAACATATGTACTTACCCAACCTCTTCATCACAAAGAGGATGTGACGCAAGTGGAGCACAGCCGCTTAGAATTCAGTTTTCCTTCTCCTAGACTGGTTTCCTTACCAAAGCTAAAAAGTATAATCCTCCCAAATATCAACTCATAGCTGGAGGGGAAAACGATTGATGGCAATGTGAAACACAGCCTCGTCCAGGATTTGAACTTGGGTCAACTATTCCATTTCCGAAGTGAATATCTTCATTGTATAAAATGTGAGTGATGTGTTTTTAAAAAGCTTCTCGAACATCTTTCTTCAAATGGAGGAGGTGCTCTAAGTGTAATGGTTAACTTCGTAGGGAATGGACATCGCGAACAGAGTCCAAAACCTGGATGAGGCTGTTTGCATTTCACAAAGCACTAATACCCCAAGGGAAAAGGTATACATCCCCTTCCAGCAATGGGTTTGGCAATTTAGGATATTTTAGCTGGATATGTATTGTGGCCTTAAAGGGCCAGAAATAAATAACTCAAAGGTTTACAGCAGTATATATTTACGGAAATACAGACAGTAACAGTTACTGGTAACTGACTAGACTCGCTTGACTCGTTTATCGAGTCAGAAACTATTTATAGTGTCGGGGAGAGTCAATGCAATGAGGTCATTGAGTATATCACCACAACAATATGGCAACTAGTCTAGGAAAAGGAAAACTGTAAATTCAAACCTATTAAACTCCACTTAAAAGTTGATCTTGTGCCACATCCTGCTCGTGCGGAGGGGTTGAGCAAATTCAAAAACGCTTACTCGGAAAGATTTCTTTTTTCTAATCTTATAGAGTTTGGTAGAGAAGAAAAAGAGATGCAGGGTGGTGGGAAGAAGGTGAATGACTCACATAAAAACGTCGTACGTCACATTTTATGACCCCCAGACGATGTTATCCACCATGGCAAACTCGAATGACATGGGGATGAGAAGGCCATTTTGACGACTGACAAAATCATAAGACAATATTGAAAAAAAAAGAAGAAGAAAAAAATAAAGTAACGAGAAGAAAGTCGAAGTTTTTTTTGTTCGTCGCTCAAAATGTCAACTGGAAACATCAATATTGTTTTTCAGAAGTCTCAGAAGTTTCATTATAAAAGAATTCTCCTGAAAAGTTTTCCTATAGTCGAAGAAACAAAATCTCTTGTCTGTCCTCGATAATTGATCGAGACTAAAGAAAGATCTGGTAGATATTATTTCAAAAAACTTTCCCCGGAAACTTTTTGCGCATTAGTAAAGAAATCTTAGTTGTGTATTAGTTCATCTCTTTTTCTGCTTCTGCAATCAGTCAACCGTTCTACGTCGTTTAGATATTTGAGACAAAATTATAATGTAGTAAGTTGCCTTCTCACCATCCCCATTAACCTTATGACAGTCTCCCCACCTTCGGTAAACCCTATGACAGTCTTAACACCCACCTCCTGGTAAACCCTATGACAGCCACTCACCCCCAGTGAATCCTATAACCCACCACCCCCGGAAAATCCTATGACAGGTTTATCACCCACCCTACGATAAACTTTACGACAACCTTCCCCCCATCCCCGGGAAGCCTTATGATAACCTTCCTCCAATCTGAGCCTTATGACAGTCTCCCCCCACTAAGACAGCCTTTCCCCCTTTTCAACCTAAAGTCATCCTTACCACCTACCCACAAGTCAACTCTATGACAGCCTTCCCACTCCCACTCCCGCTGAACCTTATGACAGCCTTTCTAACTCCAATGAATCTTCTAGTCTTCGGTAACTATTTGTCTCGCCGACGAGTTAACGACGAGAACTCTTGCGATAAGTGTGAAAAACAATCATACGAGAATTGGAGAATTCTGAAAAGAAGTCAGTTAGCGATCGGCAGATAACAAGTAAGGACCTTAAATTTCGAAGCTAACGAAATCGTCAGCCGCTGCAATGTTGGGGCGTGGGCTACGATTTATGGAACAAAAAGATCTTCCTTTCATCGTCTCAAAAAAAATTCCACTTTCAAATTTGACATTGGTATAAAGAGAAATTGAAACACAAGAATAAAGTAAGTGGTATTCTTTCTTCGAACACGTGTCTGACTTTTTCCTTTTCTGTGAACCTATCGTCATTTCTTCATCTCATTTTTATTTCCAGCAACTTGCGTGGAGAAGCAGCAACAAGATACAAATTTTAGAACCCAGAAAAATGTACTTCACACGAACTAACGATAATGAATATGTCAGTGTTCAGAACACTTGTCATTCTTTTCTCACTCATCAGAAAAAAAAAATCATTTTCGATCAGAATAGACATTGGTGATGAAAAATGTGTTCATTATGAAAATGCAGAATAAAAATGATAGTGGTTAGATACAAGACAGCCTTCAATATTTCAACCTAAATGGAATCTATTAGGAAACGATTTCTTCTAGATATTTGATATAATTCAAAAGAAAAGTATTGCGAATAGCTTCGATCCAGACAAACTGGCAATAAATTCGTTTGACTGGTACATTGGAATAGAAAATATCTTTTATGATAAAATATCCAATTTAACGGAAAAGTCGTATAATGACATAGAAAATCATGAATTTATATGAATAAAAGATTTTGTCAAAAATACTGGCGACTTTTGCATCAAGTTAATATGATAGAATATACAATTTAGCTGAAAAAGTAGTCTAAGTTCAAAAAAAAGCATAGAACATATGTTGGTAACTGAATAATTAGGCTATGAATTTATATGAATAACAGATTTTATCAAAACTGCTGAACAGTTTTCATCCTCCTGATATTGCATCTTTATTTTAAAAGGAAATTTTCTATTGTGTGCTCTTACAGATTGTTTTTTACAACCAATCACTTTCGGACAAATACCCTTGGGAATAATACGCATCCGACTATTCTCCCTCCAGCAATGGATAAATAATAGGGCAGATTGGGTTCTTAAATCTTTGTATGGCAACTAGTCTAAAAGAAAGAAAATTCTGAATTAAAAACTGTTAAACTCAATTTAAGAAATTGTCCTGGTGTCACATCCTGCTCGTGCTAAGAGTTAAATATATATATATATATATATATATATACATATATTGCATCTAATATTATAATAGCGCTATCATAGATATTGAGCACTCTTCATATTATATTGCCCTTGGTTCGACACATAATCACATTCTGAATTACTGACGACCAACACTCTCATAATATATATATATATTGTCATCCACAGACAGACTGTTTCGTTCTATCAGAACTCTTCAGTGTGGCTTGACACGCAGGATGCTCGAAGCCGGATCGAAACCCGTCCAACTTTACGTTAGACTAAGTCTCAGTCCTCTCGGCCACCAAGCGGACCACGTTGGCTAAGGGAATTTTTAAGGTATTTAAGAGATTAAAATTGGATAAAATCTCACAACTAAGAGTCTGGAAATACCTTTACAGTGTCACCGATACTCAAATGAACAGATGTTCGACTCTGATGCACGTGTGGATCGGCCACGTGGACCTCATTTGTGAGTTTTTATCCTGTTTTATTCTATTTTATAGTTTGAATTATTGTGATTTTGCTCTGCATTTTAGTACATCGAGCACTTAATTTTACCGATTAAAATTCCGGTTAGCGATAAATTTTAATTATATATATATATATATATATATATATATATATATATATATATATGTTAGAACTGTTTGCACGTCTATCCACTTTTCATGCATTCCCTTCCATCACGAGTTTTGTTGCGCAAAAATTAGGAACTAGCAGGAGTATATGGTGTTGACTGGGTGTTCAGTATGTCATAACAGATTTTAGTGGTTGTTTGTTTTTAGGTCCTTCTTTTTGTGTTTAGTCACACAAGCTGACTTACCCGTCTTCGTTGACTAGGAGGTCAATACTCGAATTGTTGTTGATTATAATGACGGCAAATCTGTTCCTTAATACCGATAATAAGGTGATAAGTGTTGTTTCTGTCAGTTATACGAAACTAATGTATGTATGTGATCCAACAAAGATCTAGATTTTTTCGGAAAGATCATTGCAGACACCTTGATAGAGATGTATATTTTCCACTATTATATAGTGAATTGAATTAATATGACCTGAAAATCCGGCGAACATTTACGTACAACATACGGCTGTTTCGACCTTATTAGGTATCATCAACACCGTATACTGTGATTTCCTCCACTGGAGATCGAACCAGCGAACACAGATTGCAGAGCCGAAACTCTACAACTGAGCCAACAGTACACATAGCACACAAGTGACGCCAAATTAACTAATAAGTGTAATTGCGCGGTCAGTTAACCTGAATGTGTTACTTACATTCATACTCTTTACAGAGGACACGATCACCTCCAGAGCCACGTCTTCATACGGAAACACTGGACATCTGTTTCGACCATATAAGGTCTCACCAGCAATGTATACCGTGATCTCCACCACTGGAGATCGAACCAGAGAGTTAATTTGGCGTCACCTGCGTGCAACATACGGAAACACTGGACATCTGTTTCGACCATATAAGGTCTCACCAGCAATATATACCGTGATCTCCACCACTGGAGATCGAACCAGAGAGTTAATTTGGCGTCACTTGCGTGTGATATGGACTGTTGGCTCAGTTGAAGAGTTTCGGCTTTGCAATCTGTGGTCGCTGGTTCGATCTCCAGTGATGGCGATCACGGTATAGTGTCTGTAGTGTTTCCGTATGTCGAACGTAAGTGTTCGCTGGATTTTCTGGTCATGGTAATTCACCTTGATAGAGCCTTTAAACAATAAATTTCCCAGCATTTTTCAAGTGTAAGTTGCGCTGTAAAGGGATTTCCAGACAATTCTTTAAAATTATCGTTATGGCCTCTATACCTAGTGTAGATCAGTACTTCAATTAATTACAAATGACAGATGTCACACACCCGTGATGAGCTAAGGGTCACAGCCACACCATGTCAGTAATTGTACGAAGGTTTCATTGCAAGTAGGTTTTTATGGGATGGAGTTGTTGGTCCCACAACCCCTGGTTTCGAATTCAATGTTTTTTCCTTCTTGCTTTGAAGAGCCCAATCTTCCCTACTATGAAGAAAAGAGGGTATGAGCACGAAAGTGAAACACAAACAGCTTCGTCTTGGATTTGAACTTGGTTCGTCGAGTTCATTTCTCACAATGATAACCGTTGTACCACTCGTACATCAAGAGTGTAGATATCGAACTAAATATGTTATAAAAAAAACCCTGAAATATTTTCAAAAATTGAAATGATTATCTTTTTATCAATGCATCTATTTTTTCTTGATCATTTTGTAATTCTTTTGATGAAGCTTTAAGCTTTCTATGATACGAAATAATATCTATTTTTATTTGCATGATTATTTAACAAACGTTGGATTTACTTGGGTACGTATATTAAATTCTGAAGAAAAGCAATACTTTAATACTCGGCAGCGTGCACTGAGACAACACTTTCATTTTAGATAGGAGTAAAGATCTATCCACATAAGGAATCCTTGTGGCGTAATGGATAAAGTGCTAGACTGCGGTCACGAAGTAAGTGAGTTCGAACTCCAGTTGTGTTACGATGTTCACTGTTGAACTAATACCCTTGGGGAAATATATGAACTCCCCTATCTGCTTCTTTGTTATCGGTTAAATAATATTATTGCAGTTCTTTTGCAAAAATGGCTGTGACATTGATAACAAACGAAGGTTGATATGGTATTGAATAAAAAAAAACACACCAAACCAATGATTTATCCATAAATGACTCATTGAGTCCATTTCCAAAGACGATAACCGTTACGCTATGCACTTCCAGTTAAATAGAAATATGCAAACATATCACATGTAACATATGTTAATATATAACATGTCTAACAGATTTACAAAGAATTGCTTGACAGGAAACTGTGCTTTTTCAATCCGAAAATAAATAATATTCATCATTTTATTTCTGTCTGTCACTGTTGGGTACTTAAACATTTTTTTGTTTTTTGGTTTTTGTGTATGTTTTTACGACGTCTCAAAAATTAGACATCTTGTTAGTCATGAACGCTGGTAGCTTAAGAAAAAACTTATGTATTTATTCATTCCATCATCGTTTTATTGATATAAATGCCATTAAAGTCATTTTTAAATACGTTCTGTTGGTGGAGCCAAGAATACGTCAATTGCATGCTTGACAGAAGGGATAAGACTCTTCCTAACCCATCTCCGCAATATAAGAATGTGCTTGCTATGATATTAGAATGTATCCATTGAGGAAACCTCAGTTTTGTGGATCTGGGGAATGTGGAGTCACCCATTCGTTATTATTACTCGCATTTCTAACCTGAAATGAAGTTATGAAGTTAAAGTCTCATCTAAGGGTTAAATAAATCTGAGATAACGTTTATAATGATTAAATTTTCAGGAAAAATTGGCTTTTGAAACATTATGAAGTTAGTTGGTTGTGTGGTTTCTTTGTTTAATGGCATATAAACATTCGTGGGTTATTGAACATCAAAGCTTGTAGATGAACAGTCGTGGTATTATTTATCCCATAGCTGGGGGAGAGATAAAAGAGTTTATATCTTTCCCTAGAGTATTTGTCAGAAAGTGAACGTAATAGCACGACTGGAGTCCGAACTCACTTACTACTGTGTCGAAGTCCAGCACGTTAGCCACCACACCACGGAGACATTCCCTAAGTATGAAGTGTTTACCGGTCTAAAATGCTTTCAAATTATTAAATAAGAATATTTGAAACCAGATAATTATGTACAAATTCATTGTATTCAGCATAGAACCTGAATAGCTGAAAAGCCTGCTAATTATTAAGAATATTTAAGTGAATGTGTTTTGGTAGTATTTTATGGCATATCAACCCTAATGGGTTATTTAACACCAAATACTGTTTACATACACATACACACATATAATTTGAAAGTGAATAGTTGTGGTAACGTTATTTTAAAACTAAAGTTCATTTGTTTGCACACAGTTAAATAGCTTCAAGTATTGCTAACATTATAAATTCTAAACGGTTTCAAGTATTCTAATGCTAATAATTCAATATTTTCACAAAGTTTAAGTGATTTCAAGAATGATCAACACTAATAATTCAATTTAACGCAAATTATTGGTCCGCACACAGCCAAATGGCTTCAAACATCGCAATTCAACATTCGTAAATCCATTCATTGAGTACTCCCATCTTACACGAACAAATCCACATACAACTGCATGGCTCGAAATAACTAATAAGAAAATAATCATTTGTAAATGATTTAACAGTTCTATTTGATCAATAGATTGAAGTCTAGCAGGTACTACCACTCCGGGCCAGAGTGAACCCGAGAGTTATGGTAATGAAGGGATACTCCATATTCCCCTAACTCCAAGACTCACAATCAGACACAATTTAATGTCATACTCAGGACACTAAAAGATTATAAATTATTGTTATCTAATACTAATAATTCAATTGAACACTAATAATTTGTTGACACGCAGTTGAATAATTTCAAGTATAGTAAATGACTGAATCTATTTGGCCCATAGATGGGATTTTCACAGGTACTACAACTCCGGGTCAGTGTGGACTAAAGAGTAAAAGTAACGAAACTTCTCGATCAGATGCAGTTTAGTTGAGGGTCTTACCCCTCTCCAAAGGTACAATCAGCGTATTTTACTGTCCCAGCGGACCGAACGAAGTTAATTGATATGTTATTGTCAACAAATTAGGTTTGGCTTGGTTTCTTTGTTCGATCTTCGTTGGTTATCTAATGCCATAGTCATCCTTGTAAAACAGCAGTTTTACTATTTAACCCATACCTGGGGTGGAGGATAATAATTTTTCAAGAATATTTGTCCGGAAGTGAACGCAATAGTGCGACTGAGGTTCGAACTCGTTTACTTCGTGGCCACAGTCCAACACTTTAGTCATTACGCAACAGTGACTCTCGCCATAAACAAATTAAATAAGTATAGTTACTTGAAACTGTATAAATGCTCGCAAATTATTTGTATTAAATAGGAATACTTGAAACCATATTACTACACAAATTCTCTGTTTTAAGAATTGTTCCTTAAAGCTCTAGTAACGAATTGTAAATGAAAAGCACATGAAAAGTGAAAAAAAACCCCGATATGACACAAAACTGTATTTGGTAGTGAGACTACAGTTCTGGTGATCCGGGTGGGGGAGACCCCTTCATTGTCATTCTTCCAAGGTTCTTTCTGACTTGGGGTGTTTGTACCTGTTAGGATCCCATCTATAGGTTAAATAAATCTATTTAGATCATTTTCGTATTATAGAGGAATAGTTGTTGCTATATAATTATGGGGAAAAAAACTCTAAAGAAAAAAACTATACATAAAATATATATGTATAAAAAATAAAAATGTAAAATATGAATATAACTGCACAATAAACGCCATTGCCTATCCGTTAGTCATAAAATTGCCTTTGACATGTTGACATGCCATTAAAATCAATCAGTCTATCAATTAATCAATTTAGGAGGTGCCCGTGGTGTAATGGTTATCGCCGTAGGAAGTGGACACGGCGACACGAGTTCAAACCCTGGACGAGACTGATTGCATTTCACATAGCACTAATACCCTTGGGAAAGGTATGAATCCAATTATTCTCCCTCCAGCTATGAGTAAATAGTAGGACAGACTAGATTCTTCAGCCTTGGTGAGGCAACTAGTCTAGGAGAAGGAAAACTCTGAATTGAAACCTGTTAAACTCCGCTTAAAAATTGACCTTGTGTCATATCCTGCCCGAGCGGAGGGGTCGGTAAATATGATCAGTCAATCAATTAACTATTTAAAGCTTTGTTTGCAAATGATAATTAGATAGATATAGTTACTTGAGAACATACAATTCCTTACAAAAAAGGTTGACTTTAGTATCAACTAGGATTGATACGTCGTAAAACTAACTAACATAATATCTTATTTGTTTTCGTTCAAAAAACAAGCGGAAAATCGAATTCAAATTGTTAAAAAAAAATGGGAAGAAAATGGAGGAAAAACTTAACCGGCAAAAGCACGAAATTTTTTAAAAAACACAAAAAGACAAAAGGAAAATTCATTCAAAAATAGAAATAAATTATCCAAGCCAAAAACAACTTGGAAAAAGAGAAAATATTTACATTCGAACAGATAAAATCGGTAAGTAGTATGATTCGTATGTTTAAGAAATTGGTCGAAATGGCATTTATCTCGGATAAATTCGAGAGTTAAAATATACCAAATTTAATGGCTTCAATATTTTTAGGATCTTTCTATTTTTGTCGTTTAAAAGCATTAGAAGAACGCCCATTCGATGGGGCTAAGAAAATGCTGATTGTAACTCCTCTAAAAAGGATTGTCCTGATTATGATATTAATTTTCATCTGACGGTTCTAGAGTTCTGGTGAGAGTAGAGTACCATTTGATTTTCATTATTCCCATATCCACTCTGACCCAGAGTGGAAGTAAGAGTCTATTGGTCAAATAAATATGTTTAAAAATAATTTGTATTCGATAGGACCGTTCGCAAATAAAAAAAACTCTCAGAAAACAACTATACAAAAAAATATGAATATGAACATCATTCTCCAACCTCTAAGCATAAAATAACAGTAGATGGGCTGACAAGTTATGAAAATCAATCAATCAACATTAATAATGAAGTCAATAAAAAACGCTTTTTTATGACAGGTATCAAATCAACGTGGATTTTTTAAAACTTGTAACTTGGTATATTTTTACTAATTAATTTCAACATTGTAAGTAAAAGAAAAACTGCATTTTCAGTACATGAACGTTAAATTAGCAATTCAATCTCTCTTTATTATCAGTAATTAGAATCAGGAGATGTCTCTGTCGATACAATTGGTATTTACACTCAAATTAACTCAACAATTTTTGAGACAAATGGAAAATATCATCCATTATACATTCAGATTCCAACTTTTTAGCTGTACTGTGTGAAGCAGTATCCTAATTTAGTATCGTCAACCCGTCCTTCTTGCTTTGCTTGGGTGATAAACCTTAGCAACGATTGATTCATTGATTGATTGATTTTCTCGGTATGGCAACCATTCTCTGCTTATTTTATGTTTAGAGCTTAAAGAGTCACGTTCATTGTACTTCCATATTTACATTTTTGTGTGGTCGTTTCTCAAGAGGGTTTTTACACGGTTTGAATATGAATAATTCTTAAACAAACCTATTTGACCTATAGATGGAACCCTAATAAGTAATAAAAACTCCTGGTCACAGAGGACATGTCAGTAATAGCATTGAAGTCGTACAACACATTCCCTAAATTTCTAAAACTGAAGTCTCTCCACCGGATGCGGTTTAGTTTCATACCCAAGACACTCTTTTTTTGGGGGGGTCTTATCTTTTTGCACAGATTACAGACAACATATTGTATACCTCACCGACGGGGTAGCTTAACAACGAGGTAGTGGATGAATGCATAGTGAACCATGTACATTTTCTCAATAATGGCTGATTCTCAAATTTCAATTTCCGGGAAGCTAAAAAAATAAAAATTAAGGACTTTTTCTGCGTAATCATTCAAAGAATTTAAGAGGATGTGAATTCAATGCTCTTTTACCTCAGGCTACGAACTTATCAATCACCCTTAAAATATGGCTTTTAGCCAGCCGATGTTGACTCCTACGTACAACTGGAAATGTACATTTCCTTATTTTCATCCTATTTTCTCTTTTACTAAGTACTTTTTCTTATCTTTCTCCCCACGTTTTTTCCCACATCTTTTACTATTTTCTACTTTATTAACTTTCTATAGATTTTTAAATATCTAGTTTTCTTCTTGATAACCACTCAAATTTTATTAACCCCTTGACGATAGTGGTAATCATGTATTTTTTATTTCCTTTCTTGCCACTGAAAGATGGCGAAAGAATGTAGTCCAAGTTGAAGTGTCGTATCAATTGCTTCAGGATCCTTGTTCTTCACTCACTCAAGTAAATAGGCATTCTATTTCCACTTTGGCGCCCTGGTGCCCCTACTGTTACCCCCACCAACATAACAAAGTTTGATAAATTTTGGTCTTTTTTGTAGAACCCTGCTCTGTGATACCAGGAAAATTAGACGACGCAAAAGAGACAATTAATGGTTGTTGAAAAAAAAAAGAAATTTTGACTTGCGTAAATCATTCTGATAACTGGGAAGATTAATAACGAAAAAGAAAAAAAGGCGAAGAGAAGAAAGAATGAAAATAAAATTATCTATGTATTAATAATGTTGTATGTATTTACCCAACCCCTCCACTACGAGAAGGAAGTAACACAGGATCAGTTTCCTTTTTAAGCAAAATATGAATGGTTTTGAATTCGGATCTTTTCCTTCTCCTAGACCGGTTTCCATAGCCCACTGGGCATTCGTCCAGTTTACCCAACGATTTACTCATAGCTGGTGGAGGGAGAATAATGGGATTTATAATTTCCCTGGAGTGAAATATAGTCTTATTTAGGATTTGAACTCGGGTCGGAGTGGGTATCCACGTGATGGAGTGGCTAAAATACTTGATTGCGATATCGTAATGAGTTCGAAGTCCAGTAACTCTATTGCGCTCTCTTTCGGATGGGTAAACGCATGAACCCCCTTATTCTCCTCCAGTGATTGGTTAAATAGTAATGTCCTTCTACAAGGATGATTTGGGTTCTAAATAAACCACCAAGGTTGATTTGTCATTAAACAAAGAAAATGAATGAGAAACCGCACTCACATCACCGGATCCATTTACAATGATGATAACCGTTACACCACATGCGCTTCCTCATAAATTACTACTTCTGTAACAACCCAACTTTATCCTTGAATTTGGTGTATGTCACACTAAAGTGATGGAAAGATAGATAAACTAAGGAAAGTGAAACCTCTCCCCTATACCCACTCCTGGATGCTTTTATAACCAACGTAATATGAAAAATATTTTCTTTTGTTCAAATTCAAAAAATTATTCCCTGATATTTTTGTGTTGAATTTAAAGATGTCCAGTCCAACATGGAAGAAAACCAGAACTTTTTATACATATATATCAAATGATGAATTGTGAACTAATAGTTTGTAGGTAACATTTTAAAATGATCAAGTGCTCATTTGTTTGCACATAGTTAAGTTGTTTCAAGTATGGCTATCAATTATTTGCACACAGTTAAATGGTATCAAGCATATAAAATGATTAGAAAGTACTGTTTGACCCATAAATGGGACCCTAACAGGAACTCCCGGAGAGTAATGACAATAAGGAAGTAATCCACATTTCCCAAAACTCCTAGACTGGAGCCCCACCATCAGACCAGTTTAGTACGATATCCAGGACACCCGTTAAGGAGGTTCTACCCCACTGAAGAGACTACATCCACATTTCCCAAAACTCCTAGACTGGAGCCCCACCATCAGACCAGTTTAGTACGATATCCAGGACACCCGTTAAGGAGGTTTTACCCCACTGAAGAGACTACATCCACAGTCGACTGGGTTAATATATTCATATATATATATATATGTGTGTGTGTGTGTGTGTGTGTGTGTGTGTGTGTAAACAGAGCGATAGAGAGAGATTAACTAGAGTAATAAGACAAATGGGAAATATTTCTTGTCTTATCTATTTTTTAATTGTTCTCAACTTGTCAACTGAAGTCATTAACAGAAGAAAAGTTTGTTTTTTTTTGTTTTGAATGTAATATAATTAGGGACTCCGGTCGATTGTGAGTTGTTTCCTAACGAGTTACTGGTTGACCACGAGACGGTGAAAAGAAAAGGAAAAGAACATATATGAGAAAGGTAATCAAGGTAAGAAAAGAGAGAGAGAAAGAGAGAGAGAGAGAGAGAGAGAGAGAGAGAGAGCTACAATGAAATGTGATAATTGAATAGAAAAGAGAAAATAGATTCCCGAAATCCAGGTCATTATAGCAGCAGGCACCTAAATTAAAATTATCAAGAGAAATCGGCCACTGGCTCTGGTTGGCTGGAAGTTGAAAAAGCCATCGGGGGAACGCAAGATAGAAAACAGGAAAAGAGTCAGTTGGTTACGAGACGACAGTTGATCACTACCAGGGGCGATTTGAAGACGGCTAGAAATTACGGCACCCATTTTGGGTTGACTCCTACGATGGAGTCTCACACGCACACGTGAAGCAATGAGGACCGACCCTTCGAACAAGCACCTGCGAGAACTACCACAGAAAACGAGAAAGATCATTCAAGGTCTGTGTCTGTTCACTTTCTCCTCACGATGTTTTATTGATCTCTGTCTAGTTAAAGAGGTCACTAATTTTTCATATGCTGTTTCTCTCCTCTCGATGACTACTAAGACGTGTAATAGAGAATAAACTTTTATATCAACGAACCAAGACGGTGTTTCGGTGTGTTCGTCATTTCTTTTTCTTTTCTACACTGTGGAGGTTACCACGAGGTCTGACTACATGCATAGATAGACCCGTTAGAACGGTGGTGGTACAAATGTCTATGTGGTGTAGTAGCAATAGTACAGACGTCCATTTTAGAACCGTAGCGTTGCAACATTCTATTTGTGCCATGTAGTGTTATATTACCTTCTATATATACTACATCATGAGCACAGTCTAAAAAATTTTATTTAGGTAATTTTTTTCCAGAAAGTTCTTTTAATAGTTTTTTTAAAAAGTTGATATCATTAAAAGAAGCGACGAAAAATGAACTGGTAATGTAGCATATAGTTAAATTATTTTTTGGTATCCAAGGGTCCCCATTAAATGATCTCCACTATAGTAGACACAAAGATGTAAGTGATTAAATAAAACATCGATCTACAAATCAATAATTATTTATTTTTTCAAATTGAGCGAAAAGTTTGTTGAAATACCGAAATCACGAAGTCTCTACTTGTAAGAAAAGATAATATTAGTAAGAGCATAAATAATTTAAGAGAGAAAGTGATAGTTCATGCATAAAATGTGGCAGTTTTTCTTAGCCTAAAGCTAAATGGACATATTTTGTGGGTGAAAAAACAATCTGTGTGTCACTATGTGTGTCACTATGTTTGAGTGATAGCAACTGAGATTTTTCATCAGCAGGGAACAAACTGAATAGTAGTACGAATCTTTTAGCACAATAAATGTAAACAAATATATTCGTTTAATTTAAGCTAATTAAGCGATGCATTATTAAAGAAAAAGAAAGTAGAATTTCACTGAAAAGAAATAAACTGAAAAAGTTTTTGAGCAATTACAGAATAAATCCGTACCGACTTAAGAAGTAATTATTCCTTCACTATTTATAAGGTTGAGATAGGCTTGAAATTAGATTTTAAAAAGTTAATGATTTCTCTCGGATTCTAATTGGTCAAAAACTGTATTTTTAACATTCTAGGATCGAAAAGGTTTCTTAAATTTGGGTGGGGGGTCGATCCTTCAAATATTTAACGGCAAGTCTAATATTGTCGGCGAATTCTCTAAGAAATTTCAAAACTAGCGCGTACACGCTAATGCAAAAATATAGATACAAAATTTAAAGTTCTCGAGCATATTTTTCGCAAAAAATTTAACATACTTATTCTTAGAATGAAAATTAGTTGAATTTCCATACGGAACTTTCCATTTTGGATATATATATCAACCATGGGTGAGGTGTATCTCAAATTATCCATGACTGTTTTTGTCAAGCCTTTGTTTATTTAGATATTTATATGTCAACCCAAAACAGTCCATCACATTTCAAAGCGATGTTTTGAGGATATGAGAATCATTAAATAAGTTTCCAGACATTTTTCGTATAGGCACTTTTATTGATAGTACACACATAAAACTATAGTCTCCTTCGAAGTAATCTTCTTCGGCTGCAATGCACTTGTTGTCCCGTTCCAACAACTTCTGGAAGGCCCCATGGAAGTCCTCTTATGTGAGCGTGTCAATGACCTTCGTCACAGCCTCTTTCATCTCCTCAATTGTCTCATAACGACAGTTTCTGGGCTTAGGGAATAACCAAAGTCACAGAGAGCAAGGTCTGAACTATAGGGCGGGAGAGGAAATGTCTTGGTCAAACAGTCTGTGATAAGGATGGAGTTGTGGACTAGTGCATTGTCCTGGTGGAAATGCCACTGACCCGATTTGAAGAGAGCTGGTCTCTTCCCAAGGAATCTCTTCCTGAACCAGCTTAAAACCTCAACATAATAACACTAACCGTAACCCTAACCGTTTAGCCAATCAACTCTGGTGTATTGACTTCCTTACTCCTCGCACACCTCTCATCATCCCTCACAGACTCCCTGCCTTCCTTGAATCTCTTATGCCACTCAAAAACTGATGCTCGATTCATGCAAGATGCTCCAAAAGCAGTCTGAAGCATTCCATAAATTTCTGTGGCATTTTTTCCAAGTTTAAAACAGAATTTTATTGTATATCGTTCTTCTAAAGTGTCCTCACGTCCAGATTGCATTTTTGAAATTCCTCAGCTGTGACCATCAGGCTTTAGTAGGGTGTATTCTAATTGCTGCTGTAGCTGTTGATTTGAAGCTGAAATCATGAAAATTGGTCAGTCATCTCATAAGATGTATAGCAATAACATACTTTTCAAGAGTCTACGAGAATTTTGAATGCCTGTACAAAAAAGTCTGGAAACTTATTGAATGCCCTACGTATATTCTAAAAACCGAGTCACAATTTTTAAGAACCAGCAGTCACTTTAGCATTAGGTCTATAAGTAATAACGTCCACAATTCAATGCAGAAGAAGCCACGCAGTCTCGCTTGGCCCTAATAGAGTGAGTTAAGTCTTATAGTGCCATCAGCATAGGAGAATTTTCAAAACTCTTTTATTTGTTCAATATCATAAAAAAATTCGAAAGAATTCCCTTATTTTTACCTGTGCTAGGATACTAATGATGAAGAACTCAGAAAATGTTTTAAAGGAAAAAGAAGAAAAAGAAAAGACCGGGGAAAAAATCAAAAGAAAATAAGACAATAAGAAAATAAACACGATTGGTAGATTGATTTTTATCTAGAGGTTAGGGAATCCCGTTCATTATAAATTCATATTTACATATTTTGTGTTGTTGTTTCTTAAGATTTTGCACACAGTTATATGATATCTAATTGAAACAATTTACACTCAATTCTATGGCAACAAGTAAGAAAAAGAAAAGAAAAGAAAAGAAGAAAGAAAGAAAGAAGAAAGAAAGAAAGAAGAAAGAAAGAAAGAAACGTAATCGCTGTGAAAGATGGGAGAAAAAAGATTTTGCTTGAATGAAACTCTAGAAGCACGCAACACTGAATGTTTCTCTCACTGACTTGATTAACTGAAAATGAATCAAACATGCAGAAACCGGAACTTGGGATTATGTGACATAATCATAGTGTAACCAAAAGGAAGTGGCTTCCTTGATAATATTTGGGGTGGCAGGAAGTAAATGTCTGTCACATAGACATTTAGATTGTTTTGATTTGTAATATGACCAGTTTAAAACAAGGAGACCAAGCTCTGAAGTTGGGTTTCAAGATCTGTCTGTATTTCATGCATTTTTTTTTCGGAATACCAATAATACTGTTTGGTAGAAAGTCGGCTAAGAATGTGGCTGCCTTGGTACGTGACATGAGTTGTTGAAGGATTTTGAAGTCAGTGTAAAATAACATTACTATTATCTCATTAAGTTTGAACGAGCAATAATTGGATTCTAGTGTTTTTTGTTTTTGTTTTTCTTATATATATATATATATATATATATATATATAGTGTGTGTGTGTGTGAGAGAGAGAGAGAGAGAGAGTGAGAGAGAGAGAGAGAGAGAAAGAGAGATGAAGAGTAAGAGAGAGACAAAGAGAGAGAGAGAGAGAAGGCCACAAGTGGTGAGTACCTTGTTAGAATCAGAATCGACTATAGTAATATCCTGTCAGGCTACTGGTTAAACATTGATCCACTTCAAGACCCCCACTTCCTCTCTCTCTCTCTCTCTCTCTATATATATATATATATATATATGTTACATACACATTATATATGTGTGTGCTTATTGAGAGAGACAGAGAGAGAGAGAGAGAGAGGAAACTAAAGAAGCATAAACACACGCGTAGACAAACACAATCCTTTATATACATACGCATATGCACACGTATATATTTGATTTGACACTATCTCACTATTTTGGCCTGCTCTTGTCTACACAATACAACAACAACAACAACAACAACAACGGTGGCAATATAACATTAATGTTGATAATTCTTATCGAGTTGGTTTTGTCGGTCCGGCGGACCACAAAGTGAAAGTGAAGAAAGGCTAAAACTGAACAAATACGCGGACTTTGCCAGAGAACAGAAAAAGTTGTGGAATATGAAAGTGTCAGTGATACCACTCGTAATGTGAGCTCTGGACATAGTCTCCATTGACCTGGGAAAGAGATTTAACAAACCGCAATTCAGAGGAAGAATCCAGACTATCTAGACTACTTATTCGACTAAGAGATCTGAGAAGATTTGCTGTTACTCAAAGCCCAGTGAAAAACTACTATTTAGGAAAACTTTCAATAATAATGATGAAAATAATGATGATAATAATAATGCATTTTCCTGGAAGATTTATTATCATCCCTGCCCGTCGTGTAGTCGTTATCGTCATAGGAAATGGACACGGCGACACAAGTTCAAATCCTGGACGAGACTGATTGCATTTCACATAGCACTTGGGGAAGGTATGAATCCAATTATTCTCCCTCCAGCTATGGGTAAATAGTAGGGCAGACTAGGTTCTTCAGCCTTGGTTAGGCAACTAGTCTAGGAGAAGGAAAACTCTGAATTCAGACCTGTTAAACTCCGCTTAAAAATTGACCTTGTGTCATATCCTGCCCGAGCGGAGGGGTTGGTAAATAGGATCACTACAATTTGTTATAGCAATGATGCTAATGAATTATAATCTTTGTAAATGCCATGGATGCTACAGACTTATTAAGTCATTAGAAAAGATAAACCACCTAATGTATATGGATTGTATGAAGATTTTTTTTGCCAGATATTAAAAAGAATTAAAACTCCTAACAAAAACTATCAATTTTTTTAACCAAGATATAAGAAAAGAATTCGGGATTGAAAATATGCCTTGCTTCTAATGAAAAAAAAAAGGAAGCAAAAAAACAACGGAAAGGATAGAACTTCCCAATCAAGAAAAAATAAGAACGCTTGAAGCGGATATCATCAACCAAATGGCAAAGAAAGGAAAAAAGATAGTAGTACCTCAAAAGAACAAGAAAACTTCTTGAAACTAAACTTTGTCGCAGACATCTAATCAAAGGAATAAATACCTGGTCCGTTTCCCTTAAGAGACACTCTGGACCCTTCTTAAACTGAACAAGAGAGGAATTCAGAAATATAGACCATAGAACAAGGAAATTGATGTCTATGCGCAAGGCCTTACACCTGAGAAGTGACATCGATATACTCTATGTGACAAAAAAGGTTAGAAGAAGAGGACTCGCACGCATAGAAGATTGTATAGATGGTGCAATACAAGGACTCGAAGAATATGTAAACAATAGCAAATAGAGATTGATTATAGCAGCCAGTAACAGCAATAATAACATGAAAATACAAAAAGATTCTAAAAACCAAAAAAAGGGAAGAAAAATAAGTACATGGATATTTTCAGCAACAAAACTAAAGACATAGCATGTGAAGTGACTTGGTCATCTTTACGAAGAGAAAACTTAAAGATAGAAAGAGAATCTCGCATCGCAAAATAATGTCATATTAACCAATTACGTCAAAGTAATAATAGATAATACGTAGAATAACAAGTGATAATAGAGATGAAACAGTCAAATTATAAGTGAATGCCACAAACTAGCTCAAAAGAAATATCAAGAGCAGGTGTAACACTATGTGGGTGGCCCGCCAAGCAGACGATTCCTATGTTTGTTTTGGCGCAAAACCAGACAAAGGGTTTTTAGACCCGAAATCTCGTCGTATCCGGAAGTGGTAACGGGACGCGAGAAGAGAGTTGGTTGGGAAAAGGAGCTGACAGCAATTGGCGACGGGACACGGACAGAGGCGGTCGACAGTGGACACCCGAGCAGAGAGGCGAGGCAGCATGAGATAGGGTCCAGCGAAGAAGATCGAATCAAGATGTCGGCATTCCAGTTGCTTTGTGGAATTTTCGCTAGTAATCCATGCTAGCGTTAGTCCATATATGCTATCGGAAATGTAGTGTTGCATAACTCCTTCTGCTCTTAGTTAACCCCAAGCATATTGTTTGTGTTTGTTCGTTTGTCCTTCTATTTTCTCCGGTCCCCTCGATCGTATTCTTGTAGTGGCAAGAAATGTGCGTTACCCCCCTCGGAACCACTAGTTGATCATCGGCCGTTTTTTTTTTTAATGTTTTTTTGTTAATTTTGGGGGATTGAGCTTACCTTGTCATTTGCTTTGTTGTTTATTGTTATTTGTTTTGTGTTTTTTTATTTATTTTTTTTTTTTATTTTTTTTTTTTTTACCTTCATGGATTTTCTGGGGTTTTTTTGTAAGTTTAATTGCTCTTGGCACTTCTTCACTTCGTCTGATCGTGTTCCTCCTGGGGGGTTGGTTGCACAGGGCCCCCGTTTCGAGGACAGGTATCGAATGGTAGTAAGTTATACAATTGATGATTTGGGAAAGCGAGTGGCCTGATTGACACGAATTGATGGATATGGTACTTTGAAGAAACGGTTGACGATGGGTTGGGAGGACGTTGCCTGGACCCGGGGCGGTGTCCGGTTGCTCTTCCCCCCTGGCTGGTCATGGCTGGACGGTCTGGGAGATGGTGTCAATTGCTTTGTTTTTTTCTTTTTTTTTTTTTTTTTTATCTTTTGAAAATCCATGGAGATTGCTGGCAAGGTGCTGGAATGGAAAAAAAGGTTCTTGCTCAACTGTTGCTGGGTTGGGAGGTGAATTCCACAGTGCTTTCCGAAACATTATTCCTGTTACGACACCGATCGAACTGCGGAGATTACTGATGCTCCCACGTCGTAAGGAAAGGGGAGAGGCAAGTCCAAAAATACTCCTGAATTGTTGGATAGGGGTGGTTAAAATTCCCCTTTGTTCTGATGGGGTGGAGAATGGGGCGAAATGTTCGAAAATTGAGTAACGTTGGAGGTGAATGGAAAAGTCCTCCTGAAATCGTTGGGTAGGGGGGGTTAAAATTCCCCTGTGTTCTGTTGGGTGGGGGGTGGGGTGAATTGAAAGTGATTCGAATGATGTTGGAGGTGAATCGGAAAATCCTCCTGGAATAATGAATAGGGATGACCCCAGAATTGTTCACAGGAAAGCAAAGTGGAAGAGCTGAATCCAGCAATATTTTTTTTTATGTGTATGATGATATGGTAAGGGGTGAGTGATCCCAACCACCCCAGTGCAGTTTTGCTATGTTGTTATATTATTTATTATTTTTTTTTAGGGGACGACCGAACCCCTTTAAAATTTTGTAATTTCGGTTGTTACTGCCTGTAAATGTTTTTGCTTTTTTGCTTGTTGCTTAATTGTTATTTTGTTTTCTCCGCGAATGAGTGGAGATGCATAGTGTCTTATTGTTGTTGAATTGTGTTGTAATTTATTGTGAATAAATGACAAGGGTAAGAGTGGGGGGTATGTAACACTATGTGGGTGGCCCGCCAAGCAGACGATTCCTTTGTCTGTTTTGGCGCGAAACCAGACAAAGGGTTTTTGGACTTGAAATCTCGGCGTGGCCGGAAGAGGTAACGGGACGCGAGAAGAGAGTTGGTTGGAGAAAGGAGCTGACAAGAGAGTTGGCGACGGAACACGGACAGAGGCGGTCGATAGTGGACACCCGAGCAGAGAGGCGAGGCAGCATGAGATAGGGTCCAGCGAAGAAGATCGAGTCAAGATGTCGGCATTCCAGTTGCTTTGTGGAATTTTCGCTAGTAATCCATGCTAGCGTTAGTCCATATATGCTATCGGAAATGTAGTGTTGCATAACTCCTTCTGCTCTTAGTTAACCCCAAGCATATTGTTTGTGTTTGTTCGTTTGTCCTTCTATTTTCTCCAGTCCCCTCGATCGTATTCTTGTAGTGGCAAGAAATGTGCGTTACCCCCCTCGGAACCACTAGTTGATCACCGGCTGGCCAAGAAGAGAAATGGTTGAAGAAGTTAACGTGTGGAGGCCGAAGGGGTATCGTTACACAGGCACGACTGGATGAGGAAGGTGATCCATTGGGAATTGTACAAGAAACTGAAATTTCGCTATACTGACAAATGTTATATGCACAAGCCAGAAACTGTCCTAGAAAATCAGACTTATAATATTCTCTGAAACTTTGAGGTACAACAAATAGATCACCCAATCCAGGACAAACTTCCAGACAAGAAAATCACTTGTCATCTTGTAAATTTCCCCATGTTAGCGGACAATCGATTAAAAGAGAAGGAAGGCGAAAATTAAACAATAACATTGATCTTGCCAAAGAACTAAAAACGTTGTAGAATGAAAGAATGGTATCCATCGTTGTTAAAACCCTTGTAACACTCTCCAAGAACCTGGGAAAGAGACTGGATGAAGTGAAAATCAAAGGAAGTATTAAAACCATGCAGACGAAAGCACAACTAAAATCGGTTTGGATACTTAGAAGAATCCTGAGGAAACATTCTTGTTGGGTATCACCCACCTTTTTCCACACAATGAACTAGTCCATTTACCATATATAGCAGTAGCTACTAATACCAGTGCAGACTAGAAGGTGAAGAGTAGCTTCTTATAGGAATAGTATTAGAGCGTTCGAGACTGGAGATTGCGCTAGATCATCTTACTTGCTACCGTAATAACGAAAGCCAATACTATCGTTGAACTATATCATTCGCTAATCCTATGTTCTTGTCTACTAATAGTCTCTCTATTGTATATACCTTTTCCTGAGAATATATCTCTATTTCCTCTCATATCGTGGTTTGTCCTTTATTTAATATTACAAGCGTTCATTAACTAGAACGCAACAATTCTGTCGCTTAGATTTCATTGAAAAAGTATCAGAGTTGGTAATGTGAAAAATTTGCCAGAAGCAAAATAAGAACCAATCATATCAAAGCGATAATAGATCAGATGCAACAAAATAGCAAATGTAAGTTATGCGGTGACAGAGATGAAACCATCAATCACATGATTAGCGAATGCAGCAAATGAGCACAGGAGACAAGACACGACTGGATGGGCAAGGTGACCCACTGGGAGATGTTCAAGAAATTGAAATTTGACCATACGAACACATGGTATATGCACAACCCAGCAGCTGTCCAGGAGAATGACACGCATAAACTCCAATGGTACTTTGACATACACACAGAGCACCTAATCCCGGCCAGAAGACCAGACCTTATAATAATGAACAAAAAAAGAGAATTTTCAAAATTGTCGACTTCGCTGTTTCAGCTGACCACAGCATAAAACTGAAAGAATGTGAAAAGAAGGATAAGTACCTTGACCTTGCTAGGGAATTGAAAAAACTATGGGACATGAAGGTGACAATTATACCAATTGTGATTGGTGCTTTTAGTACAGTAACTAAAGGGTTATTAATAGGACTGGAGGACTTGGAAGTTGTCGGACGAGTGGAGACAATCCAAACTATAGCATTATTGAGAACGACCAGAATACTGAGAAGAGTCCTGGAGGCTTGAGGAGACTTGCTGTCACTCAAACTCCAGTGAAAGATCATCAGCTAACGCTGATGGGAAAAAATCTAATGAGTAAATAATAATAATCAACCCAACTACATAGCTGGAATCCCATCAAAGTGATAAATACCTTGGCTGTCCCCCTCGTAAGATACTCAGGACCATTCTTAAAGTGGATGAGAGAAGAACTTTAACAAATAGCTCAGAGAACACAAAAATTCAGGACAGTGCATCCCTGAGATGACTTTGACAGACATGTCAAGAAAAAGAAAAAGAGAACTTTCCAGCAATTAAGATAACATCGATGGATCGATATAACGACTAGTAGACTACTTAAAAAAGCGCGGAGGAAGACTGCAACAAGGGAAAATACAGACAACACAAGCAACCACGGAACAAAAATAACCAGAAAGAAAAATAGGAAGAAAACAACTGTATGGACACTTCAAGCGACAAACAAGCGAAATCTCACACGAAAAAACTTGGACATGGCTAAGGAAAGCTAACCTCAGGAGAGAATCTGAATCTCTTCTGATAGCCGCACAAACAACGCCATAAGGACTACGTCAAAGTAAAAATAGACAAGACGCAACAAAATAACAGCTGTAGGGTTAGTGATGATAGAGACGAAACAATCAACATGAAAGTGACGGTGATACCAACTGAATCTGCGGTACTCGGTGCAGTCACTAAGGGATTGGTATAGGGAATGGAGAACTTGGAGATAAAGGACGAGTGGAAACCATCCAAACTACAACATTACTGAGATCGACTGGAATACTAAGAAGAGTCTTGGAGATTTGAGGAGACTCGCAGTCACTCAGACTCCAATGGGAAACTATCAGCCTACGCCGGAGTGAAAAAGCTCTCAAATTAGAAGAAGAAGAAGAAGAAGAAGAAGAAGAAGAAGAAGAAGAAGAAGAAGAAGAAGAAGAAGAAGAAGAAGAAGAAGAAGTCGGTATTAAGAACAACAACAACAATAACAACAGCAACAAAAACAAAAACAACAATAACAACTCCATGGGTATTTTAAGCGACAAACTGACGACATCTCGCATGAGAAGAGTTAGATATGGCTACAATAGGGAAACCGTTGGAGAGAAACTGAATCTCTTCTGATTGCAGCACAAAACAACGCAATAAGGAGCAGTTATGTTAAAGCGAAAATAGATTATATGCAACAGAACAGCAAGTGTAGATTATGTCGTGATAGAGACAAAACGATTAATCATATAATAAGCGAATGTAATAAACTAGCTCAAAGGGAAACGACTGAGTGGGAAAAGTAATCAACTAAGAACTGCTCAAGAAAATGAAATTTGACCATACAACCAAATGATACATGCACAAATCAGAATCCCTCCTGGAGAGTGAGCCAGACAAAATTCTCTGGGATTTTGAGATAAAAACTTTTGGAAACTAACAGCATGTTCTGATAAAATTATTATTTAATGTTTAATTTTTATTTTTCTGAAACGTGTGTGTTTGAATACATGAATGTAGTGTCTTAATTTAGGAGTGTATTGCTCTGTGAAAGCAATAGTAAGGAGTGATGATAAATCGACAGCTAGAATATTCTATATGACCAACTTTTAATATATTGTAAAGAATTCCAGTCAGTATTTCAAAATATGAATGAAAGAAATCGGCTGATTCGAAGACTACTTTAAAAAATGCAGAGGAAGACTGATTGCAACGACCAGAAGTAATACTGACAACGCAAGCATCAACAGAACAAAAAAAATTGAAAACAAAAATGGGAAGAAAACAACTGTATGGACATTTCAAGCGACAAACAAGTGACATCTCACACGAGAAAACTTGGATGTGACAGAGAAAGGGAAGCTTTAAGAGAGAATCTGAATCTCTTCTGACAGCAGCACAAAATAACGCCATAAGGACTATGTCAAAGCAAAAATAGACAAGACGCAACAAAATAACAGATGTATGTTATGTGGTGATGGAGATGAAACCATCAATCACATAATAAGCGAATGCAATAAGCTAGCGCACAAAGAGTATAAGACTAGACACAACTGAGTGGGCAAAGTGATCCACAAGGAATTGTGCAAGAAATTTAGATTTGACCATACGAACAAATGGTATATGCACAACCCATAATCCGTCCTGGAAAATAAGACACAAAAACTTCTCTGGGATTTTGAGATATAAACGGATCACCTAATCTCGGCCAGACAGCTAGATCGAGTTATAGTCAACAAAGAAAAAGAAAACCTGCCGAATATTGGACTTTGCTGTTCCGGTTGACCACAGGGTAAAACTGAACGAAAGCGAAAAGAAAGATAAGTACCTAGAACTTGAAAGAAAAAAGGAAAAAAATGGAACATCAAAATGACAGTGATACCAATTGTAATTGGTGCGCTCGGTACAGTCATGAAGGAATTAATAAAGGGACTGGGGGGTTTGGAAATAAGAGGACGAGTGGAGACCATCCAAATGACAGAATTATAAAGATCGGCCCGAATACTGTGAAAAATCCTGGAGACTTGGGGAGACTTGCAGTCACTCAAACTCAAGAAAAAATCTCAAAGAGAGTGAAATAATAAAAAGCAGTTTCCAGTTCGATATATTTACACGTGTTCATTTGTGTGTGTTAGACACATAG
This sequence comes from Sepioteuthis lessoniana, assembly GCA_963585895.1. NCBI lineage: Eukaryota > Metazoa > Mollusca > Cephalopoda > Myopsida > Loliginidae > Sepioteuthis > Sepioteuthis lessoniana. The sequence continues at coordinate 14,290,942 of OY757911.1, forward strand.
ATAGATAGATAGATAGATAGATAGATAGATAGATAGATTAGGAGATGCGGCCAAATGTTAAGAAATAGCCAGATAGAAATTTCATGCCGTACCAATTTTATGAATTGGTAGTACTGGACTACTTTTAAAATCACCATTCGAAATCACCCTTGTTAACGATTCGTTTTATATTTTTCTCTTGACGAGTGCATATCTGTGTGTATGCGTACTCACGCGTTTATATGTGCAGCGTTTGTTGAGATATTTTTACACTCTTTTATTCCTAAATATGAATAAAAGATTTGTTAACTGTTGTATATTTCAATGTTGTCTGTAACAAAGATGAAATCAAATTCCGTTATGCCAATCAGAAATATGTATTTTTATAGGACGGCGCATTATCTCAAATATCAAATGCTAAAGACAGTGTCAAATTCTATTGTAAACTTAATAGCTTTTTCCTGTTGGTAACACTTGCTTTATTTTCTAACCGCTGAGTATGTTTCTTTTTTTATTTGAAATACATTTCTCTTATAAAACATTTTACATGACATTTCTCAAGTAAAATATTTTACAGCGCATTTCTGTTGTAAAACTGCCACAAAATATTTATTATATATAGAATAATCCTATTTTTTCATAATGTTGGTATATGTTTTATTCATTATCCCCTTAACCCGACGTGCAATGCAAATAGTAAAATGATTTTCCGTGTATTTCTATGGTAAAATAACTTTTAATGCATTTCTATAGTAAAATAATTTTCAATAGATTTCTATCATCAAGGCGTGCCGACAGCATGCATTCTCTCTCTCTCTCTCTCTCTCTCTCTCTCTCTCTCTCTCTCTCTCTCTCTCTCTCTCTCTCTCTCTCTCTATCGAGAACGCTCTTTGAATTCCTCCGGACGGAATCCTGTCTCCGCACAAAGCTGATGAATGATGTAAGTTTTTGGTGATCGGCCAACACTGGTGTGTCCATATGTAGGAGTCCATTGGAGAACGTCACTTATGAGTTCGTCCTTACGTCTCTAGCAGAGGCTTCAGCATGTTTTGCACTCCTTACTAGGATGGTTTGTGAGATTGAAGGTAAGAAATGTTGCTGTTTTCAGTTATGCTGCTTCAGGGATTTGTTTAAAATAATTTGCAACATTCTTGTATAGCAGCCATCAAGCTTTTTCTCCGATCCTTTCGTTAGAATTCCAGTTATGCAACCATACAACAGCTCGGAAGAATTTTCGTTTCATTCTGTCTGAAAAAAGTAATGTTCAATGCATCTTTACGGTAAAGTGATTTGTGATGTGTTTCGATAGTAAATTAGTTTTTACAGCATTTCTATTATAAAATCATTTGCAATGTATTTTTATTGTGAAATAATTTGCCATGCATTTTTATAATAAAATAGTTTTCTATGAATTTCAATAGTAAAGTCATTTGTGATGCATCTTTGCAGTAAAAAGATTTTCAATACATTTCAATAGTAAAATAATTTTCAGAGCGTATTTATAGTAAAAAATATTCAGTGCTTTTCTATGGTAAAGTCATTTGTGATGTAGTAATTTGCGACGCACTTGTATTTTAATTTTCAATGCGTTTCTATAATAAATTTCTATTTCATTTCTATAGTAAAATAATGTTCAATGCATCTTTATATTAAAACCATTTGCGATGCATTTTTTGGTGAAATAATTTACAATAAATTTCAACAATGTATTTGTTGATATTTTGTAACCTAAATATTTTCGTTTATAAATTGTCTTTCTTTGATAGCAATTCCTTTTTCTGATACTTGAAATACTCAAGTTGGTGACCGTTTTCTCAACTAATCGGATAGTAATTACAAACCTTGAAGATTAAAAAGGGACCTCAAGCCACAGTCTTTGACAGATGTGAAACGGTGTATTTCGAGCATTTAATACAGCCTCGATAGTCGAGCAAAACTGACAGCCGATCTGATAGTAGAAGAAAGCCACGGCTGTCACTGAAAGTGAAGTTCGAAAGACGAAAGAAAAACGAGGAAAAGTCAAAAACGAATGAAAAAGAATGAGAGGGAGTGTTGGGGGGGTGGAGAATAAGTTGACGAATATCAGGTCGATCTGTGTAGATAGTGTCGGCTCAGATGCTAAAGAAGAAAACGCGCTTATTCAGTCACACGTCAGCTCATAAAGAGTCGGTTAAAAGACTCTCTGAAGATAACAGACATCGGAGCCGTCAGTCGGGAAATCAAGTTCGACTGTCGAAAAACAGCAGCGCTAGAAATGGATTTTCACTTCAGAAGCGGGAATATAAGTCTTAGATAACATGATATCTCAGGAGTGACTAGACGCCAAGACTGTCTGCAAATCTGGCGCTGTTAGTGGCGATTCAGCAAAATGATCTAGGCGATTCAAGATCTGATACGTATTGTGGTAGCTGAAGCTACTTTTACAATCTCTGTCTGAGGAAAGTCTTGAACCCTCTACCCTTTACAATCACCAATCATGTCATCAGTGATCTTGTCATTTGCACAGTGTTACAGTGATTAAACACAAAGTGCTTCCAATTCTAAAAGAAAATCCTAAGTGCTGATCCAGCCGAAAATAAGGATATGATACAATAAGATCTTCTAACTCCTGGGTACGATCATGTCTCTACGAGTTTGAATGTGTATATTCGTTGCATAAATGTATGTATATGCATGTAAGGATGACTGTAGCTGTATGAGTGTGTGTATATATGTATGTATGTATGTATGTATGTATGTATGTGCGTGGATGTGTGTGCATGATAATGTCAAAAGGATAACTAAACAAGCTAAGAACATCGGCAGATTTTAATAAGGGATAAAAAGACAGAAAGAGATGTTTTCTCTATATTGGTTTCACTTTCTTTGCTTAATGGCATATCAACCTTTGTAGATTATATAATGCCAAAGCCACCCTTCTAGAAAAACAGCAGTGATCCATTTAATCATAACTGGATAAGGAGGTTCATACCTTTACCTTTCGCAAGGGTATTTGCCCGAAAATGACTGGAGTTCGACTCGCTTACCACCATTCCGCCGTCCATCGCTCTAACCATTACACGACGAGGACACCTCCCTCGATATTGGATGAAAGCTTCATTTTTAATGTCCATCATTAACAGAGGTATTCGGTTCTAGTACGGTCAGTAGACAAGAAAACCATTCTTTAAGTACCTTAGTTTTTAGGGGATCTACGCGTGTGATGTAGGATTTCTTTTCCTCCGAAAGAAAGGCCCTGTATATTTAATGAAGTAATCGGGAGATAGTCAAGTTGCAGCCCGAAGATGTGCTGGACCAGGAAACCCCAACCCTAGTCCTCTCTGATCGAACAGAAAGTAGATATAAGAGTTAAAAGCTGATCGTCCCACAAAATAGGATAAGATATTCAATAAAATTCTAAAAGTGCACTCACCAGAATTAATTTTGTTTTGCTATTTGAACTAATTAGACCCTCAAATAATTAAGGAATGATTTTTATATTTATCATTTTTCGTTAATCATATTTTACTATTTAGTTTGGTAAGGCTTTGAACTACTCGGGTCTCTAAGTCCAGCTGCATAGTCAGATGGTGCAGTCTTACGCTCGCGCGGAAATGATGCGACAATCATTATATGTCATAATAAACCCCCAGACAGGAAATGGGACTGAAGTGTGGATGATGTCATACCTAGAAGAGAGAGCCTTGAGAATTTGAGGATTTTGAAAAGACAGTAGTTGAGTTTTCTACCGTTGAAGGTAGCGGTTGAGTTTTTCGGATCTGATCAGATCAGATCATATTTTTGGATCTCGACCGGCAGAGATGAATTGCGATCTTAAACACCGCAACATGCGCCGCACGTTGGGGTGGGGGGCAGCATAGGATGGTTAACATAGGCTTAAAAGAATTGTGTCTCTCTCCTCGTGTCGTCAAGGCCAGAAATTAATAAACCCGTTCGTGTCTGTATTAGTATATGTATTCTGTATTGTTATTATTATTGTTATTATTCACACTTTATGAGTATACAACACAAACACACTGTTATCATTTTTTCTATTTTTCGAAAAAAAAGTTATTTTACATTTGATAATGGGGTTCACTTTCACCTTTTAATTCTATGTTGAATGATTACTCATTTCTGGAACGGTAAGTGTTGGAAAAAACAAAATAAGTCAAATTATTTTGATTTTTTATTTATTTATTTATTTATTTACTTCCGATGGGGAAGTCCTATTTTTGCTCCTTGTTTCAGAAATGGGTGATCATTCTACATTGAATTGTTAAGTGAAAATACATATTTATAAAATGTAAAGAAAACTTTTCGAAAAGTAAGAAAAAATGCGGTGAGTTTGAGGGTCTAATTAGTTCTAATCACACAAAAAATTACAAGAAAAATTTCCCCAGCAAACTTGAACAGGTGCACGCGTAGATTAAAACTAAATAGTACCAATTTTGTCTGTCATCTATGATTGCAATAGTAAAGGAATCAGAAGCCCAGTCTATTTTGGGCCAGTGTTTTACGCTTCTTCCCTGGCAGAGATGGAACTTGAGAAAAATAAAAGAACAATAAGGGATATATTCTCCGATTCTGGTTTTGCTTCGTTTTTACCTTGTGTAGCTGATTCGTGACTTGTAAGATTTCAACCAAAATTTGTCTTAAAAGAATATATACAACGTTTTTGTTGTCTTTGTTTATTTGCTTGTTTTTGCTCACGGTTATATGAGATCAGTTATTCCTATCTAATACAAATAATTTACAAACAGATCTATTTGACCCATAGATGGACCCAAACAAGCACTAGCACGTGGTAGTGGATCTAGGAGTGATGCCAATGAAGGGATACCCTACGGTCTCCAGATCTCCAAAACTAGAGTCTCGGGAGATTATCTTACCCCTCTGCAAGGGATACAGTCAGTATATTTTAAGCTCCCACTGCAGGGTATTTTTTTTTCTTTGTGGTGTCAAGTTATAAGAAATATATAAAAGTATTTCTGTCAGTTGTGTGACATTTAAAATGATTTTCTTAGAAAACACGAAATAGCCTTGCTAGTCGTCGTATATTAGAAAAAAAAAACAGTAACTTTCAACTTTTCTCGGCCAGGCCATCTTTAAAGTACTGGTCCCCGCTAGATCATCAAAGTTAAGCAATGATGAACCTGTTTAGATGTTAAGAAACGGCAAATTCTTTAAGTAACCTGAGGTTTCAGTGCTAAGCAAAGTAAATAAAAGAAGTAATGACCGCGAAAATCTGACTCCTACTGTCAAAAACGAATTATACGTTATTATGCGTTCGGAAATTTTTCATTAAATTTTTGTTATTAAAACAAATATAAATTTGAGAATCTGACATAAATAGTTATTTTCTTCCATAATATAGAAACGAAATTATTTCGTTTCGAAATTGGTGCTTCCATTTAAAAAAAAAAATGTTTTAAAATTTAGGCTTTGAAATTTTTATTTGTAAAAAAAATTGTTTTTTTTTCATTTTGAAATTTGTGTTTCTATTTGTAAAAAAAATGTCTCCAAATGACGTTGGTTGGTTGGTTGGTGGGTTGGTTGGTTTTCAGGATTGTCAATTCATCGTTGTTGAGTTATTTTGTACTGATGTCAGTTTAACAATTATGATCTTTAATTAAATACGATACAAAAATGTATCTTCAGAATCATTTTAAACAGTTATAAGAATAACAATGTTTTAAGAGTCAACGTACTTCAAAATTACTTTAAACATTATTTCAAACAGATCTGTATGTGATCCTAACAAATACATGGATTCAAAATGGACCTGATAATAATAGCAACAGAGGAGTGACTCCACATTCCCAAGAACTTTATCACGAGATGCAATATATCGTCATACCCAAAGATGTATCAAAATCAGTGCCAAACACACCTTATTCAAAAAAATCTAATAAAAATCCACTAATTGTCGAAAATTAATAAAATGTTTGGTATTTAATAATAAAATAAGTAATCTAGTTATAAAATTGTAACTTTGTAAAGAAAATACAGGAAATATTTCTACTCGTGTATGCCACCCAATATTCAATTTCATATCGTCTCAATAAATCTCCCTTGTAGCTTAAAGGTGTTTAATTATTCAAAAGACAAATACCCTTATTAATTTAAAATACGGTAATTATTTGTGTATAAGACATGTTATTTTTCCAGATTTTTCAACCCGAGAGTTAGGGGTGCGTATAATACGGACCCCTAACTTTCAATAATTATATAACTAACATTTTTCTAGCCACATGCCTCCCCGTATTTGGGATAGAATGACCGAAAGTAAGTTATATCTATTGTCCAGAACAATAAATATCAACTAGAGGTCCCCGCAGACTTTCTCAAAACCTATGTATGGCACTAGACGTTGCTGTCTAGTTCAAGCCATAACACGTTGGGTTCATCAGGCTCACATTGCACCAAGTGAGCCGATGAGCAGCATAGACCAGCAGGGTTCGAGTCTCGGCTCGTTCCCGACCTTCCCCTCCCCTTTATCCCCACTTTAATCGGCCTTCGGGCTTTTGACCTTGTGTCAAGTCGTGTCTGGTGAGAGGCAGCGACAAATAGACAAATAAACAGAACAATAAATATCAAGTGGAATGTATATTTCTTTATAATTTTGTTTCTACTTATATGAGCTTATTTTCACAGCAAACTTGTTGGATTTTTGTGTGAACATGTTCGTGTGTTTGTTCTAAAAACTGATTTAATTTTGTTATTGATGACATAATGTAAACTATATAATTTCCTTTTTTTAGTTTGTAAAAAAATTGAACAATTAATTTAGCTACTTTAAATTCTAAAAACGTTGCCCAGTTGGCTGGGGCTTTAGAATACACCGACTGAACCTCTGCAGAGGGGTATGACCCCACCCCCCAATGAGTGTCCTGATATGACACCAAACAATCTGATGGTAAGGTTCCAGTGATGCTGGAGCCGTGGGGAATGCCCATTGCTCCCAAGTCCTCTCTGCCCCGGAATGGTAGCACCTGATAGGGCCCTACAATGGGTTAAATAGAACTAAACTGCATACTTATGCTAAACTGAATTTTTTTAATTAGAACTGTTTGACTAAACTAAATAGCTTGAAATAGAAATGTTTTTGACAATTAAACTGTACTTACATTTAAACGGAGAACTTATGCTAAACTGAATTGTTTGAAATGGAACTGTTTTTGACATTTAAATTGTACTTACACTAAACTGAATTGTTTAATATCGAACTATTTTGACATTTAACTGTGTGTAAACTAAATCTGTACTTATACTAAACTGAATTAGCTAAATTAGAACTGTTTGAATAAAGTGAATAGCTTGAAATAAAGATGTTTTTAACAATTAAGCTGTGTACGAATGCTAAACTGAATTGTTTGAAATATAACTGATTATTTGTAAAAAAAATGGATTTGGCATTAAATAACCTACAAAGGTTGATATACCATAAAATCTAACCAACCAACCAAATTCTAAAGAGTCAGTGAGTATTTTAGTCGAGAACTTTTCCCAGAATTTCGTTGACCAAAGTTAAGGGTAAGTGCGTGTTATACACAAATAATTATGGTAATTTCTTAAATAAACACACTAAGATATCTCGAATCTAGCATTTAAAACTGCAATCTAAACTAAATTGCAGTTTTGTTCAGCATACTTTAGTTAAATTTGTTTAAATATAGAGTAGATTTCCTCGTCTCACCCCGTTCGTAAGACTGATGTAACATGTTTGTTTTTGTTTTTTTGTTTTTGTTTTTTTGTTGTTTTTTTTTTGGGGGGGGTCTTTGTTTG
>OY757911.1:14301187-14513687 GCA_963585895.1 Sepioteuthis lessoniana
ACTTCTTACTACACTTAGAGTAGTAGAATATTTTATTTACTGAAGAAATTGAAAAAATTTGAAAATACCCAACAAGGTAGATTCAGTGAAAAACATTCTGATTCCAACTCATCATCATCCTCAAGAAGGATTCCTTTGACTCTCTTTCTCTTTTTCCATCCGTCTCGATCGGCCATCACACGTAGTATGTCCTTTAGACAGGATTCAGTGTCCGCACAGAGCTGATGAATGTAGGTTTTTGCTGCTCGGCCAACTCTGGTATGTTCATATGCAGAAGTCCATGGAAAACGTTGCTTAAGAATTTGTTCTTACTTCTATAGCAGTGGCCAGCATGTCTTGTTTTTCAATTGGATGTTTTGTGAGATCGGAGGGAAGTGGCCGTACATTTGCTGCTTTGTAGGGTACTACTTACAGGTTTCTTTATAAACAGCACACAGCATCCTTGTGTATTTCTCATCAAGCTTTTTCTCCATGCGCTTCGTTTAAGTCCATGATAGGTAGTATTGAAAAAGACATATCAATTTAATTAACGAAAGCCTTTTTAAAAAAAAATAAAAAAAATGGTAGTAATGAGTTTTAAAAGAATATCTCGAGTTGGAACCGAGTCGACTAAGAATTGATTGAGTTTAACGGTATGCAAACTCTAAAAGCTTATTTTATGCCTTGAGGTTAGGGAATTGCCTACATAAAACACTTATATTTACATTTTGTGTGTAATTGTTACTTTGGAGGTTTTGCACATACTTAAATGGTATAAAGAATTCTTATCTAACCCAAATAAGTCGCACATAATTGTATGGTTTCAAGTATTCCTACCTAATACTAATAATTATATAATCATTTGTTTGCTCACAGTTATATGGTTTTAAGTAACTAATGATATTTAATAAACAATTATAACTTGAATTAAGAATAGTATTCTTAATACTGATAATTTACAGTTAAATGACATCAAGTATACAAATAAATATTAAACAGATCTATTAGACTCATAGATGGGACTACCACACTGGGTTAGAGTGGACCTGGAAGTAATGCCAATGAAGACGTACTCCGGACTTCTAGATTTCCAGAACTGTATTCTCACCATCTGATACAGTTTAATGTTATACCCCGGACAACTCTTTGGTGAGGAGTCTCACCCCTCTGCAGAGGATAGTCAACATATTCTACGTTCTGTTGACAAGGCTACTGTCAACTTGAGTAATATTGAGTGTTTCAGAAAAACTGATATCATTTCGTAATCTAGTAACTTGACCAATTCTCGTTCAAGTAATCTCAAATTTTAACTGCGTGCGCAAAAACAATTCAAAATTATTTTTTTTGTTTGTTTTTTTCTTTTTTCTTTTTTTTTTTTTTTGAGGTATAGTAATACCATTTACTGTAAAATAAAATAAAAACAGAAACACCCTGAACATCTGAAGTGATATCAAGTATTTTGAAATACTCTGAAAAGTGTTTTCAAAGAGACAAAGATCTAATAGGAAAAAACATTGAATGAAAGTGGATATAACTCAGCTTTTGTTTTCAATGAAAATAACAGCAATAACAAGAAATAGAAATATATCTTTAACCCCGTTTTGATAAGCTTCAAAAACCGAAAAAAGGTTTCAAATTTAATGAATAAACATTTTCTTCAAACAAACTGCATAAAATATCTAACAGAAATATGATATAAAATTGAGGTGCATAGACGATATGCCCCCTTTAACAGAAAAACAAACCCATAGGATAATCGACAATTGAGCTAATAATTTAACTTGCAATTGTGGAAAGGGTGATTGACAGTTAGAATCTAAATGCTTAAATAATAATTTTGAGTACCAAGTTATTATAAAAATAGGCCTGACATGATTTACATTTGTACCTCTAAAACACAAGAGTAAAATAAACAAACATGGAGTCGTTTTTTAAAGAACCAAAATTTATCAAAACAGACCAGCTTAACATGAAGTTGGAACACTCTCAAGGTATTTGTGGAGTTCAATTATTATTCTTAAGGGATGTAATCGTGAAATAAGCTACATTATAAGTTAAATCTACAAAATTCCACATTGAGGACCACACTCAAAATAACTAAAAATCGTATAAAAATGCTGAAATGTCGATATTTTGCTTGCTTCAGACCGCCGCTAATAAAATAAGCCAATTAGTTTGATCTTTGTCACAAATGTTTTGATGACAGTGGCGAATGAAAGCATTCGGGATAAAGTTGATTGGTTGAACTGTTTGGCTTTTAGAGAAATCTAAATTTGGTTATATCCGAAGATCAATATTATCCGAAAACCTAGTGGGTGTCTCCGGAGTGTAATGGTTAAAGCGATGGACTGCGGAATCGTAGTACGCGAGTTCATACTCCAGTCGCGCTATTACGTTCACTTTTGGGAAAGGTATGAACCCCCTTATCCTCCCAGCTATGGGTTAAATAGTATCACTACTATTCTTCGAGGAGAATAGATTTGGCATTAAATAACCTACAAAGGTTGATATGCCATGAAACAAACTAAACCGAAAATCTTCATTCATAGAGTATAAGCATATACGTCAGTGTATATATATATATATATATATATATATATATAATGGAGTTGTTTTATATACTTCATCATCATCATCATCATCATCATCATCATCATCATATCGCGCTGGTAGCACGGATATCCCTGACCCTCTCTCGCCACTCCTCCCTATCGTTCATCGCCCTAGGTAGGTCTTCAGGACAACATCCCGTATCCTCACATAGCTGCTGAATGTATGTTCGTGCTGGTCGTCCTGCTTTTGCTCGGCCATGTGTGGGGGTCCATAAGAGTACATCTCTTATGAGTTCGTCCCTGCTTCTCCAGCAGTGTCCTGCATGTCTGGTTCGTCTAACTTGAATAGTTTTCGTGATCGGGGGCAGGTGGCCGTACAGTTGGTGTCTTGTGGGGTGTTGCCGCCAGGACCTGTTCAAGATTGCACGTAGCATTCTTGTGTAATTGCCGTCTAGCTTCGTCTCCAGCCGTTTTGTTAGCGTCCATGTAGTGCAGCCATATAGCAGTATCGGTGTGACCGCTGCCTGGTATCATAAGAATTACTAACCCAGAAGTTTTACATAAACGGATTTGCATTTGAAGTTGTGTGCATATTGGAGTGCAGTGATGCTACGTTCGCTGAGGGTGTGCGAGTATAGTGAGTATGCAAGTACAATAAGTGAGCAGGTACTCATTGTATGGTTTCTAATTTCAATAATTTACTCTTCCTTTTCAGTCAGTGTCCATGTATGCATATACCTAAGGATATCTGTGTATGTATGTATGTCCGGATATATGGAAGCACACATGTGCCATTATATTTTAGAGTGAAGAGATACAAAAAGACTACTTAGAACCGGACACCATTAAAAGGGAGAATTTCACGAGACTTGAATCAGTATTGACATTTTATATTTGTAGTGAGTGCACAAATTTCTGGAAAGCTACGTATTTTTATTTTTCAATACTGTAGAGTTTGGTAATAAATAATACCTAATGATAACTGTTTTTATTCTATTAAGTTCCATAAGAAAAATACAAGCAGTGCATGAACGAAGGAAATACGTAAATGTTCGCGTTCAGTTATTGTAGAAGAACAAGTGCAATGATAGCACGGGTTCAATGGTTTACGAGTGCAGTGACCGTACGAACGCAATAAATGTGAGAGTGCATTCAGTTTGAAAGTACAGTAAACGTGCAAGTCTCCTGATAATGATTATGTGAGGACAGAGAGTAAAGAAGTACACTGATTGTATGGATACTCACTATACTCGTCAGTGTGAATATATGTGACTTCAATGATTTCGGAAAATATAAGCCTAAGAACAGTAACTAAAAGAGAAACTGTAACACAACCCAAGCAGTTTTATGTTTGATAGATAGATAGATAGATAGATAGATATGAAGAAACTGGATCGGAATTGATATCAACTGACTGATACAGGAAAATTTCAATAATTTACTCTTCTTTTTCAGTCAGCGCCCATGTAAGGATATCTGTGTATGTATGTATGTCCGGATATACGGAAGCACACATGTGCCATTATATTTTAGGGTAAAGAGATACAAAAAGACTACTTAGAACCGGACACCATTAAAAGGGAGAATTTCACGAGACTTGAATCAGTATTGACATTTTGAAAGTGTTTGTGTATTTAACCGTTACTTGTTCCCATACTTTGGTCTTCAGAAAAAGTACGAATATTGTAGCAACATGTTTTGATAGATATTCATGTGACGCTGTGACATTTCGATTAAAATAGTACAACGCGAGGCTTAGAATATGCTGTTGTTGTCGGTGAGGCTTAGAATACTCTGACTGCATCTTCTGCAGAGAAGTAAGACACTCCAAAAATGGAGGTTCGTATATAACATTAAGCCACATCTGATGATGAACTGCTGTTCTGGAGCTCTAGGGAGTGTTAAGTACTCTTTTATTGACATTACTACCAGATCCACTATGACCCAGAGTGAGAGTACCTGTCAGGGTTTCGTTTATGGGTCAAATAGATCGATTTGCAAAATATTTGTATTAGATAAAAATACTTGATATCATATAATTGTGTACAAAGAAAAAATCTAATTAAAAACAACCGGATAAAAAATATAAGTATAAACATACAATATTAACAAATCTCTTACCACTAGGCATAAAATAACCCTAGACGGGTTGACACGCCGTTGAAATCAATCAATTAAAATATTGTTGGAAACCCTTGTTGCACTATTCTTCCGAATAGGAAGGGCCTATTTGAAAATCTGTATTCAATTTTTTAATCGATCGCCAGTAAAATCAAAAATTAAAAAAACACTACTCGATGTAGTTTAGTGTCAATATCAGTAGACCCCTTTTGGGAGAGTCTTACACTTCGGCACGGAGTATAGTCGGCGTATTTTAAACTCCGCCAATATGGCAAGTTCAATTTGGCTCATTTGAATTTTAATTTCAGCAGAATGTGTCCAACAAGAACTTGTTTCAAAAGTTTGGGTCTGCTTTCTTTGTTTAATGGCATATCAACTCTTGTAGGTTATTTAATGCCAAATCCATTCTCCTGGAACAGTAGTGGTACTATTTAACCCATAGGTGGGAGGATAAGGGGGTTCATACTTTTCCCAAGGGTATTTGCCCGAAAGTGAACGTAATAGCGCGACTGGAGTATGAACTCGCTTACTACGATTCCGCAGTCCATCGCTTTAGCCATTATACCACGAGGACACCCCCTGTGTCATAAGTAGATGACTTGCAAATCAGTGTACAAGATATAAAACTACAATGTTTGAAGGATTTTTCTTATAGATGATTTATTCCTGTACATCTAGAATTGCGAATAAATGATCATTTAACTGAAATTGTGTTCTGATGACCAAGTATATTTTTACTATTGATAATCAGATGTTATATTGTCGCAATAAAAGTCATTCGTTTAGCTAACCAGTTTTTTTTCTTTTCTTTAGGGAATTGCAAATTGCTGTTGTCGGAAAAATATGGCTTCGGTAAAAATATAAACCTTTTGTTAAAAATATTACTGCTCTAGTTAAGATGGCTTTCGTATAAGTAGTTGCGATCGCTTTCTAGGCGTACTGATATGTCCTGAAATCGAAACAAAAGAGCAAAGTTAGCCATTTGCAAGGAAGCCATCTTAGAGCCAAAGCAACTTTCATTGCAGAGCGGACATATTGTTATAAGCCATTCTGATCTTAATTGCAGTGTCAAACTTTTGCATGAATTAACATTTCCCAACAGAAATTAAAGTAGCATACACAAATATATATACCACTGTCTGTACAATTACACATTTATAGTTAGTCCAGTCGGCTGGGGCTGTAGAATACATCGACTTCATCTCTGCAGAATGGTAAGACTCCCCCAACGCGTATCCTGGATACAACACTTAACGATCTGATGGTGAGGCTCCAGTAATACAGGAACTTTGGGGAATGCGGAATACTCCTTTAGTGCAATCGCTCCCAGGTCCACTCTTGCCCGGAGTGGTAGCAGCTGATAGGGTCTTATCTATAAGTCAGAACTAAACAGTGTTCTTATGTTCAACTGGATTGTTTGAAATAGCACTATTTATATGTATAAAAATGGATTTAGCATAAAATAACCTTCAATGGTTGATATGTCATAAAACCAAACCAAACAGAATTTGGCATAGAATGACCTACAGAGGTTGATATGCCATAAAACCCAAACAAGCCAAAGGGGGTGGTCTATCTCGATTAGATTCTCTCAGTTGTAGCCTTGTGCCAGACTAAGGTAATTTTAGTAAATAATGGTATTAGTAAATACTGGTTTTACTATTACTTAATGAATTTTTTTTTAAAAAGCTGCTCTTCCACCTGTTAAGCTCGTAGCGTAACGGTTACCTTAAAAATGGAATTGACAAACTAAGTTCAAATCTCGGACGAGGTTGTTTGTGTCTTCAGAAATCTTCAGAGGATGGTGTCCTCTTTCGTCGCCATTAATCTCAGATTCACCACCATGAGGGAAGCTGTCTAATTTATGGACTCCTTACGTCTATTCTCTAAGACTAAGGGCTCCCAGTTGAATATGAATTAGATGAATTCAATACACCACTAACAGGAACAACTTTACGTCACCCCCAAAATTGGCTATGTCGACTGCGATGCAAAATCCGCTCCGACACTTAGCCACTTCATCTCTGGGCAACATTTTCTGGAGACATTCACGCTTCTTCCCGAAACAGCCAGGACCACAAACTCACGGTGACTACAATCGTTTCTGTCCTCAAACAGCAAACACGACTTTTGCTATATTATGGCCAACACATCTCCCTCAACACATTCAACAATGCCTTAACCAAACGATGCACTTTTCGTTCAGGCATTTAGCTGCTAAAATGCTTTCTCAACTCTATCATAACTTCATTTCGTCTCCTTACTTCTTTCCTTCCTACGAGACTTGCAGCATAAACATAAACCCTTTATTCCATGCTGCCATTAAAAACCTTCATATAAAACCTAACGGCATCTTTGTCTTCTTGCTTCTTCCTCCTCCTCCTTTATTTTCCAACAACAATTAGCGAGGGAATAACAACACGCGCAAGAATACATTTCCTCGCTAAATACTTATATAAACTAGTAGAACCCGTGAAAATTCAACAGAACGAAAAAGTCAAAATCAATTTTCTGATTTAATCTTTTTTTTTTTTTTTTTTTGACAATTAACAAAATAACAAACTTCATCTTCAGATTTGTGAGTCCATTTGCCAAAAAAAAATTTTCCCCAAAACAATTTCTTTGTTATCTGTACCTTTTTGGTGCCAGTGTGGTGCTGCATGCTTATATAAATGCAAAGTCCGACTCAATCAATGCAACTACATTCGCTTTTCTACACACGTATTCTGAAAAACACCCCCCACACACTCTTGTGATGGAGGGAAAGAATGAGCGCCTATATCAATCTTTAATCTTTTAACTTAATTTTTCCGTTATATCTATAAGATGACCGTGAACCTTTCTCAAACATTTTACAACCGTCTTTTTTTGTGAAGCCAAAAATGCCGAAAAAGTATTGAATAATTACCCTTTTTTTGCTTGAATTTCAAAATACAGATGAATTGTAAATAGTTGTATTTACAATTCATCTGTATTTTGAAATTCAAGCAATCAACATCTATGTAAAAGAATCAACATCTATGTAAAAGAATCAACATCTATGTAAAAGAATATCCCATTCAATTGAGAGGGAAGTGTGAAGAATATCCCATTTGACTGCGAGGGAGGTGTGAACGAACAAGCAGAATTATCAAATAGATAATTTTGAACATTTTTACATAATTTATTCGTTTTCGAGAGAGGCAAAAATTATCTTTTTGGATCATTTGTAAATCCAGTCGGGACTCGTAGAGTGCTATATGATAGTTTAGAAAACCATTCTTAATCTCTATTTACACTATTTATAATTTGAACAGTTAAGACGCTATCTTTGTCCCAGGAAGGAATCGTATAACCACGCGGGTTTCTAGCCTACAATCATTAAATTAGCCTTTTTCCATTTTGTACCCCTTCTACATAATGCTTGTTCGTGCAACAATATAAGACTAATTCTACACGTTTGTCTATCCTTTGCTTGTAATACCACCAGCGTGTATATCATGTCTATAAAAGTTTAAATTTATTATATGTGTAATTTAGTTTATTTAGTTTTTTCTTCCGTTTTGTTCAGTGTAGGTATCATTTTCAACATCAAGACATGTGGACAGCAAGGATTTCTTTGATTCTTTTTCTTTCTCGCCATCCGTCCTTATCAGTCATCACCTTTGATAAATCCTTTTGACGGTACCTAGTGTCCGCACAGAGTTGAGGAATATAAGTTTCTGCTGGTAGGCAAACATTGATCTTTCTATGTGTTATGAGTTCTTCCTTACTTTCCCAACAGTCGGAGCATGTCTAGTTTGCTTTTCTTGAATGGTCTGCGTGATGGGAGGTAAATGGCCATACAGATATTGATTTGGTTCTTAGAGAGTGAGGAGTCGACTAAATATATTACCTTCATCGAAGCATTAGAATAGTTTAATATTAAAAAAATTGAGTATTACTTCTCTTAATGAAACTTCTAAATCTTTTAATGTGTGGAGTTTAATGAATTACCAAGAGCAGCAGAAATTTCTCCACATTATGATTAGTCAGTGGTTTTTCTGTCTTATTTTAAATTAATTTCATAACTGACATTTCTTGTATCCATTTCCATATAATTTCCAAAATGGCAGATATAATTCTGGATTTCATAGTTATATTCACAAGGTAATTCTCATGAGAGAGTATTTAGATAATAATAACTCGTTTGGAAATAGTACGTTGATGATAATCTACATTAAAAGAATTACAGTACCTGAAAAGTTAAGGATCCATTTGGTGGAGATACCGGTGTGACAATAGCTCGCAGAACTGAGTGATAACTTAGAAAGTTCAGAATCCATTTTAAACCGTTTAAGTGCCCGGTGAACAGTGATTACTTAGACATTTTATCGACGTAATAATCAACTTGGCCAAATCACCCTGTTGGCAGTGCTTAGAAGATATTATCTGTACCCCCCAGCGAAGGGATAAGACCCCCACCAAAAAAAGTGTACTAAATATGACACTAAACTGCATCTGGTAGTAAGGCTCCACTTTTGTAGATGTAGAATGTGTGGAGTATCTCTTCATATTACTCCCACGTCCACTCTGACCCGAAATGGTAGTACCTGTTATAGTTCCATCTATGAGTCAAATAGATCAGTTTAAGTATCAGTTGTCTTCGATCGGATTGTGTGAAAAAAACTCTTAAGAAATTATTATGCAAAAATGTAAATATAAACCTACAATAAATCTCTAGGCATAAATAACCCTAGACTGGTTTATATGCCGTTAAAATCAATGAATCAAATCAAAGTGACTGGAATTTAAAAAAAGGACCAAGAATTCCTTGCTTTTAATAATTAATTTTGCCCTAAGAGATGGAGAATTTCTTTCGACATACATGAGCAGAGAATATTTGTCGGGCAGACTGGGCTCTTTAGTATTGGTGAGATAAACGGTCTAGGAGAAAGAAAATTCTGAATTCAAATTTGTACTGCGCTTAAAATTGGCATTGTGTTGCATTCTGACTGTACCAGAGTATTTATGTAAATACAACTATGAGTACAGGAGTACTTGATAAACAAAAATGAAATAATGTTAACTGTGTATTTGCGTAAAAAAAACTAGTAATCTATTTGTTTATAGCGTCTATTTAAATATCCCCTATGGCATAAATATTTCAATTTTATTACAGACACAAACACAATACACACACACACACACACACACACACACACACACACACACACACACACACACACACACACACATAGAAAGAAAGAAAGAACATTAAAACAGACAACTTACAATATTTCTGTTTTAAAAAATCAAAATGGAGTTTTAGTACACGAAAACAACAAATTTCCTGAAATTGGTAGTTGCGTAAAGATCATATTCATTTTTCAAGGAATTCGTTTTTAAAAACTCCATTTTGATAGTCTAATAATATGCATGTATGTATGTATGTATGTATGTATGTATGTATGTATGTGTGTGTGTGTATGTGTGTGTGTGTGTGTGATTTTAATCAGAAATTTCATTGTGTTATGTTCCATCTATTTAGTTAATATTAATCACTAAATTAAGTAACTTGACAAGGAAGGAGATAATGTGCTAATTTACTAAGCTTGATTTAGTTTAGCATAAGGCTAAATACGTGGCCACCCAGTGAGAACCAAACTTATTAGTATAGTTTCTATTTGATTTTGTTTATTTTTTTGTTGTTGTTGTTTTTTGGCGGAGGGGGGCTTTGTTGTGGAGTTGTTAATGACGCGGCCATCATTGTAGTGGTAGTATTTAACCTAAGAACCCAAGGGGCTTCATTTCTTTTCCAAATGGTTACTGGTAATGATCTGGTAGAATAGTTTGCTAACCAGTATACTTCACGAGGCGTCCAGTGAAGAAATATGTTGACAAATGAATATTTGTTTTGTAAAATGATTTTTTTCATTTGCTTATCGACTTCTTGATGTATATACGTAATGTACACACACACACACAGACACACACACACACACACACACACATACACACACACGCACGCACACACACATATCAACAAACAAATAAAACGAGGTGTTCGTGGTGTAATATTTATCATCGTAATAAATGTAATCGGTGATCCGACTTTAAATCCTAGACGAAGCTCTTTTCACATAGTGTTAATACCCTTGGTAAAGACATGAATCCATCTCTTACCAATCTGGCAGATTGTATTCTCTAACCTTTGTATTGTAACCAGTCTAAGAGAAGAAAAACTCTGAATTCGAACCGATTGTACTCAGCTTGAAAAAATTGACCTTGCGCCATATCCTCTTTGTGGCTGGGTGGCTGGTGTGTGGTTGGCTAAATACTCTCTCTCTCTCTCACACACACACACACACACACACACACACACACACACACACACACACACACACACACACACACACACACACTTATATATATATATATATATATATATATATATACGTATGTGTGCGTACAAATATATATGCACATATGTATGAATGTATAGAGACAGACTGACAGACAGAGATTACCAAAGTAAGAATTAAGAAATGGATTCTCCAATTTACAAACTTATATTTTGACCGAATGAACACGTGCTATCAAATTTGATACTCTAAAAGTTATTTTTAAATTTTATATCACTTTCTAAATTAAGTAATTTAAATGGAATTCAGGAATTATGATAAAGACAGTAGCCTTAAAAATTATCGAGTATTTTTCTAAATGAAATAATGTTCCAATATTCACAAAATACTGCTGTCAGAGATGTATTATGGGAGTTGTGGACGTTATAGTTATATATTTGATATTCATCTTTATGTAGAACAAAATTATATTAGTTGCGAACCAATTTCACTAAATTTATGCAATCGCTGAAACACCTGTTCATCAACAGGAATTTCTGTTTGCATTGGTGCAGTCTCTTAACGTGGCAATGACGTCGCTATGACATATGGAGCGAGTAGAACGCAAATTTAATTTTGTATCAATAACCGACGTTTGCTAACTGCAACTATTTCCTGCTGTAATCTTCATTATCAGGTAACTGCTGTTTATTTCTACTTATCAGTCTTGTTTATTCAGCATAACTTATTTGTTTTTATTTCTGTTTTTGTCAAATATATTGGTTGTTAGCTCTTTTTCTTTAGCAATACTCAAATTTTTACCCAAAAGAAAGGAAAAAAATGTATTTGCCTTTTGCAAATATCTTTCCCATGAAAAAATTGCTGTTATTTCACTTGAAATCTAAATATTTTCAATTTAAATCTAAATGATTTCAATTTTAGTTTTTTTCTTAATCTGGTGAAGTCTGAATAATTTTAAAATATCTTATGCAATAGAATGTCGAGAATAGCTCATGTGTGTGTACGCATGCGTATGTGTATAAAGATTGTATTTATCTATCCCTCCGCCACGAGCAGGATTCGTCACAAGGTCAATTTTTGGCGGAGTACAACTGATTTGGATTCAGAGTTTTTATTCACTTAGATCGATTGCCATACCAAGGTTAAAGAGTTCACGGTTAAAGGGTATTAGCACAATGTGAAATGCATGCAGCCCAATTAAGGATTTGAACTCGGGTAACTGGGTCCGTTTGCAAAAGCGATAACCGTTACACTACGAGTATGTGAGTAACGGTTATGCATTAAAGTATTGTGACTAAACGACTCATATTCTCCGAAGAAAACGTTCAAGTGCTTTCTAAGAGCTCTCGTCTTGAAGTTTATTTTCTGCAATTATTAAAACAAATGATAAATTTATATTTCTTTTAATGCCTTCGAAAATATGCATTCATAAGTAGGTATCATCATAAGAATTAAAATTAGGTTTTTAAGTTAATGTGAGAATGTGTCTTGTTCAAAAAGAAAACATAATCTTGTAAGTTAATGAAACCAACACTGGTCCGTCCATGTGTAGGAGTCCACCGGAGAAATTTGCTTATGAGTTTTTCTTTTGTGCTTGGGGATGAGAAACGCATATCAGCTTGGTTCCAGAAACCCATATCAGCTTGGTTAGCAGAGTTGGGTTCATTGGAGGAATACCGACGAGACCCAAGCATTTTTTTGTAAAGACCTTGCATGAATTTTGATTTGTGCATAGCTTCCCCTCACTAAAACGTGTCACAAATCTGATTTGATAGGAAGTCGAAAAAATGAATACTTCTCCAGCAGTGTCGAGCATGTCTTGCTTGCCTTTCTTGGATTGCAACTTACAACTACTGATTTGTTGGGTGTTGCTTCCAGGATTTGTTCAAAACAGCACGTAGCATTCTTGTGTTCTCATCTAGCTTTTGTTCAGTAAAACCTTGCATTCATCGTCTCTGTTCGGACACTCGGTGCCGTTTAGTGGACTTAGCAAGTGCAGTTATTGATAGGTATGGATTGTGACAGAGCTGAAGGAATCCATACTGCCGGCACGCTTTAATGATGAATATGAATGAGACCATATACTTCGCGAATATTTTTATTTGATATGAATTTTAATTTATTTGTGTGGGAGTATATTTTTGTTCTAAGAATTCATTGTTGAAATGAATTACTGTTTATTAGTCAATGAAATACTGAGTAAAGACAATGCAATAACTTTAAACCGTGGCACGATTGATTGCTGGAAGACTTATAGCACTATAGTTGTAGAGATAAAATGGGTATTTTATTATTTTAGGGGCGTGGCAGTGTTTTGATACAACAATAGAATGTGCCGTGAGGGGAAAAGCCATAAGAGGCTCTTCTTTTTAATGATTAAATGTTTTTGTCTCTAAACTTGAGAATCGGACAGTTTATTTTAAATGTCGATAGAGATGGTAGAAACTCGGGCATCACTGTTAGAAGCAATCAGCGCAAATGTTATGAAGACGTTTGTGCGAAATACAACACTGGCCATCTCTGCATAGTAAAAATAGCAATATATATGTGTGTGTGTGTGTGTGTGTGTGTCTGTCTGTCTGTCTGTCTTTGTGTGTTTGTGTGTATGAGAGAGAGAAAAAGAGAGACTTCCTGTCAAAATCAGGACACTGTAAAAGAATAGTGAGCATACAAGAAATAGGACGCTAAAAGAAATAAAACTTTTTTAAAGACTATATCTATATAATAAATGAAGTAGGCTATTCACCCAACCCATCCGCCACAAGCAGAATTTATACAAATTCAGTTTTTAAGTGGAATAAAACTAGTTTGATTTTCTGAGTTTTCCTTCTGGTTTATTAGTAATAATTTCTGCCTCTTTAACTATCACAGCGAATGTCGACAAAGATACAAGATAGCTATCTTTTAAAAACACTTAATTAACCGAGTCTGTTTTACTATTCACTATCTAGGTAGAGAGAATGTAGATTTATCCATTCTCTAAGAACCTTAGTACGAGGTGAAACGCAAACAATCTCGTCGAGGATTGAACTCGGGTCACTGATTCCATTTCCAGCCAAGATAATCGTTACACTAAGCGCGCTTCCTATGTGAGGTTTGCAGCTACTTTCACAATTACAGAAGACCAATTAAACTGAACCTATAACTCTAGTTATCACTTATAATATGATTCTAATAGCCATAAATTTACCACCGCCGTTAATAAATAAAAAAAGACTATTAGTAATAATTTCTGCCTCTTTAACTATCACAGCGAATGTCGACAAAGATACAAGATAGCTATCTTTTAAAAACACTTAATTAACCGAGCCAAACTCATCTCCTGCTCCAATACACTTTTCTACAAAAAACTAAGCAACATCAAACAAATCCAAACAAATAATGGATTCCTCAACTAAATCGTAAATGAACAAATACAAATATCATTACAGATCTTCACAAATGGTAGCATAAACAATAATACCAACAAAAGAAAAAATACCATCAACATATTTTAGCGCAACCAAATGCACACTAACAATGAACAAGATGAATTGGCCACTAAAAATATTATACACAGATACAAATCACCAACAGATAATACTAATAACACTGTTCTGTTTATAACAATAAACGTCTTAGATTCATTATATACTTCAAAAAATTTAAAACAGACATCATCACTAAAAATAGTACACCTCTAAAAACACCTCTGTAGGAAATTTATATTGTATATCGATTCGTATGCCAATAAAACAAAACTCAGTTTATACATCGGACATACTACCATTACACTCTTCGTAAACCAACTTGCCATTTATCGTATGCAAGCATCATCCAAACACACATCAACAAACACATCATTGAAGGCCAGAACACCCCAATAAAGATTCGATAAATTTTAGTTGATAATGCAAAAATATCATATAGCATTGATTGCCATAAAAGCGACTTCAAGTAGTAGAAGCGATACTCATAAAGAATAGACGCTCCATACAAAATCTCTTTTAGCTTAGAATGGGTGTTTTAAATATGCATCTGATGTAGATTCAATCCTACAACCTTGGTGTTCCCTCAGTCACGTGGTCTCTACGTCCTCAAAATGACCAAACGATCGTCGAAAGTACCTGTACTTGGACTGCACTAACAGAGACCTTGGACAATTCTTAAACTGCCTACAACCACATCCCGTCCACCAAAAAAGAAAGCTGGATAAAAAGCTGACCATTAAATCCTTGTCTCTCGTCTTCGATAAGACATACTTACAATATATATATATATATATATCATCAAGTCGTGCAAACTGCATAGGTTTCCCTGACACACACACACACATACTCTCTCTCTCTCTCTCTCTCTCTCTCTCTCTCTCTCTCCACATCATCCATCGCTCCTGGCAGGTCCTCCAAACTACTAGTGTCCGTACTGAACTGATGTAAATAAGTCTTTGCTGGTCGGCTAACACTGGAAGTACAAGTGTTAGCCGACCAGTGATTCATGAGAACGTCGCTTATAAGTTCGTCCTTGCTTTTCTGACAGTGTCCCGTATGTCTTGTTCATCTTTGATGGGTTTTGAGATAGGAGGTAAGTGGCCGTACAGATACTGTTTTGTAGCGTGTTGCTTCCAGGATTTGTTCAAGACAACATGTATCATTCTTGTGCAGTTCCCATCCACCTTTTTCTCCCTGCGTTTTGTTAACATCTATGTGGTGCATTCATACAATAGTGTTGACACAGCCATCGCTTTAAAAATTCCATTTTATCTTATCAGATAGACCAGACTCGCGTATGATCGATAACCTATCGATAGCAGTCCATGCCTTTACTAGGTGTATGTTGACATCACTTTCAGTTGGTGAGATATTGTTGCCAAACTATGTGAACTTGTCTACTAATTTTAGAGGCCTGCCACTTATTTGCAAGAACCGCTAGATCATGTGCCTAGTCAGCGTCTGTTATAGTTTCTACAGAATATCGTCTGCTTCATGTTTTTTTTTTTTTAGTGAAAAGCATTTTCTTTTATCAAATCTATCGACGATCGAAGTAAGCACTCTTGGTAGATTTTATACAAATATGGTGCTAATATATCTCCTTGTAAAATTCCAGTGACAATGTCGAGGAAATCTGTGTCTCCATCAGGTGAGCCAACCATTGCTTTAGTATTCTTATAAAGCACCATTGTAGCTGTAACAGTTTCTTTAGGGAAACCATATGCTAATAGTATTTGCTCCATCTTCCCTTTGTGTATCGAATCAAGCACTTTGGAGAATTCTACGCACAATAGAGTTGCCTCGAGATTTTTTGCACTTACTCCTTTGATTATTCGAATCTGTGACGATGTGGATCGGTTTCCTCGAAAACCGTCCCGATTTTTCCAAAGAATTTTCTCGGTTGCAGGTTTGATACGGTTAGGAAGC
This sequence comes from Sepioteuthis lessoniana, assembly GCA_963585895.1. Lineage (NCBI taxonomy): Eukaryota > Metazoa > Mollusca > Cephalopoda > Myopsida > Loliginidae > Sepioteuthis > Sepioteuthis lessoniana. Next base: position 14,317,559 of record OY757911.1, read on the forward strand.
AGATCAGTATAGACCTTCGTAGCTAGAGCAGTAAAAGGTTATGCCTCTGTATTTCTTAGTGATTCCGAGGTTACTTTTCTTGGGGAAGGTGAGGATGCAACCTTTTGTCCATTCATCCATGGTATTTTCTTTATAGACAGCGTTGCATAATCGAAAAAGTAGGTCATCAAACTTATTTGTCTTTATACGTCTGGAGGTATGTCGTCGAGGCCAGCAGCTTTTCTAATTTTCATTTTTGTCAGTACTACGTTAAGTTCAGATAATAATTTTTGTAAGAGATTTATCCATGACTTTAAGAAAGTTCCCAAGCCGATTCATGAAATGTTCTTTCCACTTCTGAATTCTTTCTTCTTGCCTGGCAGCTTATTGTTTTGCTCTCGAGGTGCTCTTTCTTCTGCTCACTTTAATATTGTCTGCCATGCTATTCGTGATTGTCTGTCTTCTGAATTTATGATTTTATTGATTTGACCTTGAATATATTCTTATTATTCTTTTTCGGTATGTGTTAGTTTTCTCTGAACTTTCTTAAGTTTCTAGGCATTGGCATTTGTTGGTATGAGTATGCCTCACAGTTCACAGCGCTATTCATCCATTTCTTGCTTATGCATACATAATCTAGCTGTGCTTTAGTATATATTTATACATGTGGTGGGGGGTTGTTGTGTTGTGGGGTAACATTTAGTGACACGAAAAAAAAACTGAACTGAAGAAACTAGTTTAGATTCTAGTTGACCCTATTACGTTTACTTTACATTACACTTTAACCCTCGAGAAAAATATTTTCACAACATTAAAAATGGATCGTCATTTGCACGCTACGATGATTTATAGGGAAGAAATTAGGTGAGTGAACACTTAGGCCATGTACTCTTCCATAACAACCTTGTATGTCCAAATAAAGGGATCAAATTGAGTCGGATTATATATTATTTCAGTTTTATCATGGGGTTGCAAAATCTTTCAATGATACAAAAAGAGTTTTCAACTTTGAATCAAGTCTCTTGTTTCCAGAAAAAAACACTAAAATCTTTATCACGCACCTGATGGTTTGACTGATTAGGATTTTAAGGAATAGGTTTATGCAAAGTATCAACTAAAAAACCGCCACTAGCTTTTAAAAAAACCCTGCTAACTTTTACACTCATCTGATACATTATTTTTAGATCGTCATCGTTTTACTACAACTGTTTCATGCGAATAAATTGTTGAGTATATATTTATCCAACATCTACTCCACCAGTGTGATGTGACATAATGTTGATTTTTAAGCGGAGTTGAGTAAATTTGAATTTAGACTTTTCCTTCTCTTAGACAAGCTGCCTGATTTTTTCGACAACTGTAAATTATGGAATGTATAAATTATTTCCATTCGATTCGCCTTTGTTTCGTTTCTTTGTATCGTTTTCAACACCCAGTGTCAATTTCTTTTGGTTTCTACTCGTTAAACGCAAATTCTTTCACACAAATTTTTCTCGACCTTCACGTTTTCTTTTTTCCATTTATAACTCTCATTTCCATATTGTTCTTCTTTTTTTTTTTCTCATCTTCTGTACCCATCTTTCTCACCTATATCTCTCATGTGCTAAAAGCCAGTTTGCGTATACGTGCGAACCTGCGCAAGAAGCCACTGCATCTATCACCTAAAGTCATCGGGGACTCTTCACTGAAATGAAATGAGGTTCAGAATGCTAGAGAAGGATAATTTTTTCCTGATAAAAAAAACGGATTAAGTGTGTCTGAGTTGTAAAAAAAGACCATAGTAAAACAAAAAGAGAAAAACCAACTCGTAGCATCGTCCCTATGGGTGCTCGCCACGCTGGTAAGCAAACTAGTCTCGCTGGATCGTTGCTGGAGTAGTGAGTTCGTTTCCTGTAGAGGCTACCCTCTTTAATGAGGCTCCTTGCAAGATAATGAATAAAGATCAATGCTCCTCAGATAACTTGTTTGTTCACGTGCCATATCAGCGAGAACCGTGTGTTCGATCTGCACAAATACCTCCAGACTATGCTTACTGAATAAATTGCACTTCAATCCATAGCAATAATCAAAAATCAAAAGAGTAAACGAGGAATTTGTTGTTTTTGATTATATATTTAAATCTGAAAATCATATTTATCGACGATAAATGGAATAATTGGCTGGATAGTAAGAAAATTTATAGCAAGTATGTTGTTTTAGAAATATATTAAACCCTTTGAAGACCTCATATAGAATATTGTACTCAGTTATGGGCTCCATTGTCAGAACATGGAAATTGGAGTGTAATATTTAAATATTAAGAAGAATGATAAAAATAATAAAAAGAGTAAAAGATTACAGTCACGAGGGATAGATTAGATAAATTAGGTTTAACTACTTTACTAAAAAGAAGAAAGAGAGATGATCTTATTGAACTTTCAAAATAATGGAATTTCTGATTGGCGTAGACATTTTTTCTAATATTTCTCTTCGAAATGGAAATTTACTGTCAAGGCAGATTTCAAAAAATAAGTCTATTAACTCATTGGATTTCTTGCTAATAGAGTGATATTAGTTTGGTACAAATTCTCTCATCAGATTAAAAAAAAGAAACTAGCAATCGTATAAAAATATAAGATTGAATTGGTTGATTTCAATAATAATGGTAAGAAAAATAACTTAAGAAAGCATTATTAGGAACTATCAGATGAATTCCTAAACAGGATTTTATCTATAAAGAGATATTATATTAATACTGAATGTGTTCTCTGCAAAGATTTTTTCTAAGCTTGTTGTAAGAAAATGAAAAGTGGGGATGCCAAAGGAGACAGAAGAAAAAAAAAAAGAAATAATAATGATATTAACACAACCAGAATACTAAGAAGAGTCCTGGAGAGTTGAGGAGGTTTACTGTCATTCAAACTCCAGTGAAAACAATCAGCTAAGGCTGGTGTGAAAACTCCCAAGGAGTAAAATAAACATAGAAGCGGATCACCTAGTCCCGCCCAGAAGACCAGACCTTATAATAATCAATAAAAAAAGAGAATTTGCAAAATTGTCGACTCTGCTGTCCCGGCAGACCACAGAATAAATCCGAAGGAATGTGAAAAGAAGGACCTTGCTAGAGAATTGAAAAGCTGTGGAACATGAAAGTGACGATTGTACCAATTGTGATTGGTGCTTTTGGTACTGTAACTAAAGGATTATTAAAGGGACTGGAGGACTTGGACGTTGGCGGTCGGGTAGAGACTATCCAAATGACAGCATTGCTGAGAACGGCCAGAATCCTGAAACGAGTCCTGGAGACTTGAGGAGACTTTTTGTCCCTCAAACTCCAGTGAAAAACCATCAGCTAACACTAATGTAAAAAAACTCTCAAGGAGTAAATAATACAGACAAAACAGGATATTTCAAAACATCGAAAGAAAATTTTGCCAAAAAGTAGGAGGAGATGGCAAGAAAATAGCCCAAAAACCGAATGCAAGAGAAGCTGAACAATTTTGGAATAAAATATGGCAACCAAGAGAACATAATGAAAAAGCTGAATGGATAAGCAACATGACAAAAAGCGGAACTACACATAGATTTACTCAAAACAAAACCTAAAGCATATCAAATCGGAAAACAGCCGGCCATGATGGAATACATGGATTCTGGTACAAGAAATTCACTTCTATCCATAATAGACTAGCACCCGAAATGAACAGATTTCTACAAGAAGCACACATATCCGAATGGATGACCAAAGGAAAGTCCACATTTATCCAAAAAGACCCCCTCAAAGGAACCACTCAAAACAACTACAGACCCATAAGATGCCTATGATGTGGAAAATATTAACGACACAAATAAGGGAAAAGATTTATATCTCTAACAATCCGTGGATTGTTCCCTAAGGAACAGAAACGATGCCGCAAAGGATCCAGAGGCACAGGAAAGCTACTTTACATAAATCACAACATCCTCAACAAGAGCAAGACGGGACGAAAAAATTTAGCTATGGCCCGGATTGACTACAAAAAGGTATATTATATAGCACAGCAAAGATGGATAATAAACAGCCTCAAATGGTACAAAATATCAGATGAAGTCATAAACTTTATCGAGAAAATCATGAAAACCTGGAGAATGGAATTGACAGCTGGAGAGAAAAGTTTAGCTGAAGCGAGGATCCTTAGAGGTATATTCCAAGTAGATGCACAATCCACATCAACTTAAGAGAGCATTAAATCTCAGGAAAAGATCAATCACCTAATGTACATGGACGACATCAAACTGTTTGCAAAAAATGAAAAAGAATCAGAAACTCTTATACACACAGTGAGAATATAGTCAGAACATAGGGATGGATTTTCGCATCGAAAAATGCGCCATGCTAGTAATGAAAAGCGGTAAACGACACCTCACAGACAGAATGGAACTACTAAATCAAGAAAAAATTAGAACGTTTGGAGGAAAGGAAACCAACAAATACTTGGGGATAGTGGAAGCTCACACCATCTAACAAATGGAGATGAAAGAAAAAATTAACAAAGAGTATCTCAGGAGAACCAGACAGCTACTCAAGAAAAAACTATATTGCAGGAACCTTATCCAAGAAATAAATACCTGGGCTATACTTCTCGTAAGATATTCGGGACCATTCTTGAAGTGGACCAGAGGACTTAAGCAAATGGACCAGAGAACAAGAAAACTTATGACCATTAAATCCCAGAGATACCGTTGACAAACTATATGCGTCAAGAAAAGACGGAGGAATAGGACTTGCCAGCGGTGAAGACAGCGTTGATGCATCAATACTACTTGAAGACTACATAGAAAAGCACAGAGGAAGATTGATTACAGCCACCAGAAATAATACTGACATCATGAGGACCAACAGAACGACCATAATCAGAAAGCAAAAATGAGAAGAAAAACAACTCTATGGACGACTAATAAGTGACATCTCACACGAGAAAACGTGGATGTGGCTAAGAAAGAAAAACCTTAAGAGAGAAACTGAATCTCTTTTAATAGCAGCACAAAACAACGCCATAAGAACCAATCATATCAAAGTGGGAATAGATAAGACGCGACAAAACAGTAAATATAAGTTATAGAGATGAAACGATCATTCACATAATAAGTGAATGCCGCAAATTAGCACAGAAAGAGTATAATACTAGATAGAACTGGGTGGGCAAGGTGATCCCCTGGGAATTGTGCAAGAAATTAAAATTTGACCATACAAACAAATGATATATTCACAACCCAACATCTGTCTGGGAGAATGGGGATTTTGAGATACAATCACCTAATCTCGGCCAGACGACAAGACAGTCAACAAAAAAAGAGAACTTGCAAAATCGTGGACCTTGTTGTACCGGCTGACCACAGAGTAAAATTGAAAGAAAGTGAAAAGAAGTACCTCAACCATGGTAAGTAATTGAAAAAACTGTGGAATATCAAAGTGACGTTTATAACAATTTTAATTGGTGCTCTTGGTACAGTCACCGAAGGATTATTAAAGGGACTGGGGGACTTGAAAATAAGAGAACGTGTGGAGACCATCCAAACTACTTTTTATTGAGATCGGCCAGAATATTGAGAATAGTCCTGGAGATTTGAAGAGACTTGCTGTCACTCAAACTTCAGTGAAAGACCATCAGATAACGCTGATGTAAAAAAAACTCTCAAAGAGTAAATAATAATATCAATAACAACTTTTATTTACAGATAATTCTAAACTGAAAATACCACGAGTTTCAACATTTTAGAGTTTGGTAATGAATAGTATTTTACAAAATCCATTTTCATTAAATAAATTTCTTCTAGAAATAACAAAAAGATTAACATTCTGTTGAAAAAATTGTTAGAGGTGTATTTATAAAAGTCTTATGTTTGTTTTTAGCATTACTAAACATCGTATTTTTATTTTAGTTTACAGACTTTAATGCTGTAGAATTTGGTAATCAATAATATCAAATAGTACCCATTATAATTGAATAATGTTCCACTAGAAAAAGTCTGATTGATTTCGAATTGATTGACTCTAACAGCATGTCAACCTAAGACGATTTGTCATGCTGTTAACTCAAAGGTTAGGGAATTGCATCCAATGTAAATTTATAAGCGTTCAAGTGATTATTTCAATTAAATAGTAGCCATTTTAACTCAGATATATGGTTTAAAATAACGAATAATAATCCTCATATTTACCAACCCCTCCGCTCGGGCAGAATATGACACAAGGTCAATTTTTCAGCGGAGTTTAACAGGTTTGAATTCAGAGTTTTCCTTCTCCTAGACTAGTTGCCTCACCAAGGCTGAAGAACCTAGTCTGCCCTACTATTTACCCATAACTGGAGGGAGAATAATTGAATTCATACCTTTCCCAAGAGTATTAGTGCTATGTGAAATGCAATCAGTCTCGTCCAGGATTTGAACTTGTGTCGCCGTGTCCATTTCCTACGACGATAACCATTACACCACGGGCACCTCAAAACAATAATAACGTCAAGTAACTGTACTTCATAGTCATAACTTAGTTATATGGTACCAAGTATTCCTATTAAATACATATAATTTTAACATGACTACTTGACACTTAGATGGACCAGTGTTAGCCTGGGAGTAATGGCAATGAAAGGACACTCCAATCATCCTATATATCTAGAACTGGATTCTCACCATCAAATGCAGTTTAGAGACACCCATTTTTAGAGGAATATTACCCCTCAGCAAGAGATACAGTGTATTCTAAGTTCCACTGACAAAGTGGTAGAAATAGTCTGGTGTCTTTGGTTTAGAAGAAAATTATTTTTTTAATTAAAAGAGAATCCTTATTAATGATATTTATGTGCCATACAATCTATATATATATAGGTGTGTGTGTGTGTGTGTGTGTGTGTGTGAACAAGAATTGGCATTAAATAACATAGAAGGTAGTCATTAAATAACATAGTCATTAAATAACGTAGTCATTAAATAACATAGAAGGTAGTCATGTTAAATAGCATAGAAGGTAGTCATGTTAAAATTCATATGCCTTGAAACACAACCAACCAACCAACCAATTATTTAAACGGAAAATTGCTGAAAAATCTGTTTTCAATAATAATTTGTTAACAGTACTTTTAAATTATAAACACGAACTGAAAACACGGCCTGAAGGCGGACATTTAATCTAGTTTCTGTGCAAGGTCTAAATAAGACATTTTCCCAAATAACAGATCAAAAATTTGTACTATGTCTTTATTCAGTCATGACATTTTGAAAATAATCCACCTACATTAACTCTTAGATCCCACTTACTTGAGAGGCATAATTCATGCAGAACACCGTATGGTCTTTTGAGAACTTGTGAGTTTATGAATGCTTTAAGAATATTAATCTTTATGGACCACTGGTAACCATTGCACATACTACAAATACAAACTTAACAACACGATTAATTTTTAGGTTTCATAACAAAAAGTCAACGAAGAAGTTAGACAAAAAGATACATTTTCAGTTTCACCTGCCTGACAGATACAATGTGAGTGTTCAGTTTAGCATTATTCAGCTTCTATGCTGAATCTCGTTAGTAACCAAAGAAAATTCAGTGTTTTATTTATCACCACACTTGATTTACTGGCTGCTGAAAGAAGAACAATGAATATATTTGTTGAAGTAGGGTAATATTATTTTTATAGAGAATACATAACAATATCAATGATATTGATATGAAAAATCAAAAAAATGACAAAGAAAAGCAACTGGCGTCTCTATGCTGTTTCTGTCGCAAAAAAGAATTTCTTTACGTGGTCTGTTCGTCTTCATAAGAGGCACGATCTCACGCACATAACTAACGTAATCAACGCTGGCATCGCATGTTAAGATACATTGCTTATTTGAAGCAACCTTTGACAAGGACAAAAAAATTAATGAACAATAAATATGTTCCTCTACTTGTTTTTAAGAAATTATTTCATATTTTCCTTTGAAAAAAATACATTTTGCGTGCGTGCGTGCGTGCGTGCGTGCGTGCGTGTTGTGTTTTTTTTTTCAACTCTTCATTCTTGTCATTTAAAAAACGATGTGAACGGTTTTAAACTAATATTTTTCAGTCATTTTAATTTTTCAATATTTCATTGTTGTTGTTGTCCGTGTTGTCCTTTTTTTTATTCCAAACAAAATGTTTACTCAATATCTTTTATTGATTCCTTGGTCAGAATCCCGGAAAAAAGGTTGATGATTGAATGGTTGGCTGGTTGTGTTCTTACTGGTACTACCACTCCGGGTCAGAGTAGACCTAGAATAATGGCAATGAAGGTGTACTCCACGTACCCCAAAGCTCCATACCTGGAGCCTAACTATCAGATGGTTTAGTGCCATATCTAGGACACTCGTTGGTAAAGTCTTATCCTTCTGCCGAGGTGCAGTCAGCGTATTCTATCACCCTCCCCTCAACCGAGTAGGCTACGAAAAAAGATTTTATAATTGTTTCCGACAAAATATTCATTTTTTACTAAAAAGTAGCATTTCCGTCTGCTTTCTCTTGATACTTACATTCTCTCACTCTCTCTCTCATTCTTTCTAGCACTCTCTCTCACACACACACACACACACACACACACACACACACACACACACACACACACACACATTCTCTGTCTCTCTCTCTATCCCTCTTTTTCTCTATTTATCTATCTATTTTTCTATCTCATTCCACACATATACACCACATTCACGCGGTCACATAAAAATACACACATGAAAACACACACACACACACACACACACACACACACACATATATATATATATATATATATATATATATATATATACATATATATATATATATTGAGTGAGAGAGGGAGAGAAAAATTGTAAAAAGAAAAAAAAAGGGTGATAAGCAAAACGATTTTAACATTTATCCTCATTGGAAGCTATATAACTTTCTTTGTTTTCTCGTCAAAAGAAAAAATAGTAAATGGTCTTATGATTTTCCTTCCCGCTCTTGTATTTCTCTCTCTTACACACACATACTCACACACACACAGACATGCACACATACACATACAAATACACACACATATGCACCCATACTCACGTAAATATGTCCCAACACACACACACACACACATTCACACACACACACACATAAATAGATAGATACACACACACAGATATATATATATATATATATATATATAAACTTTTATGAGGGTCCACAACTTTCTCTATATGTGTGTGTGTGTGTGTGTGTGTGTGTGTGTGTGTGTGTGTGTGTGTGTGTGTGTGTGTGTGGCGTGATTGAGTAATAGAGTTATACTCGCCTATTCCCTCCCAGGTGCCACTATTTGAGCCTAAAATTTCAAATTCTGATTTCAAACCAATACAGATCCTCTTCACTTTGGATACTGAGCTTCGCCAGTCTTGAAGACTCATTTTACCCCGCTTATCGATTAGCATTGCACGGTACCGGGCTAAGATTACAAACACCAATTTAAGAAAGAAAGAAAGAAAGAAAGAAAGAAAGAAAGAAAGAAAGAAAGAAGAATGTGAGAGCAGTTCATACCTATGTCAACATACAGGCTTCGGTTTGCTTGTTAGTTTTGAAGTTTTTTCTTGACAAAAATAAGAGCAAAAGTGAACTCTAAATAAAAAGAAAGAAAATAAGAAAGGATTTATTAGCACAGGTGTTTTATGCTCGGAAACTGTTGACAAGAAGATCTGATTGGAACAATTCTGTTGAATATATTCTTTTTTTTTAGAGATAGAGAAAAGAGAAAGCAAACACAAAGGTGTGTTCAAACTAAATCAAGATAACATTTTATCATAATACATCTGTTGTCATAAAAAGCGTTCTGTACGTTTTAATTCTTCTCTATTTCAACTACAAATCCTACATTTTTTTTTATTATGCTCTGAATTGAATAACTTTTGTTTCATTGTTTATCATTTGCCGCTTATTTCAATAACTTTATTTCGCAATAACGAAACAAAGGTTGTGTTATTCTTCTTACAAACGAAATCATGCCGCCAAGCTGAAATGTAAGAATGCGTCATTCAATTCAAGTTATGACCGACATTTTTTCTTCCATTAATCTAATCTTCAGCATGTAATGTAAGCAAATCATAATATTAAAATGATTTTTGCAATGAAATTAACAAAACGCTCAACACAAATCGAATACCGGAATATCATTATTTAATAATGTTTCAGCAACAATGTATATACAGAGGATCATTAAATAAGTTTCCAGACTTTTTTCGTATGGGCACTTTTATTGATAGTACACACGTGAAACTCTAGTCCTCTTCGAAGTAGTCTCCTTCGGCTGCAACGCACTTGTATCGTTCCAACAACTTTTGAAAGGCCCCATGGAAGTCCTCTTGTGTGAGCATGTCAATGACTATCTTCATAGCCTCTTTCATTTCCTCAATTGTCTCATAACGACAGCCTCTGAGCTTAGGGAATAAGCAAAAGTCACAGGGACCAAGGTCTGGACTATAGGGACGGTGAGGAACTATCTTAATGTCCATCTTGGTCCAATAGTCTGTGACAAGGATGGAGTTATGGACTGGTACACTGTCCTGGTGGAAATGCCACTGACCTGATTTGAAGAGTGCTGGCCTCTTCCGATGGAATCTCTTCCTGAACTCCCTTAAAACCTCAACATAGTAACCCTAACCCGAACCCTTTGGCCAATCAACTCTTGTGTATTGACTTCCTTACTCCTCCCACACCTCTCATCATCCCTCACAGACTCCCTGCCTTCATTGAATCTCTTATACAACTCAAAGACTGATGCTCGATTCATGCAAGATGCTCGAAAAGCAGTCTGAAGCATTCCATTCGTTTCTGTGGCATTTTTCCTAGTTTAAAATAGAATTTTATTGCATATTTTTCTTCTAGAGTGTCCTCAAGTCCAGATTGCATTTTTGAAATTCGCCAGCTGTGACAATCAGGCTTTAGTAAGGTGTATTCCAATTGCTGCTGTAGCTGTTCATTTGAAGCCGAAATCATAAAACTTGATCAGTCATCTCATAAGATGTATAGCAATAACATAGTGAATTTTCAAGAGTCTACGACAATTTTTCATGCCTGTACAAAAAAGTCTGGAAACTTATTGAATTCACCACGTATAAGTGTCTGTGTGTGTGTGTGTGTGTGAGAGAGAGAGAGAGAGAGAGAGAGAGAGAAAGAGAGAGAGAGAGTGTGTGTGTGTGTGTGTGTGTGTGTGTGTGTGTGTGTGTGTGTGTGTGTGTGTGTGTGTGTGTGTACAAAAAGAAAGAGAGAGAGTGAGAAAAAAGAGAAAAGAAGAAATGGAGAGCGAGAGTAGGCTGTGTGTGTGTGTGTGTGTGTGTGTGTGTGAGTGTTCCCAAAACAGACATACACTTTGTTAATCACAGTTAATAGCAAAAAGTCACTCAAACACTTTAATGATAATAATTATAACAATAATAATAATAAATTCCTAAGCCCCTTCCTAGAAAAGCAAAGAAAAAATCTCACCCTAAAAGAATAAAAATGAACGATCCCCAACCCTCACAGTAAATATATGGGGAAGCAATTAGTCTGACAAAAAATAATAAAAAAATGAATTATTCCACCTATTCACTTGATGACAGCTGAAGACAGGAAAATTTAAGCCTTACTATCACTAGTTTTTTGGGTTTTTTTTTTCATTTTGTATCTGTTTTCATTATCAATAAATCAATGTGTGTAATTTTGAAGTTGGAATGCTGTAATCTTCATTTGAATTTAGAATCCTACGGCCAAAATTTGAAAAAAAAAAGAAGTGATTAGAAGTTGTTTTTATTCTGTAAAATGCATTGAAAGCGAAATAGCAACACAAGTGACTAATACCAAGTCAAAAAAGTTCAGAATAAAAGATTATGTAGACTTACCTAAGTTAAAGCTTGATTTCTTTATTTTATTTTATTTGTGTGGCCCGCTTAATGTTCTTCCTCTGAAGAATACCAGGCTACATCTGTTACAGGAACACAGAAAATAAACCCCTGGGTCTGGTATAGCCACACTATACAACCCATATTAAATGATGAATCCAAATCCAAATCCAAATCAACAAGGGACTCAGATTACAGATCTGAGTGTCATGATCGGTAGGTGCTCCTCTGATAGCCAACATGGAGGATCCTGTCGGCCCCTTACGAATGATGACAGTTCTAATTTCAAGTACACAAATAACCAAAGAAAAAACGGACTAGAGAAGACCACAGAAATGTACTCCACTGTTATTTTAAAAGTAATCCAAAACAAAGAGAGTATAGAAAAAGCATGATAAAGATTTGAACAGAATCTGCTAAATTTAACACAAACCAAGGATTTGCTGACCAAGCTAAAATGATTTCAAAGAAAGGTTAGTTTTCTGACCTTGAAATAGTAGAATTATGTGGATATGTAAGTCTAGAAGAATGTGACCAAGTGCCCACTAGCCGAATTGTAACACAAAATACTGAAAACTAAAACACCCCAGATTCTTACACCAAGAAACCAATATTAATGTGAAGTTAAGAAAGAAAATTATAACCAGAAAGAATTCTACATTAGCATCCGTCAGGCTGTAAAAAATGAAGGTAGAAAATGAAAAAGTGAGCAAATTTTTATCAAATATCCAAGCAAGCAACGTCACTGATTTAACCGGGCTAATTTATACAAGAGCGAAACTAATCTACGATAAAAATCGTTATTTTCCGAGAGAACCCGAACAAAATACAAAACCTAGGTAGGAACATTGACTAGATGGACTGATAAAGAAATTTTAACAACAAGCACAAGTACTAAGGAAGGAAAAACACGCCAGGGTATGTTAGGTTAAAAAGACCAAAACAAAACAGCAGACTAGTCTGAAAATACGATTTGAAGAGATAAATAAATAAAATATTGGCAAAAGAAGCGAGGATCGAAGGATACCGGGACAGCATCAAGCAATATAAACAAACGAGGACCTTTCAAAATAACGAAAGAAAATTCTACCTACAAGTTGGTGGAGAATGCACGTGGACAAGCCAACAACAATCTACAAAAAAAGCTAAACAATTATTGGAGTAACATATGGGAACATAAATAGCATAACAGAAAAGCCGAATGGATAAATAACATGAAAAACGAATTAGAAAAAATCGAAAAAGGTTTGAGTCTGACATACATCTAGACTCGCTTAGAACAACACTCATACCGAATTGAAAAACTCCAGGCCAAAGAAATTACATCGTCCATAACAGACTGGCTCTACAACTGATTAAATACCTTGAAGAAGCAAGTATACCCGAATGAGTGACTAAAAGGAAAACTACCCTGATCCAGTAAGACCCCAAAAAGAACCATCCCTGGCAACAACTAATCATAGGCAAACTACTGACTGAACAGATTTAAAAAGATATCTATTACTCTCTTATATGTCATGGACAATTTCTGGAAGAACAGAAAGGATACCACAGAGGAACAAGAGGAACTGATGACCTACTACTGCATACCCTCAAAGAGACCAAAACGAGGAGGATAAATGTAGCCGTGGATTGACTATAAAAAAGGCCTATGATATGGTCCCCCAAACCTGGATAATAGAACGTCTGAAAATGTTCAAGATATTGAATAGAAAGAATACAAAGGAAGTGGATGAAAGTGTAGAAATGATCTTATTGTATGTACATGGGTGCGAAGTTCTAAAGAAAGTGTGTGTGTGACTTGCATATTTGAGAAGAATCGAGTAAAAAAGGTGGTATTTTCGCGCCTTTTTCTTATATACAGCTTTAACAGCACCATCTAGCGATCACTGGTAGAAATTATTTAGCAAACTAAGGTTGTTTATTCCACATACGTATGATTGTATTTATATAAGTATCATGGCCAATCAAGTGCTCTGGGCTAGATACATTGTTCACATGTAAAACAAAAGGCTTCTCCAACGTCTGTTAAACGGTGAATTGCTACAGGGCAAGAGTCCCAAGTTCAAGTCCATGAAAAATGACAACGGCAGTATTAAGAATAATTACAAAACATTGAAAATTGATATTCTGGGTTGGGATCTATCATTGAGAAGATCTGAGTGGAGAAAGACATTAAAAACTTTGTATGCCTGGGAGAGACGTAAAAGTCATGAAAAGTTGAGATTACAGCTAAGGGAACAATGTTAGACTCTCAGGTTAAGGGGTCTGTTTGGAGTTGTGTGTGTGTGTTAATGTTCTATTCTTTAAAGCTGGATACATCAATCACATGAGGTCTCAAGACAGATGTGAACAGGACACGATTACTTTGAGGTGAGGTGATAGCACCAGTGTCATTTGCTAGAAAGTCTGCAAGTCTTTGTCAGGCATGAAAAATAATATGGCTGTGCACAAAAACTTTCTCCTAAAACCGAATCAAGTAATATCTACAACCCTCACCCTGTTTGTCTATCATCTCTGCTTCAAGGTTTGCAAGATTGATGCTGGTTTGAAAAGCCATCTGAGAGAACACAGATGAAGAGAAGGCATCAATCCAGACGATCAAGAGACGGCAATCATCGGTGAAAATGGAACGTTTATCAATATCATGTATGTAAGAGTAACTTAGCAAAATGGCACTTTATAAAAAAATTTCTACAAAAGCAATAAATTTACAATTTTCGCGGAGAATAAAGCAACGTCTGGTTCAATTTACAACTAAAGGATAATTTTACGTAGGTCTTTGTTTACGTTGAACCCCCTTTTTTTAACCATCAAAATTCTCAATATTATAAAGATGATTATGAAAAGTTTATTAAAATCCCTTGCTCTTTCATAAATAGATGTATCAAAATCATCACGAGCTACTGTGACAAAACGATTTTCAAGTCGTCTATTCACTTTTCAAAAATATAGAATGAATAAAAATGTGTGTATATGTATAATATTAGAATTGTCACAGCTGGTGAATTTCAAAAATGCAATCTGACACTTTAGAAGAACGATATGCAATAAAATTGTGTTTTAAACTTGGAAAAAATGCCACAAACACGTATGGAATGCTTCAGACTGCTTTTCGAGCATCTTGCATGAATCGAGCATCAGTTTTTGAGAGGTATAAGAGATTTAATGAGGGCAGGGAGTCTGTGAGGGATGATGAGAGGTGTGAGAGGAGTAAGGAAGTCAATAAACCAGAGCTGATTGGCCAAAGGGTTAGGGTTAGGGTTACTATGTTGAGGTTTTAAGGGAGTTCAGGAAGAGATTCCTAGGGAAGTGGCCAGCACTCATCAAATCAGGTCAGTGGCATTTCCACCAGGACAATATACTAGTCCACAACTCCACCCTTGTCACGGACTATTTGACCAAGATGGGCATCAAGACGGTTCCACACCGTCCCCATTGTCCAGACCTTGGTCCCTGTGACTTTTGTTTATTCCCTTATTATGAGACAATTGACAAGATGAAAGAGGCTGTGAAGAAGGTCATTGGCACGCTCACACAAGAGGACTTCCATGAGGCCTTCGAGAAGTTGTTGGAACGGTACCAGAAGTGCATTGCAGCCGGGGGAGATTACTTCGAAGGGAACTCGAG
Organism: Sepioteuthis lessoniana; assembly: GCA_963585895.1. Taxonomy (NCBI): domain Eukaryota; kingdom Metazoa; phylum Mollusca; class Cephalopoda; order Myopsida; family Loliginidae; genus Sepioteuthis; species Sepioteuthis lessoniana. Next base: position 14,333,030 of record OY757911.1, read on the forward strand.
TTTCATGTGTGTTCTATCAATAAAAGTGCCCATATGAAAAAGTCTGGAAACTTATCGTATGCTCCTCGTATATGTGTGTGAGTGTGTTTGCGTGTGTATAAGACATGAGAACATTTTCGGCATTGTTTAATGAAAATGTATTCAGTCTAGTTTTTAAGAAACGTAATCCCAGAGAACTTTTACACATCTCTAACATATATATTTTTACCTATATATATATATATATATATATATATATATATATATATATATATAGAACACGTTGAAAGCACATTGCTGAACAAAAGAAGCGAAATGATATGTATTTGTAGACATGTTAACAAATCTCCTGCGTCATCTACCACCTGACTAATTCCATAATTTATTCTTCTTTATTTAAAGTGCCTTAAATTATATATACTTTTTTGTGTGAATGGCACATTTTATCACGTGACAGTACCACACCCTATACAGACGCCTTGTAAGTTACTTTTCTCACATTTCCTCACATTATGTATACCATAAGAAACTTTAAATAACGAAACTCTAGTACCCATTATATTATTTTTCAGGTTTCATAACTGCTAGACTATGATGGTACCAAGTACTTTCTTATGAAAAATCTTAATTGATTGTGTTGAAGCCTGGCAATAAAATTTGAATCTATACTATTGTATTTTTTAATCGAATGGAGCGCTGATTCCTTTCATTTTTGCAGACGATAAAAATCTTTTTGCCTTGTAAAATATGAAGGTTCAAAATCCAAAATAATTTAAGAATATTTGAATAAATAGATTTTATAACCAATTAAAATTCAAAATCTACTTTCGATTCTTTTTTTCCAGCCAAACTAATTTTTATAAATAAGCGATCAAATAAACTAGTGTTCGGTTTCCAGTAAAAATTAGGTAAGTTATATTTTCATCTTTAGTCAATAGTTACTTGAGTATATTCTTCATTTACAACATTTAATAATTCAATTCCTTGAAATTTATTTAAATTAAGCAGTGATTAACTAGTTTGACAAAGTATTATCTCTTTTACTTAGTTGACATCTGCGCTAGAAATATTTGTATTGATATAAACATCGGCACCTCATGAATTTATTGCTTTCTTTGCAAATACACATTAGTGTACAAATACATATTACTTCCTCGCTGCATAATACCATACATTCGAGGATATCTTACATATACACCAAAATATATTTGTAATGATCGTTAAGGTGAAGCAAAACAAAACTTATTTTACATGCATTTATTGTTGATGCAAACTTATTTTACATGCATTTATTGTTGATGCAAACTTATTTTACATGCATTTATTGTTGATGCAAATATTGAAACATTAACGAATTCATGTTTTCTTATCAAAAAAGAGATTTTCAGTAAAATCTTTCATTCAAATAAAAAAATTTTATTAAATTTGTGGAACTATTTTTAATTGTTTGAAACATTTCCTCTCGTGTGGAGCTCCCCTTCATTGCCCAGTCGGCTAGGGCTGTAGAATACACCGACTGCACTTCTGCAGAGGGGTAAGACCCCCCCCCCCAACGAGTGTCCTGAATATGAAACTAAACTATCTGTTGGTGAGGTTCTAGTGATGCTGGAGCAGTGAGGAATGCGGAGTACCCCTTTATTGCCATCGCTCCCAGGTCCACTCAGACCCGGAGTAGTAGCACCTGATAAGGGTCCTATCTATGGGTTAAATAGAACTCCTTCACTCTACTGATTTTTGGATTTAAACTGCGTATTTATGCTAAACTGAATTGTTTAAAATAAAAATGTTTTGACATTTAAACTGCGTACTAATGCTAAACTGAATTGCTCGAAATAGAACTGTTTTGACGTCTAAAATGTGTACTTATGCTAAACTGAATTATCTGAAATAAAACTGTCTGACATCTAACACTGTGTATTGCCCAGTCGGCTGGGGCTGTAAAATACATTGACTGCAGCTCTGCAGAGGAGTAAGACTGGTTATGACACTAAACAGTCTGATGGTGAGGTCCCAGTAATGCTGGGGCTTTGGGGAATACGGAGCACCCCTTTATTGCCATTGCTCCAGGGTCCTCTCTGGCGCGGCGTGGTATCACCTGATAGGGTCCTATCTATGGGTTAAATAGAACTAACAGCACACTTATGCTAAACTGAATTGTTTGATTAAACCGTATGGCTTGAAATAGAAATGTTTTTTGAAAATTAAACCCTACTTACATTTATACTGCTTGCTTATGCTAAACTGAAACCGTACTTACATTTAAACCGCGTGCTTATGTAACAAATTGACCCTCGACCGAGCCGTCAATCAAGAGATGCAGCTGTGTAAATAAGCAGAAGGACAGCGAAACAGGTGCATCCGGTCGAAGATATCGGAATATCACCTTGACCTGTAGAAGATGAGGAAGAAGTGCTGCTATGATCGTGAGAAGAACTTTGGGTCAATATGTAGCAATCTGTCTCCGTCTCCAACACATAACCAACATCAACCCTTTCGCAACCCTTTCGAAAATAAAGTGTGAGAGGTATATTTTTTTAAAGCGTGTTCGTTCGTTCATTGAAGTTCGTCATTATTGTTGACTATGTTTCTGCCTATAATTGTATTACGGCTATACAATACTTATGCTCAACTGAATGGTTTGAAATAGAACTGTTATTGACATTAAAACTGTATTTACACCAAAATGAATTGTTTAACGTAGAACTGTTTTGACATTTAACTGTGTGTAAACAAATACTAAACTGAATTAACTGAATTAGAACTGCTTGACTAAACTGAATAGCTAGAAATAGAACTGTTTTCACAATTAAACTGTTCTTACATTTAAATTGCGTGCTTATGCTGAACTGAATTGTTTGAAATTGAACTGTTTTTGTCATTGAAACTGTCATCATCATCATATCGCACTGGTAGCACGGATATCCCTGACCCTCTCTCGCCACTCCTCCCTATCGTTCATCGCCCTAGGTAGGTCTTCAGGACAACATCCCGTATCCTCACATAGCTGCTGGATGTATGTTCGTGCTGGTCGTCCTGCTTTTGTACGGCCATGTGTGGGGGTCCATAAGAGTACATCTCTTATGAGTTCGTCCCTGCTTCTCCAGCAGTGTCCTGCATGTCTGGCTCGTCTAACTTGAATAGTTTTCGTGATAGGGGGTAGGTGGCCGTACAGTTGGTGTCTTGTGGAGTGTTGCCGCCAGGACTTGTTTAAGATTGCACGTAGCATTCTTGTGTAATTGCCGTCTAGCTTCTTCTCCAGCCGTTTTGTTAGCGTCCATGTAGTGCAGCCATATAGCAGTATCGATGTGACCGCTGCCTGGAAGAAACTGCGTTTCATTTTATCGGTTAGGTCTGATTTCCAAATAATCGATAGCCTATTGATAGCTGTCCATGCTTTCGCTAACCTCGTGTCGATGTCCTTTTCGGTTGATTCGACGCTGCTTCCTAGGTAAGTGAATTTATCTACTAGTTTAAGAGGGGTTCCGTCTAGTGTGGAGATGTCCCCCGTTTGATTATAGCACATATATTCCGTTTTGTGTGCATTAACATAGAGGCCTGTGCCTGCGGCTACTTGTTCCAAACTATGCAGTAGTGTTTCGGCTTGGTCAGGTGTATTTGCCAGTATCGCTATGTCATCGGCGTAGTCGGCGTCGGTAATTGTTTTTGCAGGGTACCTACTGCTTCTTTTCTTCGTCAGCTCGAAGCCATTCTCTCTGATTTTGTCAATCGATGTTCTAAGTACGTAGTCTAGACAAATGATAAAGAGGTACGGAGCCAGCGTGTCCCCTTGTAGTACTCCTGCTACAATGTAGAAGTATTCTGTGTCTCCATCTGGTGATCGTACTTTTACTTTAGTGTTTTTATATAGAATCGTTATTGCCGCTACGGTTTCTTTAGGTATGCCTACGCTAAACTAAATATATAACTGTTTTAATAAACTGAATAGTTTGAAATAGAAATGTTTTTGACAAACTGTACTCATGCTAAACTGAATTATATTAAATAACCTACAAAGGTTGATATGCCATCAAAACCAACCAGCCATCTACATATACAATTATGATTATGATTAAAATTTAACGTTAAAAATGTTTCTAGTCCGTAAAAAATTTTCTGTGTCGATTTACAAAAATACAGAACAATAAAACTATATATTTCAAGCGAAAAATAAGTTAACCAGTCGGCTGGAGCTGAAGAATACACGGACTGCTTCTCTGCAGAAGGGTAAGACCCCACTCCCGAAAACGAGTCTCCTAGATATGACACTAAACAATCTAATGGTGAGGTTCCAACAATGCTGGAGCTTTGTGTAATGCAGAGTACTCCTTCACTACTATCGCTCCTAGGTCCACTCTGGCCCTGATAAGGGTCCTATCTTTGGGTTAAATAGAGCTAAACCATGGTTTCTTGACTTTACTTTTTTTGCATTTAAACTGCGTATTTATCCTAAACTGAATTGTTTAAAACAGAACTGTTTTGACATTAAAACTATATTCTATGCTAAACTGAATTATCTGAAATAAAACTGTTTTGACATTAACTCTGTGTATTGACCAGTCGGCTGGGGTTGTAAAATACACCAACTGCCCCTCTGCAGAGGGGTAAGACTACACCCCAATGAGTGTCCTGGTATGACACTAAACGATGTGATGGTGAGGCTTCAGTAATGCTGGAGCTTTGGGGAATGCAGAGCACACCTTCATTGCCATTGCTCCCGGGTCTACTCTGGCCTGGAATGGTAGTACGTAATAGGGTCCTATCTATGGGTTAAATAGAACTAACTGCATACTTATGCTAAACTGAATTGTTTGAATTAGAACAGTTTGACTAAACTGAATAGCTTAAAATAGAAATGTTTTTGACATTTTAACTGTACTTACATTTAAACTGCGTGCTTATGCTAGACCGAATTGTTTGAAATGGAACTGCTTTTGACTTTGAAACTGTACTTACACTAAACTGAACTGTTTTGACATTTAACTATGTGTAAAAAAATATGCGCTTATACTAAACTGAATTCGCTGAATTAGAACTGTTTGAATAAACTGAATTGTTTGAAAAAAATGTTTTTGACAATTAAACTGTGTACTCATGCTAAACTGAATTGTTTGAAATAGAACTGATTATTTGCATAAAAATCGATTTGGTGTTAAATAACCTACAAAGGTTGATATGCCATAAAACCCAATCAACCAAACCGAAGAATAAAATAATAATAAGACAGGATAAAAACTCATGGTCCAAAATTCAACGGTGTTGATCCTCATGGATGATACAAAATCAGAAGATCAACAACGTGAAACTCTGAGGTTGTTTTTTTTTTATCATATATTATACTTGAAATATATATGGGTTAAAACGCTCACATACTCTTGTATGTAATCTTGGTTTGGTTTCTTTATTTAATGCCAAAGCCACCCTTGTAAATGTAATAGCAGCGGTGATACTATTCAACCTTCTGCTGAGTGGGGTAAGGGGTTCATATTTTACTCAAGTGTCCGAAAGTGAACGTAACAGCGCGAATAGAGTTCGAACTCGCTTACTACATCCCAAAAGGCCAACCCTGTAACCATTATGCCACGGGGGACTCTCCAAACCGGTATGCAACGCATGTAAATATAATGGATTTTAATAGATTGAGAGATAGATAGATATAAGTTGATTATGCACATTCACAACATGAAGGATAGAGATTTGTGAGAAAGCTGACGTAAGACTTGCAGATGTCAATGGCATGGAGTTTTTCCTTTCCTTCTTTCACTCTATCTCTCCTTTTTCACCTCTGTCTGTCTGTCTGTCTGTCTGTCTCTGTCTCTGTCTGTCTGTCTCTCTCTCTCTCTCTCTTTCTAGTGCTGTATTGTGACCATCGACCTTTACCTTCTAAACCTTTATAACCTGTATTGTGAATAGATAATGCGTTTATCTCAGAGTCACTGCTGCTGCTGCTACTGCTTTCTTCAAAGTGCCAGCAAACATGTGCATGCCAGGGGAGAGATGTAACGGCGGATCCCGATTGGGAAGGAACGGTTTCTTTGCAACAGGAATGCCACATTTAACCAAAACCGAATATGCAGAGATATTATCACCGGAAGTTGTCCTTTAGCCTACTTCCGGAATGATTCTTTGCTTTTCACAAGATACAAACAACTGGCAAGTACCGCAGCACGCCCCATATGTATGTTTTTTCTTTCTTTTTCCTTTTTGTTTTTCTTCCTCGAAATTCATATCCCATGTGTAAGCAAGTGTTGACTGATGAGATATCAGAAAGGGAAGGAGACTTAGGGTCGGTTATCCAAGAGTCAAGTATGTGTAAGGGGACATTTTGATGCAGAGTATTGGAAAGGCGCTGGTTGTGTGTAAGAATTTGATGAAAGGGAGAAGAAAGTCATGAAAAAATATTAAAGTATAGAAAAAGAGGGTCGTTTGAGCTTATATGGAGCTGAAGAAGGAGAAAAGGGGACAAAAAGAAGAGGGAAAAAGAAGAAAAGGAGTAAGCGCGAAGAGAGAATAAAGTAGAAAAAGAAGAGAGAAAGTAAAAGGAAAAAAGAGAGAGAGAAAGGAGAAAAAAATTTTAAAGGGCGAAAAAACAAAAAGAAGAAACAGAAAAAGAAAAAAGACAAAAGAACAAAAAGAAGAAAGAGAAAAAAGAGAGGGAGAAAAAGAAGAAAGCGAAAGGAGTGACAAAGTAGTAATGGAAGACTATGAAAAAATTTTAAAAAAAGAAGAAAAAGAAACTATAGAGAGAAGAAAATGAAAAAGAGAGAAACTGGAAGAAAAGAAGAGAAATAAAATAAATAAACGAAGAGAGAGAAAAAAGAAAGAGCGAAGAGAGAGACAAAGTAAAAAGAAGAGAGAGAAAACAAAAGATGAAAAGGAAAAAAGAAAAAGAAAAAGAAGAGGAAAAAAAGGAAAAAGAAGAGATAAGGAAAGGAAGATTAGGACTGAGATAAAAATAGAGCCCATATGAAATTACGAGAGATAGGGAAGATACTAGGAAAAAAATAAAACGGATGAGAAGTGGTTAAATGAGAAAGAATCAAACAAAGATAGAAAGAAAGAAATTGATGGTGGAAGAAAGAGTCATTATAGATGAAAACCGGAAACAGATGGAAAAGGTAAGCAATAAAAACCAGTGATATATATATATATATATATATATATATATATATATATATATATACGGATGACTTGTGTCAGTTGACAGATATTTTTACGATCCCCAGGCCTCTCTTTCATTGCTTTTTTATGGAAGTAATGTGGACATGGTAAAGGCTACTCAACTTTTTTTGCTTAATCTTCATTTTATCCTTTTGCTCTCAAAATTATTCTCCCCAGCTTCTCCGTTAATCATTGCACAATTTCCCGTATTTATTCTTGGATCTTGTGGTGATTGAAACGGTATCAATTTTGTTTGCAGTGTTGTTAACTGAGTATCGAATCCATGAAATGCACGAAGTTGAAATGATGAGATCAAAAGCGTGCAAACAACTTTCTCCTCTCCCCTTGTAACCTTGGCGCTTCTCAATCTTCTTACGTTGTTTTAATTGCGCAGATTGATGCATTGTCGTGTTAATAGTGTTTTAAAATCAATATGAAAGATGTGTATTTTATGTCAATTTTATGGTCTAGGATGTTACGTTACTCTCCCATAACATTAAGTGTTTTGTTTATTTTTTAGGTCCCTGCGATGTTTATCTGTCCTTTCCCTCAAAATTTCACCGTTATATTTTTGAGCACTATTTACAAGTTATTTCTTATTATCTTTTATCCTCGAGCCACCTAAATTCAACTTACATCCTGGCTTTTTCAATATATACTATTTTCTCATCAAATTAACACTCAAAGAATCCAGTAAATGAAAAAAAAACATTTAATAAAACTGACCGATACAGATGTAGTATTTTTTATATCAAAAAATTAAATTAAGCGTACGTATGCTCTACAGAAATTCTGCCTTTTCGGTAAGGCTTAGAATACGCTGACTATATCCTCTGCAGAAGGGTAGGATCCCCTATGTAAGACACTAAAATACATTAGATGATGAAGATCTGAAGATCTAAGGAGTGTGGAGCCCCCCTTCATTGCCATTAGTCCCACGTCTGACCCGGAGTAGCCATACCTGCTAAGGTTCCATCTATAGATGAAATAGATCTGTTAAAAGATTATCTGAACTCGATAGGAATATCCGATGCCATACAAATTATTTGTATTAAGAATAGTTATTTGAACTTATGATTATTTACTAAAGATTGTTACTCTTGAAACCATAACGCAGTGTGCAAATAAATGACTATTTTTAAATAGAAAAAATTACATGGAACCATATAATTATCAGTATTACATATGATTACACTCTACCTGTGTGAAAATTATTTGTATAAGATAGGAATACTTGATATCATATAACTGTGTGACAAAAAACTCTTTAAGAAACTAGACAAAAATTGTAAATATGAAAGTACAATGAACGCAGTTCCCTAACCTGTAAGCATAAAATAACAATTGACTGGTGGACATGCTATTAAATCAATTAATCAAATAATTAATCTGCACAAATTATCCCAGTTATCTCCCTTGCAGTGTAACTTTCGTTTTTGAGAAATTCAGCAGCATTCTGGTGACGATTCGACAAAACGTTAATCTGATTTTCAAAATTGTTTTCTTTTTCATTTATTGCCAATAGATAAAAAAAAAAGATAAGGCTCAGTTTTTAAATAGCATTTGAACCTTCTTGGGTTATTTAATACCAAATCAATCCTACTTAAAGGACTGTAAGTGGTACTATTTGACCTATTGCGAGAAGGATAAGGATACTTTTCTCAAGTGTATTTGTCTGAAAGTGAACAGAATAACATGACTGGAATTTGAACTCGCTTACTACAGTTCCACAGTCAAGCCATTAACCATTACACCACGAGGATATATGCATATACGGCTCTCAGACGTCTTGATACAAGTTCATCTGGAGATCGGACCCAAAGCTCAGTCGTGAATTGATACACAAATAGCACTGAATTTTAATGATTTAAAACGGCTTTACTTGTAAATTACTATCATAATGTAAGAGAGATAGACAGAGATAAAGATGATAATAAATTTATATATATATATACATATCATCATCATCATCATCGTGTCGCGCAGGTAGCACGGATATCCCTGACCCTCTCTCGCCACTCCTCCCTATCGTTCATCGCCCCAGGCAGGTCTTCAGGACGACATCCCGTATCCTCACATAGCTGCTGAATGTATGTTCGTGCTGGTCGTCCTGCTTTTGCACGGCCATGTGTGGGGGTCCATAAGAGTACATCTCTTATGAGTTCGTCCCTGCTTCTCCAGCAGTGTCCTGCATGTCTGGCTCGTCTAACTTGAATAGTTTTCGTGATAGGAGGCAGGTGGCCGTACAGTTGGTGTCTTGTGGGGTGTTGCCGCCAGGACTTGTTCAAGATTGCACGCAGTATTCTAGCTTCTTCTCCAGCCGTTTTGTTAGCGTCCATGTAGTGCAGCCATATAGCAGTATCGATGTGACCGCTGCCTGGAAGAAACTGCGTTTCATTTTATCGGTTAGGTCTGATTTCCATATAATCGATAGCCTATTGATAGCTGTCCATGCTTTCGTTAACCTCGTGTCGATGTCCTTTTCGGTTGATTCGACGCTGCTTCCTAGGTAAGTGAATTTGTCTACTAGTTTAAGAGGGGTTCCGTCTAGTGTGGAGATGTCCCCCGTTTGATTATAGCACATATATTCCGTTTTGTGTGCATTAACATAGAGGCCTGTGCCTGCGGCTACTTGTTCCAAACTATGCAGTAGTGTTTCGGCTTGGTCAGGTGTATTTGCCAGTATCGCTATGTCATCGGCGTAGTCGGCGTCGGTAATTGTTTTTGCAGGGTACCTACTGCTTCTTTTCTTCGTCAGCTCGAAGCCATTCTCTCTGATTTTGTCAATCGATGTTCTAAGTACATAGTCTAGACAAATGATAAAGAGGTACGGAGACAGCGTGTCCCCTTGTAGTACTCCTGCAACAATGTCGAAGTATTCTGTGTCTCCATCTGGTGATCGTACTTTTACTTTGGTGTTTCTATAGAGAATCGTTATTGCTGCTACGGTTTCTTTAGGTATGCCGTACGATAGTAGGATTTGTTCCATCTTTCCTCTGTGAATGGAATCGAAAGCCTTGGTAAAGTCGACAAATATTAACGTCGCTTGTAGGTTTTTTGCCCATACACCTTCAAGGATTCTACGGATGGTTAATATTTGTGAGGTCGTGGATCTATTTCTTCGGAAGCCATTTTGGTTTTTCCTAAGTATGTTGTCGATTTTGGGTTCTATGCGGTTTCGTAGTAGGGCATTGTAGATTTTGGCTGCTATGGATGTAAGTGTTATGCCTCGGTAGTTTTTGGCTAATCCGAGGTCCCCCTTTTTAGGGAAGGGGAGTATGCATCTCTTCATCCATCTATCTATCGGATTTTGATTGTATACTTCGTTGCAGTGTCGGAGCAGTATGTCGTCGAATTGTCTGGTCTTCCATACTTCTGGGGGAATCTCGTCCTGCCCTGCAGCTTTCCTATTTTTAATTTTTCTGAGAACCGAGTCGAGTTCTTCTTGTGTGAACGGTCCTAGTTTAATGTCTAACTGTTTACTAATTATTCTGGTGATTGTTTCATGTGTTATTTTCGGTGGGTTTCCTAGTAGGTTTTTGAAGTGCTGTTTCCACAGTTTTATTCTTTCTTGTTGGTTTGCTGCTTTCAGTTTTGCTTTGGCTATATACATATATATATATATATATATATACCTCTGTGTGTGTGTGTGTGTGTGTGTGTGTGTGTGTGTGTGTGTGTGTGTGTGTGTGTGTGTGTGTGTGTTAACTGATTACTGCCTTGAACATGATCCGACATAAGGTCACTTTTTCAAGCGCAGTTTTATCTGGTTGGAATTCAGTTTCCCTTCTCCTAGCTGGTTGCCTAACCAAGGCGAATTTTCTCAATTTGACCATGGCTGAGGTGAGGAGAACGGATTCATGCCTTTCCCAAGGGTAGTGCGAAGTGAAAAGCAAACAGCTTTATCCAGGATTTGAACTCTGGTCACAGATTCTATTTCCTACAACGATAATCGTTACATTAAGCGTTCTTCTTGTAGATGATGATGATGATTTTAAGTATTTGCATTATTCCACTGTTTGATGCCATATAAGATCGTCAATTTTTTTCCGAGGCAGCAGTCCACTTCGCCACGTGGACTGCTGGAGTGTGATATCATGTATAGCGAGTTCGAACTCCAGTAGCGTTACTATGTTCACTTTCGGACAACTACTCTTGAGAAATGTAAGAATTCCTCTTACCCCCCCCCCCGCTACTTGGAGTTAAATAGTACTATTATTGTTCTTCTGCAAGTATGGCTATGGAATTAAATCACCCACGAAGATTGATATGTCATATAAGAAAGAAGACAAACCTTTTCCCCGAAAAATGTCTCCTTGGTCTTATATGTGAAGTTGAGTCATCTAACAGACTAATGTTTATGTAGACGTCATAAACACACCCTATCTCCATATTATTATGATATTAAATGTAAATAGTCTAGGGTTCTTATCTGCTACCATATAAGATATTTTAGCTCCTTTTTTTCTTTTCTTTTTTTCTTCTTTTATTTTTTTTTTATTGAGGCTTTTTATCTAAACTCTTTGGTCGTTACATTCTTTTATCTGCTGTCTACAATAAGCCACATAAAATCGACTACAAAAGGAATAATAAAGTCTCGAATTTGCAAGCCACTTGTTATTTATGAAGCATACATTTTTTTTTACAGACACCAGATTTTCTATAGTCGTTTAATCAAATCTGAGTTTCGGTGTTTCAACAAAAATTTAGGGCACGAGGAGTTAACCGGTGGAGGGATATGGCCAAACGGTTGTGACCCGAGTTCAAATTCTGGACGAGACTCTTTATGTTTCACTTTAGAACTAATATACTTAGAAAAGACATAAATACATCTCTTCCCCCCACCTCCTAGTTATGAGTAAATAGTTGAGCAGACTGGATTCTTTAACCTTGATCAGGCAATCAGTCTAGAAGAAAAAAAAACAGCTTCACTTCGCTTAGGGAACCAACAAACAAGATTTAATAATTTAAATCCTCTCAGTCGCACGTTTACTGCGCCGTTTGTGGAACATAGCTTCTTGTATACATGTGTATTTCAATCTGCTTGTAGGTTATGGACTTTCAAGTAAAAAACTCGTTTCTCGAATAGCGACCTCAGGGTAGAAAGAGTGGAAATTTACTAAGCTTTTTTTTTTTTTTGCTTAGATGTAGCACAAGGCCATATGAAAGGGGCACCCAATGAGACTCGAACTCACTCGTGTAGGTTTGCTAGTCGAGCTTGCTAACCATTACACCACCAGAGGTGCCTCTCAGGGTAGAAAGAGTGCTGTTATTTTTTTATAGTTCTTTCATACTTCTACTTTTTATTAAAATGAAGCAAAAACCTTATTAATGTTTTATAATTCTCTTTTTGATAAACAAATAAGAAATAAAGAAGCTGTCCGCTCTCTCAGTAGAGCTTAGAATACACTGATTTCCTTGTGGATGGGTAAGAAACCCACTACCACCGAAAAAAAGTGGTGTCCAGGATATGACACTCAACTGCATTTCGTCATAAAGCTCTGAAGAGTGTAACGGACCTCTTCATTGCCATTACTCCCAAATCCACTCTGATCTGGAGTAGTGGTACTTTTAAACATGTCTATTTAAATATACATGATTAAAAATTATTTATGTTAGATAGGAATACTTGATAAAATACTAAGACTTCACAAATAAGTGTAAAATATAAACGTACAATGTTCGCAATTTTCTAACCTCGAAGCATAACCCCCCCCCCCACACACACACACACCAAATGGGTTAACATGCCATTTAATCAACCTATCAATCTGACGAGGTATATATTTACATTCTTTTTGTGATGAGACCGTCTGATATGTACCTCTTCTTTACAAATTTGACTACTGATATTAACTGGCTAAACGAATAGAAATATATCGTTATATATATCAATAATAGAAATATATCGTTATATATTTCAAAAATATCATCCTGATTATTTGTGCCATGTAGTTTATTTACGAACTAGTTATAGCCGTAACATTTTTAAAGTATTAACCGTTTTTATTTTTTTAAAAAGCACTTCGATTTTTTAATTCGTCGGATAGAAGAAGAATAACTATATTTACAACATCTCAAAAATTTGCCAAGAAATTTGCTGCTTCCGCCTGAGCTCGAACACGCACTTTTAAAGCAATCATAGCAACTTGACTAGTGAATTCGTTGTGACTTATTCGCATTGGGACTATATCATTTTGGGTGGGTCTGCAATGATGCAAATCCCACTGAATACGCTTCCACGTCACTTGTTTTTATCACAGTAACAAGATATTGTCGTTATTATACAACGATCCTTTCTGAATAACATCCTTATCTTGGTTGTTTTTATCTGAGGATTTCTCTGAAAGCTGATGCTGGGATTATTATTCAACCACAAATTACCAGTCACGAATATGTTTGAAATTCTAAGAGATTATTTTTTAAAAGAATAACTATATTTACTTGAATATTCGTATGATTATCAAATTTGGTATGGTCACATGACAGTCGCTCGCAGTATGTGGTTTTGAATGTACCTCGTTTGATGGATTTAGCTGTCTCCTTAAATTCAAAGAAACTTTTATGAAAGTGTTTACGCGTGTGCACACACACACTCACTAGATAGATAGATAGATAGATAGAACATTGTGTTTTCCATGTTAACATAACAATGGATTTTTCCATTATTCAATTCACCAATACTTTTGTAAACAAATATTCTGGTGACGTAGGAAAGTTTTACATGCTACACACGCACACACACACACACACACACACACACACACACACATACTCACACACACACACAATATATATATATATATATATATATATATATATAATTCGAGAAAGAGAGAAAGTAGAAGAAAGAGAGAAAAAGAGAGTGAGAGGACATCTGTATTATGAATGTCGATGGCTCTGACGGACTTGCATCTTATTGTTTTTATTACATTTCTATTAGATGAGGTGTTATTATATAATGATCCTTTTATCACAACTTTTCTTTAAAAGAATGATTCTCGGCAAATAGAATGATTCTCGGCAAACCCATTCCTCAAATCTTGAAAGAATAACGTAAAAAACAACCTGACGCTATCATTATAAGGCATTGTGTGTGTGTGTGTGTGTGTGTGTGTGTGTGTGTGTGTGTGTGTGTGTGTGTGTGTGTGTGTGTGTGTGAGTGAGAGAGAGAGAGAGAGAGAGAGAGAGAGAGATGGATTGAAAATAAAAGGGAATTTTAACATTTTTGTGTGTCATGAAGTCGCCCATAATTTAATAAACAGACAAAGACAAATTTTCAATATATTTTATCAGGACATTCCGGCATTTTCCTTTTTCCTTTTCTTTTTTCTAGACTGCCAACTTCGCTTAAAAATCGGTTTTAAAAGTTACAATTTAGCTTGGTCCTAACACTTATCATTTGCACTGGTAGGTAATATTCAACCATCTTAGACTTAACCAAAAGCTTATTTTATTGATTGATTGATTTTAACATATAAAGTTATTTTATGCGTAGAGGTTTGGGAATTATATTCATTATACGTTCATATTTTTGTATGGCTGTTTCTTTTTATGTATTTGATCTTGTTTCTTTTTTTCTTTTTTTTCTTTTGCCACACAGTCCTATAGAGTATGAATAATTTTAAACAGATCTGTTTGAGCTAGCAGGTACTACTACTACTACGGGTCAGAGTGAACTCTTGGAGCAATAACAATGAAGGGGTCCTCCATATTCCTCGGAGCTCCAGAACTGAAGCTTCACTCGCCAATGTAGTTTAGTGTCATACCCTGTACACCTCTTTCTCAGGGGTCTAACTCGGCGGGAGATTCAGTCAACGTATTCTCTGTCCAACTGACTGAGAAAAAAGATTATTCTCTGAGAATTAATACAGAAAAATTAATAAGGCAGTAAACGAAAAACTGATATCTAAATGAACATGTGAGAGTAACGGGAAAAAATTGATAGAAAAATATTAACAAAAAGTTGGACAAAAGTGGTCATAAAATCAGGGTCTAGTTGACATTAAATTTACACTATAAATTAATTATTAGGTATCATAAAATTGGACACAATGTCAGTATCACGCCTTATACATGTATGTTTTAAACTGCCCCCACACACACATACATGCTCTGCTCACGTGGTCCCATTTTTTTATAATATAAAATTCTTTTAAGTGAAAGTCATTTTTAAACATAACAGTATAAATAAGAAAAAATATGTTTTCCAACAAATTTACGGTAAATAAGTTGGCCGAGGGCGATCCGAAAGCTCCTTTTTCAATAGCTACTACACCAAGGTTTAAGGGAGGGCGATACTTGCTCCAGTCTACCCTTGATACGAACCTTAAAATGCTGAATGTTAATCAAGGAACCATTAAGTACTATTTTTTAAGTCTTTGGTATGACTCGAGCAAGGATTGAACCCTTGTCTCCCGAGTCATTCACGAACACTCTAACCATTATGCCTATGGGAGTCAGCTGAATCTTAACCAAAATTAAATATGGTTGTTGATCCTATTTACCCAACCCCTCCGCTCGGGCAGGATATGACACATGGTCAATTTTTTAAGCGGAGTTTAACAGGTTTGAATTCAGAGTTTTCCTTCTCCTAGACTAGTTGCCTCACCAAGGCTGAAGAAACCAGTCTGCCCTACTATTTACCCATAGCTGGAGGGAGAATAATTGGATTCATACCTTTCCCAAGGGTATTAGTGCTATGTGAAATGCAATCAGTCTCGTTGTTGATAAAATTTTATCTCAAAGAAATCCATAGTATTATTACTAATGTTTCTTCTATGACATGCGCGCTTTGTCTAACGGTTATCATCATAGGAAATAGAATCTGCGACCTAATTTCGAATCCTGGATGAGGCTCTTTCCTTTTCATTTCGCGCTAATATCCTTGGGAAAGGCGTGAATATATCTCTTCTCCTAGCTATGGGTTTATAGTTGGGCAGAATCGCTTCTTTAGCCTTGGTTCGGCAACTAGTCTATAAGAAGGAAAACATTTCGTTCAAATCAGTTTTAATTCGCTTAAAAACTGACCTTGTGTCACATCCTGCTCGTTGCATGAGGGGTAAATACATTCTTATAATTTATGTGAAAACGATTACATCAAACGTAAACTGGGATAAAAGGTGTGAGAAAATGTTAAATAATGAGATGGCTTATACGGTTTAAGCACATAAACCCGTTGCTGTGAGCGCCATCTTGGATTGCACTGTCCTGTAATAATGGAAATTTATTACATTTCAGGATGGCACATTGCGTGTCCCTTTTTTTATTAAACGTTTTGTTAGCATCCTTTTCTTTGAGCTGAATACCTTCTTGATCTCTGGCATAAAGCCCTTACCTCGAACCTTGGTACGAAAATACGCTGAAAGAAAAGGTTCCAGTAGCTAACTCCGTATGCGAGAAGACCACGTGGGACTGACCCCTTCCTCTTCTACCACGCAGCAGGCGAAGAGAGCAGGTGCCTGCTGCAATGGCTGAAGAACTTAACTCCGGGACATAACTAAAGAGGGAGATTTCTCACTTGTGGAGGTTATAATTCAACTTTGAAAAGTTGAGGTCGCTTACTCTTTTTCTTCCTAGCACACAAAGAGAGCAGGTGTGCCTATTATGAAGGCTGTAGACCTTGACTCCGGTAAGTAGCTAAAGTGGACTCACTTTTGGATTTTGAGGTTTAACTTCGAAAAGTTGAATTCACTTATTCGCCGTAATCCCAGCATATACGACATATGCCTGGGAGAAAGTATGTGCTAAAGCATCGGTTGGAGGAAAAGGTATTTCGAACACCCAGCTCTTTATACTCGTTTTCCAGCTAAGGTTCCAGAAGTGAAACAGAAGAATCTTTTGAAGTGACTGAAGGCAGTCTGAAAGAAGCCATTAGCACCTACTTTACGGTCTACCAAAGAAAATTATAGTTTCTGATGAGAGAAAGTAGACTGAAACCTTTACACTAACTAGAGCGACTTGGGAAAACATAGCACGAGGACAGTGTCCATTTTCTTCAGTTGAAGCCTTTAAGAAAAGGATATTAAAGTTTTTGGCGAGAGAAACTTGACAAAGGTCTGAAGCCAGGACAAGTTGAACCTTGCATTGTTCAAACATTCTCGCAGGTTAATTTGTCTGTAGAAAACCCATGTTTGAGTAAATGTTTTTTCTCCATTGTACAAATTTTCTTGTGGGTTATTTCGTTTGTAGAAAACCATATTCGAGTAACCGTTTTCTTGTATTGTTCTAACTTGTTACTTGGCGCCTAGAATTTGAAATATTTTTATGCCTGCATATGGGAAATATATGCAACTTCGTAAAGAGTCGGCTCTTGGAGTTGTTCTTGCGAATAAATTCTTTCGATTTGTAACCAAACAAGACCATTTGTGGTTTCTTCCTGTTTTTCTCCTCCCCATTTTTTCGGTTAATAGTTCAATTAATCCGAAAGTGGATAAATTTCTGACTATAACGGT
Source organism: Sepioteuthis lessoniana (assembly GCA_963585895.1). Lineage (NCBI taxonomy): Eukaryota > Metazoa > Mollusca > Cephalopoda > Myopsida > Loliginidae > Sepioteuthis > Sepioteuthis lessoniana. The sequence continues at coordinate 14,350,621 of OY757911.1, forward strand.
AGGAGGGTGCACCAAGATTCTGTTGGAGAAGAAAGAAATACTTTGATTTGATGCATGTGATGTCACCATATTCCAAAAAATCATGATGCTATGACTTCTTGAAATCAAGGAATGTTTTTGTGCTTACCCTGTATAAACCCCGGATGAAAAATCCTGGTCATTTTTTTATTGCTTGTATCCAAACAAGTAAATTCCGTGACTTAAATGAAAGCAGATATCTTGACTTTTTCTCGAAACCGGCAAAGAACAAAGACGCTAAGGCGTTTTAGTTCGCCCCAATCGTTTGCTGCTTTGCGTATTGATTTCTGTTCAGCCAAAGAAAATGGTCAGTTAGACTGACAAGAAGAGAGAGAAATGGGGAGAATGACAGAAAAATAGAAAGGAGGAGAAGAAAAGAAGAAAAATGCTACGGTGAGAAACGAATAAATGCATGGAGAAGAAAATGGAGAATTTGAAAAAAGTCAGATGACTATAGTCATGTTCTAAAGTTTGCTTAGTTTAGCACAAGACTAGAAAGATAAGGCACCTAGTGAGAAATGAACTCACAATGAAACCTAGTACGCGAACCATTACGCAATACATAGAGCCCAAGATATAAATATAGGAGACATAAAAGAACTGATAGAAAGAAACTGAAAACGAGGATGAAATCGATCAATAAATAGATCGATATCAATGACCTTTGCAAAGGTTGACAATTAGGGTAACAGCTTTTTACTGCTACTTCTGCGTTAGCTCTAAGGCAGTTATCGGAAAGTAGATTGCCAAAGTGATCACTAACCAACTCTTTTCTGAAACAGTTAACATGGCATGCCAGTGGCATAAAATGTTTTCATATCTGACAATGAGACAGAAGCAAATGGTATGAGTTCATGCCTTTCTAAAAATAATTAACACTAGAAGATTAACAGCTTTAACCTGAATTCGAACTCAGTTGGACAATTTTCATTTTTTGTGCTGATAAATGTTAGGCCACCTTGCACCTCATGTATAGATAGATATTTAAAAGGAATAAAACAAAAAGAAACAATTAATATTGACTGAAAATTAAAATGGAATAATTTAAGAAATTTAAAATGAACAGACGAACGAACCAAACAAAGGAGAAAAATGAAAGAAAAAGTTAAGGAAAAGAAGAAAGAAAGAAAGAAAGAAAGAAAACAAATGAGGAGAGAAAGATAAAGCATTAAGAAAGAAAGAATTACGTGAAGACAAAATAAAAAACACACACATGATAAGACAAAAACAAACAATGCCAAAGAAGGAAAAGGAAAAAGAAGGACTAAAAGAAAGATAGAATGAAGAAATGAATTATGACTCAGATGAATAATTGAAGGAAGGAAGGATGATGAAAAGGGGAAACAAAAATTATACTCTTTTGCGTGAAAGAAGAAGACAAAGAAAAAAATTAATAGAATGAGAAAAGGAGGGAAGATGTAAAAAAGGAAAGAAAAGAAAAATGAACGAGTGAAATTTTTAAAAAGAAATGAAAATTGGATATAAAGATGATGCGAAGAAAGGGAAAGAAAGCGAAGAAAGGGAAAGAAAGCGAAGAAAGGGAAAGAAAGCGAAGAAAGGGAAAGAAAGGGAAAGAAAGCAGAATGAAAATAAGGAAGCAAAACGAAATTAAAAAGGTAAAGAAAAACGAAATAAAAACATGATAGGAAGGAAGGAAGGAAGGAAGGAAGGAAGGAGGGGAGGAAAAGTTTGATGAAAAGTTTAATGCAAAAATGATACTCTCTTGCGAAAACGAAAAAGATAAAGAAAAAATGAATAGAAGGAAGAAAGAAAGGAAGGAGAGAAGAAAGAGAGGAAAAGAATAAAGCTAAAAAAAAAAAAAGGTAAAAATAAAGGAAAACGAGACATAAAGATGATGCGAAGGAAGGAAGGAAAGGAAAATATGGGAAAACAGTGAAAGTAAAAATGCTAGTCTTTTGACCGAAAAAAACAAGGAAACGAAAAAAGAAACTAAGTAAGGAATGAATAACGGAAAGATGAAAAATAGTAAAGGAAGTTTTCATTGAGAAAGAAAAAGAAAACTCTAAAGAAAAGAAGAAGTTAGGAAAGAAGGAATTTAGTGACATAAAGGATTCAATGCACGGTTGTGGGAGCAGAAGAAGACAGAAACAAATGAAAACACTCGGCTGTAAGTGAACGTGAATACTTTCAAGTGAAGTTGGGGAAGACAAAGGAAAGAAGGAAAAGATAACTCTGCAAGGAAACTTAGTAAAGTAGAAAATGGTTAAGACACTTAGGTAAAGAAGAGAGTCACGAATGAAACGTTCTCCGGCTGTGAATGTGGCAAACTCGAACTCTGGCCTCTACTGTCTGTTTCTTTAATGGACTCGAATTGGACTTAATTGCTTCCACGTTGCCATCGTAACACAGAGGCGGCAAAAAGAAAGCGGAGAAAATAGAATTGATGAGATCTTTGCGCCCTTTTGTGCTTACACGTAGACACTCGTCTCTGGAACAGTACACACATGTCATTGAAACTGAAATCTAATTATTATCTTTCTGTAACCAAACTTGAAAAGGTAGAGATTACAAGCCCCCTGATATATGTGTGTGTGTGTGTGTGTGTGTGTGTGTGTGTGTGTGTGTGAGAGTAAAGTATAAGAATAATTTAGCCATACAAACAATTCTATTAGTATAGATACAAATATGCGTATTCACATACATACATATATAATTGATTTTTAAAGATTGCTGTATCAACCTAGAAAGAGTTCGATATCTGAGATAGAGCATGTATAGACAGTGTAACAGATATTAAAAACACATTTTGTTATAAATAGTTTCAAGTTTTTGTTATACGGCCAATTCTTCAGAATGCAGTATTGCCTAATTTTCAAGAAAGAATGAAACTATAAGCTGCAATATGTAGTTTTAATTTCTTTGATATACTCCACACACACACACACACACACACACACACACATATATATATATATATATATTGCTATATTCATAAAGAGTGCTCAGTATCGGTGATAGAGCTCGTATATCCAAATTAGGATAGCATAGATATACAATCAACGGCCCTCTGGTGATTGTCATTGATCCGACGATCTCATAGGTGAGAAACTGATTATCACTAAGCACCGTTGATGACTAAGCACCTTCAAAGACGAAGGCGAGATAAGGCTAAACGGAGTCGAGTTGGGACTCGGACCTGTATAAGAAAGAGATAAACAGATCTCAGCCACACGTGTGTTAACTACGTCTTTATTTCTAGAGGGGTTTTTCTGGGCCAGAAGTGTTCTCTACCAAAACTCCAAGGAAGTTTACTGTGCATTAGTGTTGTGTATGTATAGACATACAACAGCTGACACTTCTTCAACGCCACCATAATATATATATATATACATATATTATGATAGCGTTGATATATATATATATATATTGGAGAACATCTTATATATATATATATATATATATATATATATATATATATATATATATATATATATATATATTGGAGAACATCTATAAATAGTTACAGGACTAATTATCAAGATGACTGTTTTTCTTCATAGAGCTAGGGATAAAGTCCAATTAAACATCTTAGAGGCGATCTATATTGCTTCATATCGGCCCTCTCTATGCAGACAGAGAAGCAGTCATATTGGGGGACGTGTTAAGTACTGGTGTGATATAATTTTTTTTCTCCACCGTCACGCAGTCTTCTCATACTATAATAATTACCTGTTCTTACTGTTTTCCAGGGTTTTGTATGAATAGAGCCGTACGAAAGGGCCCTGGCAATTTTTTTATTTTTAGAATTGTTTTCCTCTTTTTAATGATGATTCCTTTAATCTTTTGCTTGTATAAACTTTCGTGTACCTCTAGTTTATTATATATATATATATATATATATATATATAATGTAGTTTCCTATATTCATAAACATAAAATCATCAATATCAGTGAAAGAATATATTTATCTGAGCATTATAAGTTACGGACCAACGATAGTAATCTCGGGAAAAGAATTGCGCCGCCCTCTACACCTCGGTGTAGCAGTTATTGAAAAGGAAGCATTCGAATTACCGTCAACTATTGTCGGCCAACTTAAAACTTATATATATACGTGGAACATTCAATAAGATTCCAGACTTTTTTTGTACAGGCATTTAAAAATTCCCTATATCATTGCTATACATCTTATGAGATGACTGGCCAATTTATATGATTTCACGTTCAAATGAACTGCTACACCAGCAATTGGAATATACCCTACAAAAGCCTGATTGTCACAGCTGGTGATTTTCAAAAATGCAATCTGGACGTGAGGACACTTTAGAAGAACGATATGAAATAAAATTATGTTTTAAACTTGGGAAAAATGCCACAGAAACGTATGGAATGCTTCAGACTGCTTTTCGACCATCTTGCATGAACCGAACATCAGTTTTAGAATGGCATAAGAGACTCAAGGAAGACATGCGATGGATGATGAGAGGTGTGGGAGGAGTAAGGAAGTTAATACACCAGAGTGGATTGACCAGAGTGGGTTAGGGTTACTATGTTGAGGTTTTAAGGGAGTTCAGGAAGAGATTCCTAGGGAAGAAGCCAGCACTCTTCATATCGGGTCAGTGCCATTTCCAGTAGGACAATGCACCAGTCCACAACTCCATCCTTGTCACAGACTATTTGACCAAGATGGGCATCAAGACAGTTCCTCGCCGTCCCTATAGTCCAGACCTTGCTCCCTGTGACTTTTGGTTATTCCCTAAGCTCACAGGCTGTCGTTATGAGACAATTGAGGAGATGAAAGAGGCTGTGACGAAGGTCATTGACACGTTCACACAAGAGGACTTCCATGAGGCCTTCGAGAAGTTGTTGGAACGGTACCAGAAGTGCATTGCAGCCGGAGGAGATTACTTCGAAGGGGACTAGAGTTTCATGTGTGTACTATCAATAAAAGTGCCCATATGAAAAAAGTCAGGAAACTTATTTAATGATCCACGTATATATATATATAGTGAAAGACAAGGTAATTGTTAATGAACAAAATGTATGGAGAAAAATCTAAATTGGAACTAAACAAGAATTTTTCGTACTATTATAAACAAATGCCACACAAAACAGCAGCTGTACGGCCACTTACCCTCATTTAAAAAACATACGAGATGAACAAGATATGCGAGATTCTGCTGGAGAACCAACTCCTAAGTGTTGGGTGACCAGCAAGAATTTACTTATATCAGCTTTGTGCAGATGCTGAAGAAGACCTACGGGGAGCGATGGGTGCTAGGGACGGAGAGAGAGAGAGAGAGAGAGAGAGAGAGAGAGAGAGCCAGAGAAAAACAATCGTTTAATAAACGTTTGATACATCATAAAGTGTTCAAATATTGGTCAGCATAAAAACTAAACGTCATGAAGATTTCATCTTTTTATCCTGCACTGTCGGCAGGATATATATATATATATATATATATATATATATATATATATATATATATATAACCTACTTAAGAAAATGATTAATCAACCTACTTAAGAAAGTGACTAATCAAGAGAATTGAAATATTCACGATGTTAGTGAAAAATGAAGTAAAGGTAGATGGAAGAATGGTAAAGTCAGTGGCTAGCTTTAAGAAAAGCTGAAATACTTGTCTAAATACATCGAATTGTATAGATTCTTCACTCAATTACACTCCTCGTTCTGGTTTCATTTCATACGATCAGAATTTTTTTCATTGTATTCAATATTAGAATGAATGAATGTTTCCCGTACGATATGAATACAAGGAGGGAGTCTCCGAGGTTAACGTGCTGGACAGTGACATCGTAGTAAACGAGTTCGATCTCCAGTCAAATTATTACGTTCACTTTCGAACTAATACTCTTGAGAAATGTATGAAACCTCTTATCCTACCAACTATGGGTTAAATTGTACTGCTACTGTTCTTCTACAAGGATAGCTTTGGCATTAAATAATCCACGAAGGTTGATATGCCATCAAACCAAGAAACCCACCAACTAACCAACCAACCATCATCCAGACTAAGTGCACACGTTATCACTTTATTATTATTGTTCAACTGAACATCTCAAAAATTATCGGAAAATTTTAAAGCTTCTGTCTTGTTGCTTTGTTATTACACTTCGTATGGTGCAACCATCTTTTTATAATTTCTTCTTTACAAACTGCATCTGCAGGTGAAGGTCCAGTTCTGGAGATCTGGGGAGAGCGGAGTACCTCTTCATTGCCATTACTCCCAGGTTCACTTTGACCCTCAGTGGGTCCCATTTATGATTCAAAAAGAGGTGGAATCTTGTCACTCGAGAGTTTTAAATAATTATCTCAACCAACAACCGTGTGTATGAAGTCCCTAATTGTTATGGTGATAACATGACATCACGGCATAGACCCTCCCGACATTATAAATCGTGACTGACTTGATAAATGAGACAATCGAGTCTCGCCAGTTACCGGTAACCGTTACTCTCTGTATTTCTGTAAATATATACTGCTGTAAACCTTACATTTCTTAGTGTTATTCATTTCTGGCCCTTCAAGACCACAACACTTATCCTCCAAGCTCTCTTCTTTTGTGACTTTGGCATCAAATAGCCCGCAAAAGTTGATATGCCATTAAACAAAGAAACCAAACCAAGCGTGTTCGCAAAAAATCTACTTAATCATATTTGTATAAAACTATTCGTACAAGCTTATGTGTTACTTGCAAATGTTATTAACCTCTTTGTGTGGGGGGGTGTCGGGAATACAATATGGATAATGAAGCTGCTGAGTTACTTGAGATTATTGTCCTAATAATTTATTAATGCATAATAGATAATAATGAATTACATCAGAGACACTAAGAGTCGTTAGCAAAAGAGAGGTCAGTGTGAGGTAATTAATGAACGAGAGGCGATTCCTGGGGAGTTCTAGGCGAGAAGCGTGACATTATCTAAAGAAAGTGCCAATGTCTCCTCTGGCGCTGTCTATTATGTCACATATACTGCAGGGGTTCTCGTTTCAATCGACATAATAGAAACAATGGTCGGCAGCAAGGTGACGCGGTATTTTCACGGAGATTAACTATTTTCAAACGATATTTATTGGTTAATTTCATTTTCTCATTTTAATTCTATTCTTGTTCATCTTAATGTCATTCGTTTAGTGCGAAAGTTTACAAGAATAAATAGAGTTTAATTTGAGGATTATATCCTATCAGTTCCCAATTCTGCTGTCAAGATTTCTTTGTAGAATGGGGAAGAAAGTAGTTAATACATAGCGGGTATTTAATTTGTATAAGCATAGTTGTAAAATACGAAAAGTTCTGTTTATGTAGGCACATGCCAAAAATACAGGGCAATTAATGTTTGATCGATTTACTGATTTTAACGGTATTTCAACCCGTCTTGGGCTATTTTAGGCGTAAATGTTTGGGAATTGTGCTCATTGTATATTCATATTTACATTTTTCTGGGGTTGCTTTTTAAAAATTGTTTGCACACAATTATGTGATATCAAGTTTCTCTAATACAAATAATTTGTACACAATCGTATGATTTCAAGTATTCCTGTCTAATACTAATAATTATATGGTTTCAAGATTCTATCTAATAATATTCATTTATTTGTTGCTTCAAGTAGCTATTCTTGATACAAATAATTTACTTTTTAGCATCGAATATTCCTAATACAAACAATTTTTAAACTTATCTACATGATCCTAACAAGTACTACCAGTCCCAGTCAGAGTGGATCTGGGAGTAATAGCAATAAAGAAGTACTCCACAATCTTAAGATTAATAATATTTGTAAGTATTAACGTAATTTGTGGGAATAATATAGAAAAATCAAAATCCTTATTCACTTCAGTTGTTATGTATTGACCCTCGACCGAGCCGTCAATCAAGAGATGCACCTGTATAAATAAGCGGAAGAACAGCGGAATCATGTGGACGTTAGACCATAATATAACCAGGTGCCAGACGGTTCGAGTCAGTTGGCAAGTCTATGAATAGACTGAGTCTAGAATAGTCAGTTGGCAAGTCTATGAATAGGGCCTCAGTGACCCAAGGTTGAGCAACCCCAGCCAAAATGAGGAAGAAGTGCTGCTATGGTCAGAAGAACTTGGGGTCAATATAGCAGTCTGGCTCTGTCTCCAGCTTATCTCTTACACACAACAAACATCACCCTTTCGAGAATAAAGTGTGAGAGATATTTTTATAAAGAAGTGTGTTCATTCGTTCATTGAAGTTTGTCATTATGTTTGATTATGTTCCGCATATATTTGTATATATATGTGGCTATACAACACAGCAAATCGTCTTGCGAGAATGCCCATTAATTCTCGGAAAGAAAGATTTCTTTTTTTCGCCATTTCATGTCTTCAGTGAAAAAAGAGGGGCCGATATACACTTAATGCGTCCCAATAACTTTCGCTTGCCTCTAAACGTAAAAAAAGGGGCCGATATACGCTAAATGTGTCCCAGTAACTCCTGCTTACTTCTAAACGAGAAAAAAAATGTTAATTATTATTATTTCGCATTGGAATAGCCCTCTAAATTAATTCAATACATTAAAATAAAATAATATGTGCAATGCTTCAACAAATTACAAAATACGTTTATGGTCATGTCTATATGTCAGAGAAATATCAATCAGGAAATTGTCATGAAACTTTGTTTGCAACATTTTCCTTATGGTGCTTCCTTCTCGGCATCATAAATTCATCACAAATATACCAGGCATTTGCAACTTTTTATAAGCTGAATATTCATTTTCTACCGTAAAATACTGGCGCAAAAGTCCTCATCATCATCATCATCATCAAACGGTGCCGACAACACGGATTCCCTTCTCTCTCTCTCTCAATCCGTTCCGAACAGCTATCGTTCTTGCTAGGTCTTCCAAACGGCATCCATTATCTGCTCAGAACTGATGAATGTAACTTTTTGCTGGTCAGTAAACACTAGTATATCAATGTGTAGTTGCCCTTAAGAAAATGTTGCTCGTGATATCATTCTTACTTCACCAGCAGTGTCCAGCATGTCTTGTTCATCTAACTTGGATGGTTTGTGTGATAGGAGGTAAGTGGCTATAGATTTGATGTTTTGTCGGGTGTTGCTTCTAGGATTTGTTCAAAACAGCACGTAGCATCCTGATATAATTCCCATCAAGTTTTTTTCTCCCAGTGTTTTGATAGAGTCAACGTGATGCAGCCATGCACTAGTACTGACATAGCTAAAACTTACAAGAATTCCCGTTCTTATCAAAGAAATCATTTTCCCATATGACCGATAACCAATCAATAGTAGTCCATGCTTTACCTATACATGTGTTAACACCACTTTCAATTGATGAGATATGGCTACCGAGTGGTCTATTAAATTTATAGACTTGCCATTTATTGAGGGGATGGTACCATCTTGATTAAAACACATGAACTCTGTTTTATCTGAGTTTACGTGCAAACTAATGCCTTTTGCTGCTTGCTCCAGGCTATGCAGCGGAGATTTGGCTTATACAGGTGCATTTGCAAGAAACGTTAGATCATCCACGTAGTCTACACCAGTAATAGTTTCCGTGGGATTTCGTTTGCTTTTTGCTATCTTTTAGTGTGAGACCGTTTTCTTTCATTAGATCTATTGACGTTCGTTCGTTGTACGTTATCTAGGCAGATTATGAATAGAAATGTTGCTAATGTATCTCCTTGAAAGACTCCAGTGAAAATGTCAAAGTAGTCAGTATCACCAACAGGAGAACAGACCATGACCTTCGTGTCTTTATAAAACACCATTATCTCCGTAACAGTTTCTTTTTGGAAAACCATATGCTTGAAATATTTTCTTTATTTTCCTCTGTGTATTGAATCAAATGCCTTGGAGAAATCCACAAACAAAAGAGTTTTCTAGGGATTTTTTGTAGGTATTCCTCCGGTGATTCGACGAAGTGTCGAATTGATTTCTATGAAAGCTGTTTCTGATTTTTCAAAAAAAACTTTCTCGATTTCAGGTCGGATTCGATTGAGGAACAGAATATTCTAAATCTTAGAGTTATGCCTCTGTATTTTTAGTGATTCTGAGGTCACCTTTCTTCGAGAAGGGAAGGATGCAGCCTTTAAAAAGTAATTATACATAATTTAATAAATAATGATAGATAGAATTAAAGAAGAAGAAGAAGAAGAAGAAGAAGAAGAAGAACAACAACAACAACAACAACAACAACAACAACAACAACAACAATGACGACTTAAGAAAGAAACGAAAAAGTTGAGCAACATGAAAGTGCCTGTCAAAACGAACATAGTTGGAGTTCTTGGAATAGTACACGAACACCTGGAAAAGAAACTGGATTAGCAAGAAACTAGAGGAAGAATTGAGACTATTCAGACCACAGCACTACTAAAATCAGATCCGATGCAGCAAAGGAACTAGAGGAACGATTATATATGGACGAACACATTTCAAAGGAAGGAAAGACTAGGAGGAAGAAATTAGACGTGGAATGGATAAACTACGAAAAAGATTATGACATCATCCTGTACATATGGAATATCGAATATCTGAAAATGTTCAAAATATCAGAGAAAATTATAAACTATATCATGAAAGCTATAGAAAACTGGTAAGTAAAACTATCAGCTAGAGAACAAACCCTACCAGAGATAAAAATTCAAAGAGGCATCTCCTAGGGAAACTCATTGTTGCAACAACTATTTTTTATTGCAATGATGTCACTTGTGAAATGCAAACCAGACTACAGATTTACAAAGTCGCAGGAAAAGATAAACAATTGCATACACATGGATAATATTAAGGTAATTTCCAAGAGTGAAATGTAACTAGAAAACTTTACACAAGATATAGGAATCGAATTTGGCATAGAAAAATGTGCCATGCTTATTATGAAAAAAAGAGAATAGAGAAACAACAACAAAAAATACAACTGCACAATCAAGAATGCACTAGAACATTTGGAGAAAAAGAAATTACAGATACCTTGAAATATTACGATCAAGCAGAGATGAAAGAAAAAATAAGAAAAGAGTATTTTAGAAGAACAAACGAATCTCAGCAGCAGAAATCTCATCAAAGGAATAGATATGTGAGCAATTGATGTAATTGTAAGAAACACTTGACTCTTTTCAAAAGTGAGAAACTCAGATGGACCAAAGGTCAGTGAAATTGATGACAATGCACAAGGCCTTAAACCCGAGTAATGACATTGATAGAATCTATGTGACAAGAAGGAGGAACAGGATTTGCGAGTATTAAGGATGGTGTAGATGCAACGGTTCAAGGACCCGAAGTATATGCAAAAGACTAATTGCAGCAAACAGTAACAGCGATATTAGCAGAAATAACTTCGAGACAAATAATAAAACAACAAAATCTAGAAATCTTACGACCGGTTATTAAGGGTCAATAAATAAATAACTCAACACGGAGATATAAGTGCCACACAAATGTATCCAAAAGTCTCTGAGGAGGGGCTCCTTGGTTCAACGTATACGAAGACAAGCAAGGTGCTTACTACAGCTGCTGCTGTTGCTCTCAGGTCTACCAGCTTAGGTCTTGGTTAATATTTTCTTTGGGTAAGTCCATTATTCTGGTCATAGGTGAGTCACCTACAACAAGAAAGCAAAACAACTTTAAAGATAATTCAAGTGACAAACAAAGAAAATTGCACACAAAATTATCTGTAAATGGTTTAGAAGGAGAAAACCTGAAGAATGAAATTGAATCTCTTTTAATAGCATCTCAAAAATAATGTCGTAAAAACCATTTCTGTCAAAGCAAGGAGTGATAATACGCAGAAGAGCAAATGATTACAGAGATGAAACGGTTAATCACATAAGAGAATGCAGTAAATTGGCACAAAAGGAATACAAAAATAGACATAACTGGGTGGGAAAAGTCATCCCCTGGAAATTGTGCAAAAGATTAATGGTATCGGATCAAGTAATCCCGGTCAGACGTCCAAATACAATGTTAATTAGCAAAAAAAGAACTTGGCCTCCAGTTTATTTTGCTGTTTCTTCAGACCAAAGAGTGAAAATGAAAGAAAGCAAAAAGATAGACAAATACTTGGACCACAGAGAACTGAAAAAGCTATGGAACATGAAGGTGACGGTGATGCCAATTGTTGTTGGTGCACTTGGAACGAGCTCTAAAGACTTGACTAGAAAAAAGAATTGTTGTCATTTCAATAAAAAAAAAAACACCAGTTAACGCTGCTGTGAAAAACTTATAAGCCGTTAAATAATAGTTTTATTCTATCAGTATTATCATATAATGCTGTTATAACCGGAAACCATACTATTTACGTGTCGTCTCGTGATGGATAAACGTATCTATTAATGTATCGCTGTTGTCATTTTAATCAGACGAACGAAAAGGAATTAATACCTTTATAATTTCCATCTGATTTTTAGCTCTGATCACTCCCCAGGAAATTACCTGGAAGATGAATCCTTATGGTTTTCGCGCGAAATCTTATAAAACGAGGAGCCATTCTTCTCGTGATAAATGAAAATATCTGTTTTCTAAACTGATATCAGTTGTATACCAAAAATTATCTGACGCTCATTGCAAGATATCGAAATTCGATTGCAACAGATGAGAACTTGTTTTGTAAGTACAGTGCCCCCACTTATAAACAATTCATAATTTTACATAATAAACAATTCATAGATTTTGCTTAATAATGATCCCATAGCGCAAAAATGATGCTGCTGGCATTCTGATATGCCAAAGAGAAGTCATTAAGTGAAAAGATGAAAATTCTCAACTTTCAAAGGAAAGAAAACGATGGTATACAGTTGTTGCTTAAATATATGCGAAGATAAAATCTTCTATCCATTACATAGCATGTTAAAATTTCGATTTCATTATCAGTTATTATTGTTTTTCTCTTATTGTGACTAAGTTATGACTCAGACTTTATCATTGGTATCTACTAGCGGCAGAGAGGAGAGTGCAGTTTAGTGACAAAATGGGATGCAGATAAGAGACGAAATCGGAAGACAAAATGGGGGGGGGCAAATAAGACATAAAATGCGTGGTGCAAATAAGTGACGAACGGTTTTAATCGAATAGATCGATATACATGTATTTATTCGTATTCTACAAATAAGAAATACTAACATGACATGAATACACGACAAAAATGTTTTTTTATGAAACTATGGCTATTTTCTGAGCGCCTATTAGAACGCAATATTTTTGTTATCTTATGAAAATATGTACAATCCATTTTTTTCTTTTGTTACGCGTGAACATCCTACATATAGCTGGCCATGCAAAAATGTAGCTCTGACATCATCCGTCTTACTTTTTTATGAGGTCAAAAAGCATTCTTGTACTTCATATCAAAGTATCTGAAGTATCTGTCTCCTTTCATCTTGTTAGAAATGGCTTATTTTGCCATTCGAAGACATCGAGTAACTTCAACTTACCTAATAATACTAATACTACTACTAATAATAATCCCTGTCTAACCTCGAAGTTAACTCAGTATTCATGAAAATTCTTTGGTCAATCTTTTTGGTTGTGTTTGGCTAGTGTGAGTCAAAACTTTTGCAATATTTTGGTACGCGCTGTATGCATTTCACATATTGCTAATACACTTGGAAAAGTATTAATCCAACTGTCCCCCTTCTTGCTATAGTAGAGCAAACTGAGCTCTTTAACTTTGGTATAGCAACCGGTCTAAGAGAAGAGAAACTCTGAATTCAAACCTGCAAAATATTTACCTTGTGTCGCAATCTGCTCGTGGGGAGAAATTGAATATATATATGGATGACTATATATATATATATATATATATATATATGCGTGTGGATGACTATATATATATATATGTGTGTGTGTGTGTGTGTGTGTGTGTGTGTGTGTGTGTGTGTGTGTGTGTTATTCGGTCCAGTTAAACCGGAGTTGGGAGTAATTCCATCAGGACAAAAAAGAGACATTCAACAGTGAACATTTAAATTTTCCTGGTAAAGAGCTCAATGTAAGTGACATTACAGAGCAATAATTTCTTAAGGGCTTTTAAGTTTTTAGGATTCAAGATAGAAGTCTCATCAAATAATAAGATAGTTAATTTCCTGGATGTGACCCTAGACCTTTTGAATAACACTTATAAACCGTTTATAAAAAACTGATCAGTACCCTTAATGTTAACTGGAATCACCCTAAGACCATAATTAAACAAGTCCCAAAAGCAGTAAATTTGAGAATAAGAAATTTATCAGCAAACGAGAAAATATTCCAAGAGAGTAGTAAGATGGATGCCCTTAAAAATAGTGATTTTAGGGAAGAGTTTACCTATCAAGAAGAAAATATACCTAATGATATTAATAAAGAAAAAATAAGAAGTATGGTCATAAAAATAGAAAAGAAAAATTATACGGTTTAACCCCCCTTTTTGTTGACTAGCTTGTATAAATGTAGGTAAATATTTTTTGAAACTGATAGATAAGCACTTTAAACATGATAATATACTACATAAAATATTTAATAGAAAAACGTTAAAAATTAGTTACTCCTGCACGAAAAATATTTTTCAAATAATCAATAATCATAATAAAGAGATAATTAAGGAATTTCAGGACCGAACGAATAATAATAATAATAGTAAACAAAACGAATGTAATTGTAAAACTCGAAATAATGAATGGATTATGTAACTTAAATAATGTAGTATATCAAGGAATTATTTACCCAAAAGAGAATATTGACGATAAAAAAAACTTATATCGGAATTTCCTCCACGAAATTGAAAATTAGATACGTGAATCAAAAATTTTCTTTCTCCCATGAACATCTGAAACACCAAACAGCCCTATCTAAGCATTTTTGGAGTTTGAAAAATAAAGGTTTAACCCCTGAGATTCAGTGGTCCATATTGAAAAAGTCAAATACTCCAAAATGTTTTGATAGTAAATGTAATCTTTGCCTAGAGGAAAAAATACAAATAATGATATACCCAGACCCTGAAAAATTGTTAAATAAGAAATGTGAATTAATAGCTAGATGTGGACATAGGAATAAATTTAAACTACAGACAAATTATCATAGATAATGCTTAAATAAAAAAAAACAACATAGGATTAAATTGAGATTAAAGGTACATGTATAAAAGTAGAATAAAATTTTTAAAAATGAGAGGAAACCATGTGATGTGTAGGTACTCTTCAATGGAGGGGTAACTGAATTAATAGACACGAAAATAAAATTGAAATTAAAGTTATCAAAGAAAGTTATATTTATCTAAATTAGTATCAAATCTGGAGTTTTAAGTCGAAATGTATTTAGAATTTAAAAAATGAAAATAAAAAAACTAATTTACTATAATTCCAACCGGCAATAAAATAAAAAAACCGGAAGTGGGCTAAATGAGGAGAAAACTCTTCACCCCTCTTCTATCCCCTCCCACCCTTCTTTCCTGTGTCTATTCTGAATTATTTTATCCATAAGATCTGAAGAAGTCATGTTAATGTTTTGGGTGTTTTTGATTTATATCAAAAACCCATAACAAGATGGAAATAAATTCATAATCCTAATGTGACGGGTTTTAGTTTTTTCTTAAGGAAATATATATATATATATATATATATATATATATATATATATATATATATATATATATGGTGCATTCAATAAGTTTCCAGACTTTTTGTACAGGCATTTAAAATTGTTGTAGACTCTTGAAAATTCACTATGTTATTGATATAGATCGTATGAGATGACTGACCAATTTTTATGATTTCACGTTCAAATGAACAGCTACACCAGTAATTGGAATACACCCTAATAAAGCCTGGTGAATTTCAAAAATGCTATCTGGCACTTTAAAAGAACGATATGCAGTTGAATTCTGCTTTAAATTTGGAAAAAATGCCACAAAAACGTATGGAATGCTTTAGGCTGCTTTTCGACCATTTTGCATGAACAGTGCACCAATTTTTGAGTGGCATAAGACTGGGAGGGATGATGAGAGGTGTGGGAGGAGTAAGAAAGTCAATACACAAGAGTTGATTGACCAAAGGGTTAGGGATAGGGTTTGGGTTACTATGTTGAGGTTTTAAGGGAGTTCAGGAAGAGATTCCTAGGGAAGAGGCCAGCACTCTTCAAATCGGGTAAGTGGCATTTCCTGCAGGACAATATACCAATCCACAAGTCCATCCTTGTCATAGACTATTTGACCAAGATGAGCATCAAGACAGTTCATCAGCCTCCGTATAGTCCAGACCTGGCTTCCCGTGGCTTTTGGTTATTCCCTAAGCTCACAGGCTGTCGTTATGAAACAATTGAGGAGACGAAAGAGCCTGTGACGATGGCCATTGACACACTCACACAAGAGGACTTCCATGAGGCCTTCGAGAAGTTGTTGGAACGGTACCAGAAGTGCATTGCAGCCGGAGGAGATTTCTTCGAAGGGGACTAGAGTTTCATGTGAGTACTATCAATGAATGTGCCCAAACGAAAAAGTCTGGAAACTTATTTAATGATCCGCGTCCCTTGACCTTGCTTGGGAATTGAAAAAACTATGGAACATGCAGGTGACAATTATACAAATTGTAATTGGTGCGTTTGGAACAGTAACTAAAGGATTACTAAAGAGACTGGAGGACTTGGAAGTTGGCGGACGAGTGGAGACCATCCAAACTACTACATTATGTAGAACGGCCAGAATACTGAGAAGAGTCCGGGAGACTTGAGGAGACTTGCTGTCACTCAAAATCTAGCGAAAGACCATTAGCTAACACTGATGTGAACAACTCTAATGAGTAAATAATAATAACAATAATGGTCAGAATACCGAGAAGAGTCCTGGAGATTTGAGGAGACTTGCTGTCACTCAAACTCCAGTGAAAAACAATCAGCTAAAACTGATGTGAAAAATTCTTTTCTTCTTATTGTTATTTAATAATAATAATAATAATAATAATAATAATAATAATAATAATAATAATAATAAAATATATATATATATATATATAATCTAATGTTTGAATGCATAAAATATTTACAGCGCTAAATGCACGAAAACGCCGAGCATTTCATGTGAGAAAATAAACAATTTTAACAATTCACAAAAATTTCCTAAATAATGCTCCCAAAGTGCAAAAATGGTGATACTGCTCTTTCTGATATGTAAAGAGAAGTCGTTTAGTTGAAAAAGGAAAATTCTCCACTTAAAAAAGAAAAGAAAACTACTGTTACCCAGGTATATTACAAAACCATATCACAACGTCACCTGAGTCCTGAGTTTTTATCCTGTTTCATACCTTATTTTTACACTTTATATATATGTATGTATATATATATATATATATATATATATATATATGTGTGTGTGTGTGTGTGTGTGTGTGTGTGTAATGTGTTGCTCTCGGCGCTTTCAGGAATCCACCAAGTTGAGAGACGTCTGTACATGATGTCTTTGAAAAAATTACGGCTATTCACTTCAAAACCAGAAACTATTAAAGATAAGAACCGATAATTCTTACGGCTATGACGGTGATTGTAGCAAAGACCACATAGAATAAAATCAATGGTTGAGCTCTGAGCCATTTTGAAATAACAAAATTGCACAGAAGTAAAAGGTTTGATTCAACAAGGTAAACGTGATTTTTTAATCTTTGACCAGAAAAGACCAGCATAATTAGAATGATTATTGCAAATTGTAGAAAGGATAAAATAAAATTTCATTTCTTTATTACTTCTATTAATTTTTGTATAAAAATTGTCAATCATTATTATTATTAATTTTTGTCTTGTATTTTTATTCGTTCACTTAATTTTAATAACGACCTGAGAAGGATGTGATAAAAAATATTACTGAAATCAGAAGAACTTGAAGAAAAATAAATTGATTAGAATAATAATAAAACGCAAGAAAAGATAAGCCGCTCCATGTACTTGATCTTAAAATTTTTGCCAAAATATAAAAGAATTAAAATCCTTAATGCAAACTATTAGAATCTTCAATCAAGAAAGAAATTTGGAAATGAAAGGTTTGCCATGTTTATAATTTAAAAAAAAAATAACACAAAAATAATGCAAAAACGGGCACATCTGATTGAGGAAGGTGATGTACTGGGACTTGTGCAAGAAACTGAAATATCACCATACTGACAAATGGCATATGCAGAAAGCAGAATCTATCCTAGAAAATAAGACGCATAAAATTTTCTGGGACTTCAACGTACAAATGGATCATTCAATCCAGATCAGAAGGCCAGCCCTAGTTTTAATTAACAAGAAGAAAAGAACTTGTTATTTCGTGAATTTCGCCAAGCCAGCAAACCACTAAATGAAACAGGACAAATATTGGTCCTCGCCAGTTGTGACAGTGAAGGTGACAGTGATACCAATTGTAGTTGGAACCATCGGAACAGTCTCCCAGAACCTAGAAAAAAGATTTGAGAAAGACTTGAAACCATCGAGACCGCAGCGCTATAAAAATCAAGTTGGATACTTAGAAGAGTCCTGGAGCAGTGAAGAGATTTGCTATCACTCAAGTGAAAAAGCATCAGTTAGATTCTTATGAAAATAAACTAGAGAAAAACTTGCCATGAGTGACATTATAATTGACAATCTTTATCTAAAAAATCAATAAAAATCCATGATATGCTATCAACTCGACTTGTGTTTATAAACAGTAACGATAGATACTGCGTTGACAGATTGGAGATGAAAGTATGGAATAGGTTTATAGGTGTGATTTTAACTTCTGTGATACCAATTGTAATTGTAGCTTAGCTGATAATGCAGCTGGTATGATGATCAGGCTTCTCAAGGCAAAAGAGTTTGAATCTCGTTATTGTTAATCATCTTTATCATTGTTTCTGACATGTGCTTTTCCATACATGTCACAGAAATAAGACCCCAGAAAGTTGTGATAAAAAAACAGCTAAAATTAAGAAGAAAAATACAAGACAAAATTAATAATAATAATATTAATAATAATAATAATATCTTTTCTTGCGTTTTAATAATAATAATAATAATAATAATAATAATAATAATAAGAAGAAGAAGAAGAAGAAGAAGAAGAAGAAGAAGAAGAAGAAGAAGAAGAAGAAGAGACAGATTTCATCAGCTAGAAATAACTTAAAGACAAACAGAAAAACAACAATAAAAAAATCGAGAAAACAAAAAAAGGAATTAAAAAAGATAAGTGTATGGATACTTCAAGTGACAAACTAAAGAAATCGTACACGAGATGGTTAAGAAAGGAGGACCTGAAGAGAAAAACTGAACATCGTTTAATAGCAACACATTATTTCCATAAGAATCAATTATATCAAAGCAAAAATTAATAATATGCAGAAGAATAGCAAATGTATGTTATGTGGTGACAGAGATGAAACAATTGATCACACAAGTGAATGCAGCAAAAGGGCACAAAAGGAATACAAGATTTGGCATGAATGGGTGGGAAATGTGATCCACTGGGAATTGTGCAAGAGATTAAAATCTGACCAAACTATATGCACAAACAAGAATCTTTTCTTGAAAATGAGACGCATAAAATTCTCTGGGACCATATATTGTCTAATTAGCATAACTGAGGCACATAGACATAAGATTTCCAGTTTTTAGGTTAGGGGTAGAAACAAATACGCAAGAGAACGTAAACAAAGAAACCCCCAAACAGTATTTCGTTAGAAGGACTTGGTGATACAAACGGATCCACCAATCCCGGTCAGAATACCAAACCTAGTATTAATTAACAAAAAGAAACTTGTCATCTAGCAGATGCCGCTGTTCCAACGGATCATAGAGTGAAAGAATGCGAAAAGATGGACAGACTTAAGTGAAAAGCAACCAGATAAAATTGGTTTGGTTTCTGTTGTGGGAGCCTTACCCATCTCACCATAATGGACTCTTCTCGCCGTTATTAGTACCGAGAGCTTTCGCTGCCAGGAGGCAGATCAATATCGGTGTTATCCGAACAGTACGAGACTCCTTACCTTTTCTATGTAATTCTATCTTTCTTGTGAAATATAATCTGTTATCTAATATCCGTGTTTGCGTTTTCATTAGTGACCCTTTCCGAGGCCACAACAGTTTCAGCATATCAACCTTAGTGAGTTATTTAATGCCAAAACCATCTTTGTTGAAGTTAGTAGCGTTACTATTCAACCCATAGCTAGGGATAAGAGAGTTCATACCTTTCCCCTGAGTATGATTTTGAAAGTGAGCAATGTCGCAATCCAGCACATTAGCCACTCCGCCACGGAGACTACCCCAGTTAAAACTGGTTGTAAAGAGCAAATAATGACCACATGCAAATAAAACAAAACTATTGGATCAGAGACAAGAACATGACAAAAAAATAAGCTGAATGATTGATCAACACGAAAAACGAATTGCAAAGAAACTCGAAAGAACTGGAAGCTAAGATTCTTCTTGAATTCCGGAGAGCAACCCTAAAAAAAATTGAAAATTAGAAGTCATCAGGACACGAATGAATCCATGGATTCCGGTCCAAAGAACAGACACGACTATGTGAGGAAAAGGATCCCTTGGGAACTGTGCATACGATTGAACTTTGATCAAACCGACCAAAAGTATTCATACAAACCAGAATCTGTCCGAGAAACTGAGACACATTATTCTGACACTTTTTATTAAGATGGATCACCCAATCCAAGCCAGAAGATCAGCTCTTGTTATGGTTAACAAGAAAGAACGAACTGGTCAGTTTATGAGCTTGATTATTCTAACAGATGACAGAGTGAAATTGAGGGAAAACAAATCACTAGATAAATAACAAAACTTTTGCCCGAAAAACATAACGAACTTTTACACAAAACATAACGAACAAACAAAAAACAACAACAAAAAACAAGCAGTAATGGCGGAACAACAAAAAACAAGCAGTAATGGCGGAACTTAAAGGTGACAGTAATCCTAATCATATTTGGAGCCCTCTCGAAGAACATGGAAAAGAGAATATGTGAACTGGACAACAGAGTACTGTTGAACTCAGCTGGAATACTGAGAAGAGTTCTGGTAAACCGGGAAGACTTAGACTTCAGTGAAGTCCATCAGTTACTATTGGGGTGAAAACTCGAACAAAATTGACGATCTTCATTTAAAAAATGAATGAAAATGAATAAATTGTACTATTAACGCTGTCATTGTTGTAAAAACAGCACACATAATACCGACAACTTGGAGAGAGATATATTGGCAGGTTTATAGGTAAATGCTTTCATATTTATTTTACATTCATATTTAGGGATATTCTGAAAGAAAGAAAGAAAGAAAGAAAGAAAGAAAGAAAATGTGGATGTAAAAGAAACAAACAAACGAACAAGGGAAATAGATAAAATGAATAACTTAAAATATGAATATAGACATATATGAAATATAAAACTGTCCACTGAAGTCACACGTGTTATTTCCTAATCCATGCTCTGACAAAATATCCCCGATTTCATTTTTATAGTATCAAATTCTACACTAGCTGGACCAGTGGCAATTCCTCATAATCTATACGCTTGTTTGTAGCTATGTAGATACCTAATTTCTTATCTATCTTATCTTTGTAACTATGTATCTTTGTAACTATGTATCTTATCTTTGTAACTATGTATATACCTAATTTCTTATCTATATTTACAACTGAAATTGTGATACACTCATGTGTATCACAATTTCAGTTGTAAATATACATGAGAGGGTAGAAGATAGACGTTTTAAGTATGTTCTTAAGGGGTAAAAGATAGATAGGCTAAACTAAGTAAACCATTACCCATCTATATCCACGTTCGTATGTCTTTAATACACGTGTCAGTGTTCATATAGTAATATGCTTTTACTTATCGTTTGTGTGTGTCACGATTCTTTTTTTTTTATTTTGATCTACATTGACAATTTGAATCCTCACTTTCTCTGAAATCTTATTCATACAATCCTTCATTCTCTTTCCCAACTCAATTACTTCTCCTTCGCAGCATCCTCTCATTCCTCCTCTATCTCTCATCCCTAACTCTTTTTCACCCTCATCTTCACTCCTCCTCACCCTTCCCTCATTCCCACCTTCGTCTTCGCTTTTTTTTTCATCTCTGGCATATTCAAAATGTCTCTGTGATGGTTTTTACTATAATAGTTTTTACGAGTTTTAGTTAGTTGTTATAGTTATTTTAAGAAAAACATTTTTTATGTCGAATATAAAAGAAAAAAAATGGTTCTTCAAACAACTTAAAGTTGTTTTTTGTTTTTATTTGAAATTTTACAATCGTAGAGAGTTCGAACTTGAACACATTTTTAAAGTATACTGAGTTTGACGTAAGTTTCTCGCAAATTTCTTTCGAAAAAAAGTTTAATTTTATCCATTTGCATAGATTTGACAAAGCAGTAAAAGTCTCCAAAAACATTTCGGATAAAGTTCGATATTTTAGTGTTTGGGTGATCGTCGCTTATATTGACTGATAATCTCTGTTCTGTCCCATTGCATGCCAAATGAGGAAAAAAATCGATTCTTTCTTTGCAATGTTTCCCACTTTTCCAATCGATTTACCAACAGAATCAAATATTGATCTGGATCTGAAGGAAGGCTTAAGTGCCCAAAGATAGCGAATATGTCGAAAACCCTTTGATTTTCTGGAAACGGTGCGTCAGGAGAAGAGTGAGTGGGTGAGTGAAAGGAAAAGAAAGTTATTGGAAATTCAAGTTATTAAAAAGGAAGACAAATGTCTAAACAAAGAAATTGCGCAGTTGAAAGAAAGAAAGAAAATGTGAAGGGTTAAAAAAAGAATTAATGAAAGAATTTCATTTGATTTTTCAAATTTTTCACTTTTTTGTTCCTTTATGGAAGGACTATGAATGTAATAGATAGAAAATTTTATCATCGTCTTCTTCCACTTTTTTCTTCTTCTTTTATTTGCAGATAATTCATTTGGTTATTTTGTTGACTTTATTTTTTAATACTTCCGCCTTTCCGGAAAGAAGCGAGTGAAATATCACGACCATTGTTTAAATGGTATTATTTCCTTTCATTCGTAATTAATTTTTCAATCAGCAAATAGGAGAAAAATAATCTTATACGAAAAGATAATCAATTTTGCAAGTGATAATCCTGTTCTTGGAAAAACATACACATATCAACATGTAGATTCCAATAATACTACAATTAGAAAGTAATATTGATTGAAATGTTAACAATTAGGAACAAATTAAAGATCACATGACTAAAGTTAGAATTATTTAGAAAATGCTGTCGGTAAAAAGGCAAACGAAAGTATAAAGACGCTACCAAGTCAGGAAAGGTTTCTATTTATTCATTTTTCATCAAAATGATTAATCATTTGATAGTAAGTTAGATATGTGAATTATTCAAAATGTAGAGAGACAAATTTTCCTTAAGTGCATTTTTAATTTTGGCAATTTCTTTTGTTCACTTTTCACTTAAATAAATTTCGTTTTTATCATTTTATTATATTTCATAGGTAAATTGCAATAAATTGTACAATAAATAATATCAAAACATAAGCAAAATTCAGTTTTTCGCCCATTTAAAGAAATAGCATATATTATTTCTGTTTTTTAAATAATCTGCTGTCAAATATTTTTATGATCTCTTATTTCTGTGTGTTGTCTGTCATCAAAATCATCCCTTCCCACTGTCAATATGAGTTGACCAAGCTATTTCTTCTTACGCTATAATACAAAACAAATTTCGTAATGTCCTGTTGTGTCATTAGTTGTCTGTCATTTCAAGTACACCTCACGTCAATATAAATTGTCGAATATGCTCCTCACGCTTAAAAAATGGTATATAATTTAGTGAATATATAAGCTATGGGGGTGGTTGTTTAATAGTATATCAACCTTCATGTGTTATTTAATGCCAAAGTTATCCCTTATAAGTGGTAAAATTTCACCGATAGCTGAGGGGAAAAGAGGCTGCATACCTTCCCTAAGGGTTTCAGTCTGAAAGTAAACACGATAGCGTTACTGGAGATCGAACTCGCTATGATTTTACTGTTCTGCACGTTAGCCATTACACATCGGAGGCTATCTCCTTGTAAACCGTCATATGATAAATCTATTCAATCCGGTGTACTTCAGCTTTTCTTACAGTTGGCAGCTGATTTTACCATTTCTCCATCTATATTTATTCTTCTTTTTCATTAATATCGTACATATTTTATTGCTTCTTGATTGAATACTTAAAAAGATTTGTATTATATATATATATATATATATATATATATATATATATATATATATATATATATATATCAGTCTCTCTGTGTGTGGGGGGGGGTTAAATTGGACAAACATTTCGTATCTGCTAACTCTATCTTTGTATATATATATATATATATATATATATATACATATATATATATATATATATATATATATATATATATATATATATATTGAAGCAGTAACTTTCATAAATTAGAATACACTTTTTCAAGGCTCTTTCTGAACACAGTGTTCAGAAAGAGCCTTCAAAAATTGTACTCTAATTTATGAAAGTTACTGCTTCAATAATTTTGAATGTCTTAGAGCAGAATATCAGCAACCTCTTATTGCCAGGCTTTGGCCAAAAAATCATAATATAGTCTTATTTACTACTGAATTCAATACTTGTTTATCCTAATAAAAATATTGCTCGCAGTCATGTAGATTATAAATGTATATCCATTCTTGTAACTCAAAAGAAAGGAATGCGTTTTGTGTAAAAGAGACGCTTCTTTTAAACCAGATATAACTATGGTTGTATACAAACTTCTTATTCTTTATCTCAATATATTGGTTTATAAATTGAAGCAGCCATCACATAGACTGTGGCTTTTGCATGTCATATGCAAGTAAATAAAAGCTTGAGGAAAATTATTAAGACATACATATTGCAATGTTTATCCAAGAATCACAACCACTAACTATTTAAGATATATCATCAGAGTAATGTAATATCTTCCTTACACCAATTTATTTAACAGGCCAAGTATAATGCTAGCAAACTTTATATCAAAGACCTGACTTCATAAAGATATGTTTTTAAAAATACAGAAAGTAAACCAAGAAAAATGAGAAATATTTTAACTTTGAAAATAATGATTTATCAAATGAGTTAACACTTGAAATATATGATTCAACAGTTTTTCCAGTTGCCAATAATCAAATCGGTATAAAGATCCTGACTTCCTGTAAACATCAGTAATATGATTTTAATTTCATTAAAATTAGAGGTATTTGAATTTTCATCAGGCCCCTTTAAACCCCCTAATCGCACTGGAAAGTGAATTTTCGTAAAATTTTACTCGAGAATACATACTTTGTTTTATGTATCTTCCATGAGAACTGGATGTATCTGCACTTTCATAGGGGTTCTGAATCGTGTTATATATATATATATGTGTGTGTGTGTGTGGTTATGTTTTCATTGTTATCGAAATTGGAGGTATTTGAATTTTCACGAGGGGCCTTTGCTCCTTTTTAATCCCCTTGATTGAACTGGAAAGTAAATTTCATATAGTTTATTGTCTTTCTCATAAAATTTTGCATTAGAATACATACTTCGTTTTTTTCTATCTTCTATTCCATTTCGTCCTCTAGATGGACACACTGACACACATACAAATTTTGAACTTTATTATATCGATATGTATGTGTGTGTGCGTGTGTGCGAGTGAACGAACAAATTGTTATAAAAGCGTTTTTTTCTTTAATCAGAAAAGTGCTAGGATGCTGGCTAGTAGAAAAAGTTTAAGCTTAAAATTTTCTCACCTCCTCAGATCAGACTCACGACAATAAGTTTGATGTATTTGGTAAAAAATACAATATTTAGTTGAAACACAAGCACAAAGAAATAAAACGTATTTCGTATTACCGTTTCCAGTGTTTTTGTTCACGTAATCCCCTTGCCGAGGAAAATGCATTTATTATCTAATTATAATTTGATATAAATAGAAAATTAAAGATGAATTACTAAAAATTTTGATTGTGCTAACTTAGAGTAATTTTTTTATTGTCTTCATCTTTATTGTTATTTCTACAACGTTTCGGCCGATATGTCCTCTGGCCTTCTTCAAGGGTTTGTCGAACTCAGGAACTTTCACGGAACTTCGAACTACGTCCTTTATTGGTTCGCCTATTCTGATTCCGTTAGCCATAACCGGGTACAAGTGTTAAGTATTCCTATATTGTCACTCGCCTGCAGTCAGGATTGAACCAGCAACGACCAGATGATTGTCATATCGGCCGAAAACTTGAAACTAATATTTAGAGTAATTTTACTGATGAAGAATGGTAGAATTCATGAGTTTCGATATTATATTCTTGCCAGAATCGCTTGAATTAATTGATTCATAGATTGAGGTGAGTAACTTGAAATTGTCAAATAATGATACTGATGTTGAAAATAATCAAATATTTGAGTGCCAAATATATTTCTTGCTATACCTTCATTTCCTTTACTCGAGAAGACGGAATCTTATGTAAAGTATTTGTTTAAATGCTGCATGCTATTTTGAACAACTCCTGGAAACAGCACCCTACAAAACAGCAGATGTACGGTCACCTACCTCCTATCTCACAAACTATGCAAGTAAAACAGACAAGACATTCTGAGCATAGCTGAAGAAGCAGAGATGAATCCTTGTCGACTCCGGTGCATGGACATACCAGTGTTGGCCGACTAACAAAGTTTTGTATTTATCTGCTCGGCTCGGACATTGCATACAGTCTAAAGATCCTACAAAGAACGATAGCCGATCGGTAAAGGAATCTGTGCTATCAGCTCGATGATGATGATTTCTACTTCAATGAGTAGCTTATGATTCTAATTATTTGATGAAATTATAACGAATCTGGGATTGTCATGAAAAAATTTTTGTTTGGAACTGGTCATTTTCTCTTTTCGTAGGGTGGGGGTGTTTTGTTAGCTTTATTTATTTACGTAAGAACTTTTCACCTTTCTATAACAGTTATTCTACAAGGGTCGGCTGAAAAGTGAATAGCCTGACCAAGATACTCACCCGAAATGTGACAAAATGAAGTATATTTTTCCCCTTGAGGTCCACACACAATTCTTCCATCCGTGTTATAGTGCTTGGATCCTATTGTTGGAAAAAGTTATCATATGAAATTTTCATTCAATGAATTTTTCAGCCAACTCACCCTTTTCATCCGATGAACTTTTCAGCCCACCCAGCCTTTTTATCCAATGAACTTTTCAGCCAACTCACCCTTTTCAACCAATAAATTTTTCAGCCCACTCATCCTTTTCATCCAATGAACTTTTCAGCCCACTCTCGAAAGTAGAAATTATTCCTTCGCTTCTACATAGGATAAAATACTAGTAATATTTGATTCTGATTTTTTACGAACTTAGAATTTATTATCACTTGTTATGGCTTGTTGGTTCGTTTTGCTGCATGTTGTCTTTGTCGGGTTATTTAATACTAAAATCAGTCTTTTTTATTTATTTTGCAAGTATTCTTATTTGGCCATAATCATATGTGAATAACTAAGGCTTAGCAAATTATTAAAGCCTTTTGCCTAAATGTGGCACAAGGCCATATGAAAGGTGCACCCAATGAGACTCGAACTCACTTATGAAGGTTTGCTAGTCTAGCTTGCTAACCATTACACCACCAGCGGCGCCCATATGTAATTAACTATAGCTTCAGGTAAATTATTCTTAATACCTATAATTATTATTAATTCTTACCCCCTTGAAAGCGGGACTCAGAATCTTACTAAAATATTTTTTTCATCAATGGATTCCATTTGCATTGATATGTTGAAACCTGATCTAAATCTTGCTATAGTTTTCTTCACTTCTTTCTTTCTTTCTTTTTTAAAGTATAGTGATAAAGTTCCAAAGCTTTTTCAAACCCCCTGTGGGTGGTGCTTAAAATACGCTGCTTGCAAAAATACGCTTTGCAAAAAAATGATATTTCTTAGGTATTACACTAATGATGGTGAGGTTCCAATTTTGGAGTTCTGGGAAATGAGGAGTCACTCCTTCATTGCCATTACTTCCAGGTTAAATAGATCTAAATTATTCGTTTTTGATTGACCCTAAAGAAACAATGACAAAAATCATTAATATAAACGTATAATTAATCCGATTCCCCAGCATTTCGACATAAAATAACAAAAAAAAGTTGTACGTTGTTAAAACCAGTCAATTAATCAATACACCTGATCCACTTATTATATACCTACCATATATTAGTCATGGATTAACAAAAGGTGTCCTCGTGCTGTAATGGTTAAAGCGATGGACTGCGGAATCGTAGTACACGAGTTCGTACTCCAGTCGCGCTATTACGTCCACTTCCGGGCAAATACCCTTGGGAAAGGTATGAACCCCCTAATCTTCCTAGCTATGGGTTAAATAGTACTACTACTGTTCTTCTAGGAGAATGGCTTTGGCATTAAATAACCTACAAAGGTTGATATGCCATTAAACAAAGAAACCAAACCAGAAAAAATCAGAAAAAGTAGTGAATGTAAATAAAATTTTGGTCAATTCTTTTAAAAGTACTATAAACTAATTGAAACAAGTAAATAATTAATCTAATATAAAACTTTTGATTGATTTTTGTTCGGATTTAGAAAACTTCAGACTTGCAGAAGTTAGATCACAGAACTTGTATCTTTACTTTGAACGAGTAGACCCAATGGTGTTAGACTTGAAAGAAAACGACGGTACAGATTTCAAAAGTCTATCTTCTATTCTGACTTGACTGAAGGTGCAGTTTCCTCAGTACTCGATGCCACAGTATGTATCTCATTTGAAGTCAATGTCACAGGTGACAAGCCAAAGCATTCGAACTTCTTTGTAACGCTGATGCAGATCTGGTTTTAGAGGAAGGGCACGGAAATTTTGAGATGCTGCTTGATTTTTTTTTCTAACCACATTAGATGTTGTTGCTATGGCAATTGTAGCTCTGTAATTTACTGGTCAAGGGTTGGGAAAATCTATCTCTGGTGTTGGGTGGAAGACACTTTCATCTCTGTTACGTGAAAATTAGTTTTCGTAGCCAGAAAAAGGTGCTTCTTTTTATTACCAGAATTCTTGTGAAAAAGAAAATTTGGTTTGGTTTATTAAATGGAATACTTTGGTTTGGTTTGGTTTATTAAATGGAATAACTTTTTCTGTTTTCAATCCACCACTGCAATCATTTTGAACACTTTTTATCTGTCTTTCATAAAAATCTTTTTTTAGGGTGGGGGTTTAATACAATTTTATTTTGCCCCATTCGTGAGGCATAGAATACGCTGACAAAGAAGTATGCCCTCATCCCCAAAAAGGAAGATGTCCTGGATGGGATGCTGAACTGCATCTGATGGTGAGGCTCCAGTTCTAGAGATTTGGGGAGAGTGGATAACCTCTTAATTGTCATTACTTCCAGGTACACTCTGACCCAGAGTAGTAATACCTGAGACCTCTTCCCCAAAAAGGAAGATATCCTGGGTGGAATGCTGAACTGCATCTGATGGTGAGGCTCCAGTTCTAGAGATTTGGGGACAGTAGATAACCTCTTAATTGTCATTACTTCCAGGTACACTCTGACCCAGAGTAGTAATACCTGAGCCCTCTTCCCCAAAAAGGAAGATATCCTGGGTGGGATGCTGAACTGCATCTGATGGTGAGGCTCCAGTTCTAGAGATTTGGGGCGAGTGGATAACCTCTTAATTGTCATTACTTCCAGGTACACTCTGACCCAGAGTAGTAATACCTGAGCCCTCTTCCCCAAAAAGGAAGATATCCTGGGTGGGATGCTGAACTGCATCTGATGGTGAGGCTCCAGTTCTAGAGATTTGGGGCGAGTGGATAACCTCTTAATTGTCATTACTTCCAGGTACACTCTGACCCAGAGTAGTAATAACTGGTTGCTTCCCATCTATGGCTCAAACAGATCCGCTTAAGAATTATTCTTATTTGATAGGAAAATGTGCAAAAGAAAAACCTCTTCGGAAACAACAACACAAAAAAGATATGAACGAAAAATTACCTAAACTCCTGGCATAAAATAAACCCAGACAGTTTGAGATGCTATTAAAACCAATGAACTAGTCAATCAATTAATCAACAGATATAAGATATCAAGTATTCTTATCTAATATAAATAATTTGCACAGGTTTACCAAGGAACAGAAAGGATGCCGCAAGGGAACCAGAGGAACAGGAGAGCTACTATACAGCATCCTCAAAGAGAGCAAAATAAGACAGAAAAATCTAGCTGTTGCCTGAATTGACTGCAAAAAAGCATATGATATGGTCTCTCAAAGTTAGATAATAGACTGTCTCGAAATGTACAAGATACCCGACGAAGCCATAAAGTTCATGGAGAATGCCATGAAAAAAATGGAGAGTGAAATTGACAGCAGGAGGGAAATGCTCAGCCGATGTGAAAATCCAGATAGGGATTTTCCTGGGAAATGTGCTATCACCATTACTATTTGTAATAGCGATGATGCCTCCGAGTCAGTTTGGAACATGAAAGTAACGGTGATACCAATTGTAATTAGCACACTCGGTAAAGTCAACTAAAGATTGGTACAGTCCCTAGACTGTAGAACTTGGAAATCAAAGGACAGCATTATTAAGATCGGCCAAGAAACTGAGAAGAGTCACAGAGACTTGATGGGATTTGCTGTCTCTCAAGCTCCAATGAGAAACCATCAGCTAACGCTGGTGTGAAAAATTCTCAAAAGAGTAAATTAATAATAATAATAATGTCTCAAAATATACGAGATATCAGCCAAAGTCATAAAGTTTATCGAGAAAACTATGAAGAACTGGAGAGTAGAAATGACAGCAGGAGGAAAAGCTTAGCTGAGGTAAAAATCCAGAGAGGAATCTTCCAAGGGGATGCGTTATCACCATTACTATTTGTAATAACCGTGATGCCACTCAATCACATATTTAGGAAATGCACAGGCGGATACAAACTTCATAAATACCAAGAAAAAATCAACAACATCGAACCGTTTGCCAAAAATGAAAGAGAATTGGGAAGTGAGGATATAAGGAATAAGGTGGTTTATAATACTAATATATACTAATATAGCCTTATAAACCATCCCATTCCTTCATAACGATGAAGTTTGGCATAGAAAATGTGCCATAGTAATGAAAAACGGAAAACGGTAAATGACGGAAGGAATAGAACTACCAATTAAATCTAGAAAATGAGAACGCTCGGGGAAAAGAAAACCTACAAATACTTGAGAATATTAGAAGTGGACATCATCAAACAAGTTTGAAAAATTTAAAAAGAATACCTCAAGAGAACGAGAAAACTACTTGAAAGTTATAAACATCTGGTCTTTCCCTCTCGTGAGATACTCAGGACCATTCTTAAAGTGGACAAGAGAAGAACTTCAATAAATGGACTAGAAAACTTATGACAATGCATAAAACCTTACATCCCAGAGATGATATAGACAATTCTATCTATATCATTTCTGGGATGTAAGGTTTTATATGTGGAAGAAGAGGACACGCAAGCATTGAAGATAGCGTTGATAAATCGATAAGGTGACTCGAAGGCTACATAAAAAAAGCAAAGAAAGACTGATTCCAGCAACCAGACCTAGTGATAGCCAATAAAAAAGAGAATCGACCGAATAGTAGAATTTGCCGTCCCGACAGATCACAGACTGAAAATAAAAGAAAGCAAAAAGAGTGGTAAGTATCTAGATCTTCCTAGAGAACAAAGAAGAATGGAACATGAAGGTGACGGTGATTACAATTCTGGTTGGTGCACTTGGGATAATCCCCAAAGGATTGGTACAGAGACTAGAAGACTTGAAAATAAGAGCACAAGCAGTGACCATCCAGTCTATAGCATTATTAAGATCGGCCAGAATACTGAAAAGAGTCCTGGAGACTTAAGGAGATTTGCTCTCACTCGAACTCCAGTAAAAAAAAAACCATCTAACGCTAATAATAATAATAATAATAATCCTTTGTTTGCATAGTTATATGATTTCAAGTCTTCCTAAGTCTTACTAATAATTAAAAAAAGATGTTTTTGTGAGTCGCTATTGGGTAGTGTTTGAATGTGACATCTTGTACGTGAGTTCGAAAGGTAGCTTCACTATTACATTCACTTCCGGACTAATACCCCTGAGAAAGTTATAAACCACCTTATTCCTTATAAATCACCTCATTCCATATAAATTTTTAAACCACCTTATTCCTTATATACCACCTCATTCCTTATAAAGTTATAAACCACCTTATTCCTTATAAACCACCTTATTCCTTATAAACCACCTCATTCCTTATAAAGTTATAAACCACCTTATTCCTTACAAATCACCTCATTCCTTATAAAGTTATAAACCACCTTATTCCTTATAAACCACCCCATTCCTTATAAAGTTATAAACCACCTTATTCCTTATAAATCACCTAATTCCATATAAATTTTTAAACCACCTTATTCCTTATAAACCACCTTATTCCTTATAAACCACCCCATTCCTTATAAAGTTATAAACCACCTTATTCCTTATAAATCACCTCATTCCTTATAAATTTATAAACCCTCTTATTCCTTATAAACCACCCCATTCCTTATAAAGTTATAAACCACCTTATTCCTTATAAATCACCTAATTCCATATAAATTTTTAAACCACCTTATTCCTTATAAAGTTATAAACCACCTTATTCCTTATAAATCACCTAATTCCTTATAGTTATAAACCACCTTATTCCTTATAAATCATCTCATTCCTTATAAAGTTATAAACCACCTTATTCCTTATAAACCACCTCATTCCTTATAAAGTTATAAACCACCTTATTCCTTATAAACCACCTTATAGATTAAATAGTGCCACAACCGATCTTCTACAAGAATGTCTTTGACATTAAATAAACCACAAATGTTGCATATAGACCCTTGACCCAGGCGTCAATCAGAAATTCTCTGCACAGGTGCACCTGTGAAAATAAGCGGAAGCAGTCACGTGGTTGAACGGAAATGTGTGGGTGTTGTGGAATAATATATGCAGGTACCCACATGATATACCGGGAGTGTGAGTCTTGAGTCAGTCTCAGCTTCCGGCTAGAAGAGAGCTGTCATTCACGGGAACGCCCGCGAGTGGCTGGGCGCCCCGCTGAGGCAGCGTCCTACAGAACGGTTCACAGTGGGCCCCTGGTTGAGTACCCCCACCCCGGCAGAGAAACAGAAGAAGTGCTAAGTGGGGCCTTGAAGATAACACAGTATGATATGGTGAAGAGAAGAAGTAGTTATGGGTCAATGTCTCCATTTGTCTCCCTCTGTCCGTCTGTCTCTCACACCACAGAAGTTTTGACTCCGAGAATAATAAAGAGTTATATTTCTATAAGCAAGTCTTGTAGTTCTTCCTTCATCACGGCTATATAACACAAAAAGAAACAAACCATGCAGATCTTTCCCACTCATAGATGGCGACCTAACAGGTGCAGTTACTCCGGTCAGAGTTGACAATGAAGGGGTACACCACACTCTCCAGATCTTCAGAACTGGAACTTCACCACCAGATGCCTTGTAGTATCATATGCAGGAATCCTTCACAGAATAAAGATGTTGATTCATTCATAAAAACAAAGAGAAATGTTCGTCGTAGTTTGAAGTTATAATTCAACGTTATAATTCAATTTTTACAATATTTATTCTGTCAAGTGGGTCAAATAGCTGTGTTCAGTGTTCAAATCTCAACAATGGCTAGTATTTTGCATAGTCATTCAAATAGCAACACAATTTTTCTCTCTCTTTCTATGTCCTCTTTCTCTCTCATGTAAACATGCATGCGCATGCACGTCTGCATATACATATACGTTTATTTTCTTCCGCACACACAATACTTTTATGTCTGTCGATGTTTCTATCTCACACATTCATTCAGTCAGTCAGTCACTCTCTCTCTCTCTCTCTCTCTCTCTCTCTCTCTCACACACACACACACACACATACGAACATACATTCGTACATGCACAAACACACATACGCACGTGCACATGCACGCACATACGCCCAAGCACACTAACACACACACACACACATATATTTATAAGGTTTAATGTACACATAGATGAGAAACTCATAGTTGACTAAGCACCGTTGGCTTTATTTCTACGCAATCTTCACTTAAATATATACGTTCTATTATTAAGCACTGCAGACGATGCAACTCGAAGAACGTCGTATATCAGGCGTGCATTTCCCCCATGGAACATAATACTGATGGAGAGAAGGTCTATATAGGTATCTCCGCTGGGAATTGGAAACAATTAGAATCAAAGACATTCTTTCTCCAATCCACGCCTTAGAAACCAAACATCTCTATCTAAATATTTTGGAGCCTTAAGTATCAGAGGCTGACCCCGCAAATAAAGTGGAAAATAATCAGGCAGTCTTCAATGGTAGATTCAACTTGTGTTTCGTTGAAAAAATTAGTATAATTAATTTTAAAGATCGTGGACTACTGTTAAATGAACGGAACGAGCTTGTGTTTAAATGTAGACATAAAAGTAAATTTAGATTATCCTTACTGGGAGCCACCGAGGCTCCTACTTTAGGCAATAGCAAGGATATTGATACTGCGTGATTTTTATTGGAATTAATAACATTTAATTCATTAGTTGATAGTACTATATGGCGGGAGATTTATGTAGAGGATGAGATTCTTAGAAATTTAGATATTAATTCAAAATTAGGGTTTTTAATTTCTGGAGTAGTTAATTCCCCTTGAGCATTTTTAGGGTTAATTAAAGGCACCTGGTGGCTGCCGTAATGGGCTTTTTTACTTTGATTTTATTTTATTTTTTAAGGGGAAAGTCTAAGACTACTTTTGCTGAGGGAATTAACATATGTATAAGAAGTAAATGAAGACTATATGAAGATAATCATTTAGTTTACAAGCTTACATTATTCAGAAGGTTCCACCAGCTATGGAGAATCTAGCATATGTTCAAATCAGGATGGGTTAATTTACAGGAACACCCTTTTTCTGGTTTCTAACACTTTATTGTTTCGACCCCTTTTGCTCTCGCCTGAGAATTTAAAATTTATAAAGGTTTTCACTTTTTTTTCAATGCACATATAGACTGTAGTGCATATTTGCTGTTTTTCAACCACAGGTTAAACATATGCAGTCATCTGATACGACGGGGAGTATAATGATACTCTCTAGCAAAATAAATTTATAATGACAATTCAACCAGCTTTGAGTTTCCTTCTAATTGCACAATATATATATATTATATATATATAGCACAATATATATATATATATATATATATATATATATATATAGCACAGATTTACTGAATCAGTCTCTTTTTGTCTTTTGGTGGCTAGAGTACGTGAAGACAAATGTTCACCTGAATGAAGAATGAGGAATAAATTTGTTGTGGGAGCCTTACCCATCTCACCATAATGGACTCTTCACACCGTTATTAATACTGAGAGATTTCGCTGCCAGAGAGACAGATCAATATCGGTGTTATACGAACAGTACAAGACTTCTTACCTTTTCTATGTAACTTTATCTTTCTTGTGTAAAGAAATCTGTTATCTAATATCCGTGTTTGGGTTTTCATTAGTGACCCTTTCCGGGGCCACAACAAAATCAAAGATTTTTAAGAAAGAGTCTGTTTCTAAAAGAACGAAGGAACCAACCCAGACGTAGTGTTCATTTCATCCTGCTTCCACGACCTCTGAGATTGAACGGATAGAATAAAACAACAAAGGTCCTAACGCTAGTAAGGATATTATTTTTTCCTTCCCATCCGACACTTAGCCATTACTGACAAAGCAGTCGTTGATGACTATGCTACATAACCAGTTTTTATTACGTTCCTGTTTTAGGATCTTCAATATG
The DNA here is from genome assembly GCA_963585895.1 of Sepioteuthis lessoniana. Taxonomy (NCBI): domain Eukaryota; kingdom Metazoa; phylum Mollusca; class Cephalopoda; order Myopsida; family Loliginidae; genus Sepioteuthis; species Sepioteuthis lessoniana. Next base: position 14,386,462 of record OY757911.1, read on the forward strand.
GTTATGCAATTTTTAAGGAGATTGTCCCAAAGACAGGTTACTACTGAGTAGTAAATTATATACACTCTAGTTGCTTTGATATGGCTAAGAGTTGTTAGGCGAAAATCTGCAATTGAAGGCAAGTGCAAATTACCTCAGTAAAGAAACATTATTGTTGCGATGTCGGAGATAACAACAACAGCTGTAATAACTACAATGGTGAAGCTAATGCTTTTTCGAAGAAGAAGAAGAAGAAGAAGAAGAACTAAGACACGTGATCAACGGTCAGCGTTGACCTGGTAACGAAAAAAAAAAGGAAGAAATGAGGAAATAGAAGCAAAGCGCTGCTTCTGGCTGATGCTACGACATGAATATTTATGACGTGTTTTCGTATTAATTTGGACCAACAATCACCAAAAAATCTGTGTCTGGCGACCTATTTCCCTAAGCCAATCAACAAATGTCGTTGGAATTGTAACCAAACATCAAAGGTTGTATGATTTTTAAAAAATCTTTTTGTATATATGCCAACGAGATGGTTATCGGCACAGAAGGGGGAATCGGCAGACTGAGTTAGGTTCACTTTTCACGAATGTTCTTAGGAAAAGCATGAATCCAACAGAGAAAGATTCGTAGATTTGATAGGACAAGTAGATTTGATAGGAAAAGCATAAATTTGAATTAAAACCCCAATTTGAAATTTGAATTAAAACCCCAATGTAGCAAAATAAAGATTATTACTCACGTGTCTTACAGACCTTCATAAAGGCTCGAGTCCGGCAATGAACTAAAAAAAAAAAAAGGTAAATAGTATGGAGACGTAAACTGTAAAAATAATAATTTGGACCTGGAAAAAGATCCTATGATTGAAGCAAAAAAAAATAAATAAATAAAACGCCAATACATGGAATCTTCACTGATTTCACAATACCGAACTATTAAACATCGATCCGGATTTTTTGATAGATTTTCCTTTTTAACCTGATTAATAATAAAACAAAATAGATTATTAATAAATAAAAATGAAATATATATGATTAAAGTGGATTGAACGACTCGTTACAGTCCTCTTTTTGGTCTCCAGGTACCATTGATGATCCCTTTGAGCTTGAAAAACGATAAAAGTTACACAGAGCAAGATTAAGTGAATAGGGAAGTTATTCCAGTACGGCGATATTCCTCCTGGCCAAGAACCGCTGGACTCTCAGTGCGTTGTGAGCAGTGTACTGTTGTGATGAAGCTGTCATGATTTCTCCTGCCATAACACTCATACCTTCTCGCACTATGAGCGAAGCATACACCACAGGATCTTGTAGATTTGCTGATTGATCGTCTGGCTCTGGAGCAAAGCACTTGTTGTGGACGAAACCCCAGCTGTCATATTGAAAAACGTGATCAACATGACTGACTTTTGACTTTGTCTTGGTTTCTTTGGGCTCGGCGACGTCGGAGATTTCGACTAACTGTTCTTGCACTTTTTATCCTGTTTTATTCAAAAGTTGAAAATATTGTATGTGTACGCGTGTATGCGTGTGTGTGTGGATAAGTGTATATAAGCTGTTGTGCACAACAGATCTTTTGTCGCATTCTCAGCAATCAATGATACATTTGCTTTATTGTCTCAATTTTTATTTGTAGGTTGAATTACGGAAACCCAATGGCAGCCGAAAGCAACCAAAATGATGTCAAAAAGAAGATTATGTACACTTCTCATGAAATAGAAACCCTTGACGTCAACCAAACTAATACACTGTCTCTGCAAGAGAAGCTAGATACCAACATAGACGCCAATGTTTGTAAAGAATCAGCCGACCAAAGCGGTTCCTGCAACGTTTATTCCTCCCCCTTGGGGGATACACGTGAAAACAAACCGCCGACGAAACAGAAATACTCGGGAACAGTTTCCAGTGCTGAAATCAATTTGATGAGGTTGTCGGCAAAGACATGTCGAAGTGCCAACGCCCTTTTGCCGAGGGAACCATTCGTCTTTCCTCCGCCGCTATGGACTTCACCTCCTTCTAGCCACGGCCAACAGCAAAGCTGGCAAAAGAAGAAGTTGGTTAACGGATTTTGCGTGAGGAACTGCGATCGGCTACATTTGATCCCCGAACTGGGTCTACCTGATAGACTTTTACAAGGACCAGGCCCGTTTTGTACCGACGCTGATTCGCACATGTCTCGTTTGAAAACCTCCCAATTGTCGCAAGCTTGCCCTACTTGTTGGAGCAGCCAGAGACATCGCTAGAGAACTGAAATATTTGGTTCGTGATTTATTTTATTTTGTTAACGGAATTCATAATAAAAATGGTTACAGATAAATGATTTTAAGGAAAATATATTCCACTTTTATATCAATATATATTTAGCTGGCCCAGTCAAATAGATCAGTTTAAAAATTATTTGTATTCAATAGGACCTTGTGCAAGAAGAAAAGACTCTTTGGAAAAAACTATACAAAAATATGATTATGAAAATACAATGAATGCGATTTTGTAGCCTCTAGACTTAAAATAATTCTAGACTGGTTGTCATGCCGTTAAAATCACTCAGTCAATCAATCTTTGTGCATTCCTCATGAAACTAATAGACTTTAAGAATTCATCAATCAAATATTCTTGGTTTATACGTGCTCTATTATCGCAGCATGGAGCACTTTTTATTCAAAAAAATTTCTGATTTGTTTTGGCTTCGTTTTGATTCTTTGCATACCGACATTCATGGATAATTTAATTCCAAAACCATCTTTGTAGAAGAGCAGTAGTAGTGTTGGGAATTAATTTTTTATTTATTGCGGACTTTATGTCCTCATCTTGGTAGGTTTTTTGTGTTGTTTCTTCTTTCACTACGTTTCGGCCAGATTTCACCTCTGGCCTTCTTCAGGTGATTTTACCGCGACTTCGGATAGGAATGATGAGTCTTGTAACCTAGTAATTACTGCCTTCCATAGTTGTTGTCTATCGCACCACGTTTTTGACCAAGTAAACCTCTGGCCGGCTTGGGTAGGATTTGAAACCGCTATCTTCTAACAATGCTCACCTGGAAAGTCCGCAATAAATAAAAAATTAATTCTCAGATTAAGAAGCCTCATCTCAAAATGATTCCAATTAAAGACAATTACAAAAATTCGGTACGGACCCGACTATAGAAGACCAGATAAGGATTTATAAGACCAAAAAAAATCCATCCTTGATCACCCTTCGGGGCCCGTGGCGCAGCGGATAGGGGCGTTGAGTCTCTACGGTTCCAGGTATCAGAAGATAGCGGTTTCAAATCCTACCCAAGCTGGCCAGAGGTTTACTTGGTCAAAAACGTGGTGCGATAGGCAACAACTATGGAAGACAGTAATTACTGGGGATACGGTTACAAGACTCATCATTCCTATCCGAGGTTGCGGTAAAATCACCTGAAGAAGGCCAGAGGTGAAATTTGGCTGAAACGTAGTGAAAGAAGAAACAACACAAAAAAAAACTATTAAGATGAGGACAAAAAGTCCGCAATAAATAAAAAATTAATTCTCAGACTAAGAAGCCTCATCTCAAAATGATTCCAGTTAAAGACAAGTAGTAGTGTTATCTAAACCATGGCGGTGTTTCTTATTTGAATCTATATGTGTGTGTGTGTGTGTGTCTGTCTGTCTGTCTGTCTGCGCGCGCACGTGCGCCTGTGTGTGTGTGCGCATCAAAAGGTATTATCTAAACTTATCTCTGTTCGATGCATTTTTGAATGCATAAAGAGAGACAACGAATTGATTGCAAAACCCTCAACTCCCTGGAATCACTCTCGCTAACAGAAAATTAGACCTTTATTCAATATTCCCTGAATATAACACAACTGTATCTCTTCGAGTTGCTATTTATTTTCCACTTTGGTATTGATAAGCAGAATTGCCTACCCTGGAGATTGGCAAACAGTAATTCGTCATACTGAAAAGTGTATGTCCGTGTGTTGGTGTGCAATAACACCAGTAAGACGCGCACATAGACAAATCAATTGGACACGTATTTCTTGCTGCACTGCGTGGCTTGTCAAATTTGTTGCTATGTAAAGGCTCATTTATCATTGTGAAACTATATCATCGTAGTATACTGTAGGATTGAGTTATTGTTGGGGTTTTTTTGGTTGATTCCTCATTGGCAAAGATAAGACAGCGTAACTCTTCCTGTATGTACTAAGTGGAAATCAGATCGGAGACACATCTTGAAAATAAGGATAAAAAAAGAAGAATTTGAGCTTGTTAGAATATTCATTGCCATTACTTTCTCTTTGGTAATATCCATAAAGACTTTAGAAAATACTGATCAAAAGTATTTGAACAAAGATAAAATGTTATTGCTTCAGATTGTTGGAAGCAGAATGGATTTTAACCAGGGTAAATTTGGCCATTCTTCTAATTATGGTTCGTCTTTAATCTCCTTGTTCGATTCTAAACAAAAATTTTTAAAGTGTTGTGTTTTTTTTTTCATTGTTTTGATAATTTAATTATACGAGAAAATATTTTCCAGAATCACAAAACATGGCTCAACTCTTTGTTATTTTTATTGTCATAGAATTTGGTTCTTCTTGTGTAATATTTCTGCCTTTGTCGTTTCGAATTATTATTATTATTATTATTATTATTATTATTATTATTATTATTATTATTATTATTATTATTATTATTTTACTCATTTGAGAGATTTTCACACCAGAGTTAGCTGATGGTTTTCCACTGGGGTCTGTGTGACAGCAAGTCTCCTAAAGTCTCCAGGACTCTTCTTAATATTCTGGCCGATCTGTAGTTCCTCTCGTCGTTTTATTTTCAAGCCCTCCAGTCCCTGAACCAATCATTTAGTGACAGTACCGAGCGCACCAATTACAATTAGTATTACCGTCACTTTCATGTTCCATAGTTTTTTCAGTTCACTAGCAATTATTATTATTATTTACTCCTCTAGAGTTTTTCACATCAGTATTAGCTGATAGTTTTTCACTGGAGTTTGAGTGACAGCAAGTCTCCTCAAGTCTCCAGGACTCGTCTTATTATTATTATTATTATTATTATTATTATTATTATTATTATTATCTTACTTCATGCGGAGGGCTGTGGAATGATACTTTGATCATTGACTGGTCCTTAAGTATATTACACACTGACCCTTGAAGAGACATTTTGATTCTGTGTAGAAAATACCATTCTATATAATAGTGCTCCTTAATGAAACAAAATGTGCTGCTCATTCCTACTTGAACAGATAAAGTCTGGGGTGTTTTATAGCCAAAGATCACGGGGTTCGTTAGGAATTTTGAGATGTATGGCGATATTACTAAATTGCATCTTTGACACATTTTACAAGGGGTCATATGTGTTCTGAACGAGATTTTAAAGTGATGATTTTTTATTTCTTTTGATAATTTGATTCTATTTGAAAAATCATTTTACAGAAATTTAGCATTAAGAAAAACAAAACATGTCTACATCCTTCGTTATGTTCATTACAATAAAATTTGATGTTCTGGTGTAATGTCCCTGGTTTTGTCTGTGAGCTCCCATATATTGTGTGTTTGTTAAAATATCTATGAGTAATTCTGTATTTAAAGTGAAAAGGCAGGCAATAAGGAGAGAAAGTAGGGAAATAAAATACGACACAAACACATATCCACTGAGTATATATATATATATATATATATATATATATATATATATATATATATATATATATATATATTTCATGAAACTGGTAGCAATGCAACAGCCAAGGAGTAAGTGAACCTTGTTTATTTTAAATCTTATCTCGCTCTGCCAGGCAGTGTTGAGCACTTTCGTTTGATTTTCTTGAAATCTGCTTAAAAAAACAACTAGTTCATTTATATATATATATGAGCCAGTTGTGAGGCTTTACAGCAGTATGTGTATATAGTATACAATATATAATTATGTTCGAAATGATTAAAAAAATGGTACAGCTAGGTAAGATTTGAAAGATATACTTGTCTATACTAATAGAGTTTCCCATGGGAGGGTTTTTACGTCTAAGATTAGTTTCTACAAGAATTTATTGGTAACGAATAAAAACAGATACATGAATGCAAATGGTGGCTTCATTAAAATAAAAGAATGACGATTTTTTTCCTTTTTTGTGGAGTCAACCTAAAGCAATTCTCTAAATTTTGCTAATTTGTACCATGATTTTTTTTGTTTTTATCCAGTTTAACAAAAAACTGTTCCATACTCCCTTATTCGTTCAATTTAAACGTTTCTTTTTCTTCTTTTTTCTTTTTTTATAAATCAGTTTCTACAAAAGTAGAAATGCTTCTCTTATCCCGATGAGAATTTTTAGCTTGTTTTTTTTTTTGCTTTTTGGTTTGGTTTTTTTTTTTTGGTTTTTTTTTAGGTGCACCATTGATCGTGACATAGCATTTCCAGTATTAATATATTTTTTCTCTTCTTTTTGTGTCACACAGTAACTACAATGAGACATTGTTAATACTTTTAATAGCGTTTATTTTTCAAATATCAGCAGATATTTGAAATCTAAGTCAGTAGCCTGATACACCTTTTAGCTAATTTTGATCAGAAATTTTCATTGTATAATCTTCGATCCATTTCATTTATTAAGAAACGTTGAATTAAAAAATTAAAAAGAACCCAGATTATTTCAACTTTATGAATATATATTTATTGGTTTTTCAAATACTTTTCAACATTCAGCTGAAGATATTATGTGTGTGTGTGTGTGTGTGTGTGTGTGTGTGTGTGTGTGTGTGTGTGTGTGTGTGTGTGTGTGTGTGTGTGTGTGTGTGTGTGTGTGTGTGTGTAATTAATTCATATGACTTCTACCGTAGAAATAGTAGCAGTGCTTCTAACAACGCATTCAGCAGATGACCTTAGAGTCAGGCTGGGTTTCGGAACCGAAGCATCATTACCAAAAGCCAAGGGCGTCCCTGTATCACTTCTAGGTACAACCAATGATGAGTGAGTACTCTCGGTGCAATTGGCCCATTTCAATACCTGCTTGAGAATTGACATATAGAGAGGTCATTGGTGATATCCTTTATCGATACAACGATGTGAGAATTAAAGCAGAAAATCTTTAATGAAAATATGGATTTTGATTGGTTAATTGGTTTGAAAAGACAAAAATACTGGGTTTTTTTAGTTAGATTTCAAAATTTGGATTTGATACACCGAAGAAAACAGAGTCATTTTGGAAAGCATACAGTTAGATTGTTCGTAGAGGATTTAGTATATGACTAGGGAATTTCTTTTTCCTTTCTTTTGATGATAAAAAAAAATGAAACATCCATATGAAGTGGAAAGTTATTAAGATACAAAAATAAGCTTGACGATTTTCTTCCCGGCTGTCTGAAAAACATCAGGATCAAGTGACCACATCGAGATATCACCTCTGTTTATATATATACATATATGTGTACGTGTATGTGTGTGTGTGTGTGTGTGTGTGTGTGTGTGTGTGTGTGTGTGTGTGTGTGTGTGTGTGTGTGTGTGTGCTTAGCCATAACGTATGCCGACCGTCGTATAGTGATTAACAAGTTTCTCTTGTAGAACTATCTACTTGTGCAATGAAATCGATTCCCTCGTAATGTCCAAATTAATTAGATAAGTTCATTTAAACATCATTTTTACCACATGGCGAAAACGGCGCTTTGTAAAAAAAAAATACTGCGGATGTGTCCAAAGGATATACCTTAAAAATCATATGAGAAAACCAGAATCCATCTCGGTCTCTTTTGTCTCTGTTCTTTGAATAGTAAAGATATGCGCTCCTTAGTCTGTATTTTTGGAATTGTAGAGATGTCTTCTGCGTGGCAGCATAGCATTACCGTATAATTTAATGACCTTGTATACTTTACATATACCGCTTATTCATGGAATAATATGTCCATATTGTATCTGTTGAGTGAATTTTGTGTATTTTTGTCAATACTTGTTCTATGTATATCATGTATGTATCAAATGTTTTTGTGTGTGTAAATGAGTTAATCCTGTCTTACCTTCCGTTTAAGTGTTTGTATATAATTGGATATCATCATCATCATCATCGCGCTGACAGCACGGATTTCCCTCACACACTCTCTCTCTCTCTCTCTCTCTCTCTCTCTCTCTCTCTCTCTCTCTCTCTCTCTCTCTCTTTCCATTCGTCCCAATTATCCATTGCTCTCGGCAGGTCTTCCAAACTACATCCATTATTATCCATTGTCCGCACAGAGCTATTGTAGGTTCTTGTTGGTCGGCCAACACTGGCGCATCCATGTACATGTATCTATCGAATGAGTTTTCCTTGCTTTTCCAGTAGTGTCCCGCATTCCTTGTTCGTCTTATCTTTGTGGTTTTTGTGAGGGGAGGTAAGTGGCCGCGTAACTGCTATGTGTGGGGACTCGACTAAATATCCTTCCTACAACCAACCAACCGAATACGCTGGAACGGGAGCTGTATGCAGCTGATCCAAATATATTCAGTTTCTAAATATGCATGTTTCACCAGGATTATGCAGCTATTGATACTGAGTCACGCAACAATTTCTTCAGGATCAATGTATAAACGAATTGGTTTAATCAACCAACAGCCCGAATTTTTAAAGATTTTTCAAAACGTATAGAGATGGTTGCCAAAGATGATATTTGAACGTTGGATGCAATTTAATATGATGCAGGAAAACTGACATCTCAACAGCTTGGAATGAAATGCCGGATAATTTCTTTCGTTTTTGGTTCAAAACGCACAAGATCGGATTTTCCCAGTAATTAGCAGTAAGGATAGCGTAACGAAGAATTAATAAGATTTTTGGTGTGTGAAAAAATAAAAACAAAACTGTCAATGAATTAGTTGTGAGTTTAAAATCTTGTAGAACTTGTTACTTGTTAAAAGGTTGATATCTCTGGCCTAAATAGTTAATTTCACTACCAAAATTCAAATATAACATTTGTGTTAAGATTTATCTGTTCTTCTCCAACTCTATCAATTACAATTTTCTCTCAGACGAGATGAGACCATCTGAGCTGGAAAAATCCTACATTTTCTAACTGTTGGATGTAATAACTTTAACAATTTGCAAATACCCTATATTACATTTATACATTCGTGAATGTGGGTGGAGGGTTAAAGGAAAGAGAAAATGGGCGTCTGAAGTGATTACACTATTTCTTGAATGCTCTCATTTGCCTTTGGGCTACGCCTCCTTCATACTCAGCAGTAAATCATTTTGTAAAACATTAGTCAGAGTCTATTTTAGTAATGAAACGACGATCAATTTACAAATATTTTTATGAATTATTTTTATTAAAACAAATTTGGAAAGAATAACCAAAATTGAAAGATCACAGCAACTGTTAGGATAATGCAGTTTTGTATTCTTTTCATGTTGTGTGTGTAGAAGTGTACATGTAAATACGCATATATTGATTTGAACAGACATAGATAGATAGATAGATAGATAGATAGATAGATAGATAGATAGATAGATAGATTTGGTTTGGTTTGGTTTCTTTGTGGAATGGTATATCAACATTCATGGGTTATTTAATGCGAAAGCCATCCTTGTTAAAGGACAGTAGTGATGTTATTTAACGCATAACTGGAAGGATAAAGGGGTCCATATATTTCCTATGTGTATTAGTTCGAAATTAAAGCAAGAAAACGACTAGAGTTTGAAGGATAACTACATTGCCGTAGTCCCGTACTACATCACGGAGAATCCCCTATAGATAGTTAGATAGCTAGATAGATTGCCTCATTTTGGTCCGAAATAATAATTTATTTCTCACTGATACGATTTAAAATATTGATTTCCCATATAATCTCTCCCAACTCATTTGGAAAATTGTACACCACAGCAGTTGTACGGTCACATACCTCCCATCTCGAAAATCATCCAAATAAGACGGGAAAGACTTGCGGGACACTGCTGGAGAAGTAAGAACGAACTCATAAGCGATGTTCTCCTATGGAACCCTTTACACGGATGTGCAAGTGTTGGATGACCAATTAGATCTTATCTACAGCAGCTCTGTACAGATACTGGATGTCGTCTAGAAGACCTACTGGAAGCGATGGATGATAGAGACGAGTGGCGAGAGAGATTCAGAAAAATCTGTGCTAGCGATGATGATATATATGATGGATTTCGTGATTCGGGCTCGTTTTCTCTTCTTGTGGCTGGGGTGTGAAGAGACCAACAGTAGGAAGAAAAGAATCAAATATACAAAAGGCGACGATTCCTTAAAAGAACGAAGAAGCTTACTCCGTTTGTAGTATCCTTTGTGCATTTCTTTCTGTTTCCACTGAACAGAGGGAATAAAACAACGAAGTCAAGTTGTGATTTGTGTTATTAAAATCAAGTTGTGATTTTGTGTTTATCCTCTCAAGGTGCCGATTAGTCATCACCGCCATAGTAGTCGCCAGAGACTACGCTATACTCATTACTCTTCAGACTTGTAAGTTTATATCTATATAGCTTTATCTCCAGTGAATAGATAATTAAAAGAAAGAATAACAGCGGGTAAATAGAAAAGAACCGAATTATGAATTCTAGAAAATAGAAAAGAATTCTAGAAAATAGAAATAGAAATTCTAGAAAATAGAAATAGAAAATAGAAATTCTAGAAAATAGAAAAGAATTCTAGAAAATAGAAAAGAACCGAATTATGATTCTACGCAAGATTACCAAATATTTGACGAAAATTGCTAAATATGAAGACAATAAACTCGTAGCTTTAAGATTTTCCCTAAACACAAAAGACGAAATTTATGTAACTCATTACCGTCCATTTACAAACAAGTCCAGCGTTGTAATATTTGTCGAACAGAAAAAGTGCGCAAATTTTGATGAGTTCAAACTAAAAGCAAATGTTATCCGTGTTATTTGATAGAGAAGTAAGAACGAACTCATAAGCGATGTTCTCCTATCATTTTCTCATATTTAAAGTTTAGATGAATACTAATCTCAAAGAATGACTAAAGAATGGCTTAAAATAGAAACAACTCAAAATACCTGTCCACACTGCTTTTAGTCGGCTTAACAAGAAATAACCCATGTCAGAATCTTGTCAGATGATATATTGTTTGTAGGTTGTTACAAGTATTTTTCTTCGGTTTTCTTTGTGCAAAACAAACAACAAAAAATAGAAAATAGCCTGAACATTGCTCTCACAGTAAACCTATCTATCTATCTATTACAATCTGTCCATATATATATATATATATATATATATATATATATATATATATATATATATATATATATATATATATCATTCTATCTCATTCTGGTCCCATATATCTACCTATCTCAGTTTGTTCAGATCTATCTCAATGTGTGTGTATCTGCCTTCATATATATATATATATATATATATATATATATATCGACTTTAAATTCTGAACAAGGCTGTTTGTATTTCACATAGCGCTAATATCCTTGGGAAAAGTACACATCCAACGATTCTTCCTTCAGCTGAGTGTTAATAATAAGCAGATTGGACTATTTAATCTTGGTATGGTAACCAGTCTAGAAAAAGATAAACTCCGAATTCAAACATGTTAAACTCCTTAAAAACTGACCTTGTGTCACATACAGCTCGTGCAGAGCGGTTAATAAAGACACACACACACACGGTCGACCGTGTTGGTCGGTACACGGATCTGGTCGAGTGTGTTCTGTCTCGGCTGACTGTCGGTCGAGGTTCGCCTTGACCGGCATCTTCGAGCCCCAGGGGGCCCTCCCCCCAGGCTCTAACCCTCCTTGGATGGGGTAGATTCATCGCCTGGCGCCCCTTTTTTTGTCTAGAATACGGCCCTGCACTGGGACCCACCTAAAAAAGGCCTTGTGCCATGCTCGTCCAGTTGGTGGGACGGAAGGCTAATACCGACCTCGGCAAGACTTGTCCCAACAACTGGATTAAGCATATCATGTTACAACTCGCTTACTTGACGAGATGTTAAATTCAGTCAATTCGTCTTTCTTTCGGCTGTTGACTTTTTAAAATAACTAAGCAATTCACACCCAGCACAATTTTACTTGCAATGGTACATGGTTTCGTGCACCTTGTTGTAAATAAGTAGTGGCAACAAATGAATTAAATTAAACCAAATAAGAATGTCGTTGATTAATACTTGAAATTATTTGGTTGTTTCGGATTTGTAATCATGCAAAACTCATTTTTCGAGCCGCAGCATCAAAAGTAGAAAAATACTTTTTTCTTTTCTTTTCTTTTCTTTTCTAATGGTTTCTTTTTTGTATTTATGAATTACGTTGTTTTCAGATTTTCTTACAGAATTATTTCTAGAATTATTTTCATTTCAGCAACAAAAGCATTTTTACCCAAACATGCAAGTGCAAACTGCTAATGTTTGATTGATTGATTGATTTTGACGGCATGTCAAGCCGTCAAGGGTTATTTTAAACCTAGAGGTTAAAGAATCCTGTTCATTATTGGTTCATATTTATATTTTCTGTGTAGTTGTTTCTTTAAAGTTTTTTTTTCTCTATTTTTTTACATGCGGTTCTATCGAATATGAATGATTTTTCTAGAGAATTATAACGTGTACTATCACTTCGGTTCAGCGTGGACAAGAGAGTAATGGCAATGAAGAGGTACTACATACTTCCCAGATCTTCAGAAGTGGAGCTTCGCCATCAGATACAGTTTAGTTATATACTTTGGGTACCCCCTTTTGTGGGGGTGAGAAATACAGTCAGTGTATTATAAGTCTCACCGATTGGGCTAACTTGTATTTGGAGGCAATTAACAACTCTCATAAACGTATGACTAATGTTTTGTTTTTGTTTTGTCTTTGTTTTTTATTGTTTTTTTGTTTTTGGTTTGTTTTGGGGTTTGTTTTTTTTTGTTTTTTGTTTTGTTTTTGTTTTTTTGTTTCTTTGTTTTTTGTTTGTTTGTTTTTTTATTGATATTTTGACTCTATCATATATTTTTCAAACTTTTTTGTACATGCTCCCACACTGATATTGAGCACTCTTCAATTATAAATAAACCAAACTCCCTCTCTCTCTCTCTCTCTCTCTCTCTCTCTCTCTCTCTCTCTCTCTCCCCCATATATATATATATATATATATATATAACTGTACAGACTTTTCTGACTTGAAATAGTTTTGATTAAGATAATTTAAACCAAACCATTTTCTCTAAACATCTCCGCGAAAAATGTGTTCACTTTCTTTAATGCCATCTATTGATCTGACCTGAAATTCGGACATTTATTATAATAAAGTTATAAATTAAATCTTTGACCTTAGTATGGCAACTAGGCTAGAAGAAGGAAAATTTTGAATTCCAATCAGTTGTACTTCACTTAAAATTGACCTTTTGTTGCATCCTATTCTTGACAGTGGGTTTGGATAAATACATCCACAATACGGTATAAAAATTGCCAGCTAAGTAAAATTTTAGCAACGGTCAGGTTTCCTGGTAAATGATAAATGTTAGAACTCTCTTTTCGTGGCGTAATACAACTTTTTTATCTGGAATATTTAAAGATAAAAAGGGGAACTGTTTATTTGTGTTTTCAGGCCACGTGTGTGGCCTGCGTGAATTCATCGGTAAAACAAATCGGGGGAGTAATTAAAATTGAACAGGGCTGTATATATTCTATCAGATGAAAGTACAAGAGAGAAAGATTTTGTTTACACGATGAAAAAGACGCTGATGCAAACGCACACATACGAAAAAACAGACAAACTTTTACCTTCCAATGACCATGTTTTCACAAACGACAAAGTTTTCGTTGCCAGTCATTTTTCTTGCTTGTGTCTGTAGCCCAACAAGTTAATCAATGAAGGTTTTCGATATCCATCTTTTCGGAGAAAACAACTATTTCTTACTTCTTGACAAGAAACTAAAAAAAGACTCTAGACTATTAAGTGCTACCCGACTATCGACTCACCACCAATGCAAATTTTCAAGAAGTACTTGGACGAGTCAAATGTTTTGCAATATTTTGGTAACGCGAGGCACAATTTCACAGCTCTGGGTGCTTTTGCCAAGGTCATGAAGGTGACGACTCTCCGAATTGACGTCTTTGGCTCGGAATCCTCAGTTTTAGGCCAACTTGAACTTGCTTAATCATCAAAGTTCTTTCAAGCTCCGCGAAATTTATTGAATCGTCTGGTTACTGTTTTCTCATCAAGAGTGCCTTCACCTTTTGTACAACTAGTGAGTAGAGTGTTCGCCAATAGTCCGGAAGACCGGAGTTCAATCCCAGGTCGAGTCATACCGAAGACTTAAAAATGGTACTTGATACCTCCTTGCTTAACACTCAGCAATATAAGGTACGTATCGAGGGTAAAGTGGAGCAATCCAGGGAAAGGAGTAGCGTCCGCCCCTACACCTGTAGTGTAGTAGCTATTGAAAAGGGAGCCTTCTGGTCGCCAACAATACTGCGTTATGGCTCAGTTTGAACTCGTAAAGCATAAATTCCTGAATTAGACGACGTTAAACGTTCATTTGTGCGGCTTTTAAATCACACACGGAGTGAACTAATGCACTACGTGCCAGCGCGCCAATTACCACAATACTATTAACCAAAATGGGTTCCTACAAAAACATTTTGAACTGGTTCGGTCACGTGATTTACGATCACAAACTAATATGTACCCAATTGTTGTAAAACTCTTGATGCACCCCAGTAACATTAGAAAAAAAAAAGAAACTAAAAGAAAAAAATCAACAAAGACAATGAAGAAATGACAGAAAAACGAAATGATAAAAAAAATAAAATAAAACCGCAAATAAGTACAAGAATTCGAAAATACAAAAAGTATAAGTAATTCTTCGGGGAAAAAGCGTCAAAGGTCATTGATTTAAAAAAAAAAAGTCATTTGGTGCGTGTCATGGAATAATAATAATAATAATTCTTTGAATCAATTCCGGGTATACGTAATCTTGTGAAACCAACTTCCGCCAGCTTCTGAGGAAGTCTACTTCCGGTACACTTCTGGGAATCCTATTTCCGGTACACTTCTAAAAGATTGAGAAGAAAGCATTGATAACTGAGGCAGTATAATTGGTGGTAAAGTTCAGTAAGTACAGTAGGTGCAAAATGTATCCGTTTCATTACAAAATCTCTGACATATGTCTTTAAAATTAACAGAATTTAAATCAAAGATAAATCCGCCTAGTCGACTTGGCTTACAGTATGCTGATTGTATCCTCTGCGGAGGAGAAGAATACTAAAGTGCACCTGATAATTAGGCTCTAATTCTGGATATTTGCGGAGTGTGGAGTACCCCTTCATTGACATTACTTCCAGGCCCACTCTGACTCGGAGTTATAGAACCTGTTAGGCTCCCATCTACAGGTCAAATAGATCTCTTTAAAAATGATTCGTATTGGATAGGAATACTTGATGCCATATAACGGTAAATTATTCGTTTTGAGAATAGTTAATCGTTGTAATTGTTTACAAAGGATTATTATTAGTCATTTGAGCCATATAACTTTGAGAAAACAAATCACTATTATCAAATAGAAATAATTACTTAAAACTATATAGTTATTGACCCGGTTAATTAACCAGGCTATTGGTCTATTATAAGGTATAATTCCACCAAAGACTCAAAAAATCGTACTTAGTGTCGCTTGCTTAACACTCAGCAGGATCAAGGGTAAAGTGGAGCAATCCAAGGAAAGGAGTAGCGCCCTCTCTCCTACCCCTCGGTGTAGTAGCTATTGAAAAGGGTCACCCTCGACTAAGGTCGCCTAATTTACTTTATAAATAGTATTCCTATTACATAGAAATACTATTATAAATATTATTATAAATAGTATTATAAATTATATTATATTATATTATATATTATATTATTATTATATATATTATATTATATTATATTATATTATATATTATATTATTATAAATAGTATTATAAATACTATTATAAATAGTATTACTATTACATAGGAATACTATTAATAGTTATTACTATTACATACTCCACTGCAAATTATTTGTATTTGGTAGTAATACTTGATATTATATGACTGTGTGTACAAAAACCCTTAAGAAACAACTACACAAAAATGTAAATATAAATGTACAATGAATGTGATTCCCTAACCACTAGACGTAAAATATTCCTCGACGAGTTGATCTGCCGCTAAAATCCACCCATTGATGTTATCAAATTATGAGCTTTTAATAGTACGTCAGAGAAACGACTGAAACCAGATTCAACTAAGTAAGAAGAAAGAAAAGCAGCAGCATACAATTTTGAATATGTCTAAAGCAAAATTGTTTCATTGACCACTAAAATACTATTGTAGACCCCTCCCCAATTTACTATTTTGATTGTGTATAACTTTCCCCACGTACAGAGCCTAACTAAGTCTAGTTTAATGAACAGTAGGGAAAGCCTAAAACAAATAAAACACATATGGGAAATTAATAATTTGAGATGATGACAATTTACCTTTCGCACCCTGTACAGAGCCATGTTTTGATACCATCAGAGGGTGTCCGACCGGCAAAGTCGATAGAGTGAATTCGACCGTCGAAGTCAAGTCAAGAAGTCATTATTTCCTATTAGAAGTGAACCACGAGAAATGTCTGTCTCTGTCTCTCTCTCTCTCTCTCACTCTCTCAAGCCTTACTTCGAGGCTCCGGTCTAATACTTTAGCTATTACGAAACGGGGACTCTCCCTACCAATCTTCAGATAAACTAACTTTCAGTCGGTCTACCTAACCATTTTAAATCTGGACGTGCAGTCCATGCAAAAATCTTTGCATATAAGTCTATCGTTTAGAGTGTCCTCGTGGTATAGTGGCTAAAGCGTTGGAATGCAACCTCGCTGTATACAAGTTCGAACTCCGGTCGTAAAATTACGTTCACCTTTGGACTAATACTCCTGAGAAAGGTATGAACAAGGATAATTTTGGCATGAAATAACCCACCATCAGGATGGTACGCTTTTAGTCTGGCATCTTTTGACAAACTATCGCATCAACTAGTTCAGTCATATCCCTTCCATACAGTTCAGATATAGCTTCTGGCTTTTCCCGAATCTATAATCACCGTTAAAAAAGAAATTTCAGTTCATTGATTAGATTTAGTAGAATTCAACGAAACAGCTGATGGTGATCCCAAAATATAACTTTGCACCGTTTTAAAGGGAACAAAGGCGCCATTTTCTTGTTGATATCCTACGGTTGAATAATATACGGACGAATCTAGAATAATTAGACTAACAAAGAAGACAAATCGAAATTTAAAAAAGAGTTTACTGTTTTGATAGACGAAATATGGCTACTAGTTGGTGAAAACAAGTAAACAATTCTTTGTTCTTACGGTGAATGTCACAAAACAAAGAGGTCACACAGGAAAATTTGGCTGCAAGCAGAAAAAACACAACAAAATTTGACAAGCGCCGTCGTCGAAACATTTTCGTTCATCCAGTGTATTTTAAATAACAAATCATGAAAAATCAGCCAAACATTTCATAGATCGAAACTTAAACAAAAGAACATAAAGATACAATGAAATCGTCAATGATTCAACCGCAAAATATTGATTTTAAAATATGTATAGAACAAGCTTGGGAAAGTAAGATTAAGTCGAAAATACCAAGCTTTAAATGTAATTTAACATCAGGTTGTGCATCGTTCATAATTTGTGGTCACGTTTAACCCCGTAGGAGAAAAATAATTTAATGTGTCTCATGTTCAACAAAGCATGCTCTACTAACATCATAAAGGAAGTAATACGTCACAAACAATGGACAAAATTTATACTAGTTACCCATGGGTAGTGACGGGGAGCAAATGTCATTAATTATGTAAGGAACATTTAAATTTTCTTTTCTTTTTCACTTATCTGGCTCATGTTTAAAATATTCTGTTTAGTACAGTGATATTTCTTCGCTGACAGAGTACATTGGTATAATTCCACCAAATTACAAAGGTAGAGAGATTTAATTCCACCAAATTACAGATGCATAATTTCACCGAATTACACAGGTATAGTTCTACTAAATTACAGGGCTATAATTCCACCATATTACAGAGGTATAATTCAATCAAATTAGAAAGATTTAATCCACCAAATTACTAAGGTATAATTCCACCAAATTACAGACTTTTGCAACACAAGCAATGAAAAATATTTATGAAATTTAAAGTATTTATGGTATTTACTCGCAGATCCGAAGAAATTGCGAGTAAATACCAATGATGTTGTAATGATGAGTTAAATTTCGGTATTCTTTGTCGTTCATCTGGTCCGTGTTTAAAAATACTGTTTAAGACAGAGTGATATTTACTGATAGAGTACAGATATATAATTCTACTAAAATACTGACTTCTTGCTCGTATAGTTAATTTACACGCCCTGATGAAGCTTTAATGTTTTCACATCTAAAAACTGAAATGTTTAACGTTTGCAGATCTGAAGATCTTGTGTTCTTTCATATTCACACGAAGATCCTAAAATCAGTGTTTACATCTATTTTGACACGTTGGGCTTATGAGTAATAACTCCAACAGCCCGAGGTCCTTTTCAGATCATTTCATCATTACAGAAGTAAATACAACACGGGCTCTCTTCATCATTTGGCGAATGAAACTATGTAGCTGCCTCTGTACATCGGAAGAAGCGGAGCCACATAGTGCCTCTGCATAGTAAGGCGTTTGAATTTCTTCCCTTATGTATTCAGAGTGTATTCTCTAGCGTTTTTTGTCTACCTTAATATGTGTCTCTTTCAATATCTTATGCTTGTATTTGGTGTGAATAGTATCTTATTTTTTACCAATAAGTTCATTTTCGTTTCAATTATGAAATATCATTGTTAGTCCAAAATATATTTGCTATATTCTTTTTATATATTGCCATTAATCCAACTATCTTCTTCACAAAACCTACCAACGCCAACGACTATATCCGGATCCCCATACGCTAACGACGCTAGAAAACAACAACTACAAGAGACCTATATGGGAGGATAAAATCAAATACTAAAAAGAACTACTACATTCCGTCACTTACCGATTTTCCTGCCTTATCTTTCCAAGATTACAGTCCCCTCACTGGTCATTCCTTCAAAACTGTCTGCTTCTTTAAATCTGTGCCATGTCATTTACTTGTAAGAGTATTATCTATATATTCCCCAGAACTAATAGTTTTTTCAAGATAACCTACATTCTGCAATATTGTTAACTCTACCGGACACAGCAAAGTCCTGTATTTTATTTATAGTTGTTTATCAAATTCAAAAAGGATTACTATAATTTTTCTGAAGTGACTCACTCGCATTTTAGAGTATGATCTTTGGAGAGCTTTGCTTTTAGCAGATCCTCTTCAAAACACTCGAGATATTTTTGCCAAAAAGACGCAATGCATCATATTCAACTATACGGTGTCACTAAAAGCTGCCTGTGCATTTTAATGAAGCTAAACTTCAACGTCTGGGCATTGCTAACATTTAACATTCAATTTATGTATATTAAATTTCAATATTTAACCACGAAAATATCTATTATTTCAACATTCTCTGTACCTTTGTGCACTTTTGAAGAAAAAGCGACGAGTGTAAAAAAGCGCCCAAAATTGGTATTAGATTAGTTTTATCGTCATAATATTTGTATTATTCGACGAAAGATGCCGGTGACAAAGATAAGAAGATGAGATGAAAACGACTTTAAAAAAGAATAAATCAGATACGTGGTCACAGAAAAAATACCATTCACCTTATTATTATGTTTCAAACTCCCTCTTGACCGGTCTCAAAAACAGAGAAACGTAAAGTGTTATTCTTGAGTTGATGAAGGAATTGTTAAATCGTAGCCTACCCTAAATGGGCCCCTGCCCATTTTGGATAGGCTACGATAGATCTGAAATTTAAATTGTCCTTGTCTTCTGCAGGTTTATAATTGACTGCCTCTTTTCAAACATCTTCTCTATTGTTTGACTGTTTCTCGCATCTACTATGAGAGTTCGCCAAGTTTATGATTTTGTTGTTGATCATACTATCAGGGACCAGGTTCATGGGTGGTGGTAGGCTGTCACTACGTTGTATTAGTAAAAGAAACGATTGGAAAAAAATTGAATTAAAATGATGTGTCCACTTTATAGAAACGAAAAAAAGGAAAAAGTGGTTTTCTGAAAAGCTGTTTATTTTTTGTAGAATTGGAAGCAAATGGTATCGGGGCGCGAATAGATAAATTATCAAAAAATTCAACAGTCAGAAGAAAAATGATAGAGTTCAACATCTCTTCCAGCGGACTAGGTGTAACCAGATAAGCTTGATCTAGCACAACAGAGCGATCTTTCCGATGTCACTATCTAAGTATCACCCGCCCAAGGTGGAAATAGTGGTAGAGTGTTGTATTAACCCAATATATATATATATGTGTGTATGTGTGTGTGTGTGTGTGTGTACAAATATGAAAGAACACAAGATCTTCAGATCTGCAAACGTTAAACATTTCAGTTTTTAGATGTGAAAACATTAAAGCTTTATCAGGGCGTGTGAATTTTAAAATGAAAATGTGTGATATAATTTGTGTTCGAAAATGTATTTTAAAAATGTGACATATTTTCTTAAAAAAATAAATGAATAAAAGGAATAAGTTTTTATATTACATCAGTTTATCTATCTAACCATCTATCTGTGTATATTTGTATTTTCTTATTTTGTTTATATCTACCGATTTTAAACATTACCTAACACATCTTTGTCAAAGTCAATCTACTTCATTTTATCTCTTCCAGTCTGTTTGATCCAACTATCTGTTTATCTATCAAAGTATATAGAACATGAATATGAACATATATAGAAAAATGTATGGATAGACAGATCAAACACTCAATACACACACACACACACACACACACACACGTTCATGTACGAGGATCATTAAATATGTTTCCAGACTTTTTTCGTATAGGCACTTTTATTGATAGTACACACATGAAACTCTAGTTCCCTTCGAAGTAATCTCCTCCGGCTGCAATGCACTTGTTGTACCGTTCCAACATCTTCTGGAAGGCCCCATGGAGTTCCTCTTGTGTGAGCGTGTCAATAACCTTCGTCACAGCCTCTTTCATCTCCTCAATTGTCTCATAATGACAGCCTGTGAGCTTTGGGAATAACCAAAAGTCACAGGGAGCAAGGTATGGACTATAGGGAGGCTGAAGAACTGTCTTGGAACATCTTGGTCAAATAGTCCGTGACAAGAACGGGGTTGTGAACTGGTGCATTGTCCTGGTGGAAATGCTACTGACCCGATTTGAAGAGTGCTGGCCTCTTCCCAAGGAATCTCTTCCAGAACTCTCTTAAAACCTCAACATAGTAACCCTAACCCAAACCTTTGGTTAATCAACTCTGGTGTATTGACTTCCTGACTCTTCCCACACCTCTCATCATCCCTCACAGACTCCCTGCCTTTTTGAATCTCTTATGCCACTCAAAAATTGATGCTCGATTCATGCAAGATGGTCGAAAAGCAGCCTGAAGCATTCCATACGTTTCTGTGGCATTTCTTCCAAGTTTAAAACATAATTTTATTGCATATCATTCTTCTAAAGTGTCCTCACGTCCAGATTGCATTTTTGAAATTCACCAGCTGTGACAATCAGGCTTTAGTAGGGTGTATTCCAATTGCTGCTGTAGCTGTTGATTTGAACCTGAAATCATAAAAATTGGTCAGTCATCTCATAAGATATATAGCAATAACATAGTGAATTTTCAAGAGTCTACGACAAATTTAAATGCCTGTACAAAAAAAGTCTGGAAACATATTGAATGCACCACTTATATATATATATATATATATATATATATATATATATATATATATATATATCTGCTTCCACGGCCTCAGTGACTGATTAGAGAGAATTAAGCAACGGCAGTCGTTAGTGACTACGCTACACTGTAAACAAAAATAAATGAAAATAAATACTTGAATAAAAAAAACTTTTGGCGAAAATATCAAGATTTTAATTGTCTACCAAAACTCTGTCAATAAAAACTTTCAATAAAAACTTTGGGTACTTTTCATTTACAAATGGATTTTTTAAAGCAAATGTATTTTGCAAGAAGTATTAGCATAAATTGTATTATTAAGTCAAGCAAATCCTCTTCATTTAATTGATGAAAGCTTAACAAAATTAACATATTGACAAAATCAAAACTTCAAACATACTTAATAAACTGAGAAAGCAATAGGGAAATCTAAAAAGTAAATGGGAAATGTGATCTACATTTAAAACTGACAATCATACATTATCTATTGTATTGAGTAAAAAGAGAATGATTGGCTGGATTGTTAGAACTTTTAATTCAAGGGAGGCAAATGTTGTTTCAGAAATATAAAAAAAAACCTTCATAAGATTTCATTTAGAATATTGTACTCAGAGCTCGGGATCCAATGTCTAGACATGGAATTTAGAGAGTAATATTTAGATTGGAGGACATACAAAGAGTGACTAAAATAATAAAAGGATTACAAATACAGGGAGACATTGGAAAAATTAGGATTAACAAGAAAGAAGAATGGGGATGATGACCTTAATTAAAACTTTCAAAATGATGGAATTTCTAATTAAAATAGATATTGGAAATTTACTGTCAAGGAAAATTTCAAAAGCCAAGTCTATTAACCAAATTGTTTTGGTTTTTTATAATAACGTGATATATTTTGGGAACAAATTGCCTTATCAGATCAAAAACAGCCAAAGTGTAAAAAAATGAAGATTGAATTGGATGATTTCAGAAATTATGCTAAGAAAAAGAAATTAAAAGGGCATTTTGGGAACTATTGGATGTCTTGCTTAACAGAATTTGATCAGTAAATAGATATTGTACTAATATCATATTTTCTCAGGGTAAAGATTCTTTTTTAAAAGTAGAAAATACTGAAAAGCAGAGATGCCCAAGGTGGCATAACAAACAAATAACAAACGTTTTAATCTTTTTTACCTGATCTGGGTATTGAAAAATGCTAAATTACAACGTCCAAAATATGGTTAATTTTGACATTTGATAAGAAATATATGCTCTTCTTCATCAGAAAATGATTCCTGGAGTTTTCTGGGCCATAAAAGATGCTAAATACAAACGTCCAATCTCTGAACGATGATAACGTCTAGAGGTTAAATTCATGGACATTTAAAGACGTTAAATTTGTTTATGTGGTTGAATGTTAAGTTTTATCTTCCATTTATGCTCAGGCGTTGAGATTTTGGATATTTTATTGCTTGAACCTGTCTGGGCAGCTTTTAAGATCGAACACTATAGTGTCACACAAATATGCCAAGAACAATGAAATCTGAGATAATTTAGCTCTTTTATTAACTTTGACCAGAGAATTAAACGCAATGATCAAACATCTGCAAAAGTCTGAATTGTCTTTAAGTATTGTAACAATAAGCGAAAATTGATTAATATATATTAACAACAAACGTAAAAGCGATTGATCTGTTAAAAGCTGTTCTATTGGCAGTGCGTAGAATACGCTGACTGTATACCCTGCAAAGGGATAAGACACCCACCAAAGAAAATTAAAATTGGGTGTCCAAGGTATGAAACTAAAATTGTGAAAGATTTTCATTGTCTATATGAGCGTGTCAAGATATGACACTAGATTGAATCCAGTGATGACTTTCCAATTCTGGATATCTGGAGAGTGTAGTGTCACCCCTCCATTGCCATTATTCTCGGGTTCACACTAATCGGGAGTGATTGCAACATCTATGGGTTAAAATGATTTGTTCAAAATTTATTTGATAGAAATGCTTGATACCATATAACTTTAGATTGTTTGTATTAATTTGGTTGGTTGGTTGGGTTTTATGGCGTATCAACCTTTGTAGGTTTGTTATATAGTCATCTACAGCGACACAACGATAAAGATGCAGGAAGGAAAACGCATGTTAAAGACGCAGGAAGGACTTCTTTAGAAAAATATTCACCTCTCACTTTATTGCAAGGGTTTGAAAGGGTTGTTGAAGGTTTGCATGTGAGAGGGTGCTGGAGACCGAACATAAACTTCATATTTTGACCCCACTATTATGACCGTCACGTTGTGTCTTTCTTGTTCTCTTAGATGCCCAACCAGAGGTCTTGGGGTCCACTCCATCGGGGCTTTTCCGAGGGCCCCCTCGGTCGGGTGTGGCCTTCCCTACCACATCTGGTCTCTACTGTCTGGAAGTCTGCTGGCAACTGCATCGGGGGTTTCCGAGGTCCCCCTCGGTCGGGTGTGGCCTTCCCTACCACATCTCGTCTCTAACCCTCTGGGAGTCTGCTGGCAACTGCTCTGGGACCCAAACTCAACTGGGTTAAATAATAACTCAACTGAGTTAAATATTAACTCAACGCCCACACGATCGCCTACTGGATCTTTGAAATCGAATGTTTAATCGTCATCAAGCGGAAATAACTGTCATGCAGTTCAGAGGTTACTTTCTTCCGGTGCATGACTGTAATGGCAGAATGGGACCTTCACCTTGTCCCATATCATAAGCCTTAATCCGCCCACGCGATCTCTTTTGATTACTGGCCGTTGGAATGTGTCACTTCCTTCCGGCGTATTACCTTGGAATAGTATTTTTGGGCCGGGTCGAAGGTCAAAATATAACAGGTTATTTAACGCCAAATCCATTTTTTATGTAGTTGTTTGTATTAAGAATAGTTGCATGAAGTTATAACTGTTTACTAAGGATTATTATTAGTTACTAGAAAACCAGGGCCCAAATAAATGACTATTATTGAATAGAAATAATTACTTGAAAACTGTTGAGGTAATATTCTTATTTAATACGAATATGGTTAATATAATTATCTATAATATTATTATCATTATATTATTATAATTACTAATTATAATAATATAATCATTATTAGTCATATTATTATATTACTATTATTTATATGGTTATATCATTATTAGTATTAAAAAGGAATACTTGAAGTTATTTGTGAAAATCATTTGTACTAGGAATACTTGATACATATATATAGTGCCAGGCATCATCTGACAAAAATAAAAATCGAGTTAATAAAATTTTCAAACTGGAACGTTTTACCTTATTCAACCTTCCCACTGAGTCTGGTACATTCATATTATACACGCCTAGACGGTGAGGTTTAGAATATGACAACTACATCCACTGCAGTGAGAAAAGACCGCTCTCTTAAAAAAATATCAAATGGTAAGGTTCCATTTTTGGAAATCTCAGGAATGTGCCATTACACTCATTACTCTGACCCGGAGTTGTAGTACCGGTTAGGGTCAAATCTATAGATCAAGTAAATCTGTATGAAAATTATTGCATATGAACAATGAACGGAATTCCCTAACCTCTAACCCTAGACCCGTTGATGCGATGTTAAAATCAATCAGATAATAATTTGATTTAAAAGATATCAATTCAGCCGTCGGCTTTATTTTTCTCATAAAAAGCCTCAGGATTTTATTTGATGATAACAGGAAATTATTAAGGTTATGGATTGTGAAATTGGATTTAAAAAACGTGTCATGTTTTTTTATTACTTGAGGGATTATAGCTTTTCACAGCAAAGTGTGAGTTATCACGAATGTTACTGGGAGAGTTAGTAGACTAGTTTCATGTACCTTCACCAAAGTTTTAATTCATAGTGGTCCCGGCCCAGTCGGCTGAGGTTGTAGAATACACCGACTGCATGTCTGCAGAGGGGTAAGACTCCACCAATGAGTCGGCTGGGGCTGCAGAATTCACCGACTGCATCTTTGCAGAGGGATAAGATTCCTGTCATCTCCTGGATATGACACTATCCCTCAGCAGAGGGATAAGACTCCTGTCATATCCTGGATATGACACTAAACAATCTGATGGTGAGGCTTCAGTAATGCTGGAGCTTTGGGAAATGCGGAGTACTTCTTTATTACCATCGCTCCCATGTCTATTCTGGTCCGGGTTAAATAACTTTTTTTACGTTTAAACTGTGTACTTATTCTGAACTGAATTGTTTGAAATAGAATTATTTTTATATTGAACTGTGTGTAAACAAAAAAAAATGTACTTATCCGGAACAGAATTTTTTAAATAGAACTGTTTATATGTATAAAAATGGATTTGGCATTAAATAACATACAGTGGTTGATTTACCATAAAACCAAACCAAAAACAAATCATTATGGTCCTTCTCCTAGAATGGTTTCCTACCAACATAGCTATAGAGTTCAGTCAGTCATACTATTCTACCTACAGCTGGATTGCTCAGTCGGCTGGGGTTATAGAATACACCGACTGCATCTCTGCTGAGGGGTAAGAGCACCGCAACGAATATCTTAGGTATGACATTAAACATTCTGATGGTGAGGTTCCAGTAATGCTGAAGCTTTGAGGAGTGCGTAATACCCCTTTATTTCCATCTACGGCTCGGTGTGGTAACACCTGATAGGGTTCTATCTATGGGTCAAGTAGTACTAAACTGTGTACTTATGCTAAACTGAATTGTTTGAAATAGAACTGTTTTGACATTTAAACTGCATGCTTATGTCGGAAATAGAAATGTTTTTTAATAGAACTAAACTGTGTACTTATGCTAAACTGTATTTTTTTTAAATAGAAGTGTTTTTGACATTTAACTTCGTGTAAACAAAAAACTATACTGAAATGTTTGAAATAGAACTGTTTATTTGTATAAAAATGGATTTGTCATTAATAACCCACAATGTGCCATAAAACCAAACCAAACCAAACCATAGCTTGGGTGTGGAGAAGTAGATGTATGTCTTTTCTAAAAACATTGGTGCGATTTTAATAGAAATAGCTTCACAGCGATTTTAGTTTCTTTGCCAATAACCATTACTCCACCAGCTCCTCTCTCCCGTAGCGCACGATGTATGAGTGTATAATAGTTCAGTTAAAGATATGAACCACTAGACGGATTACACTTGTGATTTTGTTTATGATAGTGATGTCTTGTGTAGAACTAGCCACACTTTATTGGATGAGCTTATAACAGAAGAATCGAGTACCAGTGTGCTACAGATTCTTCGAAAAATACACCTGAAATTTTGAATTCAAAGTTTTCCTTTTCCTCGACTGGTTGCCTTGCCAAGACTAAAGAACCCAATCATCCCTACTATTAACCCAGATGGATTCATACTTTTTACAAGGGTATTACCAGGAAGGTAAATGCCAACAGCCTCGTCCAGGTTTGAACTCGAATCGCCAATTCTATTTCCCACGACAATAACTTGTTAGTATTAAAAAGCAATACTTGACTCCGTTTAACTGGGTGCAACAAATGATTAATATAAGATAGAATTATTTGTATTAAAGAGCAATGCTTAACACTAACTGTTTGCAAGCAAATGAGCTCTGGCTCGTTTAAGAATTGTTGCCAACAAACATTTCTTTTACAAATCATCATCATGTCACATTATCATCATCATGTCACATTGCTAGCACGGAATTCCCTGACTCTTTCTCGCTATTCATCTCTATCATCCATCACTCCTGGCAGGTTTTCTAGACTACATCCTGTGTCCGTACAGAGCTGTTGTAGGTAAGTTCTTGCTGGTCAGCCAACACTGACAGGTCTGTGCGAAGGGGTCTATATGAGTTGGTTTTTGCTTCTTCAGCAGTGTTCAACATGTCTTGTTCGTCTTATTTGGATGAGTTTAGAGATAGAAGGTAGGTGGCCGTAAAGCTGCTGTTTCGTAGGATGTTACTTCCATGATTTATTCAATATAACTCGTAGTTTTCTTGTGCAGTTCCCGTCTAGCTTTTCCTCTCTACGCTTTGTCAGAGTCGATGTGGTGCATCCATACAGTTGCCATTAAATAGCCTACAAGGATTGATATAACACAACCCCTCTCTCTCTCTCTCTCTCTCTCTCTCTCTTTCTCTCTCTCTCTCTCTCTCTCTAAAACAACACACCCTCTTCAGAAAAAGAGGAAGAAAGCATCGCGTGAAATTTTCAGCTAAAATCAGCGTACATGAAAGTTTTGTTAGTACCAACATTTGAAAGACCTCTTCTTTATTTTTCTTGTTTTTCTTTTTGTTTTTTACTTTTTTTTTTTTTTTTTTTTTTTTTTTTTTTGAGCTGATCGAATTTAACCAAAACCTATGGCCGACTAATATTTTCTTAACTACAAACACAACGTGGGTTCTGACGAAACTGGCCGAACTGCGGATGATACTGCTACATATAATACAATCGAAATAAATAATACCTTAATTTTGATTAATATTTTTTTTAATTCAGTGCGAAATAATTTTTATCGGGCAAGCAATGCGTACCTTGCTTCTTATAAATAGACGCCACTGCTTGTACGAGAATAAGCTAATTTTATTGAAAAGTCACCTGGACTATCTCCTCGTAAATCTCTTAATGAATGTCTATATTGTTAAAGACTTGTTTGAAAATAGAAACGTATGTTGATATTTGACATGTCTCTGTACATTAACCATATAGAAACACAAATACACACTGTCACACAAACGCATAAACACACACACACACACACACATATACACTCACGTACACACACATACGCACACACACACACACACAAATGAATACGTATGCACATGCACATCTACTATGTTAATGTATCAACTCTGCTTGATTGCATTTAATGCAATCTTTTAAATAATTCCGTTTCTACCTTTCGGAAGTTTCCTTTAAACTAACGGAAGTAGAACTCCACTTACTTGATGGTAATTAGATTGCTTTTGAAAGAGAGACACTATTAAAAGCGATCTCTTTTCGTGTTTCGGGCAAGCGTAAATTCGCTTAAGATTGGCAAGAAATGCTAATGGGGTATGTCCGATGTTTCAAAGAGGTAGAAACAACGTTAAATAAATCATGAACGCTAACCTCATTTGCCTCCACACCCCAGAAGGAACTTTATTATCGTTTGTCTTTGTCAAAAACGTTGTGGGTATGTGGGGTTTACTTCAGTGGGTCAAAAGTTGCTCGAGGGTTTGTTGTTGTTTGATCTCTA
The DNA here is from genome assembly GCA_963585895.1 of Sepioteuthis lessoniana. Classification (NCBI taxonomy): domain Eukaryota; kingdom Metazoa; phylum Mollusca; class Cephalopoda; order Myopsida; family Loliginidae; genus Sepioteuthis; species Sepioteuthis lessoniana. Next base: position 14,415,386 of record OY757911.1, read on the forward strand.
AAAGACACCGGCTCTAGTCGGTAAATTATACGTTGTTCAAGTGAAAATATCTGAAGATATAAATGAGTCGTAAATGACAAATCAGGTCAAAAGGTGTTTCGGCTTTAACAAACATTATTCGGGCATGTTTATTTTTCGTGAAAATACCTGTGAGTATAGGAGGCGCACGTAGTGTAACAGTTATCGTCGTAGGAAAAGAACTCGGCTACCCAATTTCAAATCGTGAACGAGGCTGCTTTCATTTCACATCACACTAATTTTATTAAGAAAGGTCCGAATCCAACTATTCTCCCTCCAGTTATGGATGAATATTAGAGCAGACTAGGCTGTTAAACATTGGTTTTGCAAACACATTAGAAGGAAAATTCTGAATTCAAACCAAATTGTAGACTTGGAGAGGGATGGGCTCCATCAGACTATTCCTGCCCAAGGGACACAACATGAGTAGCGCCCCTATGACCAAATCAAGTTACGAGACCAGAATTGTACATTTATGGTAGTTCCCATGGAAAAACAATTCATTAATGTTCCATAATTGTTGACATTTTTATTAGAAATGGAGGCATAACCATACGTAGTACCCCTAAGACCATACCAGGTTGCAGGACCAGTAGATCTGTGTGTAGCAACCCCTTAATTTTCCTTCAGAGACGAATTGAAAAACAATTCAGTCCAGGTCTGTGGGAGCGTGCGTGGAAATAAGATACAGAAGAAAAAGAAAAAATCTGTTTCTTTGTTAAATGGCATATCAATATTTGCGGGCTATTTAATGCCAAAGCCATCCTTGTTGAAAAACAACTGTGGTACTATTTAACATGTGAGGATAAGAGTGTTCATAGCTTTCTCAAGGGTATTAGTCTAAAAGTAAACACATATTAGTTACTAAGCCACGGGTAGGGTACTCTCCATGAAAAAGCAACAAGTAATAAGGACATTACAGATATTTTTGAAGTAATGTTTTGCCATAGAAATTCGTTGAAAATGAGGAAAAGAGGATTGTCGATAATCAAGAATGAATATTATGAGGGAATCTTTTGTTGCATCCAGTTTAATGACTCGAGCCCTCGTTGTGTAGGTTCTTTTAAGACAAAACTATTAGATCGAAACCCTTAAAGACACAAATCGATTTCACAAGGAAAAAAAGCAAAAACAAATTCCAAGAATATCCACGTATGACCGTCTTTATTAATGGCAATGCTTTCTGGTTCATACTAGCCAGGGTGGGGACGTGTGATACCTCGAAACATAGAGTTGGACACTGATCACTCCCTGTTCCTGCACAGAGGGGGCAGACGAAATTTCTTATCCCATTCTGTCCAAGGATCAACTCTTCACTCTCCTATCTACGTCTCTTACCAACAACAGCGAACGGGGGGGGTACAACACAACCAAGCACTACTCTGGGTTGCAGTTCATCTACCTACCTCCTAATTACTTCCTAAAACATATAGGAGCCTTGCTCCTAATAAAGAACCCCCACACCTCTCACTTGGAAAACCCATAACTTTAAAAAATTATACTCTTATGAACTGACATCTGATCGTGTAGGGAAAAAGAACAACAATGCTTAATCTGATCTTTTTAATTACAAAATGTACGAAACAGTGGAGGACAGCAAAGTTTGCATACACCCAGAGGCGAGATAAGAAACTTCAGTTAACTGCTTCTTTTTTGTTCTGCTTTTTCGAGGTTGGTAAAGGGCTAGCTCAAAACACTTAATCAACTCAACTTCTTCATGTTCTCGACTTCAAGCACCTATTTATTTATTTATTTATTTTTGATACCACTCACTTACAACTTCTTTACATTTCTCTGCTTTCGTGTGTTTCGTACTGCTCAGACCTTCTTTCAAGCAGTCTGGCGCAAAGTTAGCGCCCAGTGTGATATGACATCTAGTGACCCTTCTGTCGGCTCCTTTGTTTACTCTGGATCGAAAATCTTCAGGGTTATATAATATAATATATATAATTTTCCGGGTGCCCACACAATCCTCGTGGTCACACTTCCTCCCGGCATGCCTCCCACGCAATTCACGTGGTATTTCCTTTGTGTTTTCTTTACCTTAGGAAACAGGTAGACATCCAGTTACGCCACCCACGCAACTTACGTGGCATGTCATAGTCGATATTCAACAGTACTAGCACAGAAGACTTGAGTTTATAATGGACATTAAAAAAACTAACTCTTCCATACTCATCGAGAAATCCTTTACTTTCGATTTTGTCATCTATTAAAAATCTACGGACCTCCCTGACTTGTTGAGCTGTCCTTTTAACACTATTATACACACACATCGGCAAACTTATACGCAATCTAGGCCTACATCCACCCATTCAAATATGCTCACAATCCCAATGAATATACATACATATACGCTACACCTATAAGAATACATAGTCATATAGACATATTCTCTCCTACACGTGTATAGATTATTACACCTACATATGTGCCTACAGGGACAGTAGTGCTAATAGAGTCACAGTAAGCGTTAATAAAAAAAAAATAGGATATATCATTCATATCTGAATGTTCAATGTCAAACTCAAAGAGCAAGAATAGAAATCTTATTAATAAAAGGTAGTTTGCTCATATGAATGGAAATTACATGATGTATTCGAACATTTTTTGGTTTTGCTCAAATAATTTTAAGAGAACTAGTTTAATCAAATAGATTTTATTTGCTTTTAACACATTGAACTCAACTTTTATTCGCTTTTAACACATTGAACTCAACTCCTTAAGTAACCCTATCAGGAATAAGACTCCCCCCACAAAAAGGGGCGTCCTGGGTATGAAACTAAACTGTACTTGGTGAGAAGATTCCAGTTCTAAAACTCCGGGAAGTATGTAGAATATCTCTTCATTCCCATTACAAATTTTTTTTTTGGTCTCAATATACGACGGTCTTAGGCTGACCAAGACACTCTCATGAAATGTTACTAAATAAGGTTTATTTTTTAACATTGTCCCCTTCACGGTCCACACACTTCTTCCGTCAGTGTTACAGTGCTTGGATTTCATTGGTCAAAAAAGTAATCAACAGCAGAAAAAAGTAATCTTCACCATACAAACTTTTCATCATCCCTCGTATGTTTGCAATACGGCAAATTTTACCATAGCTTATTTCAAAGTTGTATTCTAGTTGAATTGCTTGCTGTCTTTCAAACTTTTCCTGCTATAAAGTTACGAGAGTTTCTTTTATTTATTTATCTATAATTCTGTTGTCACTGTTAAATGATAGAGTAGCTTTATCCATTATTTGAGAAGTAGTATAACTTAGTTTGAATAAGTTCGAACCGTTAAACGGTGTGGAAAAATAACGTGGAGTCATTTGAATGATGGATAGTGACCTGGAGATCAACTGAAATCTCGATTTTCATTGGATACGAGTAATCCTATGATCCCAGAAAGTTAGAAGGTAGAAATTATCGTTAGTTGGTTCTTAGGCGTTGAGATGCACTCATGAATGAAAATCATGTGTACATATTTTCCCGTCCCCGAAATAGCCGGATTATTTGTAACTGAAAAGATTTCAAAGCTAAGAAATTATAGAATGAATCTGCACACAAAAGTTTTTGCCCTTCCTCATAAGAGATGTCTACGTATTTGTGATCCACTACAAAAGAGAGGAGATGGGCCATCGAACACAACGTGGGAGTGAGAGCAATCATTACCATCGGCTAAAGAAGCTAGCCGGTGATTATCTAACAGTCGTTCCTTTTCTCATCCTTTTATAAATCAATTTAATAACGTTTTCTATTTTGTTGGTTTAAACAAGAGAACTTTATAAAAAGATAAAATGAGATTAAAACAACTTTTATATATTTTAGAACTTCATCATCATCATCATATCGCGCTGGTAGCACAGATATCCCCGACCCTCTCTCGCCACTCCTCCCTATCGTTCATCGCCCTAGGTAGGTCTTCAGGACAACATCCCATATCCTCACATAGCTGCTGAATGTATGTTCGTGCTGGTCGTCCTGCTTTTGCACGGCCATGTGTGGGGGTCCATAAGAGTACATCTCTTATGAGTTCGTCCCTGCTTCTCCAGCAGTGTCCTGCATGTCTGGCTCGTCTAACTTGAATAGTTTTCGTGATAGGGGGCAGGTGGCCGTACAGTTGGTGTCTTGTGGGGTGTTGCCGCCAGGACTTGTTTAAGATTGCACGTAGCATTCTTGTGTAATTGCCGTCTAGCTTCTTCTCCAGCCGTTTTGTTAGTGTCCATGTAGTGCAGCCATATAGCAGTATCGATGTGACCGCTGCCTGGAAGAAACTGCGTTTCATTTTATCGGTTAGGTCTGATTTCCAAATAATCGATAACCTATTGATAGCTGTCCATGCTTTCGCTAGCCTCGTTTCGATGTCCTTTTCGGTTGATTCGACGCTGCTTCCTAGGTAAGTGAATTTGTCTACTAGTTTAAGAGGGGTTCCTTCTAGAGTGGAGATGTCCCCCGTTTGATTATAGCACATATATTCGGTTTTGTGTGCATTAACATAGAGGCCTATGTTTGCTGCTGCTCGTTCCATACTATGCAGTAGTGTTTCGGCTTGGTCAGGTGTATTTGCCAGTATCGCTATGTCATCGGCGTTGTCGGCGTCGGTAATTGTTGTTGCGGGGTACCTTCTCCTTCTTTTCTTCGTCAGTTCGAAGCCATTCTCTTTGATTTTGTCAATCGATGTTCTAAGTACGTAGTCTAGACAAATGATAAAGAGGTACGGAGCCAGCGTGTCCCCTTGTAGTACTCCTGCTACTATGTCGAAGTATTCTGTGTCTCCATCTGGTGATCGTACTTTTACTTTAGTGTTTCTATAGAGCATCGTTATTGCCGCTACGGTTTCTTTAGGTATGCCGTACGCTAGTAGGATTTGTTCCATCTTTCCTCTGTGAATGGAATCGAAAGCCTTGGGAAAGTCAACAAATATTAATGTCGCTTGTAGGTTTTTTTCCCGTACACCTTCAAGGATTCTACAAATGGTTAATATTTGTGAGGTCGTGGATCTATTTCTTCGGAAGCCATTTTGGTTTTGGGTTTTTTTTTTAAGAGCAATCATCCATTGTAAACACGTAACATGTTTCATGTTAAAGGTTTTTTTAAGTTTTCAAAAAGCGATTTTATCCACTATCTGTATTCGCCATAGTATACATTAACTTGGATATTGAGTAATTTTAAAAAAGCTATGAGAATTGTATTCTTATTTTTATTTTCTTTGAAAATATTATATATATATATATATATAGTGTATCACAGAAGTGAGCACACCCCTCACATTTCTGCAGATATTCAAGTATATCTCTTCATGGGACAACACTGACAAAATGACACTTTGACACAATGAAAAGTAGTCTGTGTACAGCTTATATAATAGAGTTAATTTATTTTCCCCTCAAAATAACTCAAAATATAACCATTAAAAGCTACAATGTGAGGGGTGTACTCACTTTTGTGATTCACTATATATATATATATATATAGAGAGAGAGAGAGAGTGTGTTAATCAAAGAGGTGACATCTCCACACGAAACGGTAGCTCTCTAAAACTTGTAGACAAGTTCACCTACTTACGAAGCAACGTCTCATCAAACGAGACAGACATCAACACGCGACTAGCAAAGGCATGGACAGCTACCGATAGCTATCGGTCATATGGAAGTCAGACCTGACCGATAAAATGAAACGCAGTTTTTTCCAAGCTGCGGTCGTGTCATTACTGCTGTATGGATGCGCAACATGGACACTAACTAAACTTATGGAGAAAAAGCTTGACGGCAACTGCACAAGAATTCTGCGAGCAATATTGAACACAGCACCCCACAAAGCAGCAGCTGTACGGCCACTTACCACCCATCACGAAAATTATCCAAGTTAGACGAACCAGACATGCATGACACTGCTAGGGAAGTCAGGGCGAACGCATAAGTGACGTACTTTTGTGGACCCCGTCACATGGACAAGAAAAGGCAGGACGACCAGCTAGAACTTACGTACAACAGCTCTGTGCCAATACAGGATGTAGCCTTGAAGACCAACCGAAAGCGATGGACGATAGAGAAGGGTGGCAGGAGAGGGTCAGAGATATCCGTGCTGATGGCGCGGTATGATGATGATGACTAGAGTCAGCAAAATGTTGTTGACTAACTTGAAAAAAACATCCCAATGTTTGTCTACCTATATTGGGGGGGGCGGTAGTTTGATCTACATAGTCTTTCTGTGCCTATTGTGCCGTTCATTACTTTTTTGAGTTGGGGCTTCCTTTTAATCGCGCTTGGCCTTATTAAAGATTATTAAATTGCTTGAATTCATTAATAGTCTGAAACTGTGAAACCCACAGATTTATGTAAAAGTGAAGCAACCATTAGGGGTAGTCAAACCTTGTACGGATGTGAATAGGAGTATTATTTTCTTTCTATAAGGGCGATGTTCAAATAGATGTTTACATCCAGATAGTTTTTCTTGTTTCCAAAAGTAAACATTCATTTCAAGAATAAGATTTGAAGAAGAGCAGGTTATAAAAAAATACGATGCTGTAGCTTTACATCGTATCTAAAAAGTTGTAGAGTTGTTTCAAAATACGCTGGAATAAGTGTGTTGAATGCTATGAGGACTGTTAATTGTTAATTTCTGTCCTGATAAATGCGGCTCAGTTTCAATACTTTTTGAATATATTTCATGCATTGATGAATAAATTCTGATTAAATATTGACTTTTTATGTTTTTCTGATCCTAATTCATGCATTGATTATGAGATGACAGAACCTTTGAGAGATTAAAATGAGTTTATTAACTTATCAGAGATTTTAATCGAATGTTAATTGTTGTATTAATAACCCAACAACGAAAACCTAGTTAACAATTATGATAAACACATATCCAATCATAATAATAATATTAGAGACGAATTGATCAATCACAGAATAAGCAAATGCAGTAAATTAGCACAGAAAGGTTATAAAACTAAATACGATTGGGTGGGCAATGTGATCCAATGGGAATTGTGCAAGAAATTGAAGTTTGATCATGCGAACAAATGGTATAGGCGCAACCCAGAATCTGTCCTGGCGAATGAGACGTACAAACTCCTCTGTGATTTTGAGACACAAACGGATTACCTTATCTCGGTCAGATGACCAGAGCTTGTAATAACCAACAAAAAAGAGAACATGCCAAATTGTGGGCTTTGTTGTCCCGGCTGCCCACAGAGTAAAATTGAAAGAAAGCGAAATTCTAGGGAATTGAAAAAACTGTGGAACATGAAAGTGACGATGATACTATAGCAACTAGAATTATCTGCGAGCAGAAAATGGTAAAACATTACGTCAACACAATATTCCAAAGGCTAGCCAATCAAAATATTTAAAATCAAACTGCTGCTTATTTGCGTTTCACGTGCAAAATTTAAAATGCAAAAAAAAAAAAAAGATTTTTCCGTTCGCCGTCGCAAGATAAAGACACATTTTTCTCTCCTAGTTTAGCTTAATTTCACACCAGCACACACACATTCCTAATTTATTTTTTCACTTTAAAATACACACAGACATTTTTCTCTAGATTGGCTGGGACTTTCTTTTGTGAGAAGACTTTTGGGGGTTTGCATACAGTATAAACATTTCATACATTCTTGTATACTTTTTGTGTTATAATACATAAAACATTGTTTTGTTTAGGTATCGGGATCTTTATAACATTCATTTTCATTTATTCTGTAACCCTATTTTATCATGCATAGTTTGTATACATTCAGGTAAAATAACGAAAAATACCAATTATAATTGGTGCATTTGGTACAGTTAATATAGGGACTAGAGACCTTGGAAATATTAGGACGAGTAGAGACCATCCAAACAGCAGCATTGTTGGGATCGACCAGAATACTGAGAAGAGTCCTGGAGGCTTGAGAAGACTTACTGTCACTCAAACTCCAATAAGAAACAATCAGCTAACGCTGGTGTGAAAAACTCGAAACAATAATAATAATTATGATAATTAATTACAAAACATTTTTGAGGAAATACGTTAAAATTCTCGAGTTCCTTGGCCCTTCGAAAATGACTGCCATCACTTTCTTTGTCGGGAGATCTTTTCCTTAATTATATGAATTTATTTATCAGTATTTTAGGAATCTGAAATTCCTTTACTTTGATGTTTAACAGTTCATTTATGGATGTCGACATAGAATTTTTGTTATCGGATTGTAACATCACCTCGATCAGATTCAACAACCAATGTTGAATGGCTGCTACTGACCCTATTGAATATCAGAGGAGTACTGTCTACACTATTGGGTAGAAATAATAGACTTGGTTTGTTTTTTGATACTTTTTATAAATGTACAAAATTGAGATTTTTAATAGATTGCTTTCTATTTCCTTAACTTGATTATATCTAAGTTCCTATCATTTGCATTGGAAATGAGATAAAAGGGATGCAATATAAACAATTTTTTGATATCTTGAATAATGGAAACTGTGTGTATTGTTAAGTAAATTGACCTGAATTTTGCTAAAAGTGGCCCAACCATAAGGAAAATAAGTTCTGACCGTCCAAAATCTACCACGGGAAGAACAACGAACAAAACATTCTACGTTCAGAGACAGAAAGAAAACCGCGACAAACTTGGCTGAAAAGTTAATAACTATTGAGGGAAAGACTCTATATCAAAGAACTTTGACAAGTAGGCTCAAAGAAAATGGAATCATGTCAAAAAAGAAGCCTTTGTTATCAAAAAGGTATGTCAAGAACAGATTGCATTTTGCAGCAGAATAAAATAATTTTGATACAAATTATGTCTGAAAACAACAGTTAATCATGGAGATGTTTAGGAGCTTTTCCGTATTCTGTAGTTGGTGAACTAATTTGATACGACAACCATATTAATGCTAAAGAATACATTAATATTCTTGAGGAAGGACGTATACCAACTATTGACAAGCTGTTCTATTCAGTAAATCAAGTAGATATCATTTTTCAACAAGATATCTCCTCATACAAATTTAACAAAGAAGTGATTTTCTAAAAACCCATTCCGAGTGATGTTCTGAATTGGACAAAATCCAGATTTAAATCCAATTGAAAATATTTAGAGTATAATAAAACAAAACCTGTCAGGTGAGATGGTTTCTGATAATTATAAACTATGGGAAGCAAATCAGAATGTGTGGGGAGACATTTCTATTGAATAATGGAAGAAACATTCCTGTTAAACAATGTACCTATTAGGGCTCCATCTATGGATCAAAAAGATGTTTAAAAATTATTTGTATTAGATTGGAATACTTGAAACCATATAACTTTGTGTGAATTACTTATTTTAGATAGGACTACTTGATGTTTAACTGCGTAAAATCTCGTAAAAAACAATGTAAAAGAACGAAATCCCAAAACATCGTGTCATAGAATAATCCTATATGGGTTGACATGCCACAAAAATCAATAAATCATCAATCATCAAAAGGAAACTTTAACTCAAAGATGTGACTACTTTTTAAATTAAATGACTTGATGGAAATGCCTGGTGTTGGGCAGTTAACTAGATTTTAAGGAATATGTTTGTAATGGTAAATTGAAATTTTATGACGTGTTTCACAAATTTTTGCAGCTTCAACAAGGACTTCTTTCGTCTGACTGTGGCTTAATCTGATAAGAATAGTCATATGTATGCATTTATCCAAAATCTTGGCCACTTTAAGTAGAGTAAATCTGGTTTGGATTCAGTTTTCCTTCCTTTAGACTGGTCGCCTAAATAAGGCTAAAGAACCCAGTTTGCCCTATATCTTTCCCAAGGGCATTAGCGTTAACTTAAATGCAAAAAGCTTTATCCAGTATTTAAACTCGGGTCACCGATTCTATTTCCTACGACGATAACAGAAACATCCATTTCCATAATACAAAGATCAAATTGAGGCGAGTTAAGACCCTTCACAAAATACCAAAAGTCTGACTTCATTCGTGTGTATCTTGAAAAGAGTTAAAGCTCATATCAAAGGAGAAAATTCTGTCTTTTCTTTAGCTTCTCTTTGTACCTTCAACACGTATTTATTTCGCAATTCCGTTGAGGGTTGGTCTCAGCAATCAAATTTATTTCATCGTATGTGATCAATCCTTGAGATTCTTGTGTTTGGTCGTATGTAAAGAAATATTTACTGATTTACGCACTTAGGTAAGACTATGTATGTCTGTTAGAGAAGCTCATGAAATTTCTGGCTGTGTTTCTAATCAGATAGACGCATTAATTGTTTATCAGCAGATAAATCTAATTAAAAATTACAAGATTGACCATCGCACACCAGGCTAAAATGTTGATCCCCTCATTGACAAAGGAAATATCGTTTCATCGTTATTTTCCTTTGTCTAATTGGCTTGACTTTTTTTTAACTATTGACTTTTTTTTAACTATTCGAACATTTGTCTAATTGGCTTGACTTTTTTTTAACTATTGACTTTTTTTTAACTATTCGAACATGGTAAAACAAAAAAACGGAACATTTGATTGGCAAACACAGAGGCGATTATTTAAGTTCTGAGTACCTCCTGCAAATTAGCGCAAAATAAATTCGCTTCCAAAGAACGACCGTATGTCAGAATACTGAAAGTCATCTTTCAGCAAGACGTAGTTATCATTAACTTTTGGACAAGTTAAATTTTTTTAAAATCGTTCAAACAATTGATTGAAAAAATCAATTTATCTTTTTTAAACATTGTATCTGAAAGCAGTACGGACTTTTCCCATACTCTTTATGAACCAGTGTATGCATGTACTTATGCCACAGGCAGGATGGACACAAAATCAATTTTCTAATTGGGTTAAGTAAGTAAAGTTGGCGACCATAGTCGAGGGTGACTCGAAGGCTCCCTTTTCGATAGCTACTACACCGAGGTGTAGGGGAGTGCGCAACTCCTTTCCCTCTATTGCCTCACTTTACCCTTGATCTATACCTTATAATGCTGCGTGTTAAGCAAGGAGGCATCAAGTACCATTTTTTGAGGCTTTGGTATGACTTGACCTGGGATTAAACCCAAGTCTCCCGGGCCATTGGTGAACACTCTTACCATTATGCCAATGGGCCTGTTGAGTGGGGTAAAGCCGGTTCAAATTTTTTTTTTTTTTTCTCTTAGACTGGTTACCTAACCAAGGTTAAAGAGCACAATATGCCCAACTATTTTAGCCATAACTGGTAGGTAGAAGTGATGGATCTATATTTTTTCTAAAGGCATTTGCGCGAAATGAAACGCCGATAGGCTCGTCTTGTGTTTGGTCGTATATAATATATGGTATATATATATAATATATGTCGAATCCATTTTTCATGATGATAACCGTTACGTAGAAATGCACCTGTGTATGTATGGTCAAGATTACTTTGAAATAGATGTGAAAATTTTTTATAATCAGTTCGTATTGAGATTGAAGACTGTCTTTAAGATGTTAGTGTAAACAAAACCAACAAAATATATTTTGTGTTTGATGGTTTTAACTGAAAAAAAAAACTTTTATTACGAATTGCAGAAACCTGAACAAATGTTTATTGTGCAACACTGTACTAAGTTGCTTGTTTGAATGATGCATTGATAATACCTATCCTCATGTTGCAAATGCTATGCAGCAAATAATTATGGAATCGAGAGAGGGTGTTTTTTATATACAATGCACAATCCAAATTTGCCTATTTACGATTAGTACCAGCTTTTACTTTTAATCCTTCATGCAGTATTCCTTGTTTGTTCAGTGGTTTCAACATATATATATATGAATAAGTTCACCCCGTACAATCTTAATATTTATTTAAACAAAAATATCAGGGCTTAATTATTTCTAGAGTAACATTATACAATCAAAACGGATACTATTAGGCATCATTTATTAACAACATCTACAATTTCGAAACTATGTAACCAAAAACAAGCATATGTCGCTGTCCAAAAAATAAGTACACCTCTTTGATGATTAAATGATAGATTGGTAAAACCTATCATAAACATTGAGTGTTGGTTAGCTGAATTAGTCCTAACCGTTAAACAATATGGAAAAATACCGAAGGTCATTAATCTAATCCCAGGAGTCGTTTGAATCCATGACTGTGATTGGATTAAAAATTCATTAGATCAGACTGGAGAAATAAATGTAACGGTGGGTCAGTCAGGTGGAATCACTCGGCCTGAGCAGATCTAATTCCTTCAGAGACTTCCAGCTTGAGAATGAGAAGTCGATAAGATAAAAAATGTTGTCAAGTAAAAAATAAAATATGTAAATATAAAAATTTAGTTTCGTTGTTATTTGTCTCCTCAGTTTAGACGATATTAAACAACCGGAGAAGAGACAACGAACAAGAAGAAAAATGGGTACTTATGCATCTATGTTACCGTGATAACGGAAAGAATCGGAATATGCCGACAAAACGCATGAAGACCAGTTGTCAGGGTATGCACTGAGTTGATGCCGCACTCTCGTCTTATATTTCAACTGTAGCCATCTCGTGCGACCACAGATATATCAATTTTAATATTTGGGCAATGGCCAGTTTAGACCGGGAGTAAAACGTCCCTTCGCGCAATGCAGTCCACGTCCTGCATTTGGTATTTTGACATCTCTAGGCATAGCTTTTTCTCATTTTTTTTTTTTTTTTGATGGCAAGGATGCTCGTATGTCCGGCAACTTTTAATTTTGCCAATAAGTTTGTTTTTCTTGGCAGAATTGTATCACCTTTTCCACAGATTGTAGTTTGTCGCTAAGCTGCAATAAATTCATGTTATTTAAAATGGCTTGAATAATACTGTTCTCATAACTTTGTCAACAAATTGATTGAATTATTTTATCGTCTGCTTGCTTAAATTTTATTGGCTAAGCGTTTTGTCGGCATATTCCGATCCTTTCCGTTATCGGCCAGGAAACGCTCGTGAAAGTTCGGCTTTATCGCGGTAACATAGATGCATAAGTACCGGAAAAAGATACGACATGGTAACGACACGGTAACATCCAAAGAACGAGTGAAACCCAACCGTCTACAGGATCCAAGGTAGAAAACAAGAAATTATAACGTATAAGCTGAAATCCTGAAATGGATCCAATTGCGAGTATGTAACAATATATGTAATTTTATTTTCGCTTACAGAGTTTCAATACTGTATTCGCTAGAGAATAATTGCTAATAATATTCGTTTGGATTGTATGTTTCACTGGAAATAATCAAATCCTTTTCGCTTTGGTTTGTAATATAATTCAGTTTTTATTAAAATTGTTTGGGATATAGTTATTTATGAGCGATATATATATATATATATATATATATATATATATATATATATTTCCATCATACAACGTGTGAAAGTACGTGTGATACCCTGCCTTCATCGCCGCCAACCAGGGGTGATAACACAGTTTCGGTAGCTCAAGGCGGTATAGCCACTCCTGGCGCTACCAAGCAGGTTTTGCCACCGGACAGGGTATTAAAAGAATTATATATATATATATATAATGCTATAATGTCGACTTTGCTTCTCATATATATATATATATATATTGATATATTGATCTGGTGTATATGTATATACCAATCAATAGCAGAGACTACATTGGGTGTTCATCTTTATTCTTAGTGTGCAGTTTGTGATTTTAAAAAAACGCGTTTACTTTCGGCCGTTGATGTTATTATGTTATTGATGTTATTATGTTATTATGTTATGGGAATGGTGGCTCCGCGTGCATTTCATTCATATATATATATATATATATGAGAAGCAAAGTCGACACTATAGCGTTTCGGTTCTAATGAACCATTAACAGAACTATGAGGGATGATATTAGTGATGTTATATCAGCGATGGGTGTTTAAAAAGTGTAAAATATAAAAACCTAGGAAAAATTTGTATAACAAGAAAAAGTTAGCCGTTTATGATAAGAAAAAGTTGGCTGTTTGATTAATGAATCAGCGTTTGTTGTTTTAAATTCCGTCATTTGACTTAGAAATATTGTGTAGAATTTATGTTCCGTTTGTTTATCGAGAAAGATTTAAAATCATTTCTTGTTTTCGACGAAGTTCTACTCCTTTAAGTCAGGCTTTTTCAAATGTATGTGCCTCAGAAAATTTTAAATCACGAATAGAAGTTTCAAGGTATAGACGTATGTAAACCAGGAAAATATGTTGGGATGGACGAAGAATGCTGAACATACTGGTAGGTATGATTTTCTCTTGTAAATAGTTGGTTAGAAAAGTCCCCCTGTTTTTGAAGGAATGGGCAGTGATGTTATACAAATTTTCCCTAGGTTTTTATATTTTACACTTTTTACACATCCATCATTTACTTAACATCACTAATATCATCCTTCATAGTCCTGATGATGGTTCATTAGAACCGAAACGTTATAATGTCGACTTTGCTTCTCAATAAATCTCTCCTTCTACTTGGATTACCTTATCAATTTTTCTTTACAAATTGTCGGGTTACAATCCATTATTTACTTCCATATATATATATATATATTTATTCTTTATATGAAGAATGCCAACGCTCCAGCCAATACGAACATCTTCAGTTGTATAATTTCATGTTTTATCTCATTTTTTTTTTTTTTCATTCAAAAATTATTTTTTAAATGAAACATTAATCAACGATTATACTACCCTGAAGATGGTTGCATAGATCAGAACAGGCAATGTTCATGTAAAGAATAAATGATTTGAATATTTTATTTTATTTATTTTATATTCATATATTCGTAAATTGTCGGGTTTATTCTATCTATATGTATAGTGGGGTGAAATGAATATTCGTACATATGAAATTTTTTATTTTTTATCTTTCAAATATAGCTTGAACAAAATTTTATATACATTTACTTTATAAGGATATATTCTACTAATATGTGTATTTAAACTTAGTTTACAATTAATTTTACAAAAATTAATGCCATTTTCATGGGTGAAAAAAGTAATCGTACAGTACAACATTGTTGCAACATTTTTCTTGATTGTTCCAATAATTGTAAGTATAGTTAGTCTTAAAATCTGATCATGACAAGAGATAAAGAATTGAGTAATTCACAAAAAGCATTGATTGTTAAGCTTTGGAAAGATGGAGAAGTTATAGAAATATCTCAAGCAACCTGAATATTCCTTTTACTACGATAAGTTCATTTATTACAAAGTTTAAAAGACGTAACACAGTTGAAAACAAAAAAAGAACAGGTGCTCCAAGGAAGATTTCTCCAAGATTATCAAGAAAATTAGGACGCCTGATTAACTAAAATCCAATGGTTACGCATAAAGAGCTGCAGGAAGATTTATGCTCATCAGAATGTAGTGTAACCAAAAGAACAATAAATGCTGAGGAATGGTCTAAAGTCACAGAGATCAAAGAAAACTCTTCTCCTATTGAAACGACATAGATATGCAAGGTTGAAATTCGTAAGATGGCATAAGGAAAAGGAAAATCCGTTTTAGGAAAGAGTATTATGGACAGATGAAACTAAAATTGAGTTGTTTGGTCATAATTATCGAAATCATGGTTGGAGGAAAGAGGGCGAAGCCCACTCACCAAAAAAAAAAAAAAAAAAAAAAAAAAAACACAGTACCAACTGTCAAATTTGGCGGTGGCAGTATAATGATTTGGGGATGTTTTTCAGCGAAAGGTGTGGGCAAAATATCAGTAACAGACGGTAAAATGAATGCCCAAAAGTATAAACAGATCTAGCAAGAAAATTGGATGTTTTCTGTTGAGAGTCTTGAGCTACTTTCTGATTACATTTTCCAGCAGGATAATGATCCCAAGCATACAGCTAAATCTACAAAGAAGTGGTTGTCTAAAAATAATGTTAATGTTTTGCAATGGCCAAGTCAATCCAATTGAGAACTTGTGACGATTTTTGAAAATTCAAATCTGAAAAAGAGCACCAGCAGACATCCATAATCTGAAGACAATATATCAGGAAGAATGGTATAAAATATCTACTAAGTATTGCAAGAAATTAATTGAGAACTACTGGAAGAGATTAGTGGCTATTGAAGTGAATAAAGGGTATTCTACAAAGTATCAAATGAAGATAATGCGTTATTTTTTGTACTGTATGATTACTTTTTTCACTCATGAAAATGAATATGTTGGCAACCGTAGTTGAGTATGACCCGAAGTCTCCCTTTTCGATAGCTACTACACCAAGGTGTAGGGGAGGGCGCTAACCCTTTCCTGGATTGCTCCACTTTACCCTTGATCCGTACCGTATAATACTGGGTGTTAAGCAAGGAGGCATCAAGTACCATTTTTGAGTCTTTTGTATAACTCGACTTGGGATTGAACACAGGTCTTCCGGGCCATTGGCGAGCACTTTAACCATTATTCCCATGTCCGGTTTTAAAATGAATAAATAGCATTAATTTCTGTAAAATTAATTATAACCTAAATCTATATATACATATTAGTTGAATGTATCCTTATACAGTAAATGTATATAAAAATTGTGTTCAGGCTATGTTTGAAAGATAAAAAATAAAAATGTTCATATGTACGAATATTTATTTCACCCCACTATATATATCGCTTTAAATGAGGCAGCTTTGCAGCTGTGTTGTGGTATAACACGAAAAACTGAACTGAAGAAACTAGTTTAGATTCTAGTTGACCCTATTACGTTTACTTTACACTTTAACCCTCGAGAAAAATATTTTCACAACATTAAAAATGGATCGTCATTTGCATGCTACGATGATTTATTTGGAAGAAATTTGGTGAGTGAACACTTAGGTCAACTAGTCTTCCATAACAACCTTGTATGTCCAAATAAAGGGACCAAATTGATTCTTGTCAATTTTGACAGAATCGGATTATATATTATTTCTGTTTTATCATGGGATTGCAAAATCTTTCAACGACAAAAAAAAAGTTTTCAACTTTGAATCCAGAAAAAAGAACACTGAAATCTTTATCACACTCCAGATGGTTTGACTGATAAAGATGTTAAAGTATTAGTGTGTGTGTGTGTGTGTGTGTGTGTGTGTGTGTGATCGAGTCCTCCGATGATTTTGCTGCATATTAAAACCTGTAATCATACAGTAAATGTAACGTAACAGACAAAAATAGAAATGTGGAATTTTTCCGCATGCAATGTTTTCTCCTGACAAATCTGTTCCTTGTTTTATTCTATGCAACACTCCCTTCTCAGCACTTGCAACAAATTTAAGGTATAAAAAAATTCTTCGAAAAATTAATCGAGGCAAACGAGATTCTTTTAAAACATTTTACATAATTTAATTGAAATGTTGTGAAAGTTCATGTAAGAAAACCAGAAGCCAAGTAAAATGCTTAACTTACTGAAGAATAACTATTGATAAATATTGTCTTACTATTTCCATCAATGTGTGGGCTCGCGTGTGTGTGGGGTGTTTACCCGCTCTTTCTGCCAATGATTTACTCATCGGAGTAAATCTGGTTTGATTTCAGTTGTCTAAAGCTAAAGAACCTAGTCTACCCAACTATTTACCTATAAATGGGAAAAGAACAGAAGGATTCATGCCTTTCTCAAAAGCATTAGCGCATCCTAGATTGGAAATTGGGCCACTGATTCCATTTACTAAGATGGTAACTGTTACGCCAAACGCGCCGCCAAAAGTGTGCGTCTGCGTGTGTGAGAGAGAGAGAGAGAGAGAGAGAGAGAGAGAGAGAGAGAGAGAGTCTGTTATATAATGAAAATCTAATTTTGCCTAAAATTGAAAGTGAAGATTAGCACTTTTGTTTTCTTCTATTTTTTTCAAAGTAGTATTCTTTCCTTTCGTTGTTCAACATGAAAATGTTGGTTATAGCGTTTTAAAAATTAAGATGTTCAAACAGAATTTGTTTCTTTCCAATAAAATTTCTCCAGAAGCGCACAAGTGAAAATACTCTAAAATAAACCTGACGTTACTTTGTTTTTTGTTGGGTTTTTTTTTTTGTTGTTTTTTTTGTTTGTTTTTTGTTTTTCTTTGTTGTTCTGTACAAATAGTCTATGTACCGACAAAGTGAGTGTATATAGAGACGCAGACAATTTTCTTTTAATAGTTAAAGTTTTGTATATTTTTCTAGAATCTGAAAGGAAATGTGTGTGTGTGTGTACACTCTGTAGCAACCTATTTGAAAATTCGTCGAGAAAAATATCACTTAAACCAATATCTTAACTGACAAACCCACAACACAACCATCTATTCCCCCTGACTAAGCCCGACCTAGAACGACCTGTTCTGACGATCGGCAACCAAGCGGTCAAGTATATAAAAATGGCTCCCGAGTCACTCAGTTTTTAGCCTTCAGCATTGCAGCAACTAGTTCTGTCTCATGACTTGAAAAAGATAATGCCCAAAATACTTCTGAGAGTCAAAAATTAGTTTCCTGTCACGTGATTCTATGGAGTGAACCGAGAAACTAAATTCCGGTCTATTGATTAAAAAAAAAATTCGCATCAATAACTCGACGCAAATTTTGTTTGAATTTTCACTGATTTTGTTCGTGTGTTCTACAAGCAAAATGGTGTTAAATGGACTTTGTTATTGCAAAATGTTGCAAGAATCTGCGATGTAAAAGAAAATATTGTTTTCTACTAATGATTAAGACAAATCAAGGAGAAAATATGGTCTGTTAATCTATTGGTCAAATCATCCATACTTCTTCATGCAAGTAATGCAGGCATAAATAAGCAATAAATTTGAATGAAACGATTTATTCAAATTTTATTCCGATTTAAGGACGGATGAACTGCGGGATTTGTATATGTAGAATAGATCAATAGAAACGCTTGCCAATAGTAAATGGGGATAAATCGGTTGGATCAGATTAATAGAAGGTCAAACGAGAGGACTTATAGAAGTAAAATGGACTGATAGAAATATATATGATTGATTGATTGATTTTAACGGAATATTCTGACATGTAGCATTGTTTTATATCAAGATGTTAAGGAATTACGTTCATTGAACATCTAAATTTAGATTTCAAGTCTAATTGTTTCCCTAAGAGTTTTAAGGTTTAAGGTTATTTTCTTTGATGGTATATTATCCCTTATGAGTAGCTTAATGGTATATATATATATATATATATATATATATATATATATATATATATATATATATATTGAAGAGTGTATATTTAAACAGCAAGTTATTATTCAGGCAAGTTTTGTTAAAGACGATGGAACACTGTTTATTATTTTTAATTTTACTTTTTCAAGTCTCCTTGTTATTTTTCTTGTGTCAGGATCAATGTGGTAAAAGAATTGTCCCATACTTCTTACCCAGTCGGAGCAGTCGGTATATTATACAGCCCCAGGCAACTGCCTGGGGCTGTATAATACACCGACTGCTCCTCTGCAGAGGTGTAAGACCCCTCCCCAATGAGTGTCCTGATATGACACTAAACAATCTGATGGTGAGGTTCCAGTGATGCTAGGGTTTGGGGGAATGCGGAGCACCCCTTCATTGCCATTGCTCCCAGGTCCACTCTGGCTCGGAGTGGTAGCACCTGAATTTGTTTGACTAAACTGAATAGCTTGAAATAGAAATGTTTTTGACAATTAAGCTCTACTTTCATTTAAACTGCGTGCTTATGCTAAACTGAATTATCAAAATGGAACTGCTTTTTTGCATTGAAACTGTACTTACACTAAACTGATTTGTTTGATAAAAATCTGTTTTCACATTTAACTGTGTGCAAACAAAATCTGTACTTATACTAAACTGAATTGGCTGAATTAGAACTGCTTGACTAGGCTGAATGGTTTGAGTTAGAAATGTTTTTCACAATTAAACTGTATTTACATTTAAACTGCGTACTTATCCTAAACTGAATTGTTTGAAATAGAACTATTTTCATAAAAATGGATTTGGCGTTAAATAACCAACAAATGTTGATATCCCATAAAACCCAACCTACCAACAAACCAACCAACCCATATCTTCTGGCCAATTGCTTTTGACCATACTTTTGGTCGTCATCTGGAGTAGTGTAGTTTTGAGTTGACAGTTTGAGTTTTTATTGTTTTAATTATTTGTAGCATTTTTTTGTTTTTTGTTTTTGAAGTTGTTGGTTGGAACGTTTTCAGCGTTTTGAATATTTTGTCGATAAATACTTTTATTTTTAAACGAATTCTTAGAACGTGACACAAAGAGTGGTTTTTATTTCCATTTGGTACAAAAATGGAAGGCACGTGGCCTTATGGTTTGTGGGGGGAAGGGAGCGGTCATGCTATAACTAATTGTCTAAGGGTTCCTAGCTAGCCTCATTCGCTGACTCATTAAACAGTACAATATATAAAAATTCATCCTTCACCAACCACACTATATCCACCAAAGACACAAAGATTAGTTGACAATTTTGCTTCACAGTCATATACTTAGTACATATTTTCGGTTCGTAGAAATATCTTATATCTTTATATGCATCTAATAGGTTGAGGTTTGTAATTATTTTGACAGTTTCAATATCCCTACTTTCTGCACTCTCGGATCTATTTAGGGTTTTGGTTGATCCTTGGGAGATACAATGTTTTTGTTTGTTGAGTATTAATTGTCGGGATGGTTTTGTTTTCGATGTTGAGAATTAAGATGATGCGGGATTTGATACATTCATTTGTTTTTGTTCAGTGATTAGTTGGTTATGATTTACTTTGGATTGGGAAGAAGGTTCAAATTTCGCTGGAGTATTTGAATGTGTTTTGATTTTTTTATTGTTTGGTTTTGAATTTTTGGAGTTGTTAATTTTGGGAATTGGTGGACGGGTCGGGGTGGTCATTGTGATTTTCATCTTATGATATCTTTTTAATCGGATTTTGGGTTTTTCTACTGATATTTTGAAGCAATAGTATGAATGATTGTTGGACTTCTTTTGGTTCAATTCGTTGCTGTAGATTTTCGAGGAGAGCTCATAACTCATCTTGGGGATTGTTAATGTTGTTGCTGGCTAACGTACTCTTCTGTATATGTCTGTGCTACGTTAGCGCAGGTGTTAATTTTCATATAACATTTAACTATTTTTCTTGCTTCTAAAAATGTTATATTTTTCTATATTTTACTCTCTCTCTCTCTCTCTCTCTCTCTCTCTCTCTCTCTCTCTCTCTCTCTCTCATGAAAATTCTTGAAAAGCGGGATAGATCTCTTGGCAGTTTAAGCATTTGGTTTCGTTGGTACAATCTTCTATATTATTTGTATTTCTTTTTTTTTTTTTTTGGATATACTTTCTGTATCTCGGACGTCCACACCAGTTCTCCTTGTGGTATCCATATGTTTGTCTCTTAAAAAACTTTAAGAATGCAGAGATGTATAGTCCAAATTTTTCGAGGTAATATGCAGTTTGTATTTCCTTTAAAATTATGGGTTTGTAAATGTCAAAATGTATGCCTGAGTTTATATCTCTTATCCCCTTCTATTGGCTATCCTATTGTAATCCGTGACCTGTTCCTTTCCTCAGGTTGTTTTTATTTTCTCCGATGTTTATGATAACTCCTTTAACGAGTTAGTTTTCATGTGAACAAACTTAGCACTTCAAATTGTGGAAGGTTTTAATTATTATTAAGTTTCCATTATATTTCTTGTTATCTATATCTGCCACTTCTAATTTTTCTTTTTTTTTTTTCTTTCTTTTTTCACTTCCGTTCACAGTTTGATGGTTTGCCCAGCTGGTGACTACCTATTCAATCAAAAAATGGGATGGTTTAGCTAAAAGAGTTTCTTTTAGTGGTTTGATTACGATGAACCTTAGGAATTCTATTAATATTTTATTTTCAGAATCAGATTCAGAGAGATTTCGTTTGGAGTTTTTTTGTTTGTATTTGACATATGTTTCTTTTTTTTTTTTTTTTCATTCACTGGTCCTGTACTGCACCACACACCACGAAGTCCAACTTCTGTTGGGAATTTGCCAAGAAGGATACCCATTCACCTCGGTTGATACAGGGATACATCAGCCAGAATACTCATGTGAAAAAAGGGATTTTGTGTCCCAAATTATTTCATGGTTTCAGTACTTAGAACCTATATCTTAAAGTTAAACAATGGTCAAAGTCTTGTCGGTGGGGTTGACCTTCTGCTACCGCCTTCAAACACTTTAAAGGTAAAATTGGTTAGGAATTAGTTTACCATATGTGCAATTTTTACATTACAGTCGAGACTTAATCATATAAGTTGGAAAGGACTTAACATTTTTACATTACAGTCGAGACTTAATCATTAAAGTTGGAAAGGACAACGTGGAAAATCAAAAGCTGCTGATGGCTTATAGCGTCGACCGTCATGGATGAGGGCACATACTGAGCTGCTTACTGAACGTGTTCTTTCTCTGTTGCTTGGGTCATTTCTCTGTTTGCTGGGTCTTTTCTGAGAGTTGCGTAACTCGGTTTAAAATAAGTCAAAAGTTATTTTTTACCCTTTAATTTTCTATCGTGTTCTTTCTGGAAATGGGTGCGTGGAGACAGTTGAATTTCGGCCCGTCTTTGCCAAATGAATGGTGACTATTGAAAAGAAACACTTCCATTTGTGTTGTTGAGCAAAGTTCCTACAGGTTAAAACTTGTAGCGATAGATCTATTTGATTATCAAATTCCTATTTCCAAAAATCTGATGGGGAATAATGGCGTAATCGCTTGCGCGTTGGACTGCGACATCGTAGTGAGTTTGAACTCAAGTCGCACTATTATGTTCGCTTAGGAAATAATTCACCAAAATTGAAAACGGAAAAGTAAAAATGGAATTAAGAAAAACTTGAAATAGAAAAATTGTCTTCCTACATTTAGTACTGGTTCACATATCCCACTTATTATCATATACGTATCCATTTTAATGAAAAAAATTAAGAAAAACTTGAAATAGAAAAATTGTCTTCCTACATTTTGTACTGGTTCACATATCCCACTTATTATTATATACGTATCCATTTTAATGAAAAAAATTAAGAAAAACTTGAAATAGAAAAATTGTCTTCCTACATTTAGTACTGGTTCACATATCCCACTTATTATCATATACGTATCCATTTTAATGAAAAAAATTAAGAAAAACTTGAAATAGAAAAATTGTCTTCCTACATTTAGTACTGGTTCACATATCCCACTTATTATCATATACGTATCCATTTTAATGAAAAAAATTAAGAAAAACTTGAAATAGAAAAATTGTCTTCCTACATTTAGTACTGGTTCACATATCCCACTTATTATCATATACGTATCCATTTTAATGAAAAAAATTAAGAAAAACTTGAAATAGAAAAATTGTCTTCCTACATTTAGTACTGGTTCACATATCCCACTTATTATCATATACGTATCCATTTTAATGAAAAAAATTAAGAAAAACTTGAAATAGAAAAATTGTCTTCCTACATTTAGTACTGGTTCACATATCCCACTTATTATTATATACGTATCCATTTTAATGAAAAAAATTAAGAAAAACTTGAAATAGAAAAATTGTCTTCCTACATTTAGTACTGGTTCACATATCCCACTTATTATCATATACGTATCCATTTTAATGAAAAAAATTAAGAAAAACTTGAAATAGAAAAATTGTCTTCCTACATTTAGTACTGGTTCACATATCCCACTTATTATCATATACGTATTCATTTTAATGAAAAAAATTAAGAAAAACTTGAAATAGAAAAATTGTCTTCCTACATTTTGTACTGGTTCACATATCCCACTTATTATTATATACGTATCCATTTTAATGAAAAAAATTAAGAAAAACTTGAAATAGAAAAATTGTCTTCCTACATTTAGTACTGGTTCACATATCCCACTTATTATCATATACGTATCCATTTTAATGAAAAAAATTAAGAAAAACTTGAAATAGAAAAATTGTCTTCCTACATTTAGTACTGGTTCACATATCCCACTTATTATCATATACGTATCCATTTTAATGAAAAAAATTAAGAAAAACTTGAAATAGAAAAATTGTCTTCCTACATTTAGTACTGGTTCACATATCCCACTTATTATCATATACGTATCCATTTTAATGAAAAAAATTAAGAAAAACTTGAAATAGAAAAATTGTCTTCCTACATTTAGTACTGGTTCACATATCCCACTTATTATCATATACGTATCCATTTTAATGAAAAAAATTAAGAAAAACTTGAAATAGAAAAATTGTCTTCCTACATTTAGTACTGGTTCACATATCCCACTTATTATTATATACGTATCCATTTTAATGAAAAAAATTAAGAAAAACTTGAAATAGAAAAATTGTCTTCCTACATTTAGTACTGGTTCACATATCCCACTTATTATTATATACGTATCCATTTTAATGAAAAAAATTAAGAAAAACTTGAAATAGAAAAATTGTCTTCCTACATTTAGTACTGGTTCACATATCCCACTTATTATTATATACGTATCCATTTTAATGAAAAAAATTAAGAAAAACTTGAAATAGAAAAATTGTCTTCCTACATTTAGTACTGGTTCACATATCCCACTTATTATCATATACGTATCCATTTTAATGAAAAAAATTAAGAAAAACTTGAAATAGAAAAATTGTCTTCCTACATTTAGTACTGGTTCACATATCCCACTTATTATCATATACGTATCCATTTTAATGAAAAAAATTAAGAAAAACTTGAAATAGAAAAATTGTCTTCCTACATTTAGTACTGGTTCACATATCCCACTTATTATTATATACGTATCCATTTTAATGAAAAAAATTAAGAAAAACTTGAAATAGAAAAATTGTCTTCCTACATTTAGTACTGGTTCACATATCCCACTTATTATCATATACGTATTCATTTTAATGAAAAAAATTGCAGCTTCTCAACAGTTTTGCAGATTAGCATTATAAATGGTGGAAATCATTCCCCCCCACACACACACACACCTCCTAGCGTAATGGCACTTTTAGGTCCTTGAGTTGATATCTTTTACAAAGTTTTTGTTGTGGGGTTTTGTGGGGGGGTTAATTTTTGTTTTTGATTTCGGTAAAATACCACATCACCAAGTTACTTCCGCCATGGGACAGTCCAAATTTGGCTCCTTACGACTTACGGCTTTTCCGAAATCTAAAATTGCCGTTTGAAGAAATATTTCGGAGTGTGAACTAGATGAAAGAAATTGCAACGAGGCGGTTCTGATGACAATCAATAAAGTGAAACTTACAAACTGTTTCGGAAATACAAAGAGACGCTGAGATATGTCTAACCGGCCACAAGGGGAGTTTTAAAAAGAGACTCAGATGTCATTGTACTAAATATATATATAGAGAGAGAGAGAGAAAGAAAGAAAGAAAGAAAGAAAGAAAGAAAGAAAGAAAGAAAGAAAGAAATCTAAGTTAGGATAGCGTTGGGATAGATTCAACAGTGCTAAGTGACTGTTAGTTCCTCGCCAATGTGATCATCAGACCAAGACACTAGCAAAGTTGCTGACAAGTTCTCAGCCTAACTAAGAAAAGAATAATATAAAGCTACTAAACTATCTAATAATATATACTAAATATCTATAATATAAATTAAATATAATATACTAAACTATCTAAGAATAATATAAAGATACTAAACTATCTATTTATCCAAGACAGATGCTTTATTGAAAACATTGAGTTCATCTTTCCTAGTTTTATAACAGTGTCTTTCTCCTAAACACATACACACGCGCGCGCGTGCACACACACACACACACACACACACATATATATATATATATATATATATATATATATATATATATATATATATATATATACCCCTGAACAAAAATATAAGACTACCCACAGAAACGAAAGAAAAGATATTGTTTACAATTTTGAAATTATGAAAATCAGAAATATGAAAGATAAGATATAAGGACAATTTCAACTCATTTTTCATGTAAATTAGCATTTATGCTTAATCTTAACATTTTGTTTTGATATAATTATAAAACCAATGAGCAGAACTATAGAATATAAAGACAATTTTTTTATTTTATATTTTGTAGATCCGTTAGCTTTGATAACCTTAAAAATTTGGCTTGGCATACTATCAACTAGTTTCTGAAGATGAACCGAAGGTATTTTTCCCATGTGTCTAAGATTACGTTTTTGAGTTTAGACTTCCTTTATAAA
The DNA here is from genome assembly GCA_963585895.1 of Sepioteuthis lessoniana. NCBI lineage: Eukaryota > Metazoa > Mollusca > Cephalopoda > Myopsida > Loliginidae > Sepioteuthis > Sepioteuthis lessoniana. The sequence continues at coordinate 14,441,459 of OY757911.1, forward strand.
GTCCATAATTTTTTCATAGGATTGGGGTCTGGAGAGCACGCTCGGTAGTCAAGAAGTCTTATTTTTGTTCAAGTAAGTACTTCTTTGTTATTGATGCATTGTGGATAGCAGTATTATCTTGCTGAAAAATCGACCCTTCTCCACATAGATGACCCTCTTCTTGTGCAAGAGATAAATCATTTAGCATCTTCACATAATCTGTAGCTTTTTGTCGACCACTGACAAATTGTAGTTTAAGTTTTCCTGGAGATGAGAAGACCCCCCCGATCATAAGAGATCCTCCTCCACTATGGTAATTTACTAAGCTTTTTGCTTAGATGTGGCACAAGGCCATATGAAAGGGGCACCCAATGAGACTCGAACTCACTCGTGTAGGTTTACTAGTAGAGCTTGCTAACCATTACACCACCAAAGGCGCCTATCCTCCTCCACTATGCCTTGTTGAGTAATTCTCTTCTGGAAAATTCTTTTGCATGCCAGTACTTCTGAAAGCCATCTGGACCGTCTAAATTGAATTTCTTTCGTCATTCTTTAGGACTCATGGTTTGATATTGACGAGCATATTCCAGTCATTTCTCTTTGTGCTTCATAGTTAACCTTGGACGATGAATTCTTTTCTTATGCTTAATTTTTTCGTTGTTTAAATGCCTTCTAATTGTTCCAGTACTGCAAGGAGCGTCCACTTGAGATTTTAATATTTTTAATGTTGACGAAGTTTTCATTTTTACTTATCGAACCATTTTCTCTTGCATTGTGGTGATAATTTTTCTGGCCTGTCAATCGGTTTTCTTATTCCATATTTATTTGGACTTTACAAGTAATTGCAGAAATAGTTTTACTGCATCCTAAGGCCTTCGAAATTTCTCTGAGATTTTCCCACTCTTTTCAAAGCTGTAATCTCGCCTTTCTCAAATTCAGTTAATTTAGTTCCTTTAGCTATTTACGTTTTTAGTAGTTTAATTATTTCAGTTTTAATAGCTTTAACAATTTTTTCAATTGAATTAAGTCTTTTTTTCTTTGGTTTTTATTGGTGGTCTTATATTTATGTCAGTAATAAATTTTAAAATTTAGCATGAATGCGAATATACGTATAAAGAATGAATTGAAATTTCTTTTTAGCTTAGATTTTAATGTCTCTTAACCTTATCTTTCATTTATCTGATTTTCATAATTCAAAAATAGTTAACAATATCTTTTTCTTCATTTTTAAGGGTGGTCTTATATTTTATCCAGGGCAATGTATATATATATATATATATATATATATATATAATATCACTATGCCTTTGCTTCGCAAAACGAAATTTATGAGTGTATTTCACACTTGTCGATGACTTCAGAGCTACAGATAAAGGTCTGTCAACTGTAGGTAACTCCTGTTTTGCGTCGCTACCTTTTTCCTTTCATCCAACAAGTGGATCTTTTATCCCATTAAACAAAGAAACCAACCGAATTATTAGCTGAATTCAGATCTGAAAGCTTCGGTATAGAATGTTTGATCTATTGTTAATATCATACTCTAAATTAAGTGTATTAACATTTTACGGGGTTCGCATAGAAAAATAAATATTCGTTATATAAAATTTTTCATCAACAGGTCTGGTACGTATGTGTCTGTGTCTGGGTTTGTGTGATGTGTGTGTGTGTGTGTGTGTGTGTGTGTGTGTGTGTGTGTGTGTGTGTGTGTGTGTGTGTGTGTGTGTTTTCAAGTGTAAATGAATAGAAAATTTTTGAATTAGCTATATATATATATATATATATATATATATATATATATATATTATGCCTAAAATTTACAATTCTCTATTTTTTTATATTATTTGATTTTTTTTTCTTTTGAAAATGTCATCTGGTTTGCATAGCTGAGAAATTCCTTTCATGATAATTTTCCTTTTAATTGTCAAGAGTAAAGTCTTTCTAGATTCTTCGTCCTCTCTGACTCTCTCTGTCTCTCTCTGTCTTTCACTCTCTGTCTCTCTCTCTCTCTCAGCGAACGTTCTTCTTTATGTTTTCCTTTTTCTCTAGGTCTCTTTTCTTCATATGGACGTCTTTTCTTTTTTCATTTTTTTTTTTTCAGAATTACCCCGCCTACAATATGGACTCAAAGAGACATTTCTAAATATAAAGAATTAGTGGAAACGTTTGGTTGAGACTAAAATCAAATGAGACACAACCCCTGAACCTAGACAGCTGTTTGCATACCGTGCTCGAATATGGCAAATTACCAATCATTACATTTGGCCGACATCGGCTGATCAAATTGCGCGACCATTTCTGAGCGGCAGTTCTTTCCTTCGTCGTCTGGCTCATTTAGTAAAAGAAAGAAAGAAAGAAAGAAAGAAAGAAAGAATGATCTATATACTTGAGTCATTTGTTTTGAGAGATCACTGAACTGGACATTGTCTAGTCCAGAAATCAATATTTACTTCCATTCACCAAGAATACTAGATTTTTTACGGTCACACAACTTTGACAAACACTGTTCACAACTAAAAATTTTTTGTTGGGGACTAGTGAATTCTTGGGAATTAGATTTTCAGGCTAATTTAAAACCACATTCGCTTTCTTCCTTTTCTCTGTGTAAATCAGTCATGGTCATACTGCGGTCCGCGGGGTACATGAGACACGCGGTGCTTTCTAAATAGACCACCTAAAACATCAATTTTTTTTATGTTTTTACCAAAAAGAAAAAAAATCAACTTTTCTATATTCCTTAGACTGATGATCATTTCTATGGTCTTCTGTTGTTAAATTGGTTGAGGGCCTTCCATGAAAAATTACTTGAAATTTTTATTGTTGTATGCCCAACTTCATGTAGAGTTGTCTCATGCGGCCTGCTTCTCGAAAAGGGTTGCTCATGCCAAGTCTAAATCAATTATTTTACTGCGATAAAGAGAAAATATATTTTACAAATGAATGAACAAAATTTAGATGAATGAATAAGTTTTATTTGGATCTTTTATTCTTATTTATCTATTGATTGATTTTTAATTTTTATCAATTTGATATGATTAAGAATAAACCAACCTGGGTTCAATCCCAGGTCGAGTCATACCAAAGACTTTAAAAATGGTACTTGATACCACCTTGCTTAACACTCAGCATTATAAGGTACGGTTCAAGGGTAAAGTGGAGCAATCCTGGGAATGGAGTAGCGCCCTCCCCTACACCTTGGTGTAGTAGCTATCGAAAAGGGAGCCTTCGGGTCAACCTCGACTATGGTCGCTAACTTTAACTTATTCAACATGGAGCAGCTAATTTTCAACCAAGGTTGCTAGCCTGAAAAATAAAAAAAATCACTCATTACCTTCTAAACTGATGTCGTAATATTAACGGGATATTTCTGAAAAACTCATATCATTTAGTAATCTAATAACTTGGTCAATTCTCATTCAAGTGAGCTCAAATTTAAAATCGGGTCCTGTGATAAGGTTCCAGTTCTGGAGCTCTGGATATTAAAATCTTTTCATTATCATTACTCCTAGACCCACTATGTTAAAAATATCATTGTGTACGAATTATTTATATAAAGAATCATCATCATCATCATGGAGTAAGGATTATCGTCATAGGAAATGGACACGGCGATACGAGTTCAAATCCTGGACGAGACTGATTGCATTTCACATAGCACTAATACCCTTGGGAAAAGTATGAATCCAATTATTCCCCCTCCAGCTAAATAGTAGGACAGACTAGGTTCTTCAGCCTTGGTGAGGCAACTAGTCTAGGAGAAGGAAAAACTCTGAATTCAAACCTGTCAAACTCCGCTTAAAAATTGAGCTTGTGTCATATCCTGCCCGAGCGGAGGGGTTGGTAAATAGGATCATCATCATCATCATCATGTCGTGCCGCCAGCACGGATATCCCTGACTCTCTCGCCACTCCTCTCAATCATTCATAACTTCTGGCAGGTCCTCAGAGCTACATCCCGTATCTTCACAGAGCTGCTGTATGTAGGCTCGAGCTAGTCGTCCTGCTTTTGCTCGGCCATATGTGGGGGTCCATTGGAGTGCATCACTTATGAGCTCGTCCCTGCTTCTCCAGCCACTACTGGAGAAGCAGGGACGAGCATGTCTAGTTCGTCTAACATGTCTAGTTCGTCTAACTTTGCAGGGACTGCATGTCTAGTTCGTCTAACTTTGATAGTTTTCGTGATGGAAGGTAGGTGGCCGTATAGTTGGGGGCTTTGTGGGGTGTTGCCTCCCGGACTTGTTCAAAATTGCTCGCAGCATTCTTGTGTAGTTGCCGTATAGCTTTTTCCCCAGCCGTTTAGTTAGCGTCCATGTAGTGCATCCATATAGCAGTATAGAGACGACCGCTGCCTGGAAGAAACTGCGTTTCATTTTATCGGTCAGGTCTGACTTCCATATGATCGATAGCTTATCGATATGAAGAATAGTTAAATAAAATGAATTGTGTACAATCATTTCTTGTTTCTTGAAACCATATAATTACTTGCAAAATGACTAACAACGTCATTAAATTACCAAATAAGTGTTGACATATTGGAAAACCAACCAACCGAGTGAATTTATTTTTAATGAGTTTTTTTTTTTATTTGTCTGTGATAGTTTTATTATTGGTCGTCTCTTGAAAATAACCATATATATACATATAAGAAATGTGAACCAGAAAAGTTTGTTTAAAAATTTGCTCGAAGCTATTAAGTCAAAGCAGATACATAACTTCAAAAAATATTATAATTATGAACTCTAGAAATTCCTTACCTATGGGTTGCACTATCATCCAACAGAAATGCGATAAAAGGAGCTAATCAACCGAATTTATAGTGTGGCGTATAGACACGCCGTAAGATCTCACGAGAACTTTTTTTCCCTCGTGAGAGTATCACGTATACTTAGATCTTAAAACATGACTCCACATAACACTGAATTCGGCTGACTACCCACTTTTCCCACATTTCCGTCAGGTGATTGTGCACACCACATGAAACCTCAAGTAACGGACTTCTAGTCACGCTATGTGTGTGTGTGTGTGTGTGTGTGTGTGTTAACGCAACAACTTCACACGAGCAGAATTTGACACAAGGTTATTTTTAAACGAAGTTTAATTGGTTTGATTTCAGAGTTTTCCCTCTCATATATATATATGTGTGTGTGTGTGTGTGTGTGTGTGTGTGTGTGTGTGTGTGTGTGTGTGTGTGTGTGTGTGATCTCACTTACACAACATCAATACATCCAGCTACGAACTACATTAACTGCAATCCTGCCTCATTACATGAAAGTTTCTCCATCCCTTCATTGGTCGCTCTTTCAAAACTGGCCACAATCGTCGCAAAGAATATCATATCATTTTCATAGGTTTTATGGATACCTAGCTTAGACTGACACGAAGACAATTTGTGAGGGAAAGATAAAAATGTTTAAAGATTGTGTTACAGCAATCATCTAGTTAGGAAGGGAGTGCATTTCACCCAACCACAAACACTGACCACTCAGGCCGGTAGGTTATACAGAATCATTTCAGCCATATTGCATGTTGTATATTCATAATTCTTCCAAAACTGTATTCACGTCATTAATGAAAAAACCTTCGGCATGATTTGATTTTTTCAAAACTATTCTTTAGAAGATTTAATACTTAGTCATTTGCATTAAACGTGACCAGAGACTTTGCCAATATCTAACTATTCCCTCCTTCCAGCAGTAAAATATTCTCCCCTTCTTCAAAATCTACCTGGTTTTGATACTTTCTTCACCTTTTCCCGCTGCAGAGAGGCAGGCCTCCTTCCCAAGAAGGTCGTGAGGCTCCAGTTATGGAGATCCGTGGAATGTGAAGTACTCCTTCATTGCTCTTACTTGTAGGTTCACCCTCACCTGGATTGGTAGAACCTTTTAGGGTCCCATCTACGGGTCAAATAGATCTATTTAAAAAATATTCGTATTCGATCGGAATACTTGATACCATATAACTCTAAATTATCTATATTAAGAATAGTTACTTGAAGCTATATTTCTTTACAAAGGATTGTTATGATTAGTTACTTGAAACCATATGTGTACAAATAAATGATTATTATTAAATAGAAATGATTACTTGAAACTCTATAATTATTAATATTAGATGGGAATACTTGAAACCATGCAATTATTTGATTACATAGAAGCACTTGACATAACCGTGAAAAAAAAACTCTTAAATAACTACAAATAAAAAGTAGATGTACAATGAACGCGATTCCTTAACCTCAAGACATACAATAACGCTAGATGTATTGATATGCTGCTCAAATTAATCAGTCAATAAATAAATCAATCAATCCCTTGCTAACGTTTTTCTACGTGTTCTAGCAAACACCCTGCATCTCCAAAGTACGTCTTTTATGCATAAAATCAACGCCGATATTGAGTTGTGTGCTTGTAAAATCTATGATACTTCCAAACTAAGAAAACAGTTGTTAAGGAGACATTGACATCACTTTTAGGTTGATTTTGTTCTATAAAGATTATCAAGAAATAGTTCTTTTTACTCCTTTGGAAAAATAAAATGAGTACATCCAAAAATTATGGAAGTAAAATCCGACAAATCCGTCGGATGTGATTATTTGTTTTCTTCTTTTTTGATGAATGCAATTTTTGCTCCAATGAATTTCGATCGTCTGCTGACGTCATCAGACGCTTGGAAATTCTACGCGGTGGCCTTTTTGGTCGACAGACACAATGGAGACGCCGCAAAATGAAGAATGTTAATAGCCGATCTATGCAAAGATTGAGTTCTGTCCAAGATTTGTAGAACGTGAGAGTGAACAAAACTGATTTAATGAGACTAAGGAAATAAAAGGTGTAGCGACTAAAATTAGTTTCCTTGAATTTTGAAAATAAAGAAGTAAAAAAGAATGCTATTTTTAAGGTCTCCACCCAAACTGGTGATAAGCTAATGCATTTTTTATTCTCTCCTTCTCCTCCCACACATTCTCTCTCCCCTCTCCTTTCCTTCACCTCACTCCAGTTTTCTCTACTCTCTCCTTCTTTTCTCCCTTTCTCTTCCCTCTTCTCTCTCAGTATTTCCTCAATACAAACGTTTATATGCGTATAGAATCCTTACTAACGTTTCTCGAAAAAAATTCTCAAACTCTTTCATTAAATATCAAGAGAATGGCGTCATGTTATATATGTATTTACTCAATCCCTCTGCCGCAGGCATATCAATCTTTTAAGTGACTGGTTTGAATTTAGTTTTCCCTCTTCTAGACTGGTTATCTAAGCAATGCTAAAAAACACAGTCTACCCTACTCTTCACCAATAGCTCGAGGTGGAAAACAGATAGATTCATGCCTTTCCCAAGAAGTGAAACGCCATCAGCTTCGCCCAGGTTTGAACACGTGTCACCGATTCTATTTCCTACGTCGATCGCTGTTACGCTAAGTGCGCCTCCACATATCAAACGGTCAGTTTTGTAAATACAGGTTTATAGTAAAAGAAATTGTCAAGATCACATGATTGACAAGTGACAATGTAAAAACGTTTAAATTTCAAAAGAATTTAGAAATTCGGAATCAGAATATTGTCATCGTGTCAACCAAACGGCTTGGCAGATAGTAGATTTTGACCCGGAGACAGATAGACAAACTGGAAGGCAAAGCTCAGACGGGACAGTCGAAGATCAAGTCCTGAAAGTCAAGGATAATATTATACCTTCATCTGATATTTAACTCTTCCAAGAACCTTGAAGATGGTTGGTTGTGTTTTATGGCATATCAACCATTGTAGGTTATTTAATGCCAAATCCTGTTCATATATATATATAAGTAAAGTTGGCGACTGTAGTCGAGGGCGACCAGATGGCTCTCTTTTCAATAGCTACTACATCAAGGTGTCGGGGTGGGGCGCTAATCCTGTCCCTGGATTGCTCCACTTTACCCTCGATGCGTACCTTTTATGGCTGAGGGTTAAGCAAGGAGGTATCAAGTACCATTTTAAAAGTCTTTTGTATGATGCGACCTTGGATTGAACCCAGGTCTCCATGGCGAACTCTCAAGCTACAAGGCCAATGAGCCGGTTATATATATATATATATATATATATATATATATATATATATATATATATACATGTGTGTGTGTGTGTGTGTGTTGCTCTAAAAAAGTCTAATATGTAATAACGTCTTTCCGACTGACTCAAACAATAAAACAAAATTTTATATTATCCCAAACTCAATACAACTAACCTCGTCATTTCGTTATAGATTACATTGGGCGCACTGAAGTGACTAGTCGAGACTGAAAAGTTATTAATCGAATAATTTGTAGTAACATAATTTTCGAACGAGCCAAAGCTCATTTGTTTGTTTACTTAAATGGTTTCAAGTAATGCTGTTCAATACTAATAACTCTAGTCAACATTATTCACTCATTTTCACACAGTAAAATCTTTTCAAAGCATTACTATCTAAGTGCTAATTATTCAATTTAATATCAGTCATTTATTTGAATACAATTAAATAGTGGATTACGTTGCACTTGGCGGAAAGATACTTTTGACCATGATTACACATGTAACCCTATAGGGTTCAGAGACCGTTCAGAAGGAGTTTATTACCTAGAGAGAAAAGAAATTGATGTGGATTTTAGAACAAAAGAGAAATACATTTCGAATGTGTACTAGCGTAAAATAGCAGTAAAAAAAGATGACCGCCATTAAGATTGCCTTGTGCCAGACTGCCCAGGATATAGAAGTGGAACGTAGACCAAGCCTTATACGAAAAACTGTTTCTGACAGAACTTGCAACTTATGAAAGAACTTTGAACATTTATATCGTCATCCACAGACAGACTGTTTCGTTGCATCACAACTCTTCAGTGTGGCTAGATACGCCAGATTCTCGAAACTAGAATCGAAACACAGCTGATTCATACGCCAACCCAAGATTCTACCACATAGCCACGAGGAAACTAACGTAAGCAAAAGAATTTAAAACGCTTCTGTGTCATAATTATTTTGTTTACATATATCCACTTAACAGCTACCGAGAGCTCAATTCATTCGAAGAGCCTTGCTTAACGCGAGTCGCAACTATTACTTACTTCGTTAGAGAGCTCAACCCTACGAAGGTAGGGGAGCATATATTGTCATCCACAGACAGACTGTTTCGTTGTTTATTCTCGAAGCTGGGATCGAAATCCGGCTAACTCATATGCCAACCAAGATTCAACCTCACAGCCACGAGTAAACTAGTGTAAACGAAAGGATTTTAAACGCTTATGTATCACATTTGTTGCGTTGACATATATCCGCTCATATATATATATATATATATATATATGAGCGGATACATATATATATATATATATACTTAGACTAGTTGCCTCACCAAGGCTGAAGAAATCAGTCCGCCCTACTATATACTCATAGCTGGAGGGAGAATGATTGGATTCATACCTTTCCCAAGGGTACTAGTGCAATGTGAAATGCAATCAGTCTCGTCCAGGGTTTGAACTCGTGTCGCCGTGTCCATATATATATATATATATATATATATATATATATATATATAAAAGTGGATATATGTAAACAAGAATATATATATATATATATATATATATATATATATATATATATATATTGCCTCACCAAGGCTGAAGAATTCAGCTTTGGTGAAGCAACTAGTCTAAGAGAAGGAAAACCTGTTAAACTCCGCTTAAAAATTGACCTTGTTTCATATCCTGCCTATATATATATATATATATATATATATATATATATATATATACGAGGTAGATACAATAGTATATATATATATATATATATATATATATATACGAGGTGCATTTAATAAGTTTCCAAACTTTTTTGTACAGGCATTTAAGATTGTCGTAGACTCTTGAAAGTTCAGTATGTTATTGCTATACATCTTATGAGATGACTGACCAGTTTTTATGATTTCATTTCCCCCTTTCTATTTAATGAGTTTTGTATATTGAATTTGTAGTTTACGTTTTTATCAATTTGGCCATTCATGTCTCTACCGATGACGAGAACGTTGTGTTTCGGGATGCAACGAATAAGGGAGGATAGCTCGTTATAGAAAGCGATGAGGTCAGTTTCTTCACTGACATTGGTCGGGCTGGAGATGATTGTTGCGCTTGGGTTGCCATTAAAACTAGCTATCATCATCCTCGTTTGTATTTTCTCGTTGCTATTTAGTGATTTTAGGGCCCGTGGTCCTATAAGCATAAAAATCGTGGCATTAACAGTTTTTCCATAAAGATGCAGAGACAAGCGTCCAACCATTGCTGATATCGTGATATTTAATATCTTCGCTAAAAATGTATCTGTGTTCTTGTGTACATATAATGTCTCTGTTATGATCTATCACCGAAGCTGTTAGCTCCGATAGTTGGCCTATTCTATTTAAAGTTCTAACGTTGAATGTCGCTATTTGCATTGTCGCTATTTGCATTTAGTAATTTTTGTTTTTGTTTGAGCTCTTTAGCTGATTTTTCGAACACTGGGGCCAGAGCTCCAATCTCAGCAGGCCGCACCCCTTTTTTACCCGCACGAAGAGCGATGCAGTTTGGACAAGTGGTTTGAGCGTGAGTCGTGGTAATCTTTCGATGGCTGTATTTTTATTCTCATCTATAGAAGCCACTCTTATAGATGAGCTGCAGTAGTTCTCCGATCGAACTATCTGATCCTGGCTGTTGAACCGAAGGATCCATGCACCCAGGACTTGGTTAGACATGGCGTTGAACCGTCATAGGGTTTGTCCGCTCGCCTTTACATCCACCGTGCTGCTTCCCATGGCTTTCGAAGAAAAAATCCTTTCCTTTCCCTCCTGCTTGGATTAAGTTTTGGTAAAAGTCCACAATTACTTTCTTTTTTTAATCTCATCAGTCCTTATTTATGGTTCTTTGCATTCTATTTTTCTAGGCATTCTAGGCATTCTAGGGTTCTAGGCATTCTATTTTTACACTAACTTAGGTTTTTAATTTCTAATAAAAGTCCAATAGTATTATCTTCTTTAACAAGGTTCAACTGTTACTTGGAATTACAGTATTTGTCTTTTTGCATTTACAGCTCAGATAATAAACAGCAGGATTAAAAAAAAATCTTTCATGCATTTTAAAATGACAATATAGTAAAAAAAAAAAAGCAGAATATCTAACCGTCAGTTGACCTCTGCCAAAAGTGGAGTCAATATGCCTTGTATATTTGGTAGTAAGCTATCATTTTTTTAAATTTAACTCAGTCCGTCCAATTCTTGGCTTCTAAACTTTTCCTCTTTTATACAGATCTTTTATACATGTGTTTTCTAGCGCTTGCGGGGAGAGGAATTAATTTTAAAAAACTTAACTATTTAATAAACTGGCTTTGTGTGCTGTTTTTTAACACCTGAATTACAATTTACATTATTAATATTTTCATTGCCTTCATTTACAAACAACAGGTTTTCGTATTTCTTGCAACTTGTCAGCTGAAAACAAAATAAGCCACGACTGTCCCACCATGAAAGTTTTTTTTTTAATTCAAAAGTTCAAATCAGATGCTGTTACCATATCGACTTCATTTTCAATTTAATAATTCATGAAAACTTGGTGAAAATCTACTCTACATATGGAATAGAGCCATCTCCTTATTAAATAATAAGCCTTTGAAATTACTAGGCTTGTTCATATACCTTGGTAGCAATATCTCATCAACACGAAGTGATGGGAATATATGCATAGGTAAAACAGGTTATCAACCATACGGAAATCTAATCTCCATGATAAAATAAAATGGGAATTCTTCCGAGTTGTAACACAACTATCCGGTTACACCATATGGACTTTAACGAAACACTTGAAGAAAAAGTTAGATGGGAACTACACAAGGATTTCGTGTGCTATTCTGAGCAAATCATGGTAGCAGCACCCCACAAAACAGCAACTGTAGCATTTTCTTTGGAGTATAGTTTACTTTCTTTTTGGACATAACCTCGTATATCGAAATATGCTAATTTTGAATCTTAACTAATTAAAAGAATTTTTAAGTAGCCCCATTTGGAAGCAGTTTTCACGTCTGCACGCTTTTTTTCTAACCGCTAATGTCTCCTATTGGACTCTAGTTTTAGCTTTTGTTTCATTGGTACGCATTCTGCTGTCGCTTCTAAGTGGGTATTGATGAAATTCTCATATTCGTCATTCGGAGTAGGTGTTTCTGATATTAGTTCTGTAGTACAACGAATTTGTTTCTTAGTGTTAATTAGTAATTAGTCTCTAATATCCCTGTTGCTAATAATTTTTAATAATTTTGCACATTATTACAATTTAAGCATTCAAATGAGTAATAAATATTTGGTTTGCTATGACGGGGTGATTTCGTTGATATTTCAAGGTTTATTCTGATGAGGATGTGAGAAATCATCGAAATGTTTACAAAGCCAAACACATTTCTTGATTGTAAATTGAACACTGATTATTTTAGAAGTATATTTTTCGGCGTTGTTTTATTTTCGTTATTGTTCATGATGCAACAAGAAGCCACTTGATATTTACAAGTGTTTAATGTTTTAAAATCAACGAAACAATATCATAGCAAATGACTTTTTTATCGAAGGGATGCGTTGGATCGCGTAGGCAAAAAGAAATGCACACACATATACACACACAAAAGTAAATTGATATAAATAAATAAATGTTGGTGTGGCTTAGAATAGAAAGCAATAAAATAGAAATGTAAATATAACTGTACAATGAATATGATTCCCTTGCTTTTAGGCATAAAATATCCCAAGACGGGTTGACATGCCGTTAAAATCAATCAATCAATGGAAGGTTCATCTATATGGCTTCTGCACACGGCATTAAGCAAAATGCATTACATTACCGCTGTAATTCGATCTTTTTCTTTTTTTTGCTTTTATTAGAGGATGTTGCAAAAGACAACACGATCACCAGACAGAATAGATTAATTTTTGCTATTTTTCCAACAATGAAAATTAATTTTGCTCAAAAATGAGTCATTTGAACAGAAATGGAAGATTGCGTGTAATAAGAATTTTTAATGGAATTCGAAGGTGCTTGAATAAAAATCAAATAACATATGAAATAAGAAGGTTTCTTTAAAACTTTCTTTCGATAGAAAATTAGTAAAAATTGGTTTACCTTCTTTAGATTGTATATGTAAATGAATAGAATCATCTATAAATAACAAAAATTCAGTAAATTGATTAATTCTTTGTAGGGCGTTTCAAAAAATCATTTGAGATATGCAGGTTGTTTCAGAAAAATTGATATCATTTCGTAATCCAATAATTCAACCAATTTTCCTTCAAATGATCTCAAATTTTAACAACGTGAGTAGAAACAACTCAAAATTCTGTTTAATGATTAGTTTCCATAACACCATAAATTAATTGACAATACAAATAAATAACGAAACTTCTTTGAAAACACAACAACGAAAGGTTTATTATTATAGCAGAAGTAAACGAGTCAGAGTGAGAAAAGGGTTCTTTTTTGGTGTCGCCGAGTTTGTAGGAAGTGTGTCACTGTTGCAAGTAGCTCGTGTGACTGGCCGCAGGGCTGATTCTTTGGTGTGTGTAGCTAGTAGCAGCGTGCACTTCAGTGAAGATCTTCCATGTGGAATGTCCATTGGAGAGTACGGGAGAAAGTCACTTGTCGTGACTTCCTAAAAGGGCAAGAAAATTGTTCTAGAGAGGAAGAAGGAATCAATGCGCTCTGTCCCTGATTGGTCAGTGTGTGGCCGAATCGCTTGGCGGGGGCATTGACTGCTACAAATGTTTTAAATGATAAGCCTTTGAAATTACTAGGCTTGTTCATATACCTTGGTAGCAATATCTCATCAACACAAAGTGATGGGAATATAATGGCATTTCTATACCTGCAAAGAAAAAAAATCAACATTAAACATGGAATTTGGAGTTGTTTCGACACCTGCTTTTAAAATTTTGAATTATTTTTATGTGAATTGGTCAAGTTGATAAATTAGAAAATGATATCAGTTTTTCTCAGATATTAAAAAATGTGCTCGTGTATTCACCGATGACTTCTATGTTGATGATAGCTGATCTTTTGATAGAGAAGGGAAAACGCAAAAACACAATTTGCTTCAAATATAGGACATATGTTTCATTTCCCCATTTAGTTTATAAAGCCATGTAAGTATATTAAAATGGATAATAAACGCAATGGGCAGTGTGGATTCTTCGTTCTAGTAAGAACCAACTTTTCTGCTATATTCTCGCCCTACCGTTGATCAACTTGTATTCCTAGCCACCACAAAGTGAGAATCCAAATACCCAGCTTTTTTTATTGGGGTTTACTTCTGCCCTGCGTGGATAGCATCGTTTGAACACCCTGCCACCACTTAAATGACTGATCGAGTCTAGTAACTTCCACAAGTACTAATTTACTGCTGTTTTCAGTCCGGAGTGCACCATCAAGTATATATTTGCCCGAGTCAACTGAAAGAGATTGTGATCTTTGTTAACTCGTTTGTCTTCAAGCCACTGGATTTTTTTAAATAACTTATAACACCACGTGACCAGCTGTATTGACCCTTGGAAGATCATTTAGAATTCCCAAAACAATTCCATCGAGATTCTATACTGTATTTTTGTAATAGCATCCATCAGTCTCACGAGATCCCTTGGATCTCTTCCTGAATCTCGGCTCAGTCCTAGAAAAGATGGTTGAAGACCGACAGCTGCCCATCCAGCAGGTCTTCCCTCTTCCTGACATCGATTTTGTCAAAAGGAAGAACAATGTGCTAACTAACTTGGTATCAGTACGAGGCTAAAGACAATGTCAGACAGCCTTTTCGAATTCCAGTCCCGAGTTTTTAATTAAGAGTTTTCCTTTCTAAGACCTGTTGACCTTCCGAGACTAAAGATTCCAATCTGCCCCACTAATTATCCCTTTTCCCCAAGGGCATTAGCGCATAGTAAAACGCAAACAGCCTCATCCACGATTTGAATTTGGCTTTCCTAGTCCATTTCCAGTGATGATAAACGTTTCGACATTCGCACCAGTTGAGAAGTAGAGAATCTTCTTTATTTCAGAAATATCTTTCTATATCGCCCTTGAATAAGTACACCTCTAACAAAAAATAAAACGATAATTTTCTTCCAAACTAGAGATACCAGAATTTTATTCTAGTATTAAAGAATTCCCTACGGGCCTCCCATGCGTCTGTGGTCGGAAATTTAGGTCCCAAAACGGAGCGAAGATTCATCAAAGAAAAATGGGTTGTGTTTCACTGACAGCGTTTCTGGAGCAGCGCTCTGCCAAAATAGATAAGACGTCGGAAAACCAAATCCAGGATACATACCTCAATGCCGAATATATCCTAGCTGCTGATTCAAAGGATGAGACGCAACCCGTTTTGCCAAGAATAAAATTTCCACCGGCATCCAACTCGAAAGCTTGATGTATACTTGATAACATCATAAGCAAGACTTTTCATAAAGAACTGGGAAATAAGGAATACAACCAGCGACTAAATAAAAGTAGCCAAGTTATCTACAAGGTCTGTAAGAGAATTTATAGGGTGAAAGAGAAAAATGATAAACTACCTGTCAAAAAGAACAGACGTCAAAGAATGATACAGGATCTCAAAATGAAGAAGAGAAATCTAAAAAAAAACAAATCCGTTTCGCCGACGTCTACAAAAAAGAGGGTCTGGCAAGACCTCAAAGAAAAAACACAATACTCTTAGCAAGATAAAAAATCTGAGGAAGAGACCAGTGAAACGAAGGAAAGCGCAAGAACGTTTTTTCCAGGAACTATACAAATATACGAGGAACATATTTGATCAACCGAAATCAAGACACGGGTTAAGATTCACCCAACGTGTGTCCTGGATATGACACTAAGCAATCTGATAGTGAGGCTTCAGTAATGCTAGAGCTTTGGGAAAAGTGAATCAAAGTATAAATTTTAAGGTAAGTGATCAAAGAATCCCCACTGTGTCAGAAGAACCGTTGAAAAGTTTGAGGCGTTGATTTGATGAGTCCTTGAAAGGAAAAAAACATTAGGAACATTACAAGAAGTTTTCTATAAGATCGATCGCTGTTCATTACAAGGAAAATTCAAGGTTTGGTGTCTGCAGCATATATTTATAGTTATATATATATTTGTTGTTATGGCCCTCTACTTGTATACAAAATTGCTAAAAGTTCAGTTGAGATAAACAAACATACCTGAAAATAGTTGGGTTTATTTCCAGGTTTGTTTGATGCTGCTTTGTACTGCAGACAAGCAAAACTAAAATTACCATCCAAATCAATTGTGGAGGAATTCAAATCCCAGTAAATTAGACTTCAAATTAAGTTGGATTACTCAAAGGATAAAGTGATAAAACCATTAAATCATGCACTGAAAATAAGAAAAAAGTGGAAAGTCAGGGCGGGATACCATAAGAAGTGTTAAGTTCAACCTAACTTTCAAGGAAATCATTGGACACACTCAAACAAGGAAACAAGAGTTGGGAACGAATGAAAAGTAACAATGATCAAAAACTACTGGCAAAAATCGCCGAGATATGATCATTCAGGATGTAAGGAGCGAGGTGGACAATAAAAGATTCCTAAAAGGAGTCCAACAAACCCACCAATTCCAATGGTCAAATTGGGAGGAGACTTTGCAAAAAGTTTGTTACTTGGAATGCCATCTGGCAGATGGCTCCTCTCAGACTGAGTTTTCTAATACGTTATACATATGACCAGCTTTCTTCTAAAAACAATCTTTTTAAAGGGAAGAAAAAAAGCGATCCTACCCGTCCCCAATGTAATGACAAACCACAAAATTGGAGCATGTCCTCTGTATGACTGCTCTTGGTAATGGAAAATATCACTGGAGGCACAATAAATGAGTTGGTCAGATTTATAAAGAATTATATGAAATCTGAACCAATTATATCGACCCAGAAATTTGTTGCCGAGGCGGGCAAAATATACGCCGGTTCTAAGCAAGTAATGAAATATTGAACTCTACCAGGTCAAAATCTTCTTGGATCAGATTTCCATCTGCCGACCTACCTGGATGGCATAATGATTACCCAAAAACAATATCTAGTAAGAGTCTGCGATCTGATATTGTTCTTCTGTCACAGGCGAACCTTAAAATTATTGTGGTAGAATTATCAAAGCCATATGAAACCCGGATGGAACATGGCCACGAGTATAAAACCAGGATATATGAAGATCTCAAAATTGTGCTGGATCATGAAAGCCGTGGAAATGGAAGCAAGAGGATTCATAGCAGGCACCCGGTACCAGTTTCTGTGTCAAATCGGAATCAAGGGGCGTAATAGAGTCAAATGTATATGACTATTCATAGAAGTAACGGAAGATAGTTCCATGTGGATATGGCACAAACGAAATATCCCGTCAAACAATTCAAAATAAAAATCGTTAAACCAACACTTGATCGCGAATGCATAAGGAGATTTATGCAATATTCTCATAACGCACGCAGGTACTTTTTTCAAATCACAGTTCACCGTTACACTTCTGAATCTGCACAACTTAACAAGGCCTCAATGATAAATACATTTACATACAGTGAGGGGGCGGTGTGCAATTAAAACCGTTGAGGGGAAGGCCCCGAAACGGTGCACATTCTCTCCTGATGACCCAAATACTATTTATCGAATAAGAAAAATATATAAAGCCGAAAGAAAATCCCATTGTATCATTCGGTGGATTGAGAATGGTATGAGTTGCATCTGACTCTCCGTTCGCTTTTTGGTGAGTATCAATTACTTATAAAGTAATTTCTTTCTTCTTATGGATCAATTTTTTTTTTTTAATTTACATCATAAATTTTTAGTTGGATTTAGATCCGAACTTTTCTCTGGCCATGTCATTGATTTTATATGCTTTTCCTGAGTAAAAGCTTTAATCTCCTTTAATCTCGAAAATGTATGACGGGGGTTTAGCATAGGTCGCGTAAATGTATGTATATAGATGGATGGGTGTGTATAGTAGTATTTAAAGGATAGCTAAGAAGGTTAGTAGATTCTAATAAATCACAAAACAAAAAGAGTGGGATTTTTCGATAAAGACGAAAGGATTAATTTTTCAATGACCGAAATAAATTAAAGTCTTCGGCGCTAGATAAGCGATGATTTTCCTAAAATTCTTTAGTTTTCTACAAAAGAAAATGGTTTTCGCTTCTGGAAGTCCAGACTGCATATATTCAAGGAAGTACTCAGATGAGTGGCAATCCGACCAATGATAGTCTGATTGACCATGGGACTGGAGTCTTCCTCAATTCACAATAATTGGTCACGAGAAGTACATAGACAGCAGAGGAGTTAGGGGCTGGCAGTTAGACAAAATGGGATAGGAAACTAAGCAAGTCTTCGTCTTTCGTCCACATCCTGATAACTACCAAGTCCATATTTTGAAGTGACACCTCACCAAGATAAACTAAAAGAGAGCTTTATGCAATTAAAACATTATTAGGGGTTATTTATTACGAAATTCTGTAACATTAAAACTATTTAACCAAAAATAAAATTGCATGAATATATATATATATATATATATATATATATATATATATAAGGGTTATGCTTTTTTTCGACTGAAATATATTCATATTACTAGTTACAGAGCTTCAATGCAGTAAAAAT
This sequence comes from Sepioteuthis lessoniana, assembly GCA_963585895.1. Taxonomy (NCBI): domain Eukaryota; kingdom Metazoa; phylum Mollusca; class Cephalopoda; order Myopsida; family Loliginidae; genus Sepioteuthis; species Sepioteuthis lessoniana. The sequence continues at coordinate 14,460,064 of OY757911.1, forward strand.
ACCTAATAATATCCGTTTTGATTGTACGATATTCCACGAGTAATAATAAAAACTTGGTATCTTTATGTCATAACGAAGAAAATTAACTTTTAAACTATTAACTGTAACATCCATTTTCAACCTTGTCAGTGGTCTGTCATGTAAGCATCTATTTATATACAAGCACATGCGTACTGACAGTACTTATGTATTTATTCATCCCATTGATCTCATTTTATTTTCTAACCAATATCTACAGTTACCACTGTATCCATATATAAATTAATAAATCGCCCAATTTACATATCACGTGATAAATAGGCTCATGTACATATGTTATTACTTCTTCGGTATTTGTATTTTTTTTTTGTATTTTTTTATGTATTTTTGTTTTTAACGCATTTTTCTCCAAAAATCAATCACGGAAGCGTCATCTGTCGAAATCAGGGGTTTCAAACACGCGGCACGCATGGCAGAACAATTTTCGAGAACAATAAAAAGCAAGTAAAGTTGGCGAGGGTGACCAGAAGGCTCTCTTTTCCATAGCTACTACACCAAAGTGTAGGGGAGAATGCTACTCCTTTCCCTGGATTGCTCCTCTTTACCCTTGATACGCACCGTATATTGCTGAGTGTTAAGCAAGGAGGTATCAAGTACCATTTTTAAAGTCTTTGGTATGACTCGATCTGGGATTAAACCCAGGTCTCCCGGGCCATTGGGGAACACTCTACCCACTAGACCAAAACAATATTTTCCTAAAACTTGGTAATTTCTCTCTCGCTTCTGACCATGTTTCTCCTCAAAGAAGAGTTGAAAATATTCTGATGGCTCGATTGATTTCATTTCAAGATCAAAATATGAAAAGTATAAATTATCAAATGTTATATACATTAAAAAAACATTCTTACAAAGAACATCTGTGGTCGAAATTATTTAAAAAACCTATTGTGGAGGAGGGTTGACATAATTTTTTTATAATATGAGAAGAGTTAGATTTGACAACTTTTGGCGTGGAAAGTGTACTTAATATTATAGATTACTAGCACACACTATAGAACATGAAGAAATTTCCTTTATGCCATAACGTATGAAGAAATAAATTTGTCAACTCATATTGACATGGGAAAGGTATACCTACGATGACTGATAATACACACCAATTGGGAAGCATAGAAAATGTTTGAGAGTCGATTGGTAAATAAACAGAAATTGTATCAGTTACTTCTTTAAATGGGATTAAACTTTGCATATCGTTTAAGTTTTCTCTGTTTTAATATTATATATATATATATATATATATATATATTGCAATTTACCGATGACGAAACGGTATTTATTAAACGTGAAAATGGAGAAAGAAAAATGACCAAAAGCAAAAACGTAATTAAGAAAAATTTGAAACGGAAAATTTCATCCCCCCTACCTACATTTGGCACTAATTCACCTATGCCACTAATCGTAATAGGTAGAGTGTTCGCCAATGATCTGGGAGATTGGGGTTCAATCCCAGGCCGAATCATACCAAAAACTCAAAAAATGGTACTTGATGCCTCCTTGCTTAACACTCAGCATTATAAAGTACGGATCAAGAGTAAGGGGAGCAATCCAGCTATTGAAAAAGGAGCCTTAGGTCGCTCTTGACTACGGTCACTAATTTACTTACTTACTATCTATATATCGCCCTATTGCCGGAGTTTTTAATCAACCATAAAAAAGTAAGACTCGACCCCAAAAAGAGGGACCCTGGGTATAACATAAAAATACATCTGATGGTATGGCTCCGGTTCTGGAGATCTTGTTGAGTAACCTTTCATTGCCATTATTTCTGGTTCCACTAACCTCTAAACATAGAATAACCTTAAACAGTTTGACATGCCATTAAAAATCAATCAATCACTATTGTATTTATTTTGATGAAAAAATAAATCAGTTGCATTGCAGATTAGCATAATAAATGGTAGAAATTACGCTCCCCATCACACTTTAAGCCCTCTGTACCCCTCCATTATGACGTAATGGCCCTTTTGAATCTTTGATTTTATACTCTGGTCGAAATTGGGAATTTGAAAAATCGTCGGTTGGTGTTGCGTCACTTAATGCTTGAGAGTTGACTTGAAAAGCTCTTTGGCTAACCAAGATACTCACATGGAGTGTGACCAAATGAAGTTAATTTTTCAATATAGTCCCCCTACTTTCATCGGTGTTGCAGTGCTTGGATCCCATTGGTAAAAAAAGTCATCGGCAGCAGATATAACGTTATTATCTGAAATTTTCAGCAATACCCTTCTATGTCTGTATTGACTAAAAAAGGAGAAAAAGAAACTCAAAACTGAGAGAGAGACAGAGAGACTGAGAGAGATTTTAGAAACGCCCTGGGGTGTATCTGTAAAATTTTTGCCACTGAACCAAATAAAATTTGTGCAAAATATACGTCAATTTTTGTTTAAATATTTTTATTATATGTATCAATTTACAATTTCTCAGGGCGAAAAAGAACATTTGAATAAAAACACACCTACATTTTCAGGTCTGGTCACCATTGGTGGTAATCTTGGAATTTTTTTAACCTGTACAATATTTTCAGAAATAACTGGAAATATAGCAAATATTATAAGAATATTCAAATGACATTTTAAAAGAAATTTAATAAACAACAGTTATTTCTTAATTTGCATGTACTTCCGTGAACAAAAAGTACAGAATGAGAACACTTAGAGGATGTTTCCCGTGTTTTTTATTTAGCAGTAAATAAACAAATAACAGTTAAGATGCAAAACGTTTTTTTTATTAAAGAACAGAACATTCTGGAACATAAAATATTCCTTAAACAAACCAGATTAAATTATTTAGATTATCAGTATATTTTTCCAACCCAAACAGAGGAAAATATTTTAAAATAACCCAATATTGAGGAAAATATCATAGAATTCATTAATATAAAGATTAGAATTAATACTAAGTTACCCCTCCTAAATCTTTAATTCATTCGGAAATGGATTTCACTCATTTAAAAGAATGTTCTCAATCAAAGTGGATCCAACCTTCTTATATGGCACTTTGGTGGATAGAATCTTCTTATGGACCATTTTTACAATTTACATTATAAATTTTTAGTTGGATTTAGATCCGAACTTTTCTCTGGTCATGTCATTGATTTTATATGCTTTTCCTGAGTAAAAGTTTTAATCTCCTTTAAAAGATGTATGACGGGGGTTTAGCATAGGTCGCGTAAATGTATGTATATAGTTGGATGGGTGTGTATAGTAGTATTTAAAGGATAGCTAAGGAGATCGGTAGATTCTAATAGATCACAAAACAAAAAGAGTGGGATTTTTCGATAAAGACGAAAGGATTAATTTTTCAATAACCGAAATAAATTAAAGTCTTCGGCGCTAGATAAGCGATGATTTTCCTAAAATTCTTTAGTTTTCTACAAAAGAAAATGGTTTTCGCTTCTGGAAGTCCAGACTGCATATATTCAAGGAAGTACTCAGATGAGTGGCAATCCGACCAATGATAGTTTGATTGACCATAGGACTGGAGTCTTCCCCAATTCACAATAATTGGTCACGAGAAGTACAGCAGAGGAGTTATGGGCTGGCAGTTAGACAAAATGGGATAGGAAACTAAGCAAGTCTTCGTCTTTCGTCCACATCGAGATAACAACCAAGTCCATATTTTGAAGTGTCACCTCACCAAGATAAACTAAAAGAGAAATGGTCATCAATGAAGAAAGTCATATGTGTGTATTCTAACATGCATTTTTGCGTCTTTGTGTGCGTGTGTGTGTGTGTGTGTATGCATGTGTGAAGCTGACTCGTGGCTTGTAGGTTTTCGACTAAAATCAGTGGCCGATGAATCTCCTTTTGAAAATAAACACGTGAAGGAGGGCCATCAGCAAGCCGGAGAGACTTGGTGGGCCATATTGATTAATACAACACAATTACGTTCAAGGTTTTAAAATTTTCCTTTGATTTTCCTAAGGAAGAATGACGTAGTCACGTGTTGATTAGGTGTATGTCATTAGTGATTGTGAATCTGCAATATTGCGCGCACGCGTGTGTGTGTGTGTGTTATTGTTGTTGTATTGTGATGTGTAATGGAGTTGATATGGGAATTAATTATAATGTGAACGTTTTCACCACAACTAATGAACCTAGGTGAGTGTGGGATATTCAGTTCGGAACGGTGCGTTCAAAAAGCAGAATTTTCAAAACGGCATCAGCAAGCTCTCCGATTGATCCAAAAATAAACAATCAAACACAATTTTCGGGTGCTGATGTAAGACACTGTTTCAATCCCGAGCGAATAACAAAATTACTTTCGTCATTCGACTTCCGGTTTTCATGGTGTGAAGCTATTTGTCAAATAATGACCTGTCCGAAACAATGATCTTTTTGACATGATATGCAGAAAGATATTCAAAGTAAAACTGAATATAGTTCTTTAAAAAAAAACTGTACGCCAAGGACATTGTTTTATAACTAACAGTTTATCTAACAATCTATATCTTGCATTGGATTTATTAAATAAGTATGTCAAAACTCCCATGGCAGCATAAAAATTGCTACACGAAAATTCATGTAGAATAGAAAAAAGTGAAATACCGTCATGGTTAATGTCCACTGCATTTGAATTCCGTTCACTTTCGATAAGCTTCAGGTTTTCTTATCACAACCCACTGACTTTACCGCAACTCTACGACTCCCTCATTTCACGATTTTCTACCCTCCGATCATTGAAGATTTCGGGTCTTACTTGCATGATATCTCCTCATCAGGGCGACCCATCCCGATCTGTATTTAAAAATTATATAGTTCTACCATTAAAAGAAAATTCGATTATTAAACATGAATTTTTACTATTTTCACTTAAAATTTGTTTCCGTGTGTATTTACCCAACCCTCTCCGATACACAAGCAGAAAACGATATCTGGTCAATTTTTAAGCGGAGTGCAGTTGGCTTTGAATTTATAGTTTCCTTACAAACGCTAAAGAACCTAATCTGCCGATCTGCTGAGAATTATTAGGTTTATACCTGTTCCAAGTGTATTAACGCTAAGTGAAATGCAAACAGAAACATGGGTCTCTGAATCTATTTCCTAAGACTATAACCGTTACACCACGAGCGCCTCCAAATTTCTTTGCGTAAGTTTTAGCATCCAGTCTATATATTGTGTATCTATTGAAAATAAATAAAAAGAAATTGTCAGTGATCAGAAGTTAGTAGAAGTATTATTGATAGAAAATTGTTAATATATTTACTCAATCCCTCTACATGAGCAAGATTGGTCACTAGGTCAATTTTTAAGCGGGATTTAAAAGGTTTAAATTCATAGTTTTCCTTCTCCTCGACTAGTTGCCATAACAAGGTTAAAGAGCTTCGGCTACCTTTCTATTTATCAATTGTTATTAAAACGAGTTAGCGTTTCATGCCTTTTCCTAGGGCATTTGCGCCAAATGAAATCCAGCTTCGTCCAGGATTTGAACTTGGAACTCTGATTCCATTTCCAATAACAATAACCATTACGCTTAGTGCACTTCTTACTTTTATTCAGGTATAACGACTGACAAACTATACAACACATTCTCATAGAACTTTTTAACAGACGTTCAAACTAACATAACTCAAATATTATTACTTCTTTGTTTGAATTAAGTGGTTGTGGTAGTAGTAGTAGTAGTAGTAGTAATGTTCACGAAAGAAACTTCGTTAAAATTACTACTACTATTAAAACGAGTTAGCGTTTCGTTTGTCGCACGCACATGCTGGCCCTGTCAGTATTCCTTCTAAAAGTAGCAATGTTATTTTCAAAAGTTCTCGAGAATTTAGTAACATGAGAACATCCATGTATCTTCTAACTGCTCCAAAAGTAATTTGTTTTATATCATTTTAATGTTTGACATCTCTACTTTCTCAAGTCGATGTCTTGGGGCCCTCACAAGAAATAATCCAAATGGACAAGTATCTCCTCCAACTGATATTAGCGCAGGTCCTAATGATAAAACCAAGCAGAATAGTTAAAAGCGTCTTTACGAGCTTTCAACGCCAATATTCTTTAGTGTGGTTCTTATCTCAGAATAATTCGTATCAAATTTTCCTTCATTTTGTACTTTAATTTCAACCAAAAGATTAACAAGTTCTTAAAATCTCTTTTGAAAGCTTAAACAGATTTCATAGATAAGTAAAAAGTCTCCACCAATAAGTAAAAAGAATTTTTCACACCGATTTTACTGTTATTCATTCTTAAAATCACACTCATTGAGGCAAGACTCCCATCAAAAAAAGTGAGTGTTATGAGTATGACATGTAACTGCTTTTGAAGAGCAGGCTCCAGTTCTGGAGATCAGGGTAGTGTGGAGTTATCTTTTCATTGCCATTATTCTCAGGTTCTCTCTTATCTAGAGTGGTAATACCTGTTCTGGGTTAAATAAATCTGCTTAAGAATTATTTGTATTTGATTGAAATACTTGATGACATATAACTGAAGATTATTTGAATTAAGAATCGTTTCTTGAAGTCATATTAATTTACTAAGGAAAATCATTATTACATAGGATTATTATTATTAGTTATTTGAAACAAATAATTACTTTCAAATTATCGTATATTATTATATAATAGATGTGTGCAAATTATTATATATTATTATATAATAGATGTGTGCAAACAAATTATTTGTATTGGTTTGGTTTCTTTGTTTAATGGGTTATTTAATGCTAAAGCCATCATTGTAGAAGAACAGCTATGAAACTATTTTATCTATTGCTAAGGAAATAAGGGGATTCCTACATTTCCCAAGATTATAAGTCTGAAAATCAACACAATAGCGGGATTGAAGTTCGAACTTGATAACTTCAAAGCCGCAGTCCAGCAATTGACGCAATGGAAATTCCCTCTATTAGATAGAAATACTTGATATCGTATAACTCTGTACAAAACCTCTTAAGAGACTACACAAAAATATAAATACGAACGTACAATGAACACAATTCCCAAAACTCCATAGAGTTGAATCTCTTATGCCACTCAAAAACTGATGCTCGATTCATGCAAGATGCTCCAAAACCAGAATTTTATTGCATATCGTTCTTCTGAAGTGTCCTCAAGTCCAGATTGCATTTTTGAAATTCACCAGCTGCGACAATCAGGCTTTCCAATTGCTGCTGTAGCTGTTGATTTGAACCTGAAATGCACCACGTATATGCATCCACATGCAGCCTCTGGGCGTATGTGAACGAGTGAATGTGGGTATTGTATGTCTGTATCTATGTAGATGTATGGATCATTGTCATCATCATCAAGTCGCACAAACAAGACGGAGTTTCCTGGCTCTCTCGTTCTCTCTCTCTCTCTCTCTCTCTCTCTCTCCATCCCTGTCATCCATCCTCTAGGCTGAATCTTGTGTCCGCAGTAAGCTGATGCAAATAAATCCTTACTGATCGGCCAATACAGGTACGTCCATTTGCAGGAGTTTCAAAGAGAACGTCACTTGTGAGTTCGTCGTTGCTTCTCCAGCAATGCCCTGCATGTCTTGTTCGTCTTAATTGGATGGTAAGTGGCAGTACAGCTGCTGTTTTGTGGAAGTTGCTTTTAGAATTTGTACAAGACTGCACACATCATACTTGTATAGTCCCCATCGATCTTTTTCTATATGTATTTTGGTAGCAACCATGTAGTGCATCCATATGGATGGACACAGGGGCAACTTGGAAAAATTTCGTTTTATTTTATCGGATAAAACAGGTTTCCATATAATCGATAACCTGTCAATAACATTCCACGCCTTTGCTAGAAGTACGTTGACATCACTTTCAGTAGATGAGATATTGCTGCCGAAGTATTTGAAATTGTTAACTAAATATAGAGATTTTCCACTTCGAGTGGAGATAGTTACTTTTTATTCAAAACACATTAACTCTGTTTAATTTACATTCACGTAGAGGACAATGACTCCTGCTGCTTACTCTAGGTTAGGCAGTAGGGACTCTACGTGAAGCGCTAGATCATCTGCGTAGTCTGCGTCTGTCATAGTGTATAATAGTATCAAAAGCAGAGTTAAATGAGTCAAGGAGGTCGGCAGATTTTAATTGATAAGATGGAATGAGAAGAATTTCTTAATTGGAGTAAACTTTTTAACATCCGTTAAAAAGAGAAATCGTCGGTGCTAGTACGGTCAAATGTCAATTGATAACGGTACCATTTTCCAAAGTACTTTACTTCTAGGAGTTCCAAACGAAAGGTTTGTGGAGGGGGGTCGCTCCTGGAAGCTTAGATTGCAAATGCTCAAGGAAGCAATCTGGAGATGAGTGTCAGAGCAAGGTAATGGCGGTTAGGTTGACCGTTGAACCAGGTTCCTCTCTGCCTCATTTCGTTGGTTGCAGAAATAATATAGACAGCAGAGTTAGCTGATTGTTAGACAGAATGGGATAAGAAGCAAAGTTTTCGTCTGCCATCCTTATCGTAATAGGAAAGCAAGTGCTGGCAAGTATTTTCTCGGAATTCGTTTTTACTTCTTTTTTTTTTCTTTGTTGGGCTTGAGCAGTTACGACCAGAACTGGGTGGTCGATAGATCGTTTGAAAACAATCACATCGCGAAAGGAGAGACATCGGCTTGCTGGCGAGTATGAGTTGGCAGCAAAGAAGATTGCCACACAAATTGTTTAATGTACTTCTTTATCACACGTTTGTTGACAGAAGTGTTCATAGATGTAACATGAATCTTTAAATATGAAATAAAACAGAAAATGCTGGTTTCATCGCTTGAATCGAAGTAGATATTAAATTAAATGTAACGAATTTGTCTTGATCGTTGTCTTCACATTTTCTGTTCCACCTCTTTCTTCTATGTCTCTTCCTCACAGGAAAAAAGGGAAATATACCCAGTGAGGAGTCTACTGAATTGATGAACTTCAATTTGGTTTCTTTAAATATAGCTAAATATATGTGAATCATTAAAATGTCTTCTTTGGTCTTTAAAGACGGCCAGTAACTGGTCAAGAAATACCATATTAAGTCACGTGATATCTTTTTCAATGCTCGCCCTGCATTTTTAAGTATCCAAATTATTATATCGATTCTTGGCGATTTACTTTGTAGTGGAAGCTATAATACCGACAAGCGACAATAAGCCTTGAACTGATGTAATCGTCCAGAAGTACTAATTCGTGCTAATCGGGAAATGTGAGAAGTAACATAACAATCGAAACTGCTTGGGTCCATTCTGGATCAAATCAGCCTTCCTTTATATAGCGAATGTCTCATTTTCTGATTGGTCAGAAAATATTTTCATGACTCCTCTCTCTCTCTCTCTCTCTATATATATATATATATATATATATGTCGTCCCAGAAGTGGGTGCGTGGAGCCGGTTGAATTTTGGTCCGTCTTTGCCATATGTTCGGCGGCTGTTGAGATGAACACTTCCGTTTGGATCATTGTGAGAATTTTCGACAGTTTACAACTTTGTTGTGTTCAATACATACAGAATTGTCGATTATTTTCTCTTTTTTAAGAACTATTTTCCGATGAACCGGAAGAATGTAGTGACTGCAGTTATCACTGGAAATAATGTCCTTATAAAAAAAAAAAAGAACAGCACACAAAAAGTATCTCTCTTTTCAGCCGGCATGAAGTGACATCACGTCTATTTCAGTGCACTAATCAGGCACAACCTGGAAGCCTGTAGCATAAACCATCTCCATAAAATAATCAAAAAGCCGAAGAACTTTTTCGCTTCATCGCCAATGCTCAAACTTGATATCTTTTTTTGTTGTTGCTTACTTATGTGTCAGTCCTAAATTCCTTTAAGGATTAAGTTGGGTATTGTACATAATATTCGGAACTGAAATTTTTGGTTCACCAGTCGGATTAGAAGTAAAATATATTAGATCTGTTCTCTTTGAATACCAGACTTCTATTGTTTAGCAGGGGATAGCTGGTCAGTTTGAGGATTCCGCCAAAATCTAGTGAGATTTTGGCGGAATCCTCAAACTGATATATAAATAAGCAGTTCAATAAGGAATACTAAAAGCATTTATATACACTGTGCACAAACGAAAACATATACAAATTATTGCTTATGTGGGGGGAGTATGTAATTTGGTTATTTCAGTAGATTGCTCTCTAAATTATTCCCACCACAAATACAACACAAAACATTACAATCGCGCAAAAGAAATGGAATAGAACACAACGAACATTAAATAACAAACAATTTAATATGCATATAACAGAATATGAAAAACAAAATACATGATGTGTAAATGGCCTTTTGAAAAATAAAGTTTGAAGAAGAGAATAAATTTGTTGAAAGATGTGTGTATGTTCATGTTATCAGAGTCCGTAAATAAGTCGTTCTTACTTACATTAAGTTTATAGCGGGTTTTATGATTGTGGCGACAGCGTGTCTCGTTGATGAAAGAAAGTTTGTCGGGTTTTCCTTTTGAATATAATTCTCGGCCATTTGAAAAGAGGTCATGAACTTTAGTTGAGGAAGGAAAGGAATTGGTTGGACATAGTATCGGCTACTGGCTTAGTGGCTTGTGTTCCTCTGTGTCTTCGTTTGTGTGTAAGCTTGTGTCTTGTGTGTCTGGCTTCCTAACTCTGTGTTATTTATATCCTACAGGTGGATCAAAGAATCACCCTAAAATCTTGGCGCGTAGACATTTATTGACCAATCAGATTTGTATTTTACTATTTTATTTTCGAGCCTAAATGTTTTCTGTTAGTTTACTTCCGATCCTAATTTTCTAGAATGTTCTATTCCATGTTTTTAGCTGATTGGTTGAAAAATATAAAAATGTAATTTAAATGCTAATGCGGGTTTGATCCTAAATTTCTAGAATGTTCTTAAGTATGTTTTTATTGCTTATTTTAAGACTAGAAGAAATGTGTATCCTATACTTATTGCCAGAATGTATTAATACATAAAAAGACAACGTCTGCATAACCCAACCTGCTGTCATGTGTTTTCACTTTGCATGTTTTATTTATTATTCATATCAGCGTTAACCTTTTCTCTCATTTACCCAGAAGGTTCCTCTGCTTACAATATTAAGCTACATAATGATACATTAACTAGTTGATACACTCTACTCTCGTAACAGCCTCTTTAAATGGAGAACTTACCATTGAATAAATAGGTTGGTCTCTAAAGTTGTTTTCAGCCAGGGATGAAAGACAAAAATGTGGCTTCAATCAGCCAATGACTTAATGATTGATTGCTTAAACAAATAAAGATTAAAAATAAAAACGTATGTATGAACATGACTGCAAATACATAACTGCTAATTAAATTTCAGTTTGAAATTTTGCTTAAAATTTGTTTCTTGATGGTAGCCAGTTGCCTGAAAATCGAATAAAATATACTTCTGTATTTATTCTATCAACTGCGTAAATTTCACAGTGTTGCAAAAGTTGGTTTTTGTACACGACTAAGATAGGGAGTAAAGTTTCGGAAATTTAGTTACTTTACACTTGTGTTTTTCACTGCAAAACGCCTCATGCAAGGGGGATAATTTTTGAGAGTTGCTTCCCTTACATTACTGGCTTGTAAATATTTTGATTGATGGATTATCAGTTCTAATAAAATGTAAAAATATAAATTCTTCCAAAATGTTCCCGTTAACTGATGCTTCTAATTCTTAACTTGAATTTCATTTTTATTTATAGAAAAAAGCAAAATTTAAAACTTAAAACTGAATTACAATAATTCATACGTTCATTTTTCCCTATTTTTGAAAAAGGGAAATAAACAATATCGGCAACATTTTAATTAAGTTTTAAATTTAATTTAACATGAATTCAACCGCCACGAAATTTTTGTTCTGCATCAAACTCAATAAATTTGAATAACTAAAAGGTAAGTTTTTTTTAATTGTATTGATAAGCATGAAATAAATTACATTATTTTTGAGAAGCAATGAATATCTCAAGCTGGAATGATTTTTGTAAAGGAACTAATTTTTACTCAACACCGTTATCTTGTTTACTTTTTTTTCCGGCAAATGGGACTCAGCACCGAATAAAAGAAAAGGGGTTTATTTACATGTATCCCCCTTTTATTTTACGATGGTTCACGCATTTATCATTCACACTTTGTTACCCGGATCCAGTAATGTCCTGCATTGGTCAACATTTCGCCAGGAACCCCAATTAGTACATGAAGCCCGCGAACCGGGAACAGATTGGCACAGTGTGAGGAAGGCTCAGATTGAATATGTGGCCGAAAAAGTTCATGCTGAATACCAATTCCGAAGAACTGTGTCGGGTCTCACACTTGATGAGGACTTGAGTCGGGCTTCTAGTGTGGACACTGGACTGGGATTGCCAGATCTGGAATGTGGTCTGGTCAGGATGGCTGAACACGCCCCTTTCCCGACCGAGAAAGTTGTTGTCTGGTATGGGGCAGGAACTTTGGCTTTTTCTTTGGTATGTCATAAAAATGAAAATAGGCTTTTAGCAGAAGCTAATCTGAAACATGTTATTCGTTATTTACAGGTAAGGAAATCTGGATTTAATTCCATTCCTTTTTTTTAACAGATTTCGGTAAATATTCTTACACAGAAGAACTGAGAGGTTTAAAATTTGAAAACAGTTGGTTTATTTATTGTAATTGTTTTATTGTAATTTGTATGTATTTTTTAATTGTGTGTATAGACGTCTTCTGTATTTTTTATAGGTTTTATGTTAACAAGATTCTTCAACACGGCACTTTGAATGAATTGAAAAATGAAAACAAAGTGATCCCAAATTTCATCATTGCTTGTTTCGTGTTAGTTCTTTCTTTCAGTGTTTATCAAAATAAATTCGATTTTGAATAATAATAATAATAATACATATTAAAGAACTGGTCAAAATTAGAATTTAAAAATTAGTAATGAGTTTTTTGTTTTTTATTTTTTAAATTTTGTTCGTATTATGCCGAACAAATTTAGATAGATGAATATTGAATGAAGAATTTATTTTATTTATTCATTTATTTATTTTATTTATTTATTTATTATAATTATTTTTTATTTTATTTTATTTATTTATTTATTATAATTAAAATTAAATATTTTTAAAGCTTTCTCTAAATTATTTACATCTGTAAACATCTATCTAAATTAATTCTCAAATCCATAGCCATCTATAAATTTTTCCAACGATTTAAAAAAAAATTATCTTTGATATTTTTTACTGAATCTTTTTGAGTTCTTCTTCTTCTTCTTCTTAATAATAATAATAATAATAATAATAATAATACTCCGATATAAAAAGATAATAAAGTAATTTCGTTATTCGATATTGTTCTTATCTTTCTTTCTTATTTTCTTTCACTTTCTTTTTGTCATACAACGTGTTTCGGTCGCTCGTGGTGTAATGCTTATTGTCGTAGGAAATGAACATTCCGTTCCAGGTTCAAATCCTACCCGAGGTTGTTTGCATTTCACACAGCATTAATACTCTTGGGGAAGGTATGCATCCAACTATTCTCCCTTCAGTTATCGGTAAACAAAAGGGCAGGCTGGGCTTTTTAAGCTTGATAAGACAACCGGTTTAGAAGAAGGAAAACTCTGAATTTAAATCTTTAAAACTCTGCCTTGTCCTTGAGTGTCGGCCTTCGCGTATGTCATTTAAGCGATTAACATCATATTTATAACTACTGTGGTAGTCTAGGTGGGCAGTTTTTAATACACACGCTTTTTTTTTTTCAGTCCTGTTGGCTGGGGCTGTCGAATACGCCAACTACATTTCTGTAGAAGGGTAAGATTCTATCCTCCCGCCTCCAAGGAGTGTCCCGTATATGACACCAAACCACCGATAATTAAATTCCTTTCATTGCCATTACTCCCAGATCAACTTTGACCCGGGGTAGTAATATTTGTTAGGGTCCCATCTATTAGTCAAATAGAACTATTTAATAGTTTACTATATTTGAAATCATCTGAGTGCAAACAAATAATTGATATTAAATTGAATTGTTAGTATTAGATAATAACCGTTAAATTTTATGCAAACGAAAGAATAATGTTGGAGAGAATTATTTGTGTTATCAAGACTTGAAACCATTTAGTGATCTGGTATTGACATTAAACTGCATCTGATAGAGAGGCACCAGTCTTGAAGTTTGGGGAATGTGTGGTACCTGTTCATTACTATTACTCTCAGGTCTACTCTGACCCGGTGTAGTAGTACCTGGAAGAGTTGCATCTATTGGCCAAATAGAACTGTTTAATCTTTTACTTGAAATTATTATTAATATTTAATAGAATTATTCATGTTGAATAACAATACTTGAAACCATTTAACTGTGTACAAATAGAACTAATAGTGTTAGATACCAAAACTGAAAACAATTCAGAATAATTAGTATTAGCAATACTTAAGCTTTTAACTGTGTGAAAACAAGGGATTAGTGACGAGTAAATTTATTAATGTTAGATTACAATACTTGAAACCATTGAACTGTGTGCTAACAAATAAGCTCTGGGTCGTTTGAAAATAATGCTACCTACAAACTATTCACTTATGGATCATATTTATAATATATATGTATAAACAGAAAGTGTTAGTATGACGCAACCAAACCAAACTAGACCTTTTGTGCTTTTTTTAATTCTTTTTGTGTCGAATACTTCAATGCTGTCATTATTTGATAATTTTTTTTAAATCGATGAAGTGTCATTTACACTCAAAGAAGGCCTAAGAGTCCACCAACCGAACGAAACAAAAGTGAGAATTCTTGTTCTAATAATTCCTCGAATAACAGCATTTGATCTCGGAATTTCAGACAATAGTTCGCAAGTTCACAATAATTCGCAAGTTGAATGATCTAGACAGCTCAGAGATGAGGGTATTTGTCCAGTTAGGCTAAATATCAATTTAGTGAATAATGATGCTCTTAAAATTAAATCTTTATTTGTGATATAAATCAGTTTGACCTGTCTTTTTTAATCCAATTATTTTCCGCTTTTTTATTCAAGTAAGTCAGGATTTTTAATGATTTGTCAAATGAAAGATAAATAAATTAATTTAAATATCTTTCTTTTTAAGCCTGTTGCTTATTCATTTATTTATTCATTCTAAATATTATTGTTTAGATGTTAATCTTTATTTAAAATTGATATATTTCAATTACTTTAAATTACTCAAATAAATACTGTTTTGTTGATAACTGAATTCAGATTTTTGCTACAAAAACTGAAGTAAGAAAATTTAAACTCAAACTATGATTTTTTAAAAAAGACGAAAACGGTAAAAAAATAAAATCCATACATTTTTTTATTATTTTTAGACTTCATACACAGAAACCTTTTCAAAGAATGTTTTTTCCTTTCTTCTTCTTCTTCTTCTTATTATTATTATTATTATTATTATTATTATTATTATTATAAATAATAATAATAATAATAATTTACTCCTTTGAGAGCTTTTCCTACCAGCATTCGCTGATAGTCTTCCTTTGGAGTTTGAGTGACAGCAAATCTCCTCAAGTCTCCAGGACTCTTCTCAGTATTCTGGATGAGCTTAAAATGCCTTAGTTTGGATGGTCTCCACTCGTTCTCTTATTTCCAAGTCCTCCAGTCATTGTACCAATCCTTTTTTGACTGTACCGAATGCACCAATCACAATTGGTGTCACCTCACTTTCATGTTCCACACTTTGTTTGTTTTTTTCAATTCCCTGGCAAGGTCCAGGTACTTATCCCTCTTTTCGCTTTCTTTCAGTTTTACCAGAACGGCAAAGTCCACTATTCGGCAGGTTCTCTTTTTTTCGTTGACTAGGTTTGGTCGTCTGGCCAAGATTAGATTACCCGTTTGTATTTCAAAATCCCAAAGAATTTTGTGCGTCTAATTTTCCTTGGTTGTGTATATACTATTTATTCGTATGGTCAAATTTCAATCTCTTGCGCAATTCCTCTTATACTCTTTTTTTTTTTTTTTTTTTTGCTAATTTGCTGTATTCGCTTATCATGTGATTGATCGTTTCGTCTCTATCACTACATAACCTACATTTGCTGTTTTGTTGTCTTATCTATTCTCGCTTTGATATAATTAGTCCTTATGGCGTTGTTTTGTGCTGCTGTCAGAGGAGAGTTTCTTTTTTAAGGTTTCCCTTTCTTAGCCATGTCCAAGTTTTCTCGTGTGAGATTTCACTTGTTTGTTACTTGAAATGTCTATACATTTGGGGGGTTGTTGTTGTCATTTTTGTTCTGTTGATGCTTATGTTGTGTTTATTGTTTCTGGTCACTGGAGTCAGTCTTTCTCCGCGTTTTTTATGTAGTCTTCGAGTCTTTGTATCGATGCATCGTTGCTATCTTCAATGTTAGCGAGCCCTTTTTCTTGACACATACAGTGTGTCTACGTCATCTCTGGGATGCCTTATGCATCGTTATGAGTTTTCTTGTTCTTTGGTCAAATTGTTTAAGTTCTTCCCTTGTCCTCTTCCAGAATGGTCCCGATTATCTTACCAGGGGGACAGTTTAGGCGTTTATGATGATGAGATTTCTGCTTTATAGTTTGTTTCGAGGAGTTTTCTCGTTCACCTGACATACTCTTTTTTAATTTTTTTTCATTTCCGCTTGTTTGATGCTATCCGCTTTCAAATTTCCCAAGTATTTTTAAAAAAGTAAAGTTGGCGACCATAGTCGAGGGAGACCAGAAGGTTCCCTTTTCGACAGCCCACTACACCGATGTGTAGGGGAGGGCGCTACTCCATTCCCTGGATTGCTCCACTTTACCCTTGATACGTACCTTATAATACTGAGTGTTAAGCAAGGAGGTATCAAGTACCATTTTTAAAGTCTTTGGTATGACTCGACCTGGCGATTGAACCCAGGGCTCCCGGACCATTGGCAAACACTCTACTCATTAAGCCAATGAGCCGGTCAAGCCAAGTATTTCTAAGTTTCCTTTTCTCCGAACATTCTGATTTTTTCTTGGTTTGGTAGTTCTCTTCCCTCCGTCATATGTCGTTTCCCGCTTCTCATTATAAATATGGCGCATTTTTCTGTGCCGAATTCCATCCCTATTCCTGACTGAATATTCCCACTGCCTGAATGAGGGTTTCCAATTCTTTTTCATTTTTGGCAAACAGTTTGATGTTGTCCATGTTGTCATATTGTACATGAAGTTATTGATATTTTCCTGTATTTAGTCAGATTGTATCCACCTGTGAACTCCCTAAGTATGTGATTGAGTGGCGTTATTGCTATCACAAATAATAATGGTGATAGCGCTTCTCTCTGGAAGGTACTTCTCTGGATTTTCAACTCAGGTAAGCTTTTTTCCTAGTGCTGTCAATTCCACTCTCCAGTTTTTCATTGTTTTCTCGATAAACTTTATGATTTTATCAGATATCTTGTACATTTTAAGAGAGTCTATTATCCAACTTTGCAGGATATATCGTATGCCTTTTTGTAATCAAAATTCTGTCTCATTTTGCTCTCTTTGAGGATGTGTTGATCAATATATCGTAGCTTTCCTGTTCCTCTTGTCCCCTTATGATATCCCTTCCGTTCCTAAGGGTACAGTCCCCGGCTTATCAACGAGTAATAAATCTCCCCCTTAATTTGTGCCATTAGTTTTTTTTTTATCACATTATAGGTAGGCACGTTATAGGTCTATAATTGTTTGGGGCAGTTCCTTTATGGGGATCTTTCTGGCTCAGGGTGGTCTTTCTTTTGGTCATCTATTCGGGTATGTCTGTTTTTTCTAAGCTTCTATTCTTTTCGGTAGCCTGTCTGTCATGGATGATGGTGAATTTTTTAAACCATAATCCATGTATGCTATCATGGCCTGGAGTTTTCCAATTTGGTATTTTTTTGAGTGTTGCTCTAAGTGAATCGAGGTATATTTTTGCTTTCGGCCCTTCTTCGATTCCTTGCTACTCTTTTCAATGCTGTTTATCCTTTCGGCTTTTCTATAATGATTTCTACGTTCCCATATTTTGCTCCAAAATTGTTTTGCTTCCCTCGCGTTCGGTTGTTGGTATATCTTCGCACCTTTTTCCCCTACTTGCTGGTAGAATTTTCTTTTGTTGTTTTGGAATGTTCTATTTTGTCTGTATTGTTTGATCCTATCGCGATATCTTTTTAGTCTTCCTTCGCCAATACCTTCTGATTCATCTCTTCGTTTGTTCCAATTGTGCTACTTTGCTCTTTTCGACCCAACATATTCTGGCATTTTTCTTTTATCTTAGCATTTTGCTTGTTGTCGAAGCTTTTTTATTTGTGTTAGCAGTCTGATTTCTCATCCTGGTTTGAATTTCTGTTCATGTTCTTTAGGGGAACGCCAATTTTTTTTTTCACAGACTAATTTTGCTCCTGTATAGATTAGTTCGTTTAATTCCATGATGTTGTTCTTTGAGATATGTGTTAATAATTCATTTATTTTTTTCAGTTTCTACCTTTCCAATCTTGGTTCCTGAGAGATGGTAATTGTGGTTTTACATTCAGATATCATTCTCTTTATAGTCTCTACATTTATTTTTCTCCTTGTATTAGTGTTTGTTCTGTATTTGGGTGTGTGGTATTTTGATTACTATCACTTTGCATTTGAGTATTCTTGTTTTTCAGTATTTACCGTCTTGATTCTTGTATTCGGGTCTTGTTTCCCTATTTATTTGCTGGTGTATTTTTAATATGTCAAGGTCAAAAACCAAAATATAAAACAGACTTCTTTAGATTTCCTTGCAATCCATACTGAGTGGTTTTAGAACTTATTTATATTAGAATGCAAAAATGTAAAAAAGTTAATAAAAAGTTTGTATAGAAGATATGAATGCTAATACTACCATAGCTAAAGATTTTTTATTGTTTTCTTTTGAAAAGTAGATAAGAAGTGGCTCTTTTTTCATTTTCTTTCTTTTTTTTTTTTTTCTTCTTTTTTTTTTACCTTGACCTCTGTCATGAGATAATGGGTTCATAGTGCCAAAACCTTTTTTTTTCTTTGTCTGTATTAATGATATGGGAGACCTAATTTATCAAAATTATATTTCCTGAACAATTGTTTCAACTGTTAGAATCTACCTTTCATTTGCTTAGGCTTATTTTTTTTTAGGCTTATTTTTTTTTATTTGTATTAAAACCTTTATCAGAAACTACGGTCATGTATTCAAATAGACATGTTAAAGAAGGATTAAAATTAAAGAAGAAGAAGAAAAAAAAACCTAAATAAAAATAAATAAAATAATAATAATAATGATAATAATAATAGTAACAACAACAACAACATTATCATCATCAATATCAATAGCAACAAACAGAATATGTGGTTAGTTTCCAAAGTTTTTAGCATAAACTGGACGAAAGAGAAGTTACCCTTGGTTTGGCTATCCAAAAGTTCAGCTGACTGCATCCTTATGTTTTACTTTGTATTCCAGAAGTTTCAGTGAGAATCTTGTCTAGGAACTAAGAGACATAAGCAAGAGAGACATATCCTGTAACATAGTTTGGTTGTGGCGACACTACTCATTTAGTGGGTCTTGGTTAGGAAAAGCTTTCAAATTTTTCCTTCTCTTAGACCAGTTGCCATAATGAAATTAAAGAGCCTACTCTGCCCTACTATTTACGCTTAGCCAGTTGGAGAAAATTTAGACCCATACTTTTCCCAAGGGAATTAATGTGAAATAAATGCAAAGACCCTCATTCAGGCTTTGAACTCAATTTCTATGATAATAACTGTATTACCCTTCCCACATGAGGACTGTTACAACTTGAGCACATCTTTCTGTGTTACCCTTCCCACATGAGGACTGTTACAACTTGAGCACATCTTTCTGCGTTACCCTTCCCAGATGATGACTGTTACACCATGAGCACATCTTTCTGTGTTACCCTTCCCAGATGATGACTGTTACACCATGAGCACATCTTTCTGCGTTACCCTTCCCAGATGATGACTGTTACACCATGAGCACATCTTTCTGCGTTACCCTTCCCAGATGATGACTGTTACACCATGAGCACATCTTTCTGTGTTACCCTTCCCAGATGATGACTGTTACACCTGAGCACATCTCCTCTGCATTACCCTTCCTACATGATGACTGTTAAACCATGAGCACTTCTTTCTGCATTACCCTTCACAGATGATGACTGTTACAACTTGAGCACTTCTTTCTGCATTACCCTTCACAGATGATGACTGTTACAACTTGAGCACTTCTTTCTGCATCACCCTTCCCAGATGATGACTGTTACAACTTGAGCACCTTGTTATTCACTACTCTTCCCAGATGATAACTCATTCACTCAGAATTGAAATTTCCTTTCCCCATTGTTAAATACATTTTCTTCTCTGAATATATTGCTTAATAGATTGATAAGTTATGATTAAAATCATGTTTTTTTTAAAATTTTGTCATTGTTTTTAGTGAGTAGCATATTTATGATATTATCTTTTCTCATATCTGTAATAAAAATATTCCTACCTCTTTCCCATGATAATTTTTATATGAACATATAAATTTCATTTGAGACAAAGGTAATAATGGTTAAAATGTGTAATATCAATCAAGTAGCATATTCATCAATTTGCTACTTAAAGTATGAAATAAAGAACATTTCCAAATTTTTAACTGTCTACCATGTTGCATTGGTTAACATGCATTTTTTAGACTTGTGAGATTGATCCTGTCTGCATACTCTATTACTGTGGCTCTGTTTATGTATATGTATATATATATATATATATATATATATTTCTGGTACTCAATTATTGACACCTATGAAATTTCATAACATAATGTTATAACATAAAGTAATTTCATAAAACAGCTTTGGTTTATTGATAACTCATGGTTGGTAAAGAAGAGCAAGTTTATATAAATTTGGTTATTTTCATTTTTTTTTCTAAAGACATTGTAATAAAATGAAAGGATGCCAATAATGGGACCAGAGCTCTATGTGTGTGTGTGTGTGTGTGTGTGTGTGTGTGTGTGTGTGTGAGATATATATATATATATATATATATATATATATAAGAGACCAGTCCTCATGGTGTAATGGCTAAAGTTCTGGACTAGAACTTTGATGTAAGCAAGTTTGAACTCCAGTCACTTTCTGAATAATACCCTTCAGCTATGAGGTAAATCATATCACTTCTATTCTTCTACAAGGTTCGCTTTGGTATTAAATAACCCATGGAGATTGATATGCCATTAAACAAAGAAACCAAACCAAACTATATATATATATATGAAGAGAGAGAGAAAGAAAAGAGTAAAGTTATTTCAAAGAAAAGTTAGAACCTAACTTAATTTGGTCACATATTTTCTCTTGATGCAATTGGTCATTGTTTAAGCCCAGGTAAAAATTTAGAATTACAATCTTCCTACTATTTTTCTATCTGGTTGATACAAAACTTGGTTGATACAATGGTTTTAAAATAGTTTGCAATTTAAGATTTGCTCTAATTTTTTTTTTTTTTTTTTTTTTTTAACCCAGGAATACCTACTTGTGTTCAGCCAACCATCAGAAATTCTTCAGAAAGTTGACCGCATCATCCAGATCGTCCATCACTTGATACCCGATGGTCAGCTGATCTTCATGAACCACAGAGTAATTCGTCAGTTAGAAAAAGAACTTGACTTAATGATGAAACAAGGGGAATAAGAATTTCATTCTCATCGTCAATGTAAATTCACAACCATTCCTCTAGTCAGCTTGAAGCCAAAATGGTTTAAGTTGATCTTATTTATTCATTACTTTTTTATAGACAATGCCTGTCCAGAAAACATTCAACAATATGATATTAATGAAGAAATACCCTCCCTAGGGCAGTGACACCTTAATCCTCTTCAAGGAACTCCCTTTGGGATCTCACATCCCATATGCTTTGTAAAATAGTTTAGGACGCACACTTAGCATAAATTGGAAATGGAATCAGCAACTCAGGTTTAAATACTGGACAAGGCTGTTTGTATTTCAGTTGATGTTAATGCCCTTAAGAAAATATGGGTATTTAGATTATTTAGATTTGGTTAGGTAATCAATCAAGAAGTAAAACTGAATTCCAACCAACTGTATTCTGCTTAAAAAATGAACTTATGTCACATCCTGCCCATGGTAGAAGAGTTCGGTAAATACATACTTTTTAAAGAGTTTGCAAAATCCTCTTTTAGGATCACTTTCAGCTACCTCATTGTATTCTCTGTAATTTTGTGCTCAGTTTGAAATCTGTTTTAATACCGATTTTAACTGTTGGAAAAACTAGAACTTACTGAGGCCCATATCTGGACTATCATAGAAGAGTGCTGATAGACCTGGCTAGCAGAATTGTTTGCTAAAAAAAACTATATCAAGAATAGATAGACAGAATATCATGGTGAATGTGACAGTAACATAGTATACCAGCTTGCTTCATGACATCTCACTGCTGACTGAGTTACTTCATGCCAGAGTGTCTGTTCATTCATGCACAGTAGGGTCCCTTCTAATTGGTTACCCAGTTACATTAAGACTTCATGGCTGGTATCAAGATATTTAAATGACTAGTACTTACTAGAAAGGCTTGCATGCATATATATATATATATATATATATATATATATATATATATATATATTTGTGTGTGTGTTCACCTTCCCTACAAAATATGTATACACTTTGTTGAACTCCAGTCACTTTCTGAATAATAATGAGACTTTTAATATAAAGAAAAGTATTTAAAATCATTAATTAACATATATTTTATAATTGTATGATAATTTTCTTTGGCCACAATCTGTATTCTCTCATCAATGCCTTAATACAAAAAGAGGAAATTTTGAAATATTCAAATCAATCATCATTTGAACATAAATATGAACTACTATACATTTTAAGCTTTTTTATAACATTTATTATTCCCTACCAATTAAGTTTCCAGCCCAAACAAAAACTGCTGCTAACAAAACCTGTATACATTTTATTGTGGGGAGGATTCCCTTTTTTTTCTTTCTTTTTTTCTAATATTTTCACTGATATTTTAAAACTGAAAGCTGAAATCAATATTGTGGATTTCTTCTTTTTTTTTTAACGCATGATCTTAGTGTAAATCTGTTGACATATACCTGATCAATATGAAACAGCAGCAATTTGAGGATTTCATATGATGCTGGTAAAAAAAAAATGAAAATTCTGACTTCAAAGTCAAAACATTCCTGCAAAAATTGGATAGTTTACATCAGTGCTTCTCAAACTGTCTGATGTGGCGTACCAGCAGGATATTTTTTCCCTGTTCCATGGACCATATTTGTGCCATATTATTAGTTGATTTATGATCAAGTTCCAGATATTTCTATCTGTTGTATTGTATCACAGTATGTAAAAAATAATATTAAACAAAACAGAAAGATTTCATGCATTTTCATTTTTGAATTAGATGTTATATGATAATGTGAAACTGGAAACTCGCCAAGTACCAGCAGTCAATGACTTGCATACCAGCACTGGTACACATACCACCACTTTTACATGCCACTTGTGAATGCAAAAGATGTAAATGATCACTATTAAATTAATATACAGTAAGGAGATTTGATTTGATTTTTGTACATTAAATCTTTAATGCAAATTTTATACTCATTTTTTATTGTTTATCTATGATTTTAATCTGTAAGTCTGATTCAAATCTGACAATACCACGCCAAAACTAAAAACATTAATGTTGTAATAATAAAGCAAAGATGAAAAATTTCAACAATACACATTGTTTTATTTCTAGTTTTACACCATCTTATTATTGTTTTTTCATCATAAATACACTGTTCATTATTACTATTATTTTATTTCTATTTTTACTCCATTGTTGCTTTTTATTACCAAACTCTGGGTCAATATACTTTTTTTGTTACAATAATTTTGTTACTACTTTTACAATATTTTATCTGTGTATTTTTATCGCGACACTGAATTAAAACACTTTTCACTTTTACTATTATTCTATTACAGATATGACAACCATTTCTGGCACTGTTGGTTCCAGAAATATACCCGATTTTGCAGATCAGCTTTTCCTTTGCTTAAAACTTGTTACAAGGGGCAATTATTAAAAAATTAAGCTTTGAAAATTCCAGAAATATACCAATTTTTGCAGCCTCATCAGAGGTTCAATAATCCACCCCCATATTATACCCAGCTCATATTTTTTAAACAATTCTGAATTAAGCACAATACTCTTACCAGTTTATAGATTTTCTAATTGTTTTATTAGAATCACTTGCTGTAGAGGATTGCAATATTTTTTTCCCTTTGCTTATTTTTAATCATCTACCCCAGGTCTTCTTAAACATTTTACTTGATGCACACCTTGTAACCAAATTTGATTTCCATTCTTCCTCAAATAAAGTAATTGAATATTAAATTGTAAAACATAACTAATTTACCAGTATTTAATACAATTTACATGAGAAAAAATCAGTAACATTAAATGAAAATGCACCTTTAATTCTTGTATTATTTTTTAATGGGAAGGATGATTTTGTTATATGCTGAGGTGATCACAAATATCAAGTAACAGGTTTGTAAGTTTCAGTTACAAATCACTACATTCTACGTTCAAAGTTTTTCTCTTTTTATTTTAGTTTATGGCTAAACCCAAATTCTATCATATACAAATTTGAAAAAAACTAATAAAATGGACTCAACAGCTGCATAAAGTTTGGAACATTTTGCAACAGTTTTTTCATTCATTCAGTAATATCCAAATCCTTTAAATTGACTTTTTAATTGCTTTTTTATTACAACACTTTAAGTCAACACTCTTTAAATGCTAAAGTGAAATGTGTCAAATTAGAAATAAGCAATTTTCTATGAGATTTTAACTAATGTTTAAATCTGGAAGACCACATTTCTAATTTGACACATTTTCCACATTGACCTTGATTTAAGATTAAAAGTCTTTTCAATAAATTCATCTTTGTGTTTGAATTTGCACTTTCTAGTTTGCACTTAAGCATCAAATAAAGAAATAATCCATTCAGGAATTTTCATGTTTAGAAGATCCTCTTCTTGCAAATTCTTAATGTTGTTTATATAGATAAACAAGTTGTTATTTATAAGTGTATACTAGTAAATTCACTCTCTATGGTCTCCTATGCCTTTATTTACCCTACCAAAATTTTATTCATCTCCAAAGGTCTTTATAGACCATTTTGAGAAACTCTGTTCTACACGGTTGATGAGGCTATTGCATATGTTTTAAAGAACTTTTGTATGAAAACAATGCAATCAAGTTTTTTCAACACTTCTTGTTTTTCTTGCATTGATATAGATTTGTTTGTCTTTTATTTAATCAATTCAGCTTTTCCTTTGCTTAGACCTTGTTACAAGAGGCAAATATAAAAAAATGAGGCTTTGAATGTTATAAAAGTGATAGAACACTAATAAAAAGTAAGTAAATTTGAGTGTGACCCGAAGGCTCTCTTTTCAATTGCTACTAAACTGAAGTGTAGGGGAGGGTGCTACTCAATTCCCTGGATTGCTCCTCTTTACCCTTGATCTATACCTTATAATGCTGAGTGTTAAGCAAGGCGGCATCAAGTAGTATTTTTTGAGTCTTTGTTATGACTCAATCTTGGATTGAACCCTAGTCTCCCGGACTGTTGGCAAACACTCTACTCATTAAGAGCTAGCTCTACATGCAATGCCACCTGTGGTCACTCAGTGAACTATCATGAGTCTACAAGTGTCTATTTGTAATTATGTCTGAATTAAAAGAATTAAAAGATATATCTGTATTAGTTTTAATAAATTTAATTGTTATCACTAAAAAATGGTCTTCCAGATTTAAACATTAGTTAAAGTCTCATAGAAAATTGCTTATTTCTAATTTGACACATTTCTCTTTAGCATTTAAAGAGTGTTGACTTAGAGTGTTGTAATAAAAAAGCTATTAAAAAGTCAAATTTGTCCATTGATATTAACAGTGACATCTCTTAGGAAATAAGGAAGCTTACATAGAAGAAGAAATGAAACTATTAAAAGGACTGCACAGACCTCTATCAACATGATTTGTACTAATGGTGTGAAAAATCTGAGTTGCAGTATCCTTTCTGATCGTAGACACAGAGAGATACCTTAACTTAGATGCACCATGGTTTGTTTAAGGTTGTCTCCCTTTGTCTTCTTGCAAAGTCTAACATAATTATCATTTTCCTTCACTTGTTGCCCAATTTAGGCCAGAGAGTCCAGTTTGATCGACTATTAGCCATAGGGGAAGATGGATTCATGTTTTTTTCTCAAGAAAAGCTTCTCAATTTTTTTATGCATCCTTTTAACCAAATTTGATTTCCATTCACCCCTAAACTATAAATAAAAATTCACCTTTAATTCTTGAATTATTGAATTATTTTTTAATGGGGGGGTGATGGGCTGTGTGGAGATCACAAATATTAATGTGCAGGTTTGTGATTTTGAGCCACAAATCACCATGTTCTATGTTCAAAGTGCTTCTCTGTTTGCTAAGTAAATAATTCACATGGCTAAAACCAGATTTTACCATGTAAGAACTTGAAAAAGCTAGAAAAATTAGCTCAAGTGTTGCTCACCCAGTTGACTGGTGATGTAGAATTCATCGACTGCATTTCTACAGAGGGGTAAAACTCCCCCAATGAGTGTCCTGGATATGACACTAAACAATCTGATAGTGAGGGTCCAGTAATGCTGGAGTTTTGGGGAATGCAGAGTGTACCCCTTTGTCATTGCTCTCGAGTCCACCCTGGCCCGAAGTGTGTTTGCAGGGTCAAATAAAACTATTTTTGAGATTTAAACTGTGTGCTTATGCTAAGCTGAATTGTTTGAAATAGAACTGTTTTTACATTTAACTGTGTGTCAATAAAAACTGTACTTATGTTCAACTGAATTGATTGAAATAGAATTGTTTATATGTATAAAAAGGGATTTGGCATTAAATAACCTACAATAGTTGATGTGCCATAAAACCAAACGAAACCAAGCCAAACTCAACTGTTGCACAAAGCTTGAGATATTTTGCTGCAGTTTTTTATATATGGCAACAAGTCTTCAGGATCTAGGTATTTTTGTTCTTCTGTTATTAAAAGATTTATAAATGCAAACTAGTAAGTTCACTCCCTGTGGACCCCTATGATTTTATTCACCTATGCCTTTATTCTATAAGGACCTCTTTGAGAAACTCTATTCCATATTGATAATCATTATATTATCTCTACGTCCATCAATAGCATGAGTCAACAAAAAAACATTTTTAAATGATGTTGAGGCATCAAACGTCTTTTTTAGCTAATTTGAGGGCACTGAATCTGAAAATGACCTTACTTTTTCTTGGTTTACAACCATTTTTACTATACAGAAATGCCACATTTTTGGAAAAAAGCAATTTTTCATTTGTTTTCTGTATATATGATATTGACCAATGGCAATATTTTTCAAAATAAAACCATAGAAACCTCTCAATTCATATTTAAACCAACAAATATTGCTCTGCTTATTGGGGAATATTATTTTTGGAAGAACATTAATACCGTAAGTCTTTAAAAATAACACAATTGAATATACCAAGTATTTTCATCAAATCATTTGATAAATTAACTCCAGAAATAAAACCTTTGTGAACATAAGAATTATGGTAAAATATTTCCCTTTCTTGATTGTCTATCATGTTCGATGTTATTTAAGTCTCTTTTTATACTCCAGCAATAGTCAGCTGTTGTTCATTTGTCCCACCGTCCATGGTAGCACTCTTTCATTGTTTTGATACCTTGATGGAATCATTCTCCTTGCTCATCACACGTTACCACAATTATCCAGAAATTTATCTAGATGGCTATGTAAAAAAAATGAACCTCAATACTCATATTAGTGCCTATGTTTAGAAGATCCTCTTCTTTCTAAACATGACTTTTCAACAGCTTTTCTGCTAACTCCTTGTAGTTTTCAACCCGGCAATTCTCTAAGAAGTTTTTCACCATGTCAAGAAGTGTATACTTCCAAGTCATTCATTTAATTAGCAAATTCATCATCCTTAATGAGTTTCCTGATGTTATGGTGAAACTATTTTCATGATGTTCACCATGTACAACGGAATAGGTACATTCAATTGGAATGTCTTTAGTTGGTGTTTCTTTCGAACTGTGAAAACAAAAGCACTCGATATGCTTGGTTTCCTTTCATAGTGAAGGGACATGATAGGATGAATTTATGAATATTAAACATTTTTTAATGTCACCTTAATTATCAGGTTTACTAAAGTGTATCCATTAATTTGAATAGGAAAAATTTGGTACTTCTATTTTAAAGTTTTTTCACTTAAATTTTATAAAAATACTTTATTTCAGGTAGCTGAAATATTGCTCAGTTTACCTGAAAATTGATGGGTTTCTATAGCCTTTATTTTTGCGATCAGCCAAGATTATAAATTGATCTTTTTTGCAAAAATGAGCAATTTCAGTACAACACAAATGGTAACTAACCATGAAAAATTAAGGTCGTTTTCGCAATCAGCACAATTAAATTAGCTCAGAAACATGATTTGTTTCTTTGCACAAAAAATTATGTTGAGATATCCAGAGGGGTGGATAGTATTAAAGAACCGTTGTTCTTTACTGTCAACCCAAGCAGAATCATGCCTGACAGACAAATAAAATGGAATAAAACTTAAAGATACCTATAGTGGAATTATTTAGACTATTACTGAGCAGTAAAAGAAAAATAGCAAAGAGAATTGGAGAGGAGGAGTTAAAAAGAATTTCTGCTGGAAATGACACATTCAAAATTCAAGTCTCAGTTGATCCTTCTTCTTTATTTCCTGTCTTGTGTTGTTTACTTTAACAGTTAAAGAATGCATTGACTCTCAATAAGACATAAGAATATGCTACAGTAACATAAAGTTATGAAAAATGAGATCATATGTAAAATTATTTAATGAAAACTCAATTCTATAAAAAAAGGCAACTAAAATCAAAATTGTGGTAATTAGAGAATATACTAATTTAAGTATAATTAAAGAATAAAGTTATTCAAGCCCTCAAAATAAAAATGAATGTTTAACTCTTAGAACCCTGAGTCCTCCATGCCCATGGGCCATCCTTCCTGGGTTCCTGGCTTGAAAAATATGTGATTCTTGGCTTGAAAAATATGTTAGTTATCTTCAAAAGATAATGTGACAAGAAAATTTAACAAGTTAACACAGGCTTATAGATATTAAGTTCTAATTTGGGCACAAGTTTCAGATAACCAAATTCTTTTTGACTGGATACTTAACAGACTGAAGAAAATGTAACAAAAGCAAAGACTCTTGTCTGATCTGGTTGACATCTAACAATGAGAAAAGATGATGAATTAAAATTGATCAAATGTTGTAATCTGTTATTTAACCCACTTTACTGGTTGTTAAATGAAAGATTGCAACATTTTAGAGACAATTCAAAATATATTAAAAGATAATGATTGATAAAATTCTAACATTTTATTGGTAATAGTGATGCAAAAGTGGTTGAATCTACGGCCAAAATTCCATCTGCTCTTGTTCATGTACATCTAGTTAGTGGCACAAATACTGGCTGCTAAGGTTCAAAGGGTTAAAAAACATAAATCTAAAATTGTAATGTTCAACTACTGGTTGAATTTAAATGTTATTTAAACTGATGTATTATTTAAAAAATATACAATGACAATAAAAATGTCTGCGATTTTAAACATGGCTTTTTTTCTTTTTTTCTTTTATTTGTTGATTCTACTTCAAAGAGAATAAGAAATTATAAATCTCAGCTGACCAAATGATCAAATATATTTGCTCAATTGCCAATTGTCTCTTTTCTTTTGTATAAAAACATTTTTCAGATATATATGAGGTCTGTTAAAAAGATGTAGTCATTTACTATTAACAAAAAAGTAGCCTATCTTGGACAATATTGCCTTAGTACTCTTCAAAAGATAATGTGACAAGAAAATTTAACAAGTTAACACAGGCATATAGAGATTAAGTTCTAATTTGGGCACAGGTTTCAGATAGCCAAAAGAATCCTATTCTGAAGAAAATGTAACAAAAGCAAAGACTCTTGTCTGATCTGGTTGACATTTGACAATGAAAAAAAATGATGAATTAAAATTGATCAAATGATTTTCAATTGGATTTACTAACTTGAAAAAAGTAAAAACAAATCAGTTTCATTATGTCCTCCATATGAACAAATTTTGGCTCCCCAAAAGAATATTTTTGTGCTACCATACCTTCCCTTCTCCTCTGATCAATTTACAAAATCATACTCAGTTTTATGGTCACCCTTTGAGAACATACCATCAATTGTCATGAATTATCTGAAGTGTCAGAAGAAGAATTCCAGTAACATTTCAAGGAGTGGAAACAATGCCTATGTTGATGTGTAGCTTCTCATGATATACAACAAATTATATAAACAAAAAGAGTTCTTACATTTCTAATCAGTATTGACTTTGTTTTTTGTGTTGGAGAATCATTTTGATATAACCACTGACTATTGACCTGTTATTTGCTTCTGTGATTTCATCAAGTGACCTTCTCAACCCTCTGTGATCAAAATACAAAGTGGGCAGAGGGGTGGATAGTCTTAAAGAACTGTTGTTCTTTACTGTCAACCCAAGCAGAATCATGCCTGACAGACTAATACTAGCAATGACTATTCATCAGTCAGTTGCATTACTAGTTGCTGATTGTTCAGGATCAACCCAGCAGGGTAACATTAACTTGGAAGGATATAAAATGATATGGCTCAATCATACAAACATACACTCATACAAACATACAAAAATGAAAAAGACTTTGAAACCCTAACACAAACAATAAGAATATACATCCAGGATACAGGAATGAAAGTTGACATTGGAAAATATGTCATACTAACAATGAAAAGTGGGAAAAAAGAAGCAATGAAAGGAATAAAACTGCTCAATTTGGAAAGCATCCGAACACTTAGAGAGAAAGAAAAAATATGTCTCGGCCCTATATAGACACACACTTATACACACATACGCATATAGATACCTATAGTCAACTCATAATGTATACATACATGCATACATGTACTCACATAGAGCTAAGCCCATATACGACCATCAATAGTATCACAAAGCAAAACTCGAGGACTATATTAAGAAGAACAAAAAAGATTAAATACTGCAGTCAATAACAGCAATGACAACACAATAACAAATAGAAAAACAAGAAAACCTAAAATACAAATGGGAATAAAACAACTGTATAGAAACTTCAAGCAATAAAGTGGCAAGGCAAGATGATATGGACATGACTAAGAAAAGGAAACCTCAAAAGAGAAACTGAATCTCTATTAATAGCAGCACGTTATACTGCTCATAGTAAATAGATGCAGGAAACTAGCACAGAAGCCGTGAAAGACTAGACATGACTCCTTCCTTATAAACTGATATTTAGATAGGTTAATCTTTGGCCCATGTTTCGTTAATCGAGCAAACACCGTTTGCATGCTAATCGGCGCGTTGTAAAAAGATCAATATGTCATCCAGGTAGCCATAATGAACTGTTCTAATCCCCCACCCCAGCACCGCACACATGAGTTACTGAAAAATCCCTGGTGTGTTAGCCAGTCCAAAGGGCATGACTCTAAATTGATAAAATCCCTCGTGGCATGCAAAGACAACCTTTTCTCAACCGACTATCGCGACCTCAAATCCAGCATAGAAAAATTAGCGGAACTCCCAAACACAATTAAGATGTCATAGACAATAAGCTAATGTTATTCAAGGCTGTAAAATCCACACAAAACCTTTGTCCTCCATATATTCTAGCAGACTTCCACTATTAGGAAACTACACGGGGACGCTGAACGTTTGATTACGCCTACCCCAAGTATATCCTCAACGCATCCTCCATCACTGTTGTGCAATTCAATAGGGTTTGAGTTTTATTGGTGGTTGGTCGCCGGTTTTAATCTTCATCTGAACTGACCCAACTTCTCATCTGAGTTGGCTACTGCGTTCCTATTTTTATTTATGAAATTTATCCTTTTCTCTCATATTCTTTGGGCTCAACTATTTCTTCAACATTAACTATTGAGTTTATGTAACCACTACTAGAGTGTCTCACTTATTATTTGCTCCCAAATACTCGCAGTTACTGCATTTCCTTCTTTGTTCTTGGCAGGCCCAGCCGGCTGGTGCTGCAGAATACACCGACTGCATCTCTGTAGAAGGGTACCCCCCCACAATGAGTGTCTTGATATGATACTAAACAATCTAATAGTGAGGCTCCAGTAATGCTGGACCTTTGGGGAATGTGGAGTACCCCTTTATTCCCATCGCTCCCAAGTCCACTCAGGCCTGGGGTTTAACAGAACTAAACAGTGTACTTATGTTAAACTGAATTGTTTGAAATAGAACTGTTTATATGTATAAAATAGATTTGGTTTTTATGCCATAAAACCAAACCAAACCAAGCCAAACCAAACCAAACTGCCCTTGGCTCTCTTTATCGTTGTATCATGATTAGAATCTGGCCAGTGCCATCAACTTCCACTACTGATTCGCAGAGAACAATAACCTCTTTCTCAAAGAAGAGATCATATATTGTGGTTACTTGAAGTAGCCCTTCACACGAGGGACAGATTATTGCGACAAGAAATCGCCGTATGAGGGCGGATAGCAATTCTTCGTTTATCCAAGTTCTTTGTAGTATTTTTCTACCCAATTCCAGAAGAGCTGGATTGAAGTTTACATGTGCCCTATTCCTTCCAACCAATTTCTACCTAAAATCATTCATCTGCACAGGGCGGGCGCTTCATATAATCTCTGCATAGTAACCATCTCCCCCACCATCACAGACAGACATATCATGCCGGATATTTCAATATCCCGTCCGTCAACCTGAACTATCTTTAAGTCTGCAGTTTCTAATTCCTTACCCGTAAGTCCTAATTCTATAAACGCCTTCAGCCTAATCATCGATATAAATGCTTCCGTATCTAGTAACGCTTATATTTTTCTACCCACCACCGGTACCTTACAAATTACTTTGAAGCTCAGACAAAATGATGCATAACTTTGTGTCATCTCAACCTCCTTCGAAGTGGCCCCTTTTTCGTTTCCGAGGATCCTTTCGAATCTCATTCCGCCGAGTGATACACTTCCTCCCCGGAGACACTCCTTCCGTAGATGACCTAACTTTTCCTTACAAATCATTTCTTTATGTCTGCCCCAGAGATTCTTTCCCACTATCGCAAATGCCTCCACCAGTGAGGCTGGTGCTGTCCTTGCCGTGTCTTTCCTCACGAACGAATTTTCTATTATTTCCGTGTAATACTTAACCAGTTGTGCCTATACCGCCTTCTCCTCACGCCGTAAGCAATTTTAGCGAATCTTCAAACTCTACTGGCTAGTTCCAAGATAGTTTCCCCCTCTCTTTGCTTTATCCTAACTAAGGCTCTTGCTAC
This sequence comes from Sepioteuthis lessoniana, assembly GCA_963585895.1. Taxonomy (NCBI): domain Eukaryota; kingdom Metazoa; phylum Mollusca; class Cephalopoda; order Myopsida; family Loliginidae; genus Sepioteuthis; species Sepioteuthis lessoniana. The sequence continues at coordinate 14,493,434 of OY757911.1, forward strand.
GTCGGTTAACTGATATAATCGCTGTACTGGTTCGTCGATTGCCTTAAAATATCTCCCCAGTTACTTTCGGGATTATCGTCTAAAAACGGTCCCCATCCGAATAGTCATATGCTAGATTCACCAATTCCGTCTGTATAAGTTCTTAAATCCTAGCTTTCTTCTTCAGGGCTGAAACTCTGAAGCTTTCCCCGTAAATATGGAGATCCTTGATCCACTCCCCCTCACCTTGTAAACAGGATGGGGTGAGAAGTCTCGATAAATCCTATCCATATTTCAAATAGTCAATGCCACGAGTCACAAAAATGAAATAGATCTTCAGCTTACCTTTCAGGGAACGGTTTGGTCTCTCTCTCTCTCTCTCTCTCTCTCTCTCTCTCTCTCTCTCTCTCTTCTTCTTCTTCTTCTTCTTCTTCTTCTTTGTTCATTTAAGTGTTCCCTTCTGTTCTCTTATTCTTTCGAAGTTGAAGTAAGAGATAACAGATAAACAAACAAACAAATAAGAAAAAAAAAATCCCTTGTTTGCGAAGTGTCTCTCCTAACTCCTACTCTGAAAAAAAGTGTGTGCCCGTTTCCCGTTTGTTTTCAGCATATCTTTTTTACTGTGTGCGTTTGTTCAGATGTGTAAAGATGAGTAAGGGTTCCTTTTTCTAATCAATTTTCCCTTGATTTCTCTCTCTCTCTCTCTCTCTCTCTCTCTCTCTCTCTCTCTTTCCTCCTTCCCGGACAGTGGAGATTCTCTCTCATCTATCCATCCGTTTTTCCAGGGTTGATCTGTTATATAATGAGGACCGGTTGATTGTTTTAGCAAAAAAATAAGTTGGCGACCGTCGATGAGGACGACCCGAAGGCTTCCACTTCAATAGCTACTACAGGAGGATACTACTCCTTTCTCTGGAGTGCTCCATTTACCCTTGATACATACCTTATAATGCTGAGTATTAAGGAGGTATCAAGTATCATTTTAAATTCTTTGGTTTGACTCGACCTGGGATTGAACCCCGGTCTCCCGGGTTGTTGGCGAACCCACTGGATTGTAAGTTGTTTCCTAGCTAGATTTAGGGTCAACCAGAAGACAGTGGAAAAGTAGGTAAAAATAGAAATGTATCAACTGCAAATCGGCCACTGGCTGTGATTGGCCGAAAGAAGCATAAACGGAGGAGCCATTGAGGAGGGCGTGGGATAGAAAATAGGAAAAGAAAGTTAGTTGGACGCTAGCCACGGAGATGGGAAGATGGGCAGAAAATTACGGCACCGGTTTTCTGGGTGATCTCCGTGACGAAGAACTCCACTGGATGCGAAGCTGTGAAGACAGAACCCCAAGCAAACACGTGCAGGAACTACAACAGAAAACGAGAAAGATAATATCAAGGTTTGTCTCGACTCTCTCTCTCTCTCTCTCTCTCTCTCTCTCTCTCTCTCTCTCTCTCTCTCTCTCTCTCTCTTCTCTCTTCTCGCAGTGGCTTATTTCTCTCTGAAAGCAGTCGATTCATTTTTCATACACTGTTTCTTTCTTTTCGATGACAACTAAGAGGGTTAGTAGCGAATAAATTTTGGTATAAACGAACCAAGACGGTACTTTGTGTGTTCGTCACTTTTCTCACAGCGAGGTTACAAGGGGGGTCCGACTGAAACTTTGGGCGTTAATGCTACATTCATAGACCTTTTAGAACCATGGTGGTACGCGTGTCTATATGGTTCCGTGTGTCTATATGGTTCAAATCTCTGTTGAGAACTGTGGTGGTAAAAACGTCTTTTTCGTCTCGTAGCATTACAGATCCTTGGTCACCGGAACCAATCCGCGGATCATGCGCCTTCGTCTGTATGATGTCATCCCAACGCTGTTCAGTATTTCTCTGCGGGTTCGGATTGAAGTGAACCAGTCTCGAGATAGGTCCACACGAGAAGAAAAAGACAAAAACAAAAGGCTTGAGGATATGTCTCCTAACAGAGGAGGAATGTGCGACACTTCACTTTTTGCTACGTAAACAGCTAGCGAAATTAAACTAAACCGACAAGGTTTTCGGGATTGACGAGCCTACAATTGTATATATGCAGGGGGATATTTCCGACTTCCAGGTCTTGGACCACCCATAGACTGGCATGTCTCCACCCTAAAAAGTGATGATAAAATTGGAGCCTTTTAAATTGCAGTTCCCCTTTATCTTCTCTTTGATTAGGATAAGTGGATGAGTGGTTCTCGTACAAACTACATACGGCCACACATTCAGTACACCCAATGTATGCTGGATATACACATATATACAGCTCACAACCATACACATATTTACACACACTCATATTGAGAGATACAAATATACATGTACCCTCACCTACTCATATGTCTACTGTGATGTGCATATACACATATGCACACATATGGTTTACTTCTATATACTGCCACACCATATATCCATGGTGTCACATGTTTTTCGTCAAGCATAGCTTTGATATTGAATAATCCAGAAAGATTTATATATCATTAAACAAAGAAAGTATGAGTCTGGAGAAGCAAGGAAGAGCTCGTAAGTGATGTATTCCTATGGACCCCCACATATGGCTAAGCAAAAGCAGGACGACCAGCTCGAACCTACATACAGCAGCTATGTGAAGACATAGGATGTAACTCTAAAGACCTGCCGGAGGCGATGAATGATAGGGAGAAGTGACGAGAGATGGTCAGGGATATCCATGCTGGCGGCACGACATGATGATGATGATGATGAAACAAAGAAACCGTTTATATTTACATTTTTGTTTAGTTTATTAAGAGTTTGTTTACACACGATTAAATAATATCATGTATTCCTATATAGAACAATTAATTTTCAAACAGATCTATTTGACAGATAGATGGGACCGTGACGTGTAGTACCACTCTGGGTCAGAGTGAACCTGGATGTAATGACCATGAAGCAGTACTCCACACTCTCCATAACTCCAGAATTGAAGCTTCACCATCAGATTAGAGTTTAGATTAGTGCAGTTTGGTGTCATACCCAGAACAACTCTTTTTTTTTTGTGTGGGGAGTGGGGAATACCCTTCTGCAAGGGACACGCTTAGCATATTCTAAGCCCCGCTAACAGAACAAAACATTTTTGGAGAAACATCATAATTTAATATGAATTATTTATAAAATTATAAAAAAGAGAGAATTATTTTTTTAAGTAAAAAGAAAATAATCATGGTGAATAAAATTTTCTGATAAAGACTTAAGAATAAATAAGGCTTAAATAGTTTAATCCTTTCATTGCCGGTTGTAGCTATGGTCGAATTTCTAAACTGTGCCGTACGTGTGCAGCTGTTGTCGAATTCATACTCCTTTCTGTTTGCTGGTTTGTATTTTCCGTTCGCTGAAGAATTTCACAGGAAACGTTCTTGTTATTTGGACACCAGATTCATCTATTTTTATGAAATTTTCCCTTGAGATTGTTGTCATGGAAACTTGTAGAGTTTCATGATATCATTCACTTCATACTGAGCAGACTGAGAGAAGTCATACGTGATTCTGACTCAGAATTGAGTGAAATTAGCGATTGGGAAGTCGTTTTTGATAACGATTACTCAAAGATGATATGCATGTTGCTATACATAATGAAGGCAGCGTCGAACAAAGCAGAAATTTGACTCATTTTAATCAGAAAATGCTCTTATTTTTATTTCATTTTTTTAACACCAAATAGTATTCACATTGATTAACATTGCATTTTATGGTAATTCAAATTTTTTTTTATTTACATTTTTTGAAATAGTCGCTTTTTACAGATAGGGATCAAGAAAATGTAACACTGGGAGCTACTGAAAATTGTAAAATTCAAAAACAAGAGGGTTACAAAACACGTTTATAGACAGTCTAATTGTCGTATGATATGCGATAAAAAAAAAGTATCAAGACTGTGATTCAGTTTGTTTTTTTTGTTTTTTATTTTGAAGTTTAAACGAATATGTGTATAAACAACTAAGCAAGTTATAAAATAAAGTGGTGATGTCTAGACGTTAAGTCGAAATCAGTGCAAATTCTCAATACTTTTTGATCAACATCTTTGATACTTTTTGATTCGGAGTTTTTGGGGAGAAATACAGGATTGTGTAAGTGCAAGAGCATCCATAATCACCCGGCCAACCTTTGTTCGATTTCTTCTTTCTTAAACTGAAGTAAAAAAAAAACTCGAGAATGTGAACGGCATTAAAAAAAATCTGACTGCGCATTTCACAAAATTTCAAAAGAAGAGTTTCAGGGAACTTCAACCAAAGGAGTTCGAACTCACTGACTAAAATATCACAATCCAGCACGTTAACCACTATGCCACGATGACCCCTCCCTCACCCTCCGATTTGTAGTAGAAGCGGCGTTATGAAATTTTTATATGAAGGATTTTCATTATTACATGATGAGAAATAACAAAAAAAGATGGACTGATTTTTTTTAATTTATAAAAATTTATGCATATTGTTTATTTAAAACGTAAACAGTGAATAATTTCTTCTTTTTTTTTTTTTTTTTTTCGTTTTTTCTTTTAATTCCAACAAATAAAAATTAAAAAAACATTAATATTACGACTGGAGTTCGAGCTCGCTTAATACAATGTCGCACTACACAACGGAGGGGGGGTACCCCCTGTTAATAAGAAGAGGGGCACTAAATTATTAATGGAATTCCAATAGCAAAAGTAAAAGAAATTACAAATAGTCATTTACTTAGTCTTACTTAGTTTGTGAACCTGAGTAATAACAATAAAAGGGAACTCCAAAGAAATTCGGTTCGCTGATTCCGTTTTATCATCAGATTAATCATAACGCTGTCTCGTGTCTTCTAGTGTTGATAATAAATATGTTAATATAATGAATATGATATTATTTGATAGTACTATTTATGTAAATATAAGTAAAGTAAAGTTAGCGACCATAGTCGAGGGTGACCCGAAGGCTCCCTTTTCGATAGCTACTACACCAAGGTGTAGGGGAGGGCGCTACTCCATTCCCAGGATTGCTCCACTTTACCCTTGAACCGTACCTTACAATGCTGAGTGTTAAGCAAGGTGGTATCAAGTTCCATTTTTAAAGTCTTTGGTATGACTCAACCTGGGATTGAACCCAGGTCTCCCGGGCCATTGGCGAACACTCTAACCGCTGTACAAATAATTTTAATGATATAGCTCACAGTTATGTTAAGATTAATCCTGATGAAATAATCTCAATCTCAGTAAACCTTTAACTAAAACAATAATAACGTATTCTCGTTTGATAACTCATATGCACACTTTCAAAGGTTGAAATGTAAATTTTCTTGAACCATTTTCTCATGCAGTTAACATAGTCTCAGCACAGAATCAACGGCGTTTGATGACTATTAGGCGAGAAACTGACAGTCACCAAACGTCACTGACTCTGTGTCTACGCTATCCTAACTCTGATATACATTCTCTTTGACCTGTATTGATCCCTCTTTAATGCTCCATATTGACGATAGAGCAATAAGTTACCAGCTGCATCGTTGGTGCATTCAATAAGTTACCAGACCTTTTTGTACAGGCATTTAGAATTGTCGTGAGAGGCGTGGGAGGAGTAAGGAAGTCAATACACCAGAGTTGATTGGCCAAACGGTTAGGGTTAGGGTTACTAAGGAGGTTTTAAGGTGGTTCAGGAAGAGATTTCTAGGGAAGAGGCCAGGACTCTTCAAATCGGGTCAGTGGCATTTCCACCAGGACAATGCACCAGTCCACAACTCCATCCTTGATCAAAGCGGGTATCAAGACAGTTCCTCAGCCTCCCTATAGTCCAGACCTTGCTCCCTGTGACTTTTGCTTATTCCCTAAGCTCAAGGAAAAACTTAGAGGCTGTCGTTATGAGACAATTGAGGAGATGAAAGAGGCTGTGACGAAGGTCATTGACACACTCACGCAAGAGGACTTTCATAGGGCCTTCCAGAAGCTGTTGGAACAGTACAAGTGGATTGCAGCCGGAGGAGAGTGCTTCGAAGGGGGCTAGAGTTTCATGTGTGTACTATCAATAAAAGTGCCCATAAGAAAAAAGTTTGGAAACTTATTTAATGATCCTCGTACTTCTTCTGATGATCGCACAGTAACGGTTGCGTTGCTAGACGTAGACAAGAACTCTGTTCTTTTTTTACTTTACTGTAACTCCAACAATCCAACTTCGATTTGATAATTTCGGTAAACAAATTACTTATTCATTACAGAACAAAAATTTCGAAAATAGATTATCAAGCTTAAAAACTAAAGCAATTCCCAGTCCAATTTGCAAATGAATGATAATTTTTGTGTCCATTAACCATCTCTTAGTCATCCAAATTTTCGATATAACGAAATGAAATGTTAATTAGAATCCTCCACTCAATGAAATGTTAATTAGAATCCTCCACTCTTTCCAAAATAAAAGCAACAGTATTAATGGCCATAAGAATTATATCATTTTCTTTGTTCACTGATTTGTTTAGTTCAAAGCTTCGTGACTAACACTATTCTTGGCCTCTGGTGCCATGATGAAGAGACCATCAAGATTTCTAACTCTTGAAAGATTAACATAAGATGGATTATATGAAAAGACAGATTCAGTCCAACAACATTTTCATGATTGCCCTTGAGATATGTTGATGGTCATAGCAAAGCTGTGTCTGACAGACATCTGGAGCCTTTTAAATGCAAATAGTAAGTCAGCTGGTCTTACAAGCGTTCTGAAGATGAAACAGTTGTCACAAGCAATTTTCCTAGCATGTTTGTGGCTTCCAGGACATGAGGAACTCTCTTTGATTATAAATCTTGTGCAATTCTCTCTCTCTTCTTTTTATACCTCCTCCTCCTCCTCCTCCTCCTTGGATGAATTACTTGACTCCACATCTCCATCATTAGGTAACAGGTTCTTCAATCTGCTCTCTAAGGACATGCAAGTGACTGGTTCTTTCTCTGGAGTGGTTGAGCTGTAGAGTAGACATAGTTCATTAATGTGATGAAGTATTTTACTCACCAGTAATTTTTCCTGGCATGGCTATGGCGATCAGGACATAAGGAACTGTGCGTTTGATTGTAAATCTTGTGCCACTACAAATTTTTGAGGATTCAGTTTATACAAGCTTCAGTAACAGATTTTGTGGAACAGTCCTAAATGATTTATTGCCATTAAGATAAATTCTGTTGAATTCGGGTACAGGGAAATGATTATACCAACTGATTTATTGGATATTTCCTCTCCAGAGATCACATCCAAAAACCTTAAGTTCATTCCTTGTACTGAAACAATTTTGGTGATGGTATTGCTCTATCACCGAGCCATTCAAGTGTTGAATATGAACATTATTATTTAAACTTTCAACCCCCCAAAAAATCTGAAATTTTCATTTATGTAATTTATATTTGTTACTTTTTCGACACCTTACTTGCCCTTATTCTCCTTTCCATTAAAATTTGATACTCTCTCTTTTGTCTCTTTTGTCTCTGTGTGTTTAAACATGAAAAAGAAATATTATAAAACAACAAAATGGAATTTTAAAAAATGGCTTTTAAAATATTTTTAACAAAAATTTTTAACAATCCGAAACTTTTAATTGCTAACTTTTGTATTTTTTTTTTTTAATAAAATACGAGTTTAACATTTGGATTTAAAAAAAACACACACACATTTGAGCGTCTCTTTGTAGCATAATGTTTTATACAACGGACAATCGAAAACTCCATTTTAACATTTCGCCACACTATTATTCTAAGTACGACCAAAATGGTTGATGATTATATATATCTTGTAGTTTTTCAAGGAAAATAAAGTTTTCTAGGAGTTTTTCTTCTTTGCCTTTTTATTTTTAATGAAATTATATTTTTTTTTAGTCAAAGATAGTTTTATTTAATTACAAAGTTTCATAAAATTCATGTAAAACGATAATAATTTTATAACATTTAAGACTATTAATGATTTTTTTTACATCAAAACCTTACTCGGAGAAGCTGCATCGTTGGGCAGTTCTCTTAGAACATGATGCTGTCAGGATCTTCTTCTTCTGTGATTAAGATGCAGAGTGTACATGGAGTATTCCATTCACCAGCGATTTTTCTGGCTTCCAGAAGTATATGTTCTTGGGATCTAATTGTCGTTTTTGAGAAGTCAGAAGCACGAGCATGCACAAGCACACACACACACACACACACACACACACACACACACACACACACACACACACACACACACAAAGATGAGTCGCTTTTATTATATAAGAAGTAGATAAAGATTTTTTCGTTCGTCTTCTTTGAATACTTTGAAGTGTCTTACTTAGTTACCTTCCTTGCAAAAAATGGCGCTACTTGGTGGTTAACGTTTTATAGGCAGAAGAAGTAGTTTTATCTTGGGGAGAAAATAGAATGAAATAATCTGGGCTGAATAAAGTTCAAAACTTTATGATGACCAGAATAAATCTTGAAATCGGAATTAAAATGGTGAGACTGTAGTGGTAAAGAATAGACATTAAGTGAATTATAATAAGAACTATATGTTAAAGCTGGAAAACTAAACTTTAATATTTTTCTCTCTTTGCGAGTTTTTTACACCAGTTTTAAATGGTGGTTCCTTACTAGAATTTAAGAACAGAAGTCATTTCAAGGCTCTTCTGAGTATTCCAACCGATTTCAACAATGTTGTCCTCTAAATGGTCTGGATTCTTCCCATCAATCTTTTTTATTTCCAATTCCATCAATCTTTTTTCCTTGAAGATCGTTCCAACCGCGACAATTGGTATCACCGTCATTTTCATGTTCAACGTCTTTTTTCAGCTCTCTGGCAAAATCCAAGTATTCGTCTATTTTTTTTTCGCTTTCTTTTCTACTCTGTGATCCGTAGAAAATGTAAAATCTTTTTGATCGCAACTTCTTTTCTTGTTAATTAACACTATAAGTTGAATCTTTTGGCCGGGATTAGGTGATCTGTTTGTATCTCAAAATCTCAGAGAAGTTTTATGGATCTCATTTTTAGGACGGATTCTGGTTTGTGCATATACCATCCTGCCGAGAATGGTCTGCATCAGATTTATCTGATGGTTCTTCACGGAAATATGAGTAACAATAAGTCTCCTCATGTCTCGAGGACTCTTAGAATCCGAGCCGATTTTAGTGGTGCTGTGGTCTGAATGAGTTCAATTCTTCCTTTCATCGCCAGTTCATTGAATCTCTTTGTTGTTACTATTATTATTATTATTATTATTATTATTATTATTATTATGCTGAGTCTGACTAGATGAGAAAGCGAATTATGCGTACAACACGTATAACTGGAAATTCTACAAATGGCTACGATTCGATCATACATTCAATTAAAATCTTTCCTATACGCACACAAATGCACATGCATGCATACGCAAATCTTCTTGGACTTTGAGATTAAAATGGATATTCCTGCAGGAATACAATAGATAATCAACTACCTTATAGAATTGGGGTCCTATGTAATCTTTGATCCATACTAATTGTATGTATATTTAGTATATATTAAATGAAAATGTTCTTGTATGTGTAAATGAGTTGTTTCTCTTTTCGTTCAAGTTAGAAACATGGCTGAAACCAGATTCTACAAGGTAAGATGGAGGAAAAGTAGTAATATGTGAAGCACTTTTTCCCAGAGTAGTAGATATAGATATGATACTGCTAAAAAATTAGCTGTATCATATCTATATCTATGAATATTACATATGTTTTATTTGATATTGCATTAGTCACAAACCATTTTTCGGCTTCTATTTGCCACTGCTCTTTGAACTGTAGAGACATTGACTCTAACCTTGATACGGAACGGTAAGACTATATTACCCCCATTTATCAAGTAAGCCATTTTTTTTTTCATTTTGTAACCCTTCGACATATTGCTTATTCCTGGAACAGGAATGTAAAATGTTCTTGTATGTGTAGATTAATTTATCTTGTCGTTCCTTTCGTTCATTCGGTTTTAGAATATACCAATCAAGAGACTGTCTGGAAAAACGGTGTCTGACATGAAAGCAGAGATCTATCGTATCTTGGGCTTGTTTCCAGATCTACAGCATGTAGAGAGTCAAAACGTTGTGGTATCAATAAAAACAAAGGAAATTAATTGACTGCATTACTATTGTAACTATGATACCTTATTTCAAAATTTCATATTTACATTTTGTATTTGATATAACTGTATAAAAAATAACAAATATTCATATCTAAGTTCTATCAGATCTTTCCTCTTTTAGAGTTTGTAAGAATGACTCATTCTCGAAATTATTAAATTTGCGTATTAAAATTAAAAATTCACTTTCTACTTTCATTTTGAAACCGTTCAGATTTAAAAAAAAAAACAAACTCAAGACTGTTACAAAATATACAATATAGTCACGACACACTACAAACCGAGATAATGGTAAAGCAAACAAATCTTGAATATTACGCCATTTCTTTCTCAGAACCAGTGGTTCTTGATATTTTTTACCCATGATTCCTATTTTACTCTGATGAACCCGAATAGCCGTTCGATATTTTAAAAATCCTATTGTATTTTTATAATCAAATATCAACTACCTTATAGAATTGGGGCCCTATGTAATCTTTGATCCATACTAATTGTATGTATATTTGGTATATATTAAATATTTTTAGCAGTATCATATCTATATCTATGAATATTACATATGTACATATTGTACAATATCGACTCGGTTACAAGCAGTAAAATTCAAGGAGGCATCAATTACCATTTTTTGAGTCTTTGGTATGATTCGATCTGGGATCGAACCCAGGTCTCCCGGGCTATTGGCGAACACTCTGAGAAACAGTTGAAATATTTCGTGTACTGAAGAAGTATAACTAATTTATTATACACAAGTAAAGTAAGTAAAAGTAAAGTTGTCTCCCTTTAGTCGAGGGTGACCCGAAGGCTCCCTTTTCGATTGCTTACTACACCAAGGTGTAGGGGTGGGCGCTACTCCTTTCCCTGGATTGCCCTTGACCCGTACCTTACAATGCTCATATCATTGCTTACAAGGAGGCATCAATTACCATTTTTTGAGTCTTTGGTATGACTCGATCTGGGATCGAACCCAGGTCTCCCGGGCTATTAGTGAACACTTTAACCGCGAGGCCAATGTCCGGTATTTATTATACATAAGTTAGTTATCATATAACTAACTAACTTCTACGGAAAATGAATGTTCACTAATAAAATAAGTCATAAATATACAAGGACATATTTGTGCAACTCAATGCAAATTCAATGCGAGTTTCGTGGTAGATATTGTTCTGCTAGTTTTTCAATATTCGACTCCAACGTTGTCAATGATAATCAAAAATTAACTCTTTGTACAATATCGACTCGGTTACAAGCTTTTGATCGTACGTTAGAAATATAGCCGAAACCAGATTTAACAGATGGGAGAAAAGCAGTAATATGAAAATACACTTTCTCCCAGCGTAGAGGATATTTTTTAGCAGTGTCATTACTATTCCAAACATAATACTTTCCAAATCTTTAAATTTTACTTGAAATGTTTCGTCACTGCAATTCAATGGGATTCTCCTGCAAACAGATATCTATATCAGCAACATTAATTTCTAATGGAATTGTCACCCAATGTGATATATCTATGTAGGTTGCTAAACAGAGTTTGCATATCATCGGGCAAATTTTTCAATTGTTCACTACATCATAACTAATATGTTGAAGTGTTAGAGAAATTAAAGCTAGTTATTTCTTGTAATAAGTCTAAAGTAATTTTTTTCTCATAGACTACTAACCTACAATTGTTGTGCCCCAATTTACTATTCGGCTTGTGTAGACACCAAAATTTTCATCTGGACTCTGAAAGACCAGATGAGCTTTTGTTGAGAATTACTGCTCTGAATGTTTACAAAACATTTTGCTTCTCTTACTGTGCACAAACTAGGTTTTTGCCCAGTCGGCTGAGGCTGTAAAATATACCGACTGCACCTCTGCTGAGGGGTACCCCCCACCACCACCAACGAGTGAACTGGATATGACACAATCTGATGGCGATGTTCCAGCAATGCTGGAGCTTTGGCGAATGCGGAGTACCCCTTTATTGCCATTACTCCCAGGTCCACTCTGGTCCGGAGTGGTAGCACCGGATAGGACCCTATCTATGGGTTAAATAGAACGAACGGCATACTTATGCTAAACTGAATTGTTTGATTAAACTGAATTGCTTGAAATAGAAACGTTTTTAACAATTAAACCGTACTTACATTTAAACATGCTTATGCTAAACTGAATTATTTCAAATAGAACTATTTTTTGACATTGAAACTGTATTTACACAAAACTAGATTGTCTAACATAGAACTGTTTTGACATGTAACTGTGTGTGAACAAAATCTGTACTTATACTAAACTGAATTAGATGAATTAGAACCGCTTGACTAAACTGAATAGCTCGAAATAGAAATATTTTTCACAATTAAACTGTACTTACATTTAAACTGCGTACTTATGTTAAACTGAATTATTTGGAATTGAACTGTTTTTGACCAGAAAACTGTACTTACGCTAAAATGAATTGTTATATATAACTGCTTGAATACTTTGAAATAGAAATGTTTTTGACAATTAAACTGTGTATTCATGCTAAACTGAATTGTTTTAAATGGAAGAGATTTATTCAAATAAAAATGGATTTGGCGTTAAATAACCTACAAAGGTTGATATGCGATAAAACCCAACAAACCAAACCAAACAAACAAGGTTTGCTCAGAAAAGATATCCGGTCATTTTGAATAAAGAACGATTGCCTCGATAAATACTCAATGTGGATCATGCATGAAAAGTCACTTTCACATAAGGTAAATCAATTGGCAATGAGATAGCATTAGATAGATGTGTACTATGCAACTGTTGCATTCACAGTGACCTAGCAAGTAAATTTTTACTACATCTTGTGTCGGTTTTTTTTTTTATCAAACATCGTATAAACCAGCTCTGTCAACTAAGAGTACATTGAGGAGGACTAAGACACACCTTTGCCCTAGGTAGGCTTTTATTTCTTGATATTAAATGGCTGGATTAAACGGCATGTTAACCTATCTGGAATTATTTTATGCCTAGAGGTTAGAAAATCGCGTACACTGTACGTTTATATTTACATTTATAGTTGTTTAAGAGTTTTGGATACAGTTATATATAAAATAATTTGCACACATTTGTAAGGTTTCAAGTATTCCTATGCAACTCTAATAATTCATTCATAATTATATGATTTCCTATGAATATTTATATTTGATTATAATTATTTATTTGCATACAGTCATATGGTTTTAAGTATAATAATAAGGGTTAATAATAACCCTTAGTAAACAAAGATAGCTTCAAGATACTATTAATGCTTAATCTTCACTTACATGGTATCAAATACTCTTTTCTAATATAAATAATTTGCTCACAGCTGTATTCTTATGTAATGCTTTATAAAAATATAGTTTCAAGTAATTATTTCTATTTGATAATACCCATTTGTTTGTATACAGTTATATAGTTTCAAGTTGTTTATAACAAACCTTAGTAAACAATCATAGCTTCAAGTAATTATTCTTAATACAAATAATTTACAGTTATATGATGTCATGTACTCCTATCTAATATAAATAAAATTCGAGTGACGAGGTTGGTTTTTGAGTCCAATGAAAAAGACAGGATTATTAGATATAGTTAATTCGAATCTTGACGCAACAGAATTTTCCTCTACTTATTTTCTCACATCAGATTTCCTCCAGACTAAGCTTAACTAAGCAAATAGAACAGAAAAATAAATACTCTTGAAGACTTCAAACAACAACAACAAAAAATAAAAATAAAAATAGTTTTAAGACCAGAAAGTTAATAATGCGGAATATAATATGAGAAACCAACATGTCTTGGCGTGCAAGTCAAATTTAAATTAGTTTTTGAAGTGTCGATGATTGGCTGATAGTGATCGCCCACTCCAATATGAACGCAGTCGCTAGATAGACGGCTTGGACATTCATCGAAATAATTGTATGGCTTTAAAGAGAAAAATAACTGGCTTGCACTTGTTGTTGTTGAGGGTACGTCTTCTGTTCCGGGTATGTGATGTATTCCCATGGTAACCCACGCAACTAGATCTTCATCAATAATGTTTTCATCGTCATCAATGAAATCGTCGAAGGATACAAGCGGATCCAACAAACTGAATTGATGATACAAAGAAGAACTTGAAACCTCGGTGTCTTTTTGTTTTGTCACTGCAATTTGGTACTGGGTCCAAGTGGCAGCCTCATAAATGTTAGTCGGTGGAAATAAGAATTTACTCATTCCTCGATTAGCAATACGATAGGCTCTATTTTTTCCAAATTTGTTCTTTTCGCCATTTTTATAAAACACGTAATATTTCGGTTCGTCGAAATTGTACTTTATAGTAGCATTTTTCTCTGTTGTTCTCAAATTCTCTTCAAAGTAAGCCTGTGTTTTGTTCCTGGGATGAAAATCTGGTCTCGATACTGTTTCCGTTTTGATATCTATGGAAGAAAATCTGTTTGCAACACCGCCAATATCTAAATCAACCTTGTAATGAAAAAGATGTTGGTGAAGCATGGCCGCCACATTATCTGCAATTATATTAGCATACTTGATTTCCTTCGGGCTAGAAAACGATGACATCACATAACCAGTTGAACTGACAACAACATCTAACTGACCGTTTTGGTGAAACTTAAAATCAAATACGTAATCATAATTCCAAATGACGGCGATACTCCGGACAACTAAGTAATAATCAACAATGCCGCCATAAATTGTATCATCTCCTTGGACCGTACTGTAATGTCGCCGTAAGGGAATACCCGGATTGTTTTCAAAGATGCAAATACTGTTTTTGATATGGACTGGATGGTCGTCCATAAAAAAATGACTATCTAAAAAGACAGCTGTGTCTGGGCAATCAACTCCCCGGGCGAGCGGCATTGAATATAACCCAAGCAACCAAGAAGAATCAAAATATGCACTTGTGTAAACTAACGGATGATATCCGGAATAAAAAACACAAGTCTCAGACTGAATAATTTCGAAAGCCAATCGTTCGTTTCCAAATCGAACATCATTTAAACGAAGTCCCATAGCAACATGCATACCGAACTTGAACGACCACCTCATGTAATTGACCTGTTGATTTTTGACGGTGAATCGGCGACCCGCTGGTTCAGTTAAGCGAGGGCCAGTTTGGGGATTTGCATTCGAGTGGGGGTTTTGCCTGTAGGATGAATATAGGTTATCTAAATCGAGTTTCTGGAGGCTAATTCTGTTAATCTTTCGTGCTAGATATTTCCGCAGCAGCTCTTCGGGACTACTAAAGAACTGCTCGTTGTAAAAAACCAGTTTGACGCTCCATTCACTCGTGTTTAGCGATTTGTGATCGACCATAAAATCCAGTCCGAGAGGATGAATATAGTAGCCTTCAACTTTACGAGCCGTCAATATCCACATCATCCTTGTGTCCGGCGAAAGGTTTGGAGGCGTTACCTCAGTGGCAATGATGCAGTTCTCGCCCGTGCAGTTGTGGTAAGAGAGGCCGTAGCTACCAATAAGAACTGGATATAGATATTCAAGCGTTTTGTTAATGAATTTAAATAAGAGTTTATACTCAAACTTATTCACTGGTCGAAAAGTAAATGGAATCGGGAATTTACGGTATGCAGGGTTTTTATAAATTTTGTGCGAGACTGGATTATCTGTAGGACTTACAATGTATTCTTGAACTTGTGGAGGCACTAAATCCCCACGGTATATGATCACCTTGGCTTTCCTTTTCGGTGCCCGTATTTTACTGTCTAAATATTCAAGAACCTTCTTTTTAGGGTAGTGGAATAGTGTCATGGTGTAAATAGAGGAACTATTTAAGCCCCGGATGCCAGTTTTTTTAAGATTTAGTGATTTTTGCCGATAAAGGTAATCACTGATTTTTTTCATTTCGATTGGAGTAAGATCATCCAGAAAGTCTGGATTCTTTAAATCTCGAATAGGATTAGCGGAAGTCTTACATTTAATCACTCTTTCGTCGTGATATTTTATATTAGTGATGATTAAGCTAATCCCTAGAATTATGGCGATTATTGTTGACAGAAACGCCACAATTCGTTGGCAACAGTCATTATCCATTTTTTACTTCCTTTGGTTTTTGAGATGAAACGTTCTGGGAAAGAAAAAAAAATACAATTAATTATGGTTTGCTGAATACCAAAAATTTAAAAAATACAAATAAAATTATGACGAACCTGGTAATGTTTAAGACAATGTGGCTGAGAGCAGACAGTAATTATACGTTCACAGATAAGATTCAAAAAATGAATTTATTGATTGATTGATTTTTAACGACTTGTCTACATATCGAGGGTTATTTTATGCCGAGGGGTTATGGAATCGCATTCATTGTACATTTATATCCACGTTTTTATATAGTTGTATCTTAAAAGTATTTTGCATAGTTATATAATATCAAGTATTCCTGATATAAATAATTATATGGCTTTAAGTATCTATTTCTATGTAATAATAATCATTTGTTTGCAAAAAGTTCTATGATTTCAAATACCCAATAATAACAGGCCTAAATAAACAATCATAACTTCAATTAACAATTCTCAATATAAATGATTTACAATTATCAAATATTCCGATCAAATACAAATAAATTGCACGCAATTGTATGGTTTCAAGTATTCCTACTTAATATCATTAATTACATGGTTTCAAGTAATTGTTTCTATTTGATAATTATCATTTGTTTGCACAGTTATATGGTTTCAAGAAACTAATGATAATCCTTGGTAAACAATTATAGCTACGAATAACTATTCTAAATTCAAATAATCTATTGCATCAAATATTGCCTATCGAATACGAGGTGCCCGTGGTGTAATGGTTATCGTCGTAGGAAATGGACACAGCGACATGAGTTCAAATCCTGGACGAGACTGATAGCATTTCACATAGCACTAAAACCCTTGGGAAAAGGTATGAATCCAATTATTCTCCCTCCAGCTATGGGTAAATAGTAGGGCAGACTAAGTTCATCAGCTTTGATGAGGCAACTAGTCTAGGAGAAGGAAAACTCTGAATTCAAACCTGTTAAACTCCGCCTAAAAATTGACCTTGTGTCATATCCTGCCCGAGCGGAGGGGTTGGTAAATATGGAATACGAGTAATTTTCCATTTTTACTACCCCTCCGGATCAGAATGGACCTAGAAGAAATGGTAATGAGGGGTACACCACACTTCCCAGATGTAGTTTAGTCATACCCAGGACACCCCTTGTTTTTAGCGAAGGTCTAACCTCTCTGTAGGAGATACAGTATGCGTATTCTCAGCCCTGCCGACTGGACATTTTATATTTTGAGGTTGAGTCATTGTCAACAGTGTGTGCAGTTGTAAAGTTTTGATATTGGTTCCAATCTAAAATCTCATTCCTAGATTTACAGAGTTATCAACACAGATAGTTCAGAAAGACGACTTAACTATATGATAACCGATACGTTGCGATGATAACGACCAAGATGTGGATACGAGTAACAATAAAGAAAATATATTGTAACAACGCAAAAGTATAAAACAGTCCCAATAATAAGAAATGAAATAATTTACTTTCAGATGGTTTATAAACAGAGAAATCCCATAGCGAACACGAATTATTGTAGAACGACTTCCAGTGGTTGTCGAGAAACACATAAAACATTAGCGTCAACTCCCGTCAAAATCTAAGACCTAGGACACTTTGCCATTTATTTTTAAGGGTATTGTAGCATTTTCACAAAAGGAATGTCTGTAACGTGGTCACTTGAATGAATGTCTCAAGCGTGGTCACCGGCTTTATGTGTATATCTGTCGTGTGATCTGCAGCGGATTGCTATGTCGATGCGGCTATTTTTCGGTTGACGAGGAAAACACCGAAAAACAAAACTCCACTTTTAACGTTAGGACCTTTCATTGTTTTATTCTCACTACATTCAGTCTTTGAGGTCGTGGAATCAGGAAGAAAATGGATAACGCGTACCACGTCATAGCTTTTTCGTTTATCGAGGGACAGTCTCTTCTCGGATCTTTGGTTTCATAACCCAGCCACCAAAAGAGAAACAGAAACTGAATCACGAAATCTGTGATATATATATATATATATATATATATATATATATATATATATATATATATATATATATATATATATACTAAGGTTTACAAAACACCCCAGATGAAAGAGAGATTGAACTCTTTTTATCACTCAAAATATTCGGAGAGTTGTCTTCATCTTCATCGTTATACCCATCCACTGTGCCCAAAAAAAATTGGGATATGAGCAAAAGTAAAAAATTATGCATAATAGTATCTCATAGGTTGATGGAAACATTAGGTTTCTATGTCCCAAAAATTCAATCTGAATTATTCAGCAGGACACATGGCGCTCTGAATAAGACCTGTGTTTGGAAAGTGATTCTGAATTAAATCATCGGGAGATTGCAGGTTCAATCCCAACGACAGATAAGATAACAAAGAATACGTACTACAACTTAACAATTGTACTCGGTCATGGTTAACGGAATGAGAACAATCTACCCGCGTAGATTAAATAAAGAGTTCAGTTCGAGGTTCTGTGTTGGCTCCCGAGTTCGACATAAAAGGCTGGAGGACATATCGGCCGAAACGTTGCAAGTATAGCAATGAAGACAATAGTCCGAATATTCTAAGAGATAAAAATCATCAGACTTTATCACAGAAATTTAGATTAATTGAACACTGTCAACTCGTGCTGCGATAGTTATCAATTTATATTGCTACATTTTCTTGGAAAAGTGCAATAATTCCTGACCATGTTCAATTCATTTGTAATGCATTTCTTTGATAAAATCTTGCTATGAAATAATAATTATAATAATATATTTTATTTTGTCATAAATATTTGCATTAATTCTTGACAACTGGCAATCCCTTTTTATCGTTTCCAAAATATTTTTATAGTAGATTAATTTATAATGCAATTCTATTCTAATTTTCAATGCTTTTCCTAGATAAAACATTGGCACATCTATTTATTCATAAAAAGACCTTATTCTATCAGTAACACCTTAATAAACTCCTGATAATCCCTTTTTACTGAAAGTTGATATGCCATAAAACCCAACCAATCCAACCCTTTTTACTATTTAAAATGTGTAATGTGTAATACACAGACTTGATAAAACAAATTTAACATTAAAAGAACTAAGAAATTCGATGATGTATCATCAATTTGA
The DNA here is from genome assembly GCA_963585895.1 of Sepioteuthis lessoniana. Lineage (NCBI taxonomy): Eukaryota > Metazoa > Mollusca > Cephalopoda > Myopsida > Loliginidae > Sepioteuthis > Sepioteuthis lessoniana. The sequence goes on from OY757911.1 coordinate 14,512,694, forward strand.
TCCCTGCTGTAATAGATATTTATTATGGTAGAAAATGACAGCTGTGAAGTGGGGAAATGGTGAAGTAGAAGTATAGCCAATGGGTAGCGATTTAAAAAGCCGAAACCTTGCATATAACCTCTTTCACTCTACCTGCACGTCTACAAAAATTGGGCTAGGGTGAGGGAATTAATTTCTTATCTACATCTTTGACATTAATTGCAAACAAAAAATAAACATAAGATATATCTATAATATGGTCACCTTTAATATCATTTCTTCCCTGTCAGAGGTGGGGGGCCTAAAATATACTGGCTGTATCTTCTGCAGAAGGGTAGCCCCCTCCCCAAAAGGGAGGGTGTCCTGTGTATGAAACTAAACTGTATCTGGTAGTGAAGCTCCAGTTCTGGTGCTCTAGGGAGAGTGGAGTACGTCTTCATTGGTCCACTCTGACAGAGAGGTAGTACTTGTTAGGATGTAGTCTATGTGTCAAATAGATGTTAGTAACTCATATTGTACCATATAATTGGGAATGTTAACAATAGTCATTTGAAGCCATACTTGTTTACTAAGGATTTTTCTTATTAGTCTCTTGAAACTAGATAACTGTTTACAAATAAATGATTATTATTAAATAGAAATAATAACTGGAAACCATATGTTTGCGCATAAATTATTAGATCGGAATATTCAAGGTCATACACTGTGTACAAATTATTTGTATGAGATAGGGATACTTGATATCATATAACTGTGTATAAAAAAATCTTTAAGATATAACAAATGTTAATATAAAAATATAATGTGCGCGATTCCCAAACTTTTAAACATAAAATAACTCTTGACAGGTTGATATACCATTAAAATCAAAAATCAATCATTTCACAACATTGAGTTGTTCAGTCCATGTAAATATTGACACAATCAGTTTTAGAGAAAAATAAACTACTTTCAAAATTGTTGGAAAGGAGAATTTAGGTGAAATCCCGCAGATAAAGAGTTTTCATTGCTAATC